>CM053580.1:203987743-204053799 GCA_028627135.1 Pseudochirops cupreus | reverse complement strand
TGTGTGTGTCTGTGTATGAAATGTATGTGTAAAGTGAGATAGGTGCAAGGCTGGAAGAGACCTTGAAGTGTAGCTAGATGGTGTTTCAACAAACCATATAGTTTAACTTCTTCCTTCCTTTAGTCAGGAAAGCTATTTTTTTTCAATTCCCATTTCACAGATGAGGCATTATTCATTGGTTAGTTAGCTGTTGTTGGGAAGAGGGAGCAATTAAGCCTGTATCTTCCCTCACCCAGGACAGCATGCTTTCTGGTACACCCCCAATGTCATTAACCTTTTCTCATAATTCTTATGTTCTTTCAATTAAATTACTTTATAGCTCTCTTGTACACTCTGTCCAACTTCCTCATATGCCTCTAGTTGATACACATAGAAGCCACTGTCCTGCCAATGCTGAGTGTGTTTAATTTTCAGCTCTACAATCTGGTTTTGTTCAATTATTTCTTGGGGAGATGGGGTTTGTCTTCCTTAATGAGACTACAAATTCCTCAAGGGGGATACTCTGCCTCCTACTTTTCTTATATCTCTCAGTATTTAGCACGGTGCTGACCACAGAGAAGATATTCAAATACTCATCGACTGATTAGATTGAATAAACATTAGAATACATATTGTCAAATCACAATGTGAGTTCCTTTACAAAGTTTAACAATATTGCCTCAGAAACTCTCTTAATATCAGTTTGTCAAAATGTAGTTGGCTTGTATGTATATATTTATACATGTGCAATGATAAAAGCTCCTTAACACATAAATATATTATGTTAAGAACTTTCGAAAGGACTGCATAATTGACTTAAAATACTTCCACTCCCAGGACCAGGCAATAGCTAGACATGAGTTCCCTTCATTTCTCCAACAAATCTCCTGTTTTCCTACCTCTGTGACACTGCTCCACTGTTACCTCTCTTAGGAATATCATCCCTCCCACTACACTCCCATCTCTGCCTATCAAAACCTTTCCCTTCTTTCAAACCCCAAATCAAAGTTGACCTCCTTTGAAAGCCTTTCCTGATTTCCTAAAACAGAAGTGCTCATTCCTTCCTCTGAAATCCCCTCAAATCTTTTATCTGTCACCCATCAAGTCTGCCTTGTATTATAGTTACTGTATGCTTGTCTTATTCCTCTTCCTGTATTTCCCCCACAGTCAATAACTAGATCATAAGCTCTTTGACAGCCAGAAACATATCTTACTCATTAATGCATCTCTTTCATACTGAGCTCAGTATCCTACACATAGTAGATAATTTTTGTTTAATTGAATGGCTTATGACCAATTAGTAGAATACTTTCTTATAATCAAACCTGGATCCCCCACCCCCACTCCTCAGAGACCCTAGAAAAGATAGCATCCTGTAACTTGCCTGGACTATGTTCCACTTGGGATCCTCACTTCCCTACCTCCCCTGAGAAAGGGAAGTACTGGCAATTCTCCAGTAGCTCATCATGGAGTTCCTCACTCTATCATCTAGTTTGAGCACAAATTTAAGATCTCTCAGTAGAAGAATGATAGATGCTTTATCAGAATACTGTCTATTAATGCCGCCTAAGCTCTTTTTTTCTTTTTTCTGTAAGCAGTCACATCATTGTCAGGCATTTCACTAAGCCCTTTACAAATATTTTCTCCCTCGATCTTCACCAAAACCCTGTGGCAGGTGTTGTTATCTCAATTATATAGTTGAAGAAACTAAGAAAAAGAGAGTTTAAGTTTGTGTGCCCAGGGTTACACAGGCGGTAAGTATCTGAGGTCAGAATTGAGCTCCAGTCCTCTTGACTCCAGGCCCAACATTCTCTCCACTGTACCACATAGAGGCTATCAGTGGAGCACAAACTCTTGCAAATCTGAACATTGGGAAAGGCTTCAAGTTCGGTCCCAGGGATGGACCATAGGTCTATTGTCCAAGGATCACATCTGCCAAGTGATGAATATTTTGTCCCCAGCACTTTTCAGAAACCTTTTATTAAGTGGCCCGGGGGGGTTTGATCTGGCTCAGTAGATGGTGTATTCCCCAGTTACTAAGGTACTTTGTTGTTTGTTGCTGTCACTTGCTTCAATCATGTCCAACTCTTTGTGACCCCATTTGGGGTATCCTTGGCAAAGATACTGGAGTGGTTTTGCCATTTCCTTCTCCAGTTCATTTTACAGATGAGGAAACTGAGGCAAACAGGTTCAAGTGACTTGCCTAGGGTCACCTGGTTTGTATCTGAGATCAGATTTGAACTCACAAAGACGAGTTTTCTGACTCTAGGCACAGCACTTTATCCACTGTGACACCAAGCTGACCCCTGATATGGGCAAAGTGCTTGACTAGGTGACATAGGGCATATGAAGAAATGTAAGATATTATCCATCTTCTCCTCATACTACATATTTATCTTATTTTACTCTTTTTCTCTTGAGACACACTCTCAATTTTTTTTACGGGATCTGAGAATCCACTGGCATAGAGAATTGCCAATGAAGAAGCTCTCTGCTCTAACAGTTTAGTATCTGCTCTGCATCTTGGGGCAGGGGGGAGTAAGTGCAGCTCACCAAAAAAAAGCAGGAGTGGAGGTGGAGGTCTCAGAATCTTCTGCTATCTCCGTCTCTACTGCCAACAACTTTGCCAAAACTTCCCCAGTCTTAAAAAATTTTTCACTGACTTTAACATCCCCTCTCACTATTGTTTTATATCTCTCCTCTATTTTTTTGTAAATTTTTAAATTTTAAACAAATACAAAAGAAAAGAAAAAAGAAACAAACCAATACAAAATAAGAAAAAAAATTGCTATATGTACAGAACATGAGAGGATTCAAAATATAAAGTAATAAATTTCCATTTCAAGAAAGTTTATATAATAAATACTGCACATTGTGTTCAGAACTGTCCATCTTTACTTCTTTGTAGATTTTATTTTGTTCTCTGCTGTGCACTTTCTACTTTGTTCTTTTTCCCTTCCTCCTCTGCCTCAAGAAGGCTAGAATTAAGTGTGTGTATGTGCATATGTATATGTTTATGCATATATGTATATAGACACATACATACATATATTGTATATATGTACATACATAAACACACATCCATGGGTATATACACATACATACATATACATTCACGTATATATACACATACACATTCATGTATATATACACATATACAGACATATGAACATGCACACTTATATAGACATACATATACATAGATAGCTATAATCATGTACATATATACACACATACATTAATTTGCATCTATGTGAAACCATACTATACTTGTTTCCTCTGCGTCTCTGAGGGTGGATAACATCTGCCTTCATTAGTCCAAATCTTGCCTTTTCTAAGGCCACCAACTCATCATTTTCTACACTACAGCAATATTCCAACCTTACACTGTCTAGTTATTTTAAGCAATCTAAAACAATATTGATTAATATGGCTGACATATACTGTAGTTTTCCTATTTTTCTCTTTTGATTAAATCTATTTTAGGGGTAACTTTGTCTGAGATCATGATTACCACCCCTGCTTTTTTTGCCATTATTAAATTCTACTCCTGACCTTTATTTTATGTTTGTGTATATCTCTTATTTCCTATACATCCTTATTCCTCTACTTTACTTCTACTCACTACCTTGCCCTCCTATCACTTAACCTACTCTGCCTCCAAGGGTCCCTCCCTTATTCTCCCCCACATACACACTCTTTCCTCTTGCCCTCTTGTTTCTATCTGAATTTAGAAGACTTTTATAATCTTCCAAATATATATGTAGTTCCCTCTTTATCCCATTTCCATTAATTTAGACACCCTTCTATACCTCCTCTTATACTATTCCATCACTCTCTTATTTCCTTCTAATTATGTGTGTATTTCTCTCTTTAACCCAGATCTGACGTGAGTAGAGTTCCCTCTAAAAATCTTTCTACCTCCCTATCCTTTTAACTTTGTATTTCTTTATGAATTTAGAAGAATTTTATACCCTTCTAAATATATATGTATTGTTCCCTCTTTAACGTATTCCCAATGAGAGAAGTGTTCTGAGACTACCACCCCTCCTCCTCCATCTAATTCCTCTGTCAGTTCTTTCTCTTGCACCTCATTTGTATAAGATAATCACTCTTTTTACTTTATCTTAGACAGTATTGCTTTTTTTAGAATTACATCATATTCAGCTCTATTCCAATCTTTCTTTCAAACTACCCAATTACTAATTACAATCTTAGAGATACAGTTTACATATCCTCATATTGGGTTCCTTGTAATTAGTTTTTGATGTTTACCTTATATTTCTTATATTGTATCCTTATATTTCTCTTGGATCTAGTATGTCAAATTTTCTATTAAGCTCTGGTCTTTTTCCAATAAAATCCTGAAAGTCTAGTAATTCATTGAATATCCATTTTTTTTCATTCAGGATTATGCTTAACTTTGCTGGTTATGGTATTTTCAGCCAGTATTTTTTGCTCTTTGATATAAGACCTGTGGATCTTCCAGTATGGCCTCTGCTAGATTTTGTAGTTCTAATAGTGGCTCCACCATATTTGAATTTTTTTTCCTTGTTTCTCATAATATTTTCTCCTTGAGCTAAAGGTTTCAGAATTTGATTATGATATTCCTGAAGGTTTTCCTTGGTGGTGATTGGTATATTTTTCCTATTTCTACTTTCCCTCTTGTTCTAACAGTTCAGGACAAATTTTTTAAATTATTTCTTGTATTATTGTATCAAGATTCTTTTTTTGATCAAAGCTTTTGGGTAGTCTGATTATTCTTATGTTTTGTCTTCTTGATCTGTCCTCCAGATCACATTCTCTTTTATTTTTTCATTCTTTGTATTTTGTTTTATTATTCCTTGGTTTCTTATAAATTTGCTGGCTTCCCCTTGCCCAATTCTAACTTTCAAGAAGTTGTTTTCTGCCTTAAGATTCTGGATTTCCTTGGTTAACTTTCTTTCCATAATCTTGTTTTTTCCTGGATTGTACTTATTTTTAAAATTTTTCTTCAGTCTCTCATATTTGAATTTTAAAGTCTTTTTTTAAAGTTCTTCTAGTAATTCTTTTGGAGCAAGTGGCCATTTAACATTACTCTTGTGGCAGGAGAGGGGTTTTTTTTGCTTCAGTGTCCTCCTCTGAAAACAGTCTTCTTTATTCCTATAGTAACTTTCTATGTTTGGGTTCTTTCTCCTTTGACTGTTTTTTTTTAAATTTATAGTAATTTGTAATCCCCTCTAATCTTAGGGTATGGAGGATGGTGCCCCTAGCCTCACATCCTCCTTCAGTTCTCCCCTCTGGCCTGGACGTGAAACCAAGAACTCCACCTTCCTGTAAGTATCCACAGCCAGTGGTATCCTTGCCCCACTGCTTCTACACTCACCGGGGATTTTATGCAGGGCCCTCATCTTGGTAGCTCAGCTAGGTCTGATGCTTATTTTCACCTGCTCGGATGCCCCAGCTCCCCACATTGTCTAGGCAGTGAAAATTCCTGTGGCTGGGGCCAAGGTTAAATCCCAACCCTGCTGTCCCCAGGGCTCACTGCTTGCTGTTTCAGCAGAACTAGCCTGGAGGTTTCTACTTCACAGGACCCAAACCTCAATCCTGGGATTTTTCTTCAGATCCTCTCTGGTTGCCCCAGGAAGACACTGTTCGGCCCCAACTCTGGTTTATTTTTACTGCTCTATGTTTGTCCTGAGGTGCTGTTTTTTCTTGTTTGTGAGAGAAATCTGGAGAGCTTGGAATTTTCTGACCTACTCTACCATCTTCCCAGAATCCTTTCCTCTCTCCTCTTTTTTAAAGCCAAGCTCCAAGAAAAGGCAAAATACAGCCCCACAGACTAGACATGTAGAGGAAAAGTGGTAAGGACTGGACTTGTGATTTCATTTATATAAGGAATTCCCAGGTGAGGAAAGACCCTCTCTCAACATAGGTTTACCCTTTCCCTGCAAAATGCAATTATCTGAATACAGACTGAAGCGTATTATTTTTCACTTTCTTCCCTTCTTGTTCAAGTCTTCTAGTACAAAATGACCAATATGGAAATGTTTTACATGATCACACATGTATAACATATCAGATTGCTTACCATCTCAGGGAGGGGGAGGAAGAGAGGAAGAGGTAGAATTTAGGACTCAATGGGGGGGCTAGGTGGCGCAGTGAATAGAGCACCAGCCCTGGAGTCAGGAGTACCCAAGTTCAAATGTGGCCTCAGACACTTAACACAAAACTAGCCATGTGACCTTGGGCAAGTCACTTAACCCCAATTGCCCTACTTTCCCCCCTCCCAAAAAAAAAAGAATTTAGAATTCAAAACTTTAAAATAAATGTTATGAATTATTTTAACATGTAATGGGAGAATAAAACGTTATTTTAAAAAATGAACAAGTATAAGTTAATTATGATAATAATTTTTTAAAAATTGCCTAGATTACTGAGAGGTTCACTTGCTCAGGGTCACACAGCCAATATATATCAGAGGCAGGCTCTGAATCCAGCTCTGATTCTAAGGCCAACTCTTTATCTACTCCCTATGATGCCTCAGTCCCAAATTTTCCTCCAGATAAAGCAAGGATGGGGCATGACAATCTACATTATAGAAAATGAAGTATTCTAAGACCCCATTTTTAAATGAATATGTTATTTGAATGAAAGGCAGTATTTACTAGTGGACAGAGGGCTGGTTTTCATGGCTAGAAGACCTCAGTTCAATTGTGGGTCTGATAGGTACAATTTGTATGACCATGGGCAAGTCATTTCAACTGTGAGTACCCCCACACAATTCTGTAAGACTCTGTGGCAGAGCAGTTGACAACCTGCATTGGTAGAAGTTTCTCATTGGGAGCTCCTTATGCCGACGAAACGATGGGCCTCATCAAAAATAAAAACATTTTTCAGGGTTAAGGTGTTTTAGAAATCAAACCAAAGCCCTGCATTAAATTAATTTGATGATCTGGGGCCTGGCTCAACCTGAGAGAGGGAGAACAAAACCGTTAGGAACATCTATCCATTTTACAATTCCACCAAGTGAGCTCATATCAGAATCACACAAAATCAAATGAACCCCTCTGCCCTTAGGTTGAAAAGATCGAATTAAACATGAGTCTTAATGGGGCTTTTTTTTCTTTCTAAAATCAGTCTGAGGAAGAAGAGCAAGTACTTCTTTTTAGCTACAATTCATCTGTTTTTAAGCAGCAAGCAGCACCCTCCAGTGGCAATAGAGAGCTCAGATACAGTCTCCTCACAGACCAGTGCAGGTTGGCAACATCAGGCCAGATGCTATCCTCTGTTGCCTCCAGATGTGACCAGACCCACGCATCTGGTAGATTTCTCTTTATTTTCACAAGGGTGCTATGATGCCTCAGAAAATGTAGAAGAATGAAAAATAGTAACAATTCGTAGATTATCACATGAAATATCAGCTAATGCTGAACCAAAGGATTTAAAACATTGAAATAAGTATTATGCTACAGTTACAGGATTTGAAGCTAGGAGAGACCTTAAATCTAGGCTACACTCTTCATCCTTACAGAGAGGAAATTAAGGACCAAAAATACTATGTAATTTGCCTCAGATTACATGGTTCTGGCAGTGGCAGAACTGTGACTAAAGACAGTGAATTCCTAGATCTACAAGAGACCTTAGAAACGTATTCTAACCCTGTTATTTTACAGATAAGGAAACTGAGGACCGAGGATGTGACTTGCTGAAAGTCATATAGGAAGCAAAGTAGCCAGGAATGAAACTCTGTCTTTTGATTCCAAATGCTTATTTCTTCCTCCTACACCACACAGAGAGGAGCTTAATTCAGAAACAAAAATTAGTAATAGTTAAACGTTCATACCGAGCTTTAAAGCTTGCAAAGATCTTGTGGATGAGGAAATTGAGATGAGAAATTGAGAAAAAGAGGTCAAGTGACTTGCCCAGGGTCACACAGCTAGTAAGTGTCTGAGGCTGGATTTAAAGGCAGGTCTGCCTGATTCCCAGTACACAGCTCTAGTCACTGCTTCTTAGCTAACGGTCTCCAGAGCTCAGCTGTTTTCCTTCCATGAAACAGTCTCCTCTCTGTTTCCCATCTCTGCTCTAGCCACCCTGCCTCTAGTACCCCAAACTTCATGTGTGTTTGTGGCTACAGATACCACCCCCTCTCTGTTGTTGTTCGGTCATATCTGACTCTTTGTGACTCCATTTGGGGCCTTCTTGGCAAAGATACTGGAGTGGTTTGCCATTTCCTTCCCCAGTTCATTTTACAGATGAGGACATTGAGGTAAACGAGGTTAAGTGACTTGCCCAGGGTCACACATCTACTAAGTGTGAGGCCAGATTTGAACTCAGGAAGATGAGTCTTCCTGACTCTAGACCCAGTACTCTATCCACGGTGCCACATAGCTGCCCCTATCCCTTCGCTACCAAACCCCAATATAACCCTCATCTAACTGGTTCATGGAAGCTTATAGGAGTTAAATTCAATGAAAGACCTGTTAATATTTTCCCAGCATATGAAGCCTTGACCCCTTTGAATGGCAAGAAACTGAGAAAATCAAAACTGGAAGCAGAGGGAATATTTTTTTCCAATCCTACAGATATAAAACTTCTTAAGAAAAACAGTAGAATGAAAAAGGGTCTCACAGCTCACAATTCTCCCTCAACTTCTTCATAATATCCAATGTTCCTTTCCTCCTCTTCACCTATAATACATGCAAAAACTCACTTTGGCTGAACTTCTTATGCAGGCTATTTCCAGAAGGGCTTTCACAAGGCCCAGCCCTCCTTTCCCCACCTCCAGCCCCTAAGTGGATGTAACTTCACTTTACCACTGTCCTTCCAATCTCCTTCGTTTTCTTGTATCTTGTCACTGACTGGAACTCAAAGCAACCCATTTCCACATTATTCATTGCCAAATTATATGCTGCTTGTACAGTAAACACTTTATAAGTATCCCTTTCCTTACCACTGCCTTTCCCCTAGGCAGACCATTTCTAGTTAATGAAAAGAGACAGTACATAAGAAAATTCACAGAACTGGAAATTCATTGAACTAAAGAGGAAGGTGTTGGTAATGTGTTGGCTCCTGAAACTTCCTCACAGGTATCAGTGTCAATATGTGGTGACAGTCAATGTTAACATTTAGAAGAAAAACTGGTCATTTATCCTTTTCTTGTCAGCTATTAGGGAATTGGACTCAGCCTGGCCTGGGAATAGAAAAGAAGAATTACTGCAGTGAATTTTGCTGTTAAAAAGAGAGTTTTTCAATCTTATCTGTTTAAATCTTTAGGATGAAGTCAACAAGATCCCCTAAAACATGAAACCAAAAGAATATAGTCCCATAGACACAATATATGTGTGATGACCAGCTTTGATAAACTGAACTCTTCTCAGCAATGCAGGCTTATAAGACAGCTCTAAAAGATTCAGGATGGAAGGAGATGTCTACATTCAGAGAAAGACCTAGAAAGAACAGAGTTTAAACGGAGACTGAAGCAAACTACACGCTCTCTTTCTTTTCCATGTTTGGTTTTGTTTCCTCTTTCCCATTGTTCATTCCATTGGTTACAACCCTTCTTTACAACCAGACTAAAGTCTAATGTGAAAGTATTTGTAGATCCTATACATGATTGCATGCCGCCATGGCGGGGGTGGGGAGAGGGGGGAGGAGGGAGGGGAGAAAATTTGAAACTCAAGGGATTGTGGAACTGAATCTTGTAAACTAAAAGTAAATAAACAAATCAATTTTAAAAAATAAAAAGAATTTAGTCCCAGCCAATCTCAGATAGGCCTGCAGCTTGATGTCCAATGGTCACAAAAACCTATAAGGAACTAAGTAATTAATTTCTGGTGAAAGACAAAGAGAAGAAGCCCTACAAAAGTCTCTATACAAGGCACATAATATCTGGTGCAAGGTACTAAGGAAAACCAAATAAACAACTAATCATTCCTTCAAAAAATACCTAGTGGGGCAGCTAGGTGGCACAGTCAATAGAGCACAGGCTCTGGAGTCAGGAGGATATGAGTTCAAATCCAGCCTCAGAGATTTGACACTTACTAGCTCTATGACCCTGTGCAAATCACTTAACACTGATGAAAGAAAGAAAGAAAGAAAGAAAGAAAGAAAGAAAGGAAGGAAGGGAGGAAGGGAGGGAGGGAGGGGGAAGAGAGGGAGGGAAGAAGGAAGATTTATTAAGCACTTGTGTATAGGGCACTGTAATAGATCCTGGGAAAGATGCCCACTTTTCTAAGGCACAGTTCTTATCCTCATGGAACTTAGAGACTAGTAAGGGGAAAAAACCATGACAAACACTACTACAGAGAACTTCTACAATGACTTGTTCAGTCATTTACCGGTCATGTCTGTCCCTTCATGACCTCATTTGCGGTTTCCTTGGCAGAGATAGTGAAGTAGTTTGCCATTTCCTTCTCCAGTTCATTTTACAGATGAGGAAACTGAGGCAAACAGGGTTAAGTGACTTTTTCAGGGTTATTAAGTGTCTCAGACTGGATTTGGACTCAGGTCTTCTTGACTACAGGCCCAGCACTCTATCCACTGCACCCCCTGGCTGCCCAAGATGGCACATTACTGATGGCTCATTAGAAAGGGATATTATAGTATATGAACTTGATCCAATACTTACTGGGGATGGGTAGGAAAAAGTACCATGGGATCACAGAATCATTCAATCAACAAGCATTTATTAAATGTGTGCTAGGTGGCAGGCATTGTGTTAAATACTAGAGTTACAGCGGGAAGAAAATTGAACTTTTAGACCTTGAAGAGACTGGACGAGGTCACTTATTTCAATATTTTCATTTAAGTGGTGATGAAACCAAGGTCTAGGGAGGGTAAAGGACTTGTCCAAAATCATACTAGTTAACATGAAGGGTTTTATTTTAATCCTGATTTTCTTCTTTGAGAACTAGTGTTCTTTCCCTTATATTTCAAGGCCTTCAGTACTTACAATATGGGTCGTAGTGTTAAAAGCGATCTTATTGATTTCCTAGTCAAATCCTGAAATTGTAATTTACAAATAAAGAAACCAAAGCCTGGAAAGGTGAAGGATGTGCTAGTGGTGGCATAATCATTTAGCATCAGAGCCAATCAATCAATCACCAAGCCGACAGGTGGGTTGGTAGTCAGAGCACTCTGATCAAAGTCAGGAAGTTCTCATTTCAAAGCCTGCCTCAGAGACATTTAGCAGCAATATAACCCTTGAATCTCCCTGTGCCTTAGTTTATTCATTTGCAAAAATGAGGGAGATAAATTTAGCAGCTCTTACGGCCCCATATATGGAAGCTAAATGGCATAGCAGATACAGTGTCAGGTCTGGGGTCAGGAAGACTCATCTTCCTGAGCTGACCTCACACACTTACTAGCTGTGTGACCCTAGGCAAGTCACTTAACCCTGTTTGCCTCAGTTTCCTCATCTGTAAAATGAGTTGGAGAAGGAAGTTATAAACTGATCCAATATCTTTGCCAAGAAAACCCCAAAAGGAGTCATGAAAGAGTTAGATATGAGTGAATAACAACAACAACAATACAGCTCCAAATCTAGGATCCTGTGACTCATGTACGAAGTGTCAACATGAGAACCTGGGTCACCTGAATCACATAATCCCAGAGCTGAAAAGGATCTGCAACTAATTGCTTCTGAAATCAAGCAAAAGAAACATAAGTTTACACTCAAGAAATATACCCATCTACAATTTATAAGAAAAAAAGTACAGAGGATATATAATTTAATGATACCAAAATAGAGGTAATAAATGTTTTTTTGTAAATATTATCAGTCATGGGTCAAAATATATTATTTTCCCAAGTTACATTCATCTACACATCTGACCAAGAACTAATTGACATTTCCAGAACCAAAGACTGACCCTTACAGGTCTCCTGCTGTAGACACTCGATTTTTTTTCTTATTGTTTTGTACTTAAGAATAGACAAAAGGATCTAGTCATTTTTTCAAATGCACCAATTTCAGGTAAGCACAAATCAAATATAGGTCTACTAACCTCCATGTCTTTTCTTTTCCAGTCTAAACAGTTCTACTTCTTTTAACCAATCATCATATAATGTAGACTCAAGGTCATCTACCATCCTGCATACCTTTCTCTGTTATTCTTAACCTTACTAATGTCCTCAACTGTAGGACCCAGAACTGAATATGATACTTCTTTGACCACAGCACAATAAAGAGGAATTATCACTTCCTTACTTCCAAAAAAGTTTACTTCTTTGAATACAGTACAAGATCACATTAGATTTGGCGAGGGGGGGTGGCACTCACTCATATTGACCTTGCAGTCCACAAAAATCTACCGATCTTTTTCAGAGAAACTACCAGATAACCATGCCTCAGGAAAATGACAAATATTGAAGGGGCTATGGAAAAACAGGCACAATTGTGCCCTGCTGGGGGAACTATGAATTGATCCAACCATTCAAGAAAGCAATTTGGGACTAACAATATCTGTCATATCTTGTACTTGTAAAATAAAAATTTTGAGTTTAAACATAAAACTTTGCTTCTTTCTTGAATTACATCTTTTCCTATTCACCCCCACCTCCAATGTTCTAGCCTGTCAAGCTTTTTCCCTGTCATCCAGTGTGTTAGCTGCCCCTCTCCCCCCTCCCCCGGGCAAGGTTTGTGTCATCCATGAGTTTAACAAGCTTCTTATCTATTAAATGTTAAATAGCACAGGGACCAACGCAGATCCCTGAAAAACTCTACTGGGGACCTCCTGACAAAATGACATTGATTCATTAATGAATAAATTAAATCCAGCCAACATAGCCAGTTCTGAATCCACTCCATTGTGTTATATTCTAGTCTACATCTCCCCATCTTTTCCATAAGATTAATATGAGATGTCTTATCAAATGCTTGGCTAAATCCAGATAAACTTTATCTATAGCTTTCCTTTGATCCATTAGTTTAGTGAGCTTATCATAAAATGAAATAAGGTGTGCAGGTCACAAACCTTCCTTGATGAAGCCATGCTATCTCTTTGAGTCACGGCTTTCTTTTCAAATGTTTATTAACCATTTCTTTAATGAGCACTTCTATAATTTTGCAGGCATGTTGACAGACTCTGTGTTCTTTTCTTCTTTGAAAATCAGAATACTTGTCCTCCAGCCCTGTGCTAATTTTCCCATTTGTCCACAATTCTTGAAATATCAATGACAAGTGACAATAAATCATTTCTTCCAGTACCCAAGGATGTCATTCATCTGCGCCTGGAGACTTCAAATGATCACGGGCAATCAGGTGTTCTCCTATTATATGTTTACATATTTGGGGTATCGGCACCCTGTTAGCCACTTTTTCTCTCTCACTTATAGTGAAGAGGCCATTATCCTTGGCAGAGAAAACACAAAGAGTTGAGCAACTCTGCCTTCTCTGTTTCTTTTACAATCATAACATATGTCCTAAGCAAAAATGTTATCCCTTCTTTGATTCTCTTCTTTCTCCTAATACAGGTTGCAAATAAAACCTTTTTAAAACTTATTTTTACTCACCAGCCGTAGCTCATGCTTAATGTTGGGATCTCTATTTTTATATGACCATGTGATACTTGGATATTCATTCTTTTTTAACTGCCCTTGTTTCCCCTTCTCTAAATATTTTTTTTTTATTGTTGATGAGTTCTTGGTGCTTCCACATATGTCTTTGCATACAGCTCCAGTTTTTCCTACTCATTGGGATTATTTCCTTTTGTGTATCAAAATTTAATTTTTGAGAGCTCTCCCTTCCTCTTGAGCTCACTTGCCCTGAAGAATTTTAGTCCATGACATCCATTCAGTGATCGTTTTAAATTAAATTCTATTTTTTTCAAACATCAGTAATCCATTCCTTCTCTTTCTAATCTCTCCTACCCTCAATGAAAAAAAAAGAAAAAGAAAAAGAAACCCCTCAAAAACTAATTCTCCTATTGGACACATTCAAAAAGTATATCTTACTCTGAATGCTAGTCCATCATCTCTCTGCCAGGAGGTGCGTAACCTTCCTAATCAGTCCTCTAAAGTGATGGTGGATCACTGTACTGATCAAAACTCCCAAGCCTTTCATTATCATTACAATGTTAATGTTATAGAATAAAGCATTCCCTTGGCTCAGCTTAATTCACTCTACCTCAGTTCATCCATATCTTCCAAGGGTTTCTTTGAAACTGTATCTTTATTAATTTCCTACTGTATAATAGTACTTTATCACATTCATATACCACAATTTTTTAACCATTTCCCAGTTAATGGGCATCCCCTTATATATGACTTTTTTTTTTTGCTTTTTGGAGGGGGGAAGGCAGGGAAATTGGGGTTAAGTGACTTGCCAAAGGTCACAAGGCTAGTAAGTGTGTTAAGTGTCTGAGACTGGATTTGAACTCAGGTCCTTCTGACTCCAAGGCCCAAGCTCTATTCACTGTGCCACCTAGCTACCCCTATAACTTCTTTTATATCATAAAACAAGATGCCATTATATAAGACCTTTCCTTTTTTCTTTAATTTCTTTGAGGTATAGGTCTGACAGTAGTACTTCTGGGCCAAAGGGTATGTACAGTTGAATAATTTTTGAGGCAAAATTCCAAATTGGTTTCCAGGATGACTGCATCAATTCCACTCCATTTTTTGTTTGGTTGTAGTGAATAATACAAGCTACCTGTATTCAGTTTTTGTAGAATTGAATTGAATTGGAACATCCTGAAAAAAAATTTTGAAAAGTCTATCTAATGAAAAAAATTATAATGCATTCTTCTACTATGACCTAAAATTTCCTTGGTATTTGAACAGAGCTAACTTAAGTGAAACCATGACCAAAAATTACATTATCCCTTACTATTTTGCTTTGTTAGTAAAATATTTAAGAAATATGGAAAACAGAAGTCAGATCTTATAAAATCATATCTCTCTCCAGAATCAAATGCCCTTTTTTCACATATTCTAACTTCCATTCCCTATTACAGGTTCAAAAATGGAGACAAGAGATGGCAAAGTGTAGCTAGAGAAGCTATTAATAACAAAACAATATTGGAATATTTTGTTGCATTCACAAATACAATTCTTATGCTCATTCTCTCTCTCTCTCTCTCTCTCTCTTCCTCTCTCTCTCTCTCTCTCCCTTTCTCTCTCCCTCTCTCCCTTCTTCCCTTCCTCCCTCCCTCTCTGTCTTTCCCCCCATTTCTCCCTCAAGATCCATTTCATATTTTTTAATCACATCAGAAGTACCTGAAAGATTTTTTAAAGGTGCTCTTTTTTTCATCCTTCTTTAACTTAATTTCAAGGTTAATTTTAACCAATATTTTATAAACACTCAAATTAATTACTAGAGGACCTAGAGTTGCTTAACTTAATCTTGAACAGATGGTTTTATCATTTTATTTTGATATGATAAAGTGAATGAAAATGGGGAATAAAAAGGTTGCTTAATTCCTATCATAGAAGGATCCTGTTGTTAACAATCCTTCCAGAATCCTAATTCCTGTAGTATGATGGCAGACACCATAGAAAACAAAAAGTATGGTTCTCTTTATGTTGCTAGGTATTGTTTTTATTAAGAGTAAGTATCAGAACAATTTTAAAACTGTTTTATACAGCAAAAGGGCATGAAAATCTGATCTCTGAAGATGAAAATGTTATAATACTTTTTAAGAAATCTCATATTGTGCATCCAAAGTCAGGAGCTATGATGATTGAATCAATCCTATTCTTTAGGATTATTTACCTTTCAACCAAATTAACTTTACCAATATCAGAAATATAGCCCTAAATCCTCAGTCAAGACAGCACTAGCTACTCTGAGACAGATACCAAAGTCACCTAGGATTCATTGTAGAACAAGGAAATATATTCTGAAGACCTTTCCAAAAGTATCTTCTTATGGATATTCTGAAAGAAATCTAAGGTTTTATACATCAATACTTCAAGAATCTATAATTTTATTAGGAGGATATTCTCTTAACCAACTCAGATTTTAACCTCTCTAACAGGGGTTTTGTAAATATTATCAGTCATGGGTCAAAACACACTATTTTCCCAAGTTTCATTCATGTATACATCTGACCAAGAGTTTACCAACATTTCCAGAACCAAAGATTGATGCTTAGGGTTCCCCTGCTGTAGACACTAGATTTTTTGATGGTCCATAAGAGTTTCTTTGAAAAAAATTATCACTTTTGCCTATCAACTAGGGAATGACTGAACAAGTTGTGGAATGTGATTGTAATTGAATATTATTGTGCTATACCAAATAATAAGCAGGTGGATTTCAGAAAAACCTGGAAAGACTTATGTGAACTGATACAAAGTGAAGTGTGCAGAAGCAAAATAACATTGTACACAGCAATAATCACATTGTTTGATGGCTAACTTTGACTGACTTAGCTTTTCTCAGCAATACAATGATCAAAGACAGTTCCAAAGGACTCATGATGAAAAATACTATTCACGTGGAGAGAAAGAACTGATGAAGTCTGAATGCAGATAGAAGCATACTATTATCCACTTTTTGTTTTTTTTTTCTTTTGTTCTGTTTCTTCTTTCACAACATGACTAACAAAGAAATATGTTTCACGTGATTGCACATGTGAAGTCAGTCTAGTTGATAAGAGCTTAGGTTCTCACCATCTTTAATCTAGACTGCTGCAATAGCCTCATAATTGATGGCCCATCTCTTCCCTTTCCAATCTTTACTCAAAATACGCAAATGATATTCCTAAAGTGTGGGTCTGATCATGTCACTCCCCTGCTCAACAAACTTTAGTAGCTCCCTATTGCCTTGAGGATCAAAACAAACACCTATCTTTAGTATTCAGCACCGTTCACAATTTGGCTCCTACCTGCCTTTCCATATTTATTACATATTATTTCCCTTCATAAACTCTGTGGTTAAGCGAAAATGATTTTTTTTTTGCCTTTCTGGTCAGTCAGTCAAGAAGCACTTATTTAGTTTTTACTATGTGCATAGGCATTGTGCTAAGTGATAGCAATATTTAGAAATGCAAAAATACAGTCCCTGCCCTCAAGGAACTCACATTCTAATGGTGGGGACAAAGAATTACATACAGACAAGATATTTGTAGTGAAAATGAAAGATTAATTTCAGAGAGAAGACACTTCCAACCTGGAGGACTGGTAAAGGCCTCCTGCAGAAGGTAGGGTTTGATCTCAGTCCTAAAGAAAGCTAGGAGGCAGAGGGGAGGAGGAAGAGCCTTCCAGAAATGGGAGAGATCTACAAAAAGATATAGAATCAGCAGATGGAGTATCTATTGGGTGTGATCAAAAGCACACAGGTCAGTGGAGCTAGATCACAGAGCGTTTGGAGAGAAGGACAATATAAGGAGACTGGAAAGGCAAGAAGCAACCAGGTGCTCTACATTCCATCTTCTAGCACTGGGCCTTTGCAAAAGCCGATTCCCAAGCAGGGAATGTATTTCTTCCTCATCTCTGCTTGTTAGAATCCTTGGCTTCCTTCAAATTTCAGCTCTTAGCACCACTGCCTACATGAGGCTTTATATATACATATACACATACACATACATACACACACATACATATATACACACATTATATATACATATGTTAAGTATATACATACTTAACAATCATCAACAAAACATTTCAACATGTAAAGAATTTTTAAAAGAACTATATAGGACCCTTTATACTTTTGTTATATGCAATTTTGGTTTGAGTAGATATTAAATTTACCAAAGAAGTAACCAAATTGTCCTGTTTGTATCCTCTTTTGAACACTTTTACCTTTGGTATATTTTTAAATGTTTTATTGATTTTTTCTTTTTTTTTCATCCTTTTCATTACCTTGTAACTCATCCCATTCCCATAAAAGTTCCTTCAGTCTTTTAACAAATAAGTATAGTCAAGCAAGGGCAGCTAGGTAGCACAGCGGATAGGGTGCTGGGGCTGAAGTCAGAAAGACTTATCTGCCCAAGTTCAAATCTGACCTCAGACACTGACTGGATGTGTGACCCTGGGCAAGTCATTAACCTTGTTTGCCTCAGTTTCCTCATCTGTAAAATGAGCTGGAGAAGAAAATGGTTAATCACTCCAGTATCTTTGCCAAGAAAACCCCAAATGATCTCACAGAGAGTTGGTAGCAACTAAAACAACTGAACAACAGAGTCAAGCAAAAACCAATCAAGACACTGGACCAGTCTGAAAACACAAACCTCATTTTACACCTCTAGTATGTCATGTGTCTGCAAAGAGACAGAAGGTTTGCTTCCTCATCTGACTTCTAAAGTCATGATTGGGATTACTATATTGATGCAGAATTCTGAAGTCTTTCCATTGTGGTCATTATGTACATTGTTCTTCTGATTGATGAGACCTTTCTTCATCCCAGCTAACTGCTAGTGCCCTGCTCCCCCTCTGCTTATTTTGTATATAATTAACATATTCCTCCATATGTAGATCAATCCATAAATAGAATGGAAGGTACCTGAGGGCAGGGATGGCTTCATTTCTGTCTTTTGATTCTCAGTGTCTAGTATGGCACCTGATACACAGCAGGAACTTAATAAATGTGTCTTTCTTGTTGTCATCGTCATAGTCACTGTCATTGTTTGAACTTAGGCTGCTCTCCCACAACAGAAATAAAATCTTCCACCATACCTGTACGTGGAGTTTTACCAACTTGAGAGTGTGAAATGTGAGGATACTGCACAGGAAAGTTAAGTAACAGACACAAAACCTAAAGGACCTCTAGTTAGTCAGATTTCTTAATTATTCATTCCATGGACAATGATTAAGGAACAAGGAGATCTGGTTCCTGTGAAGTACTACTCACCACCTCATTCAGCAATCTGATTTATCTTTTATAGCAAGTCATACTTGAATATCACAATAAATTGATGAGCTTGTTGATGAGGTTTCTAGCTCCAAACCACAATCTTCTATGTCTTCTCATCCTGCCTAACTTTTATTCAGGTAAATCCTCCACCAGGTAGTCCCTCCAGTGTTCTTGGGATTGTCTTCTACATCTTATGACGTTCTGAGGGTTGGATACCAATGGAGCATGGAGACTGTCCATCCATTACTGCTACTGTTCTCATGATGTGATTTGACAACTTTTTCCTCCACTTGTACAACTTGAAATGGAAAAATGACATTTTATCCCCCTAAATATTCTATTTATGAATTTTTTGCATCTCTCTCACTCACATTTCCTTCCTCCCTAATAAAGCTCCTTCCCCTTTAAAAAGTCAAGGAAAACAAATCAACAGGGGTGGGAAGCTAGAAGGGGTCACCTGGGTCCAAATCCTGCCATTTACTATCTATGTGGCCTTGAGTAAGTAACAAACTCTCTGCAATTCAATTTCCTCAACTGTAAACCAAAGAGATTGGACTAGGAGATTTCTAATTTCATTGCCAGCCTTAGATACATGCTTCTTAGATATGTTCTCTTTGATGATGCCTCCTGTACCACTTTTGGTGTAAGTTTTCTTTCCTTATATGCTGTAGATCAGAGGTTCCAAACTCATGCCCACAGGCTGTAAACCTTATTAATTGGGAATGTTTAACAAAATAAGTAAAAATACAATATGACATAAGGTTAATTTGTGGTTTTCTAAGTCAGTATAGGGCCAACAGCTATCCAGTTACATCTGAATTTGACATCCCTGCTATGGCTCATTCATACCCACCATGCATCTCCCCATTGCCCTTTGGTTCACCTATATAACTTTAATTCTTCAGAGTTTGTCATTTTCCATAATTTACAGCTATACAACATTTCAAATCACATTCACTGTCAAATGGCCATTCTATCAGATTTCACAAACTGGCTTTCAGTTACCTTAAGTGAGAAGTATTCTATTTGTACATGGGATTAGAATAGCAGAATAAAACTCAGAAAACTTTTTTAAAAACCTTCTTAACAATGCCAAAGCAAAAACAAAGACATACATTTTTGTTGCAATTATACTATTAAAGGTTCTTAAAGATTGAAAAAAATTTAGGGACCAAAAAAATCTTTTATAATGACATTTTAATTCCTTAGAGGAGCTATTTTTGGGTAAGAGGTTTTCCTGGTAGCCTTTAAATTAAACTGTTCTACCTGTAATTACTCTCCCTACCATAAGTCTTTTCCTCCTCCAATTGATCCTCCACTCAGCTGCCAAAGTGATTTTTCTAAAGTTCAAACTTGAATATGTCACTCCCCTATTCAATATATTGAAAACTATCACCAGCTACAAATGTGAACTCATCTGTTTAGTATTTAGAGCCTTTTCCAACCTGTCTCTTCTTTACCTTCCAAATATCCTTATACTTCTTTCCTCTCCACACACACTATGACCCAGCTCCATTGACTTGCTTGCTTTTCCTCACACCCAATAGATACTCCATCTGCTGATTCTGTACCTTTTTTGCTGATTGTCTCCCATGCCTCCTCAACTCTTCCTCTTGGCTTCTTTAGAGACTCAAATCAAATCCTACCTTCCGAAGAAAGCTTTTCCTAGTCCCTCAAGCTGCTAATGCCTTGCTTCTGAAATTACCTTCCATTTATACAATAAATATCTTGTATCTATATAGCTGTTTGCCAACTGTCTTCTCCCAGAATGCTCCTTGAGGGCAAACTTGTGTTTTTGCCTTTCTTTGTATACCCATCATTTAACACTGTCTCTACACGCATGGCTAATTGACTGACTAAATGTAGTTCTGACCTTGTCCTCTACCTCACCTTCTAACTCTAATATCCCTAAAATAAAAGAATAGCAACATCTGACACAGAGAACAGAATGATGAGTCAGGAAGACCTGAGTTCAAATCTACAGTCACACATATACCAACTGTGTGACGCTAGGCATTCCACTTAACTTCTGTCTGCTCCTCATCTGTAAAATGGGGAAACACAGAACTGCTATGAAGATTGAAGGAGAAAACATATGGAAACTCTCTTATACACCTTAAAACAGTATATAAATATTAGTTATTACTATTCCTGTGAAAACATATGGAATAAAAGCAAAGCCTTTAGTCATCTAGATGATGAACCTATAACACACCAAATACTGAGATACTTTGAAACTGTAATTGCCCCAATAAACCCGCTTTCTGACCATGTACTTCCTAGATACCATTTTTCAAGACATTTCTTGTGGTCATCATCATTGGTAACACACAGTCTATTTATACCAACTCTGCATCTCTCTATTGTACTGGAGGTGAATTGCCGTTCTGACTATTATTAACCTTGAGAGGATATTTAAGTGGATCCAGGGCATCCACCATTCCCTCCAATAATTCAGATCATAACACAGCTGTGATTTTTTTCCTGACTGCAATTCTTATCCATGTTTTTTGGATCCACCAATTGGCAAATAAGTCAAATGTTTGGTTCTTAGACTCCTCTGAATTCCCTGTTAAGGTAGCTCATTTCTATTTGTTCAACTTCTATATAAAATTTTTATAATCTATCTCTGTAAATTGTGTCATTTATTATACATTTTTCATTACAATTACTTTAAATAGTTCAGGAGCACGTTGTTTCAAATGGATACCATATATTTTTCTCAATATTATTGTTTTTCCTATCTGTTTCCTAATTGTGATCTTTGCTCTCACAAATCGGTAGTCTGACTGTGTATAGACATCCAGTTAAGGAATGACTCCGTCAATAGAGTCTTTGCCTGTCTGCTAACCTATATTTAATTTTTGTTATCTAATAATAATAGCAAGCACTTATGTAGTGCTTTAAGGTATTCAAAATACTTTACAAATATTATCTCATTTCATCCTCACAGTAACCCTAACTGGTAGGTGCTATTATTATCCACATTTTACAGATGAAGAAACTGAGGCCGACAGAATTTAACTGACTTACGCAGATTGACACAATTAATGAATCTCTAAAGCCATATTTGAACTCAGATGTTCCTGACTCCCACTGGTTTTGGTTGCAAAGGATAAAGAGACAGAACAATCCCATGACAAGCTTGATAAGGTCCACTAAGTGAAATAAACATACACTTTGATATTCCATTTGACCTGATCATCCACCAGAGAAAGACTAAGTGGATGAAGAATGTCATGTCTACTGTCTAGATTAAGGATCAGCAAATTATAGCCCAAAGGCCAAATCCAGGCACTGTCTGTTTCAATACAGCCTGTGAGCATGCCATTTTTAGTTCAGAGGGCACACCAAACAGGTTACAAACTGCATATGGCCCTCGTTTGCTGGCCCTAGACTATGACATGTAGTTGAAGAAACAAACTAAAGAATTTGCCCAACAATAGTTGGGACATACAGTACTATATAAACAGGCAAGAAAGTAGGAAGTGGGCACAGAATTAAAACAAGAGATCAGTGAGCTAGATTGCCTTCAGGAACAGAGGTCCATCTTTTTAATACCAATATTTTTTCATGGGGTTTCTATTATTGCAAAACCTGAACACAAGAGTCTTCAAAGAACTGAATATTAGTATCACAAGAGTGGTGTCTACAACAGGTTTAAGCAAGATTAAATATATATATACATACATATTATATATATACATATGCATATTAATATATATATAGATGTACACACACACATATATAAAACTCTGCTTTGGTAAACTGTACTCTAAGCTGCTTGAGGTCTTGAGGCACAGTGTTCACCAAAAAGTTGAGAAGAGATTGTTGAATTACAAGGTTTATGACAGCTTTTGAGACCTTCTCTATGTTATACCTGGGAATTTGAGGATCAGGACCCTTATAGCAGGAAGGTGAAATGAGGGAGGTAGATAGAGAGCAGGCAGTGGAAGGGCATTAAAGTTGAAAAAATCATTTGAACTTAATTTAAATTGGCTGCATTGGTGAGAAACCCAAGGTAGAGTAGGATCTTAAAAGAACTGGTGAATATGAACAAGAAAGAGTCAAAACCCTTTGTTCCCACATGAGATGGGAAGCTTATTTCTAATCTTTATATACCAAATAGATTGCCAGGAGATATTTTTGAATGGAACCATTTTCTTATCTTCATTCCTCTGTGATCAGGACACACACCCAAAGTTAATGACTAAAATCTCAGTGGCATTGCTCAGGGACCAACTTGGACAAGATAAACAATTGGCTATTAATGTCAGTTAGACTTACATCTATCACAATGACAATAACAAAGAACTGACGAGTCCCCAAATCAGAGAAGCTGCCCTGGATAACTAGCAAAGAATAAATTCTGTGTTCCTCTGATCCTATGACTATGTGATATAGTTTCTTCAAATCTTCCTTTATGATGACAGAATTATTGCCAAACAGTAGAGGTTGCTGTGCCTTTGCATTCCATAATAGAATAGAAATTAAAACTGTTATGACTTGTGGTTGTCATGAAAATGTTGCCAGTGTGTATCAAAGGAAATAAAGATCAATAAATAAAGGAAATAAAAATAAAAAAGATTCCATATTTCATCATGTACTAATGGTTCTTTTTAAGGATATGCATCTATTTCTCTTCCACTTTCCTCTCATGTACCCCTGATCTTTACTCTTCACAGCACCAGGTTTGAAGAATTGTACGTATTGACCGACTTCAGAATGTCTATTTTCCCTTGATTGGATCCCAAAGGTAGAGTTAAGTATGGGTCATTAGGTTCAAAGGAAAACAGAAAATCAATCACATATATATCCAGATGTATCCTTGGAAGTTGACTCAATTCCTGGATTGCCCTGAGGATAGGAGTCTGAACCAGTCTGGACCTAAGAGATTTTTCTCTGCTCTGCCTTGCTAAATTTATAGCACCTCTGGGTCATCTCTAAGTTAAAGAAGGAGGAAGTTGGCACAACTGTATAGAGTGTTTAGCACTTTTAAACTTAAGTAGTATTTGATTGTTTTGAGACACAGTGTGTAAAATACCTGCTCGTGATATGGAAGCTATGATTTAAGAAATCCTTTATCTTCAATATCATATGAAGTAAGAAGAAAGAAAGAAAGAAAGAAAGAAAGAAAGAAAGAAAGAAAGAAAGAAAGAAAGAAAGAAAAAGAAAGAAAGGAAGGAAGGAAGGAAGGAAGGAAGGAAGGAAGAAAGGAAGGAAGGAAGGAAGGAAGGAAGAAAGAAAGGAAGGAAGGAAGGAAGGAAGGAAGGAAGGAAGGAAGGAAGGAAAGAAAAAAGGAAGGAAGGAAGCTAATGGGTTTTTTTTTTCAAATTAAATTTTCAATTTTTTCACCTGAAGGATTGCACTCAGTTTTACTGGATAGGTTATTCATTACTGTAATCCCAGCTCCTTTGTCTTCTGGAATATCACATTCCAAACCCTCTGTTTCTTTAATGTGGAAGCCACTAAATCTTGCGTGATCCTGACTGTGGCTCCATGATATTTGAATTGTTTCTTTCTGGTTGCTTGAAGTATTTTCTCTTCAATCTGGAGGAGGCTCTGAAATTTGACTACAACATTCCTGGGAGTTTTCATTTTAGGATATCTTTCAGGAGTTCATCAGTGAATTCTTTCCATTTCTATTTTACTCTCAGGATCTAAGATATCAGGGTAGTTTTCCTTGATAATTTCTTGAAATATGATGTCTAGGCTGTTTCTTTGACCATGACTCTCAGGTAGTCCAATAATTCTTAGGTGATCTCTTCTCCATCTATTTTCTAAGTCAGTTGTTTTTCCAATGAGATATTTCACAAAATAACAAAACAACAACCACCACAACAACAACACACCTATAATCCCTGCTACTAAGGGGGTTGAAGCTAGTGGATTCCTTGACCTTAGGAAATCTGAGCTATAGTTGTATATATTGATATATATATAGATATATTGATATATAGATATAAAACAGTTGTCTAATATACAACATATATTATATATTATAGTATATATTATAACATATACATATGTCTAATATATAATATAGGGTGCCCATGCTAAGCCTGGCACCATTAGGTATACCCTCAGAAGTAAGCTCCCTGAGGACTGGTGAATTGGCCCAGGGTGGAAATGGAGCAAGTTAAATCTCAGATGCTGATCAGTAGTGAGATTAGGTCTGTGAATAGTCACTATACTTCCATCCCATGTGAAATATCAAGACCTTATCTTGAAAATATATATAGATAGATTAGATAGATAGATAGATAGATAGATAGATAGATAGATAGATAGATAGATAGCTATAGATATAGATACAGATACATTTGTCCTTTTGAGGATAAAAGTGCTCTTTCCTGCCTAGTTTCCATGCTCACTATCTAAAAATTACTTATTTTCTATGACAATGATCCAACTTATTCAGCCAATTCTATAGTGTCAAAGCATTACAGCAACCAAGAGGTGACATAATTGTCCCATTGCCCTATTTAATGTGGATCAGGTTATACTCATTAAATAGTATGCAGTACTAAGTTACATACCAATTAGAGAGAATCTGGGGAGCAATTTGGTGGCATTCCTTAAAGAACATAAATGTTGATGTGAGAAACATTCTTCTAGATGGGGTGGGGAACCTATAGCCTTGAGGCCATATGTGACTTTCTAGGTCTTTGGGTGTGGCCTTTTGACTGAGTGCAAGTTTTACAGAACAAGTCCTTTCATTAGGGGGATTTGTTCTGTGAAGTTTGGATTCAGTCAAAGGGCCAAACTTGAGGACCTAGAGGGCCATATGTGGCCTCAAGGCCACAGGTTCCCCACTCCTGCTAAACCTTTCATTTCCCCAAGGGCCTCACTCCAAGCCCTGACTGTCCAGAGTCTGCTAGGGGACATAAGAGGACAGAGCTCACAGAACAGGCAAAGAATCTTCATTATCATTAATCCTATTTACTCCAATACCACTGGGATCTCTCCTTCCCAAGAGAGAATCTAAAGGACCTCTGGACCTTGCCACTCACCTTCCATGTGAACTCTCTTATATGTCTTACCTCCCCTGATTAGAATAATATATCTTTGAAAGAAGAGATTCTTTACTTATCTGTTTGTATTCCCAGCACTTAGCAGAGTACTTGGCACATACCTGTTGTTGTTCATCCTCTGTTTTCAAAAAGGACCAATGACATCACAGGGTGATGTCTTGACTTGGATTTAAATGAGTTAAAGTTGCACAAAGTCATCAGCCTTACTATCTCTACCAGAGTCATCAAAGTCCAATGGCAGGATTGTTGATTACCCAGGATACAGTAGATGACCTTGGCATCTTTGATGTCTGACTAAGCACTCCACAGCATCTACTTCAGCTACCTCCCTGATTGTTGAAACAAATTGTTCTCATGCACCCATTCTGCCAGAGGAAGTCTTCACGTGCGTAGGGTAGACATCTCCCTAACTCACCAATGGGTTTGAGGCCTGCTGGTTGAGGGTAACCAGTTTAGGTTTAGGTTGCCTACCAAGATGGTGTTACCAGGGTGTGGCTGCTACACATGCCACATGTAAACACTTACTAAGTGTTTTTCCACTCTATACTCCAAATCCTGACTAATAAATATCTTAAGTTCAGCCAATTTGGGATTAAATAGCCCATCTGTACAGATACCTCAGATAAGCTCTGCATTGAGCAGTACGTCTGATTAGTACATCTGGTAGGCATAGACAATCTCCACTGGAGACTAAGCTATCCCAGGAGCTTTATATCGAACTTCTTACAAGGACTCAGTATCTGTGATTACCCTGGCCACCATTCTCCCACCTCCACCACCACCATTTCCCTTGGGCACCCAGATCCCAGCCACCTGAGGCAAATGCAAAGGTAAGTGATACAGAATTTGACTGAAGAGCAAGGCAAAATCAGCACTGGAAATCTCCCATCCTCTACCCTAGGCATTTAGTCTCTTTAATGATATGGAAATTCGGAGGTGATTTGTCATTCTATGAGATCCTATACCTTTAAGATGAGTAAAAATTGTAGCTTGAATGGCAAACTAAAACATATTATGTTATGAACTGGCAGGAAGAACACTAGATTTGGAAGACCTGAATTTGGATTAACTTTATTTACTATCTGTATAATTTTTGGACAAGTCACTAAACCTCTCAGACCCTCAGTTGCCTCATCTGGAAAATTCAGGGATAGGAGTAGAGTATATCTAAGGTATCCACTAGCCCTGAATTCCATGAAACTTACCTTTCAAATATAAACTCCCTAAGTCCTAACTTGAACCACCTTCCCCCAAAATAATAGATGCCAGATCTCCTGTACTCTCTTCTAACTTAAACCCTATAAAAACTGAAAAAGAAAGATACTTTAAAGAAAAGAAAGATGAAAGCAGTTCCCACTTTCCTTATCTGCCAGGTTCAGACTCTGATGATGGCATCATTAACACCTAAGGCCAGGGGGAGGATGGCAGCCCTTGGCTTTGGGGAGGTGCAAGTTCTATAATCATCTTTTTCAGGAGAAACCCCACAGAGTCCTGAGCTGTCTTCTAGGCCTTATAGGAAACTCTTCAGCTTACATTTAACAGACAGTACTTTTAACTCCATTATTAACATAGTGACCTTTAATAAAGCAATACATCACTAAAGTTAATTCTCATTTTTCTCTGAAGCTACAGTGCCTGTTAAGTGATGGTCATTTTCAAAGCTGAGTCTGTATTAGCAGTGCTGAAGAAATCCAGCCCTGAGGGTTCAGCCATCTCCAGGACATTTTATTGCAGTTCTGCATTTGCCTGAGTGAGAAAGCACGATGTATTTATTGTGTACAGGGGAAGTTAAGAAAAGCAGAAAACTCAATTCAAACAACAAAACAAACATTTATTGGGCATCTACCATGGATGAATCACAAAAAAGCAAAGCCTGAGGCTTGTTTCACTGAATTCCAAGTAAGAAGGCCTAGGTGTAGATCCCAACCCCTTTAACTCCTGGTAGTACTTGGGACACAGCCCTTAGGAGGAGAGAAGGCAACTGAGAGGTGGAAAGGGTCTCGGAAGCCTAGATGGCTTCCAACCCCTTCTTATGACAGATAGAGAAAGTGAGTCTTCAAAAAATTAAAAGATGTGTTCAAGAACACGGAGGAAATGAGTAGGAGAGTGAGGATTTGAGATTAATTTTCACTGTCCAAACTCAATGCTCATTCTGCTCATTACTTCACTTAACCTGTCTTAGCCTCCCTTTCTTGATTCGTATAATAAGATTATTAGACTGGAGGATCTCTAAACTTCACTATAGCTCTAGATTCTATGACCCTACAGCTGCATCCAGCTTTATTTTTTTTCTAAGTGGCAGCTAGGTGATACAGTGGATAGAGGGCTGAGCCTGGACTAAGGAAGACCTGAATTCGAATCCAACTTCAGATACCTACTAACTGCATAACCCTGGGCAAGTGACTTAACTTCTGTCTGTCTTTGTCTCCTCGAGTGTAAGATGGGGATAATAACGGTATCTACCTCCCAGTGTTGTTGTGCAGATCAAACAACATAATATATGTAAAGCACCCACCACAATCCCTGGAACATAGTAGGTGCTTTTATCCCCTCCTGCCCTACCTTCTTAAGTTCAATAACGAGAGCTTATATTCATATGGTGCTTTAAGTTTTACAAAACTTTAAAGACTACTAAACAATAGTAGAAGCTAGGGACTACAGATATCAATCACTCTCCCCATTTGACAGGTGATAAAACTGAGAATCATAAAGAAATTAAGTGACTTGTCCATGGCTTTACCTCTAGTACGTGTTGGAGCTTCCATTTGAACCCAGATCTCTCCCAATTCCAAGTTAATACATTAATCATTATTGCTGTTGTTGTTTTGTGAGATTAGGTCTTCCTATCTCACCCAGGCTGCAAGTACAGAGATCGTTCAAAGGTCCAATCCTACACTGATAGGTATGGGAGCTATAACCTGTTCTGTTTCTGACTTGGCCTAGGTTCTTCCCTCCTCAGAAAAACTGAGGTTAGATCCCTCCTCACCCCAGCTCCCAGGGGCTCGTCATATTCACGCTGAATTTAGTGCAGACATTTGATCAGCTTAGCCCACTGCATCCCAGAACTCCACTAGCCTCATCCTCTTGGTTAGTAGGAATTACAGACACGTGCCACCATGGTTCTATCCATTATACCACACCACCTATAAAGAACCAAAGAAAATGCAGTGATATCCTTTAAAAATCATCTGTATATTCACAGGGCACAACCATCACAATTCCCCTTCAAAATCACAACAACTGATCTAAATTCTTGTCTTTCAAATGAGCTTTCTGAAAAAAAAAAACTTTTATACTAAAGTGCATGCGTGTGTGATTGTCTGTGTGTACAGATGAGTGTATGCCCATGTGTAGCCATGCAAATCTAAAGATTGAAAGTGCCAGAAATAATTGTCTCTTAAACAAAAGAGATGGAGGAGAAAAAGCTAAAACAGGATTCAGCATTATAGACTCTGAAGGCAGGTAAGTGGCATTGTTTGGGAATCAATGCTAGAAGAATTCATCCCAAAAAATCAATACAACCAAAGCAATAAAACTTCTGAGAGAGTCCATAAGGCGAGCTGTCTTAAATAGGGAAGAGCTAAAACAGAGAGCCCAAGAGGAAGGTGTTTAGTGAAACTAAATTAAATTTAAATACAACACATGTAGAGAAAAGCGTTGTGCCAGCTCCCAAAGGAGCACGTTGTGCTACTGGTCGTAACTCAAACTGTTTATTGAGCTTTTTCATTGTGTTCAGTATTAGAAGGAACAAACACCCATCCCAGCTGCTATCCTGACTGGGCTGACATTCCAATGACATTAAAAAGTAACTGACATCTCAATGATAACAGGTACAAATCCTACAGAAACATTTACTTATTGCTCTATTATCTGGCTTTACTTTGTACCTCCTCTACCTCTCAAGCTGTTTCCTACTTCAGCAGGGGCTACATTCGGACTTCTCTCTTTAGGAAGTCTTCCCCAAACCTGCCTCACTTCAATCCAATTCATTTGCAGGTCAAGACATCATCCTCCTCATGTCAGTGGCCCTCACTGAGAATGAAGGATCAACAAAAATGATCCTCACCTAGACAGAAGGAAATCACCAAAATCCTAACCAGAACCATCCTCTACCATTCCTTCCCCATACATTCTGAGTGTATGTGGTTTACATGTAGATGCATCATATTATAAAAATGAACTTGGAATAGGAAAAACTGAGTGTGAATCCCAATTCTAATACTTAGTTTTGTGATAAGCCATCTAATCACTCAGATTTGTATAAAATTAGGATAATAACGCTTGTGCCATGGCCCTCATAAGGTTGTTGTTGGGAAATGTCTTGTAAATCTTAAATCAATGCATAAATATGATTAGTTGTTATTATTACCTTATTCAGGAAAGTATGCCTGTAAGTATGTATATGTGTGATACATATTTCAGGAAGGGTCTTACACATGGACTGAATAATCACTCACATGATATGATTTCATGAACACTAAGAATGCTCCCTGCAAACACCCTCAAAGCATATAGCTTTCACATTTGCATGCTGGGAAAATGCTCATAACAAAGGATAACTTTTTAATTCTACTTACAATGGAAATGTCCATGAGAAAGATAATACAGTGAAATATTGACATTAAAGAGGGGAAGAAGGATATTAAATCTTTTTTTAAAAAAAACAGTTTAGAAGGAAGAACAGAATGAGAGAGGAGGATGTCCTTGTTTTGTGACTTTGGAATGGGAAAAGATGCCCTAGGGGACTATAGATAAAGGAACAGAAAGGAAAAGTTAAGGATGCTTATGTCTTTCTTATTTCAAAATTTTGCCATAAACTTGAACTCTGTCTCTCTGTCTGTCTGACTCTCTCTCTTTCTCTCTCCATATATATATGTATATATATACAGATATATACACATATATGTGTGTATGTATATGTATGTATATATACATATATAAATATATATGTATGTAATATAACAAATACTAATATGATGATAATTAAATGATATCATTTGTCCTCTGTTTCAAAGAGGATCAATGACATCACAGGGTGATGTCTTGACTTGAATGTGACTTGGATTTAAATTAGGCAATTGCTCAAAGTTTCACTCTCTAGAATCATTGAAGTCTTGTGGCAAGACAAAAGTCAGGACTACTGGCAATGGCCCAGAATGCAGTGAATGACCTTGTCATCTTCAATGTCTGACCAGACTCCATAGTACCTGCTTCAGCCACCTTCATGGTCATTGGAACAAATTGTTCTCATCCACCCATTCTGTTGGGGAAAGTCTTCACATGTTTGGAGTAGACCTCCCTCCCACCTTACCAATGGGTTTGAGGTCTTTTGATCACCTTCAATCTGATTTAGCCCATCTGCCAAGATGGTTTCACTGGGGTGTGGCCACTGCACATGCTATAGCTTCTTTGAGCCATAGGTGAGAATTTGGTGAAAGATGATCACCAAAAGTGGATGAGAAATCCTGAAGAAGGCTCAGCAAGCCCTCTCACCAGAGGTGCTGGTTCTCTCTGAATACCCCATGTACCCCAATTAAATGATTCAGACATACATAAAGAACAGAAACCAACCAAAGCAGCATGCCCTCTCAGAATCATGTCCCACTTGTTAAGCCTTGGCCTTTCAAATTCTCTATTCCCCAGGTATATGGGTGGAATCTCAGAAATATTAACCAACTATCTTATAAAGGCCTTATCATCACAGATTCAGATATGGGAAGGCTGATCTCCAGGGAGGTACCAAACGTAGCTATAACACAAAGAATGCTCAGAGACTGGGAAAACACAGACCAGCACAAAGCCATTCTGAGGTTTGATTTACTAAAAGAGACATAGAGATATGCCTTCATTCAGGAAGTCTCCTAGGGAACTTGGCAATGCAGTCATACACTTTTTACACCCTGGAAGCTCACATGGGTTTGAGATGCCCTCTGAAAATAACCAAAGGTGCTACAAAGCCCCACGATACCAACCTGTATATCACTATATTCAATACACTACTTTCTTCCTCCTCCTTCATCCTCCACACATTATCCCCACAAAACTGTAATGGTGATACAGCTCACCAGCAAGCAGTTCCGCTGTCCCTGACATAGTGCTGATTCCACTCACTTCTCTTCAGTTTATACCAGTACCCCTGACCAAGGAACTGATTCATCATTTTAAGCTTTTGTCTTATAACTATGACTTTAGTTTATCTGGCAAATGAAACCACTGAGGTGTAATTGCATAATTGAATTGCTTAGAAATACATTTATTCCTCAGGTAAATGGCTCACTGAATATTAGGCAAAGCCCCAAGAGGCCTTCAAAAGTCCTATGTGGTGATGACAATTCCTCAACCCAAATTACCCATTTGCTTCAGTTTGTTTAAAGTTATCTTTTCCCCTCTCACACATATTTTTCCTAAAAATGAACATAATTATAGAAATTTCAAAAAAAAGTTATGGTTAGAAAAAGCATTCTAGGAAGGAATGAACATATCAGTAGAACACAGAGAAGGCTAAATACAAGAGAATGAAGCACACCTCATATGGAACAAAAAAAGAAATTTTGAAATATAAGAAATGCTTTTTCATATTATGACACTGATATTTCAAATGTGACCAAATAGAAAGAGTATTATATACATGGTTTCCCAAAAATATTAGTGCAATTTTGAGCTTTGACACCTTAAAATTTAAACCAAGACTTTTGGGACATCCTGTACTTTGAGTCAGAGGACCTAGATTTAAATCTCAGCTCTGCCATTTACTCTGACTCAATTTCCTCATCTATCAAATGAGAAAGTTGGACTAGGATTAGTGGTGTCAAACTCAAATAGAAAAAGGAGCCATTAAACCATGTCAAAAAAGTCTGCAGGCACAGATTGACGAGGAAAACCGCATATTAATATTTTCCATATTTTATTATATTTTTATTTATTTTGTTAAATATTTCTAATTGCCTTTTAATCTCGTTTGGGCCACACTCAACAGTGTTGTGGGCCACAGCTTGAGGGTTGAGTGTTGGAATTCCCTGGACTTGATAACAACTGAGGTTGCTTGCAGCTAATAACTTGTGACCCTAATCATGATTTCTTTGCCCAATAGTTCTTCCATAGATGTACCCATTCATTATGACTCAATTCAATTTGATGAATTCTCCTTACATAAATATTTTTGAAACATCTTTGAATTGATGACAAAAATACATTTTGTAGCATTAACATTTTTCCTAAGAAACCCAGCTGTTACAAAAGCAAAATGCCATTTTGTAGCTGAGAATAATATATATTCACAGCTTCGTCTGTTTAAAAACAATGCAAATTCTGTTTACTCTGTCAAGCATACCTTATGTGCACTATTTATTAATTTAACTAAACTAAAGAACTCTTGGAAAACATTTAGGAATCTGCAATAGCATTTTTAGATGAAACTAAGAAATAACTTGTAATTTTTGAGGGTACATAAAAGCATGTGTATATTTAGATCTTAAAATTCTCTCTATATAATTAACATTCAGCTACAATAAAATGAAAAGAATCTCAAAACACATATGAACCATGAAAATATATAATAAAATGAATGTTAAAACATAGTTCATATCATAGGTTTGAAAGTCATATTATTGGACAATATTTTGTCATAATTTAGCAAATATAATGGGAGAAGATATCAAGGTTCAGTTCAGATGCCAACTCCTACAATAAGCCTTTGTTGATGCCTACAGATAATGTTCTCCGTACCATCAAAATTACATAGATATACACATATGTATATACACACACATATATAGAATATATTCATACATGTGTATTGACTTAATATACATGCATGTGCATGTGTTAAATTTGTGTCTTGTTCTGGTCCCCCGGCTGCCACCACCACCACCAGTCCTGCTTCTAGACAGTATATATGTTTATAAGTATCCAGTGTCAATAGCGGAAAGTAAGACTGTAAATGGGAATCTAGAAGTCATGTACAAACTGTCCCACAGATCAAAAGAACATAATTTGCAAACTGCATCAAAAATCACATCCAGAGACTATGAGTTGAATCAGAGGAAGTCATACAGCACTTGCGATCAGGGCCTTTAGATCTCACAATACGTCTTTCTCATCAGCAGTAAGAGCAGCAGAACAATAAATAGAGCTGATACATTTGAGAGGATGTGGACATGTTAACTTTAAAGTTTTACTGAGCACTTTGAGATGATTTGGATATGCTAAAGAACTAACCCCAAGGTAACATGGGTAAGAGTAAGTCTATCCCTCCCGCCCCAAAAAAAACTATGAAAATGAGACTTCAAATTCTTGACACTCAGGTACTATTTCATTTCCTAAGGGTCCATGCTGCTTAAGTGCCCCCACTACTGAAGTATAAATTACTTCCCCCTCCCCATTCTTTTCCCTATGTTGCCTGAACCTACCATACCATCCCTGTCCCCACACCTAGCCATCTGCCTCTGTATTTACCATACCCCCTTGCATGGCTTGTCTCCATACTTTCTGTGCTCCTTAGCCCTGCACCCTCTGTGTCTTATTAAAATGTAATTATAGCCTTACTTCCCACTGCCGTCTTAGTCTTTCTTGATGAGCTCCCAAAGAATTGGGTATGCCTGCCCCCATTTCATAAGGTCATAAATTAATTAGTGATGTACATATATATGTGTATATACATATATGTACACATGTATACATATACACCTATACATACATATATACATACGCATGTGTGTATATATACACATACATATATACACACATACATATATATATATATATATTTACCTATTGATAGAATATAAACTCCTTGAAATCAGGAATTATTGTTTCATTTTTGTCCCTGTATCCACAACACTTAGCACCATGCTTGACACATAGTAGGTGTTTTTAAGATGCTTATTAATTGATTGTTGTGGCTGATGTTTTCCCCCAGGAAAATATAAGTACCTTGAAGGCAGAGGACAGTTTATTTTTGGTTTTGTATCCTTTGCATCTACTATATGTTTAGCACATAGAAGACACTTAAATGTTAATTGAATTGAATTCATTTGAATTGATGTTATATGAGACATAGCTCATATGTAAAGAGATTATTCCAGAGGCTGGAAAAATAGTGGTGATATCATGTGCTTGGTCCCTTGCAAATTGGCCAGTGAATTCACATCTATTCATATATGGAAGAAATTGAGCATAAGGTACTTTTAGAATGAAGAGCTATATAAATCAAGTACCATATAAATGCAATTAATATTATTGATCAGTATAACAGATCTGCTATGGTATCAACGTGTCTATTGTCTCCACTAATGCAGATGACAATTCTTCCAAACCATAATAGATAGTTTCATGAGTTGCTATAGGAAAAAAATCATAACTCAACTGGTGTTAAACCTTCCGGCGACCAACTTAATGAAATCAGGGAGGTAGACTGACACCCAGTCAGTCCATCACTAAAGCAAGGAAGAGCTTGGCTAGGACCTGTCAGACACCTGTGCTTTTTGAGAATAGCCTACAAGAACCCAGGGTTACCATGGCAAGATCACTATGCCACAATGAGGCTTCCAAATTTAGGAGAAAATACTTCACTTTAAAACATGCAAAAAAGAAGGGTTATTTAGGCTCTGGAAATATTGTATTGCTTGAATAGTTAAGAGTCCCCCCCATCCCCGGTATGACCATAACTTTCATTATAGAAAGGTAATTGGAAGGAAAAGCCCAGGTGATTTCACATTTCTATGGTCACTGTATAAAGGTTAGAGGAGTCAGAGAGATTGTGAAGAATAATCAGCAACAGGAATGAGGAACTTTATGGGAGATTTTGACAGGCTTTTTATCCTTTTGGAACATAATTACTTAATATAAGAGAAATGGGAGCCTTGCTGAATGGGATTATACCAAAAAAATCAAATCAAATGAAAAAGCTCCCATTCAGGTTTTTGACAGGTTTGTCATCTTAGATCAGGATGGACAGCAAAATGGTTACTCCATTCATTAAACCATGGATCCAATTTAAACTCTGAATTCAAAGTTCCGTCTTGCCTTGCCTGGTTCTCATCTCTAATCTGGCTTTATGGTCCAGGTCAGATAAAGTTCCTAATTCTATCTGTTCTCCCAAAGAGCCCTCAGGTTTCAATCACTTCAGAAGTTTGGTCAGTGGGATGCCCTTCAGGGTTGCTTGGGTTTTGTGGGTTAGATGCACAGAGGAGCTCCTCTGCACAGTTTTAATGGACAGAAAAGAATAACAAAATTGTGCTGTTGCAAATGAGAAAAAGAAGGCATGGGAGACTTTGGGGTTTTGTCTTATCCTTTTTGCAATTACACTTTGTTACACTGATTGATTGTTACTCTGACCACTAGGCAAGTCTCAACTTCTGTGAGCCTCAATTACTTCATCTATAAATGAGGGCATTGAACTGAATGTCTTTTAATGTCCCTTTCAGATCTTAATAGCCAGGATCCTTTGATCTGATGTCTAACATAGTAAAATTAGTAATCACAGATCATAAATTTAGAGCTGAAAAAGACCTCATCTAGTCCAGCTCTTCATATAGATGATGAAATAGAGGCCAAGGGATTTTAAGTGACTTACTTAAGAGAATAAGCACTGAAGGCAGAATTTGACTTCAGGTCTACTAATAATAGTCCAGGCTATCATTGGCCAACCAATCAGCCGAGCAACAAGTAATGGTGTAGAAACAATACAGTCTTTTATCTCTTTCTGTATGTCTTTTCTCTCAGATTCTATCCCCTTTGTAAATAAACTTAACTTAATTTGTGATTAGCACCCAAATTATCATCTTCTGACTAATATAAATTACATTTGTACTTTAGTCTCAGAACCATTCCAATGTCTGTGTTTTCCCAATTATTAACCTCAAAATTCTCTAATTCTTCTTATTCAAATCACTGAAGCATATTATATCCTCCATTTGCTCCAATATTCCACAGCTTGTTACACTGAAAGGAACAAGTGTTGTCTCAAAACTTTGAGTCAGACTTAATTTCAGTAGTTGCTTCTCTTAAAAGTATCTACAGACCTAAGTCCCAGACAAGTGAACTGTCAGTGCAGATTTAATTAAGCAATTGCTTTTCTCAGAGTTAGACATATGCTGTTGGCAAGGGAACTGACTCTCTTAATTGGAAATATACCTTTACTGGATTATAAGGTCCTTGAGATTAAGGACCAAGTCTTATTTAATTTCTCTGTCCCCCTACATGTAAAACTGTGGTATCTATACAGAAGGGACTCAAAATGTTTATTGTTGTATTAATTTGTTTCAGCTGTTATATTTATAGTGAGGATTGGGGCTCTCTTGATTCTCTATAAGCTCATAAGTAGGGAAAGTCCCCTCTACATCTGAAACTGTGTAAATAAAATGCATGTTTGAAGGTTTATGACCCTGTATATATGAGGGAAGCTGGTACTGCCATTACTAGGTACTAGATTCTGAATTTTCCAATTTCATTTGAATATATGCAGGGAACCAAATAAGTGAAGGTTTTCCCCAAAGTGAACTCAAGCTATTCATATTAAGTAAGAAGAATTATATATTATATTGTATTATATCTTCTTTTAACTGACCCTTAAATAAGATGCTGTTCTCCAACCCACTGAGAACAATGAGAGGAATGTGGGAAAAGACAGACCAATAAAAGTAAATCAGTTGGATCCATTTGACTTTTAACCACACAATATGAAGGACTAAAAACAAGCCTGTGAAAATCTTCTAGGCTTTTGTATATCCATACCCAACTCCCTACAAGTCACAAGCGAATTGATTCCTATTAATTCGCAATGGAACATGGAGTAAACTCAGCTAAACTTCCTAAAATTAAAAAAAATATATCTTTTTCCTGTTCTCAATACCCTTTCCATCTCCAAATTCCTCCATGCCCCTCATTCATAATTTTTCATCTAGTAAACTCTTTAAAATTTACTTCTTCTGACTCTATTTACTCTGTATTCCATACTGCTCAGAGATGCAAATATTCTAACACAGTGTTCAATTAAAGAACAAGCATTTATTATGTGCCAGGAACTGTGCAAAGCACTGAGGATACAAAGATAAGCAAAAAGAAAAAGTCACTTCCCTTAAGGAGTATACATTCTAATGAAAGAGATAACATCTGCATAAATAAAGCATCTACATCTGTATCTGCAGAGTAACTGCAAGCTAATTCTCCAAAAATACACACTTTAAGATAGAAAATATTTTTTCTTTGCTCCAGCTATAAGGTGACATGCCTATCTAATATGCTTTCTAAACAATAAAGAGGCAAGGTAAGATCTTTTGGAAAAACACCCATTGTCTAAATTGATAGGAAAAAAAAACAAGCAGATGGTATAACAAACCCTCATGGGGACAAGAATAGAAATACACATTAAAGATGGACTTTATCTGGATTTTTCCAATACAAATGTTTATATGACATTAAAACACACTTTTTTTTTTTACAAATGCAGGGGTTCAAAAAGCCAATTCAAGTTCACACCACTTTTCTCTCATTAATAGGAGAATATACTAATTGATAAGAGCCTGCTTAAAAAAATGTTGAAGCTCTTAGAGGAAGAGTTAGGCAGCAAAGATTTAGTTGTGGGAAAAGACAAACCAATAAAAGTAGATGTCATATTTACCTCAAATATGATCAGCACATAGACTCCCGCCAAGATGACGGATGCAATGGTTACTTGGGTCTCTATGTCTGCATGGAGGTATTGATGAGTCATTGAAAGGGGAATCACTTGGTTTTCCTGGAGGAAGGCTCGAATATTTATTGAAATGGTCTCTCTGCAGCAAGAAACAGATGTTGTATAGTTGGTGAAAGGGACAAAGTACTATAGCATAACAATTAGCTTCCTCTCTGACTCCACTCCAACAATCAATTCAAATATTCATAGAAAATAATGGTGGTGGAGTGGATAGAGCACTGGTCCTGGAATCAGGAGGATTCAGCTTCCTGAATTCAGATCTGACCTCAGACACTTATTAGCTGTGTGACCCTGGGCAAGTCACTTCATCCTGTTTGTCTCAGTTTCCTCATCTGTAAAATGAGCTGGAGAAGGAAATGGCAAACCACCCCCATATTTTTTCTAAGAAAACCCCAAAACAGTTCATGAAGGGTCAGACACAACTAAAAAGACTTAAACAACAACAGTCCTAAACTTAATTTTAGCCACTAGTTTCCACTTTTTTTTCCTAAGCACACCTCCTCATTAATGTCACACTTTCTATGGGTGGTTGCTAATAAAACAAAAATAAAGAAGAAATCATAAAATCCCAAGATCTAGAATTAGAAGACCTAATCCAGTCCCTTTACCTCATAGGTGAGGTAACTGCAAGCCAGAAAAGTAAATGGCTTACTCAAGATTACACAGATAATAAGCAACAGAGCCAAGATTTGAACCCAAGATCTCTGACTCCAAATGCAGTTCACCAGGGGAAAAATGGTTTGAGTTCCTTGGCCTCTACCTAGCCTTCCTGATGGTTTATGAAATGATCAAAAAAGAACAACCCTTGAATAATCAGATTTGGCTGTATTCTAAAGTACATATTCCCAAACTAGAATATGTATCAAGATTCTTATAGGGGTGTCTAGGTGGCCCAGTAAATAGAGCACCAGCCCTGGAATCAGGAGGACCTGAGTTCAAATCTGACCTCAGACATTTGACACACTTACTAGTCATGTGACCTTGGGCAAGTTGCTTAACCCCAATTGCCCTCCAAAAAGCAAAAAAAAAAAAAAAAAGATTCTCATAGAATCACATAACTTCAGAGTTGGAAAGGACCTTAGTGACCTTCCATTTCAACCCATCCACAAAAGGAATCTTCACACTAACCCACCTGACAAGTGGTTATCTGCCTTTTGCTTAAAGATCTCTAAAAAATGGAAGTCATTTTGAGGTAGAACACTCTACTTTGGCATGGCAGGAAGTTTCTTCTTACCTCAAACCTAAATTTGCCTCTGAAACTTTCATCTACTGTCCCTGGTTCTGCCTCCAAGTTTCCAGTAGGACAAATCTAATCTCTCCACCTACCTGATGGTTCAGACAGCTCTTATGTCACCTCTGATTCTCTTCTCTAAGTTAAATATATCCAATTCCTACAACCGGAAGAATCTGCCCTGTCTTCATGTGACATGAACTCAAGACTCTTAAATGATGCCTAGAACTAAAAACAATACTCCAGATCGTGTCTGATGAGATCACCTCTCTAGTCATGAAAATTAAGCATGTTTCCACACAGCCCATGGTTACATTAGTTTGGTTTTTTTTGATTCATCACACTACTGATTCATATTGAGCTTGAAGTCCACTCAAAAGCCCCCAGGTCTCTTCCACAAAGACCTTATCATGCCTCCCTATCTTGTACTTGGGAAGTTGACTTTTTGTATCCAAAAGTATAACTTTACATTTGTCCCCACTGAATTTCACCTTATTAGATTTAGTCAACTATTCCATCTCGTTAATAACTTTTTGGGATCCTGATTCTATTATGTGATGATGAGGCCCTAAAATGAACTCTGGCAGGAGGAAGGATGCAGAAATATAGAAAGAAATAGCTAAAGTTTAAAATAAAAGCATAAGGGAACATTCCAAAATTTCTTACAACATAGAGTTTCTCCAAAGCAATAGAGACTCATTTTTATTAGGAAGGCTCAGAATAAAAACTGAATCTGAGTGTTGAAAAAGAAAATAATTTTCCTCAAACTCATTTCTTGGATTCAACTCATTATAATAACGAGCCTCTAGCCATTGATGTGTATTAAGTCCCATTATGACAAAGATGTCATGTACTTTACTATTTCAGTGATCTGGGATTTTATCAAGATGGGTACTCCCTCCACCAACATAGATTACAATGCCTGGAGGATTTAGTAAATAATCCGTAAGAGTTGCTGTGGACAAGTCATTTGTCCCCTCCTGGACTTTCCCTTACCTGTTGTCTTTCCTCCTAGAAAAACATCCACCCTGAAGTCCTGCTCTCTTGAGAGAGCAGGATCATTTTAGGAAAGACCTCACTCATGCTATACCTCACTCATGCCTGGTGTGCATTCTTTCAACTTCTCAGCCCCTACCTACCATTTCTTTCATTTCCCTTATGTGTTCTGCCTTTCTCTAATAGAGCGGTCCTCAACCTGTGTGTCGTGCCCAACGACCCATTCACAGGGATCGCCTAAGACCATCGGAAAACACATATTTCCAATGGTCTTAGGAACTGAGACACCGCTCCTCTATCCGTCTCCAGGCACGTCCACCCACATGCAGATACGCCCACATATGACTATTAAAGGGTCACGGCATTAGGAAGGTTGAGAACCACTGCTCTAATAGGATGTAAGCGTCTTGAAGGTACAGACTATCTTAATTGTATTCCCAGGGCTTAGCAGAGTTCCTGGCACATAGTTAGCACCTAAAACATGCTCTAGCTAGCTGTCATATATCACCAGTTTAGAGGAGGGCTGGTAGGTTCTACCAGAGCTTGTTCTCCTGATATAACCTCCAAGAACTCAAGGTCATACCCACCAGGACAAGGCATTTGAGTAGGACTTAGAGGGAGATAGAGAAATTAGGTGATTTTCCCAGGGACACCTATCTAACCAGAGACTGTGACAATGTATGATTAGAACTCATGCCCTTCTCTTTCCCACAATTTGGCATGCAGTGGTTCCCTCTTGCCCTTTCCCAATTCTCATTTATCTGAGAACCAACCTGGCAACTATCTCAAAAGTCCTGGAAGTAACGGCTCGTTCATTTCTTCTAGAGTTTAACAAGATGGTCCAGTTATAGATGACCTAAAAAAGATGACAATCATCATTCAGTGAAACATATTATGAGGTTATTCAGTTTATGAAGAATCTTTATTTCACTGTGTGTTCTGCAAAGATACAAAAAAGGAAACAATTACGCAAAATTTTGGAGAAGAGAAAAAATACTTATGAAGCCTCATCAACACCAGACTTTGCATAGTCAAATTGCAATTGCCAATGACAAGACCATATGTGTCATTCCTATAAGTTTGAACTGTCTGGATAGTTGATTGTGTGACTATTTCCATAACCTATAAAAATAATCACAAATGTGTTTGTAAATAACTTGTCACTACTAAATAACTCACTAGGAGTGTATGATAGACTGAATAACAGTATATAGGTACTAGTGAACTAACCAAGTAAAAGAAGGAAAGATCGTTCCATATTAGCAATTTCTCTTGTAGTTAAGAGAAAATATAATGAAATAGAAAGAGTTAAGTGCTATAAAATCAAAGAACCTGTATTCAAATCCTACTTCTGCCTGTGTGACCCTGGGCAAGTCAAGTCACCTCTAAGGGCATCAGTTTCCTCATTTTTAAGGGAGATGGACTAGATGACCTCTAAGGGCCCTCTCAACTCTAAAACTATGGTCCAGGTGGGATATTATTTATTGGCAAGAATAAATAAATGTTTTTGAACCAGCATCTTATAATTAATTGTATGCACTTCTTAGCAATTACAAAAGTGAATGAAAGGATACTAAAAGGTATATAGAAGGTTTCACTCAACTGAGGGAGAGTTAATCAAGAACACTCCTATTTACCACAAAATAAAATTCCTCAGTCATCACAAGTTAAACAGGGACTTGATTTTTCATTCCTTTACCTCAAAGAACCCCTCTCCCCACTATTTCTTTCCATTAGAGATTTGAGACAAGCACCAATGTAGGAGTCATTTAATTCCTGTGATATGAAATGACTGTGTGGCTATATTAGAATTTTGATAATACAGCAGTTCTGAGTAGGCTAAAGTTTCATTTGTAGAGGACCTATACCCCTTGTCCTAAATGTGTAGAATCTTCTTAGAGTTCTAAGATGTTCAGCACACTTTCAACCAGTTGTCTCAGTTTCATTTTAACATGCACATTTCAGTCAGGTCCAATACTCATGGCAGAGATACTGGAGTACCTTTTCCCCTCTCCAGCTCATTTTACAAATGAGGAAACTGAGGCAAACAGAGTTAAGTGACTTTTTCAGGATCTCACAGCTAGTGTCTGAGGCCAGATTTGAACTCAAGTTTTTCTCACTCCAGACCTAGCACTCTATCCACTGTGCCACCTAGCTGTCCTATAACCTGACTGACTGTAACTTTACCCTTTGACTAACTGGTTTGTAACACAACTACAAGAGTCATCCTCCTATCCTTATTTGAGAGGCTCCATCAAAGAAACAGGATTAGAATACTCTGTTATGGTTTTTGGCACTTGGAATTATGTAAAAGTTTGTAAAATTAATGGCCCAGGGGTTCATAGCTTTAGAATTAGGACCTCAGAGGTCATCTAATCTTACATCTACTCATTTTGAAGATGAGGAAACTGAGGCCCTACAGCAGTGGTTCTCAACCTTCCTAATGCTGTGACCCTTTAATACAGTTCCTCATGTTGTGGTGACCCCCAACCATAAAATTATTTTTGTTGCTACTTCATAACTGTAATTTTGCTACTGTTATGAATCGTAATGTAAATATCTGATATGCAGGATGTATTTTCATTGTTACAAATTGAACATAACCCACAGGTTGGGAACCGCTGCCCTAACAGAGTTAAATGACCCATCAAAGGTCCCACAAGTAGGGGATTGCAATTTAAATTTGACACACATACCCCTCTCTGACTCTAAATGGCATTTCCTTTTCACTAAACCATGCTGCCTTATTCAGAGTTTTACCTTTTGTTGATTTGTGCTGACCTTAGAGACTGAATATTCAGCTACTCCATTGTGTCTGTAGCCTTATCTTGGGCATGGGTTCCCAAACAGGCAAAAGGTCAGAGAAGACTCCCCAATGACAGAGAATTGCAGAACAAGCTCTATCACTGAACACCCTGCTAGTAACCATCAGGAACATGCCTCCATTTCATGGAAGACCACTAGTGGGCACAGACATGGTACCACAGTATATCATAGTGTATTTGGAAACAGGGGGCTAGAGGCGATTCTGGGTAAAGTGCCACATTCCAGAGTCTGCATGACAAGAAACAGCTTCAGGGAATCAAGTGATGAGTATGGGCTTCTCTTCTTGATTCAAAACAAAATGTTGAGAAAAAGAGCTATAGAAACCTTTACAATTTAGAATATACATTACATATATACTTTATGTTATATATACATATATACATATAAAATAAATTTTTAAAGTTTTATACACTTTTAGAAATCCTAGTAGGTTAGAAATGGAATACAAGATATTCTTACTCTGAAAGGAATTAAAAGGAATGTGATTTAAGAAATAGGATCTATAGATATCCTTTTTTTTAAAGCTTGTGCCATAATACAAAAATAATTGCTCCTGTAGATGTCTGACTCCTGCTTTGCCTTTTCATGAGAAGATAAACTCAAATCATTCTGTAAACACTAAGATATTGATATGTAAGCAACTATAAGCAAATGGAAAATATGTAAGCCCTTCTCAGTAATATAATTGTGGGCAAGCACAATTTAATTACGGCACATGAATGCATTCAGTACCTTTAAGTAAAATCTAATTGGGGTGCTTGTAACATGAACCACTATCACAAAGAAATACAAAATATACAATGTTCCTTTAAGTTTCCCAATAAAATCATTCTTTAGGAAAAACTTATGTAGCTGTCTGTTCACAGCAACATAGAGCTGAGAGTTCTGTATTGACTTTATAAAGAACAGGAGAAAAAAATATATTTTCCTGACAAGAGAAAGGTCTCAGTCCCAATGCAAATTGTTTGGTGGCCAATGGTGTCATCACCATACAACTTACAACCAAATCTTTTCCAAATGAAACTTAATGTGATAAAAGTGGTTCAAAGTTGAAAGAAACGTGACATCTTCTTAAACAATTATTTTCATATAACTCATCATTATTACCTGCTGTTGTGGGCGCCTCCTTTGGGAGCCAGGGTCTTCTGACTGAGTGACCTCAATCACAATATGTTCTTCTGCTTGAGGCCAGTTAACCACACCTGCAACCAAGGACCCCGCCAGTTCTAAATTGAGGAGAGCAGAATCACCAACATCTGTAAGATTCACAGCTGGTGCCCTTCTTATTAAGGGATAAATGCGCAAAGGAGGGGAACACCTAACAAACAGAAGGACTTGCCCCCTTAATATTAGCAGTAGGGGTCATAGTCACTTTCTACTTCAGATACCATCACGCTTGATTTGAACAAAGACAAAGATGCCACATCTCCTAGAAGAAACTTTTCTCTAACCATTCACATTTTTCCACTATGTATCTCCAAAGATAGGTTATAAAGTTGAGGAAAGAAACTTTTATATTTCCCAAAAGCTCAAAGTTGAATACTGATGATTTAGAGCAGCGGTTCTCAACCTGTGGGTTATGTTCAATTTGTAACAATGAAAATACATCCTGCATATCAGATATTTACATTACGATTCATAACAGTAGCAAAATTAGTTATGAAGTAGCAATGAAAATAATTTTATGATAGGGGGTCACCACAACATGAGGAATTGTATTAAAGGGTCGCGGCATTAGGAAGGTTGAGAACCACTGATTTAGAGGGTGGTAAATGAATGGACAAAGAAAGAAATTAATTAAAATCTCCACTACCATCCTTAAGGAGTCCATATTTTATAAAGTGAGAAATCAAAAGGGAAGTTGGAAATGAAAATTCTGTCACTGACCCAAACTGGTAGTGTACATAGAGGAATAGAAATTATTGCAAATCATGGTTCTAAATATTATTTAGTAAGATATGAAACAATCTGTTATAAACTCCTTGCTTTCTTCTTGTTACTAAATATGGTGTTAGATACCTGCCTGCATAATTGCATTAAAACAACCTATTAACATTTTGTTATATTCTAGTCTGAAAATAGCATTTATGTAGTACTTGAAGGTTTACAAAACATTATAAATATATCATTTTATCCTAATAACAACTCTGAGAGCCAGACACTATTCTTATTTCTACAAATAATTGAGGCAGACAGAGGTTAAGTGACTGGCCCAGGATCACACAGCTAGTAAGTGTTTGAGGCTGGATTTGAACTCAGGTCTTCCTGACTCCAAGTCAACACTATATCGACTGTACCCCCCAGCTGCCTCTATTTACAAAGGAGCTGTCATACTAATATGCCCCTCCCAACCTTGCACCTAGCAGAACAATAACTCTCAGAAAAGGAAGCAGTAACCAGGCACTTGGTTTGATTAAGGTGGAGTCCTCCTGATGTTCATAGAGTTGGGAATCCTTGATTCATAACTTATTTTTCCTTTAATGAAGAGGCAGCATCCCTGGTGACCTTCAGTCTGGCATCGTACTTGGGATGCACAGAAGGTGTGGACAATGAAGTTAAAGACCCCGCTAAATGAAGACATGAGAAGTGCCTACTATCTGGCATAGGATTGCAGAGATTCCTGAAGGAGGAAAGGAAGCCAGAGTAGAAAGGAGGTAAGTAGGTTTCCCTTTTCTGTTCAACAGCTGACAGAACTCTTTTCCTCCTTCAGTTCCTTTTATTCTATGGCTGCCCTTTTTTTTTAAGAGGAGGTAGATCTTTGAGACATAAGTTGGTAGTGAAGGGGGCCCACGATTTGGAGTCAGAGGAGCTGGATTCAAAAGCCCATCTCGCTGAACTGCTGATGTCTCCAACCCCTTCTCTAACTCCAGCAGCCCTGCTTCTAGCCCTCCACCTGCCCATTGGGCTTCCAGAGACCATGCCTAGAAGGAACTAGGGTGCTTACACACCATGCCATGTACTCTTTGATCCAGTGACACTGGCCTCTTTCCTTTTCCTAGAACAAGAAACTCCCTCTCATGACTTCAGGCATTCTCTAGCTATCCTTCACGCATGGGATGCCCTCCTTCTTCATCCCTACCACTGGTTTCCCTGATGTCCCAACCAAATTCCCACCTCCTACAGGAAGCCTTTCCCAAACCCTCTTAATTCAAGTACCTTTCCTTTGTTAATTATTTCCCATTTATCCTGCTTGTTTTTATGTACTTGTGCATTATCTCCCCCAATAGATTGTGAGCTTCTCAAGTTCCTTCTTTGTATCCCTACCATTTAGCACAGTGCCTGACACGTAGTAGGCACTTAGTAAATGTTTATTGACCAAACTCCCTGCTACCAGGCTTCCTCACCTCCACACCAGTCAGTTTATGCCCTGCTACTGCTTAGATATCCCCCTTTCAAACCAGACCTCCGTAGATCATGCCCTGGAGAAGTTAGGCCATTCAGCTATGAACTACCTGGGACTATGCTTCCTAATCTTCAGCCTGGCCATTTTCCCCTCTCACTTCATGTGTATTCTACTCCCACCCCAACCACAAATATAATCAAATCATCATTGGGTGAGGCCAATAGAATTTGTTTTTTCCACTCACCATCCCTATGATGTGACTTTCTAGATCAAAACATCCTTTTCTAGCCACCATTCTTTCATGCGTTAGGTCCCACTTCCTCCCTCCCCCAGCACTGAAATATAAAGTCCAGGAAGGACTATGTGAATTTTCTATTTGTATGCCAATCACTTACCATGTGTTTGGCATATAGTAGGCACTTAATAAGCTTTTTATTCATTTATTCATCCACGTTAAGGTATGTTTAGTGGGACCTAGAATGGGTATTGATTTGTAATCAAATTCTATTTTTTTAATTGTCTCATAAAATCTAGCTCAGAAAACACTTGCATAAATAACTGATTGATTGAAAGTAAGGCAATATATAACATGTTAGTCCTCAATGCTAGAATTTATGGGGTTGTGAGAGGAGGGAGGAAACCACACAGGACAATGATATTGGATAAAAGATAAAAAATTAGGAATCAATTGGGTCCTCTAAAAATAGGTCCCCTTGGAACAAATGAACATATCCATATCTTCTCTACCAATGAAGACACTCTATTCAAGAAAGAACAATCTCCCTAGTTCCTGTAGTTTTCTAAAGGCTAGAGTATAAGTGAAGGGGAAAAGGATGGAAAATAACATATTTTCTTTTTTCTATTTTTCACATATTCACAAACCCAGCACTGAGTTTTAAACGATGGCTGAAAATATACCTTACCTTTAAAAAAGAAAGGCATTAATTAACCTGCCTAGTGAGGTCTGTTGACCTCTTTCCTTGGCCTAATAACCTAAAGCTCCCCTGACAGATTCTTCCTTGCAGCCAATACAGCCAACAATTTCTCAACAATGAACTTCAGGTGCAGGTAATTGTGGTGGTTTCCTTTTATACAACACTTCTCAAATAAATCCCACAATGACTGAGATGACACATTGAGACGGGAACAAAAGAAACATGAAATTTCCGTGGGGCGGGGGGAAAACAGCTTTGTTATTCCCTGGGTCACTTTCTCATGAAGAAACTTTTCCCCATCAAAGCAAAATTGCTTATTGCTGGATCTTGCACAAGGTGCTTGCACCGACCATCAAATCCAGATCAAAGTTGTAAATTAACATCATCACTGACCTTGACCAGAAGCTAGCAAAAGAAATAGCAAGATTGCTGTTTCACTAAGAAACAATAAACACAAGAAAATCCGCTGCCCTTTCATGACCAACACTGAGAAACTTAAAGAATTTCTGCAGTTTTTTTCTACTAAGCAATCACAAGACTTCCAGCCAAGGCTTTAGAGTAGCCGTATCTACTACCTCATTTCTCGGGAAGCTAGTTTCCATGCTTCCTCTCCCTATATCTATCATAGAAAAACTTTTAAAGTAAGGTCTGGATTACTCAGGATAAAGGCAGGGAAGCCTGTTTATAGCAAGGAGTAATGACAAAAGAAGGGGAAAACTGGAACAGAGCACTGAACAAACAGAATGTCTGCTTTTTTTGGTAAATGTTTTTTTCTTTCATTCATTCACTCATTTGTTTATCCTCTATGTATTTCTCTGTCTCTCTGCTTATCTCTCTGTCTCTTTCTGTCTCTGTGTGTGTTTGTCTCTCTCTGTGTCTCTCCCTCTCTCCCCCTCTCTCTTCCTCTCTCTCCCTCCCTCTCTCTCTCTCTTTTTTCTCTCTCTCTGCCCCCCCCCAATTTAGAAGCCACCATTCTATGTTTTACTCAACTCACTTATTTTTATTTCTTTTTGACTCCCCCATGGAACACCAAGAAACCATGAACAGCTTTTTGTTGTTCTGTCATTCAGTTATTTTGATTGTGTCTGATTCTTCGTGACCCCATTTGGGGTTTTATTGGCAGAGATACTGAAATGGTTTGCCATTTTATTCTATAGCTCACTTTACAGATGAGGAAACTGAGGCAAACAGGCTTAAGTGACTTGCCCAAGGTCACACAGCTAGTAAATGTATGAGGCGCTAGAATATTCTCTATGTTCCCTTCCAGTTCTAAATCTTATGATCTTGATTTTCTTGGGCCAGTCTGAGAGAGAATGGCATTATACTTTTGCCATTATCTCCTAAAATTCCCCTATTTCCCCTCCTACCAATCCCTATGCCCCCCCTCACATTTTTTAAATCCATAGACAGCATTTATTTGTCTGACTAGAGACCATCTCTGACCAGACATAATCTCTGGCTCCAGAGTTTTTTTTAGTCTATTTGGAACACTAAATTAAAAAAATAAAACACACCTCCTCCCCAATTCTCTTGTGGAAATTATAAAGAAGCATCTCAGTTTGTTTTTCTAAGAGCTTTAGTTGAAAGAGTGCTCCACCATGACAGTTTCCCTTGAGGTCCAGAGTTAGGCACAAAAAGAGTTTTTAGAAGTATATTTCCTACTTGCAAGAGAAGCAAGAAGGTTAAAGGAATAAGAGTAACAAAAGTGGGTCATATTTATAGAAATGTTCAGTTTTCTTGCAAGTAAAGGTTGTTTAAACCCTGAAGCTAAGACAGAATTTTTTTTTGCTTTTTTTTTTTTCTTTTTGGAGGGCAATTGGGGTTAAGTGACTTGCCCAAGGTCACATGGCTAGTTTTGTGTCAAGTGTCTGAGGTCACATTTGAACTCAGGTCTTCCTGACTCCAGGGTCAGTGCTCTATTCACTGCACCACCTAGCCGCCCCCTAAGATAGAATTTTAGAGCTCTGAAGCATAAATAAAAAATCAAGAAAGCCCTCAACCAGGTACTAGGGTGATGAGACCTGAAGAACTAGTTACAGGAAAAGTAACCCAAAGCATGTCCATAATCAGTTAAAAGCATGTAGTCTCTTGTCCTGAGAAAAAGAGCACGGCTTAGTCTTGCTTCCAGAACATTTAGAGCCCAAGTGTACCTGGGTTTGATCGTGTTGTGGACACTGAAAGGGTCCAATGACTTCTCCATTTTTTTGTTGTTGTTGCCACTGAGTTGTCTGTCCTGTCCTACTCTCCACGACTCTCAATTTGGCATTTTCTTGGCAAAGAGACTGGAGTGGTTTGCCACTCCCTTCTTCAGCTCATTTTACAGATGAGGAAACTGAGGCAAAAGGGAAGAAGTGACTTGCACATCTAGAGTCAGCAACTTTTGACTTTAATAGTGAACTGACTTATCAGAAGTCCTCATTATCTTTGGTCACCCTTAACAGTTAAAGTTACTAGATGTGCAGGAACTCCCAGAACAAACTCGATTCATTTAAAAGGTAGCTTAAGTTACAATAACAAGCAATATCGTTCAAACAAAATATATTGAATATTATAACTATCCAAATCAACTACAAAAGATCTAGGAAAGAAGATGCTATCCACCTCCAGATAAAAAGATATGTGTAGTATGATTTTATATCTATATCTGTGTCTAGTGGTGGCCTTCTCTAGTGCAGGTTGGGGAGAAGAAGAGAAAAAAATAAAAACTTCATAGAAGAACACAAAAGAAAACTCACAAAGAAGCACCAAAAAGTAGGGTACCTTGGAAAAGGAGGTTTTTATGTAATATTTAATACATTTTTTAAAGTAAACTGTGAAATGGAGATTTGCAATTTTGAACTGAATCATCTCTTCGAGTTGTGCTGTGTAAATGGATTTTTTTTGTTTTTTGCATTTAAATTTAAAATTATTTTTAAAATTTTTTAAATGTAACAAAGCTCTTGCTATTATGAAGGCTGTAATGAGTCTTGATGAAATGTGTGGGCTTTCTTTCCTCCTGTCACTAAAGATGTAGTGGGCTGCAGGTGGTGCTGAATGTCGTAAATATGGTTGCCAGAATAGCTTATTTTTCTTTGTTAAAATGGAGGGTTCTTGGCATTGGGTTTACAGAAAAGTAACAGTGGGGTGGAAAAAATAAACAATAATCAGTGAGAAAACATTTTTAGGGTTTGATGTCTGCTTACCAAAAGGATTGTCATTAATCTGGTTTTCCCAACTATATTGTAAGCTCCTTGAGACCAAAGACCAAGTTTTATATTTTTGTATCCTTCACACTTCCTAACACAGTTTTCAACCAAGAAATGGGAAAATGCAGTTCAAATTATTGGTAGATCTTAATAAGAGGGTAAATATATTAAAAAATTATCAAGATACATGAACAAAAAGAAAATCAAAGAGAGGGTAACTGATGAATTATGAATAGTTTATATGTTGGAATTTCACCTCCAAATATTGTTTAGTTGATTTTGTCAATGATCAAAGGTAATTCACAATAAATGTTTTTTGAGATTGTTAGGGGATTGTTTCTTAGTGGTGTTGACCATGTCCATCTCATGAATAAAAAAGCATTTCCAACTCAGTGTCACAGAGCATAGAGTGCTGTGCTTGGAATCAGGAAGACGTGTTTGCCTTGAGCCTGAGACCGTTTAGCTGTGGGAAAGTCACTTAACCTTTTTGTGCCTCAGTTTCCTCCTCTGTAAAATGGAGTTAATAACAGAACCTCACAGAATTGTTGCAATGATCAAATAAGGTTATGTTTTTAACAGCCTTGCAAACCTTAAAGCACTATATGAAGTCTAGTTTTTATTGTTATTATTTCCATGAAGATGGCAGAGGACCAAAGGGAGATAAAGGACAAAGAGATTAAGGGAGCTGGCACACAGAATGATGTACCATGCTTACCAGGAAGGATCCTTGAAAACAGTATTATCCAATAAAAACAGCATTTGGAAGAGATGCCAAAGGGCAGCGTGATCAACATGAGTGACCCACTCAGTGACCTGACTTGGAGACAGCTGGGTGGCACAGTGGATAAATCACTAGACCCAAAGTCAGAAATATCTGTGTTCAAATCTGGCTTCAGAAACTTCACCTCTCTTTGCCTCAGTTTCCTTAACAGAAAAATGGTACTCAGCATACCTCTCAGGATTGTTTTGAAATTTAAATAAGACAATATTTGTAAAGGATTTGCTTAGCACAATGCCTGGCAAATAGTAGAAGGTTAAATAATGCTTATTTCAGGCAGCCAGGTGGCACAGTGAATAGAGCACTGGCCCTGGAGTCAGGAGGACCTGAGTTCAAATTCAGCCTCAGACACTTAACACAAAAATCTAGCTGTGTGACCTTGGGCAAGTCACTTAACCCCAATTGCCCTGACTTTCCTCCTCCAAAAAGCAAAAATAAATAAATAAGCAAATAAGTAAATAAATAATGCTTATTTCCCTTCCCTCACTTCTTCAACAATCCAAAACACAACTAAAACAGTGTCATTTTGAGGAAAGTACTTTATAACACTTAAAATGCTATAAGAGTGTAAGCTGTTATTATGTTTGTTTTTATTCATCAGAAATCAGCTCCTTCTCACATACATCCCCCCAAAAAAATCTCTAAACAGCAAAGAAAATAGCCACTTTCAGATCAAAACTTACTGGCTTAGAACTGTGCAAATTAAGGTTATTGATCAGCAGACTCAGGTATCTGATTTCCTGCAGCAATTCCTAGATTAAAAGGGATAGCACATCACAAGCAGCAAGGAATTTAAAGCAGAGGAAGAACATTGATGAACACTGATGCCATTAACAGTGACACTTAAAGAGGAGACATGAGACATCAGTATTGATAATTGCAGTCTAGGACCATTTGGTGTAGAGGCTAATGCCCCTATACATACCCCTGAGAGTAACACTGTGTTATTATAACACAGTATCGATGTTCGTAATGGTGACTTTGACTCATCAAAAAAACGCTACATTATACTGGGCAGAGGGTTTTATAAGACACAGTGGTAAAGAAATATTTTTAAAAATAGTTAAAAACTGAAGACTTAAAAAAATAACTAGTGTGAAATACTCTAAAAATTAGATTATGTGGAATTCCCTAATAATGTCACTGATGGTGCCTTCTAGCCGTATGAGACTTTTTATTTTGTAAGTAATGACAATGGGGTTTTTTTGTCTTTTTGGAGAGGGGAAGGCAGGGCAATTGGAGTTAAGTGACTTGCCCAAGGTCACATGGCTAGTAAGTGTTAAGTGTTTGAGGTTAGATTTGAATTCAGGTCCTCCTCACCCCAGGGCTGGTGCTCTATTCACTGTGCCACCTAGCTGCCCCTGCAATGTTTTAAAAGGTCATTTTCTGCTGGAGTTTCTTTTTTTCATCTCACATTAAATCTTCCTTATTACCAACTTAAAAGTATGCAAGAAAAATGCTAAGATATCAAGAAATACAAAAGATGCTAAGCAAAAAAGCCTTGTCACCGAGAATACTCAATGCGTCACTTCTCTATTAAAATGTAATTACTTTGAATGAATGAAATCATGGTAGTCATTTCAAACATTATTTACCAGCAAAACCTTCAGCCTACTGGTGTTGTCTCAGGCAATAAGAAGATGTTAAGTTATTAAAGTCAGGTTCAGGAATAAGACAATGTTGCAGGCAGTTGTTCATCTAAGTTCATTTTTCAAATGGTTTACATGTTCAAAGTTGACAACCTGGGAGAATTCAATATGATTTCTTTTTCAACACCAAGAAACTACTCCGACATGGCAAAGGAGAATTCAAATTTCAAAAGCCATCACTATTATTTACGTTTTCTTGTATCAGTACCATTTCACCCAACATTGCGAAAGAAAGAGAAATGGTTTGAGTTTGACTGTTGGGACAAGAAGAGTTATCTTGCCATAAAGTACTGACATTAACAAGATGACTCTGGAGTGCAGGGGAGATATAATGCAGAGACTACAGAGGGTAACCTAGCTAAGGGGTTTAGAATTCAATTCGATACTAAATTCCTTTTATTGGTTTTTATCACAGAGCACTTACTGCCTTTGTTTCCCTTATCTCTCCTGCCATGACTTATTTCCTTTCTAGGATCAAGGTAGCACTATACTCCATGGGAAACACTGACCTCAGCATATATTTTAGAGATGTTATTCTTCTCTGATTGATGCAGATATGTTTCTATGACCTCTCGAGACTTAGAGCATCATGAACCAGATTTATATTCAGACTTCAAAATATGCACAAGGCTATTTAAAGAGAGGCACCGATAATCGCAGCTATGAGAGAAGAATTTTGAAAATGCTACATACTGCTTGCTCTCTGCATGACTTTTCACAATTCAATCAATTGCTATGGGAGCTCTCCCTCCCTCACGTTGTTTAGAATATGTCATATTTCACCAAGTAGTGTACTATAAATGTGCACAAGAAGATGCCTTAGGTAGGAGAATCATAATCTATGCTGTGAACTTCAAAGGAAAGTGATGTATTTTCACATGGTCTGCAATTATCTACAATTCTTTACAATTCTCATCAGACTGGTGACTGAAAATCTCAGTACATGGTTTGGATACAGTAGCTTTCCAGAGGTGACACAGCCAACATCTGCCAGGATTTTCCATGATCTGGATATGTGCTAAATAAAACCTATAATAATTAGAAAACAAAATTATAAACACATTAACTGAGATGATTCAGTTTTAATTTAACAAATATTCATTAATCACTATTGACAAGGCACTGTGCTAGGCAATGGGGCAGGTACGTTAATGAAATGATAGCAATGACATTTGAATAATCTTGTCAACAGATGCAAATTAGTATAATAATCTTAATAATTTATGGATCTAAAATTTTTCAACTTATTCTCACTTGCTCTTTTTTTTTAAGAATCTGCAATACTTTTAGCTACAGTGAACTCTGATTAACAATTATTTTACATTGCAAAATAAATCAACTGCAAAGAGCAAAGATCCTGCAACAAAAATTAAGCCTCCAAAAACTGATGAAGTCATATTCCTACACTTCAGAATCAATTAAGAAGACAGTCAATTTAATGGCTATAAGGAAGATGAGTAGCACTCCCATCTAACAAGACTGAGGGAGACTCATGGACCTCTAAGAGGATATACATAGTTACACCCCAAACAAGTGTGCCAGACTGATGGCCTGATAGCTCAAGTTTTCAAAGACTGCTAATATTATTCTGGGCAAATGTCTATTTGACACCAAAAGACTCATCTACAGGGACAGTGATGAGGGAACACATAGAGCAATTCCCAGTCAGTTTTCAATTAACCATGAATGGTTTATTAACAGTAAAAAAATTAGAATCATAGGACACTTTCTGCCTGTCATTCAAAAATACGTCCATGAGACTTCTCTTTCTCCACAGTTCCCAGATCACCAGTTGCTGAAATGGAAATTAATCAAGAAATGAAACATAATTTGAATGTTCACTTTGTTGTTGTTTGGTTATTTCAGTCATGGCTGACTCTTCATGACCCCAAGGGGAGTTTCTTGCAAAGACCCTAGAGCAGTTTGTCATTTCCTTCTTTATCTCATTTTACAGATAAGGAAACTGAGGCAAACAAGATGAAGTGACTTGCCCAAGGTCATCCAGCTAGTAAGTGTCTGAGGCCAGATTTGAATTCAGGAAGATGAGCCTTCCTGCTTCCAAGCCCAGGGCTCTATCCACTGTGCCACCTAGATGCCCAATATTAGCTTAATAATCTTAATTAGGAAGTTAAATCTGCTGAGTGCTGACGTAGTTAACAACTAATTTACCTAAATTACTGAAATTCTTTCAAAACACCAAAAAGTGCTTCTTAGGGTGCCTGCTGTTTGGGACACCAATGGCCTCCACTGATGCAGTTAATCAAGAGCTGATCATATTCCAAGGGACCATGGAGTGAACAAGAAAGCCACAAATTGAGACCATGGCATCTCTACCCAACATGAGGCTCTGTCTATGCTAAAATTCTATGCTATTCTAGCTAACTCAGAGAAAATAAGACTTAGGAAGAGAGCATGTTCTCTGAAGAAGCATGATGCAGTACATGGAATGCTGGATTTGGTGTCAGGAAGATTTGGTTTCAAATGCAGTATTGGATATTGACTAGCTCAGTAACCCTGAATTGCCTCATTCATTAAACGGGGATAAAAATGGGATCTATTTCACAGGGTTGCTGTGAGAATCCACTGAGATAACATATAAAGGACCTTAGAAATGTAATCTACTACTAACGGCTAAAGGACCTGATAAAAAAAAAAAAGAAAAACCTGGATGAAACCTTATAATAACCGTCCCTCTCAGTCAAAATTTCCAAATCCCAGTACTTACGGAACACACAACTCCAAAGATAAAAAGGCTTGTGACTTTCAGACATCTTAAGCAGCTTCTGAAATAAAAGAAACACACTTCTTAGAGACACATTAAGATAGAAATCTATACAGCAGTTTTGCTGAAACACCAAGTACTACAAAAATTGCTGGGATGATCAATCTTTTTCTTCATCAATACTTCAAGGGTCCATAATGTTGTCAGCGTGGTTACTCCCTCCACCAGTGCAGATTGCAATCATTTTATAATTTAATAAATGGCCTTCCAGAGTTCCTGTAGCCAAAATCATTCATCATTTTGCAGCCAAGTGTTTGCCTTTCCAGAATGAACTAGGCTAGACCTCTGAACAAAGACATATAGTCCATCACCAAGTTTGTCTGGTTTGGTCAGTCTGATCCCCCTCTTAAAGAAATCGCTTGGAGAGTGTACAAAATAAGATTGGGATGATGACTTCAAAAAACAGTGAAATCATTTCTGAATTTAATTCCCTTTTCTAAGAGAGATTTGATCAAGACTTACTTGGGGAAAACTAAAGATTTTAAACCCAGAACCAGTCCTTATAGGTAGCTGGGTGGCATGGTGGATTAAGAGCTGGGCTAGTCAGCAATCCTTCAGTACAAATCCAACCTCAGAAAGTTATTACTTGTTTGACTAGGAAAATCACCTAATTTCTGTTTGCCTCAGTTTCCTCCACTGTAAAGTGGGAATTATAATAGCATCTACCTCTTAGGATTTTTATGAGGACCAAAGGAGCTAATATTTTAAATTGCTTAACACAATACTTGGTGTGTAATAAACACTTGATAAATGTTCCTTTACTTCCTTACAGGACTTTAATTTTAGATGAAATTGTATTTTGAGGGATTTTTCTGTTTGTTATTGTTTTTGAGACATTTAAGTCGAGTTCAATTCCGCATGACCCCATTTTGGGGTTTTCTTGGCAAAGATACTGGAACGGTTTGCCATTTCCTTCTCCAGTTCATTTTACAGATGAGGAACCTGAGGTAAACAGAACTAAGTAAAGTGTCCAGAATCACACAGCTGCTAAGTGTCTGAGACCAGACTTGAACTCAGGAAGATGAATCTTCCTGCTTCCAAGCCGAGGCCTCTAACTAGACACTGCACCACCTATCTGCCCTTTTAGGGGGATGCTAGAAGTCAACCTAAAGCAGTGGTTCTCCACCTTCCTAGTGCTGCTACCCTTTAATACTCATACGTGGGCGTATCTGCATGTGGGCCGACCCACCTGGAGACAGATAGAGCAGCAGTGTCTCGGTTCCTAAGACCATCGGAAATATGTGGTTTCTGATGGTCTTAGGCAACCCCTGTGAAAGGGTCGTTAGATCCCCCAAAGGGGTTGCGACCCACAGGTTGAGAACCAATGACCAAAAGTATTTTAAAGACTTGCATTTTCTAAATCTCTACACTAAAAAAAAATGTATATTTGCTTCTTGGTTTTAATTTTATTTTTTATTCTTTTCAATATTTCCTGAGAGATATGACTATGAAATTACTTCACAAAACATAATGGAAATACTCTGTTTTGAGCTGCTGGTTTAATTAAAATAGGCTAGCTAAATATTCTGGCTGGTCTAAAGCCAAATAACATCTCGAGGAAGAAATGACCACTCCTCAGTCTGACTGACATCACCACCTACATTAGCAAAGCTTTTTAAGAATAGACTAGTTTGTATTCCCAGGGTTTAGGTCACCCAGCCCATAGTAGGCAGTTAATGAACATTTATTAATTGATTGATAAATTACTTGTGTTCTTTCTCTGGAAATAACTTGTACTTATTTTGTACTTAATTTTCTTTGTAATTGTCATTTCCCAAAATGTAAGCTCAGAGACAACTTTCTTTTGTCTTTGCATCTCTAGGGGTTAGTACCGTATCTACCTAGGTGCTTGACAAATTCTTCTTTAAGTATCAAAAAACATATATACTAGGCAGACCTTTTTAACTATTGTGCCCCTTTAATAAGCCACCAGCAGCTTTAATCCAACATTTTTTCCAAGACCTTCTGAACTTTTGCAAATGTTAAAGCCTTATTCAACATTCTTTCAGATTTAATGCATTTGATAAATTACCATTCCACACTTCCAAAATTATGTTTCAACAGTTCCTATTTAAATGGGAATCACAATGACATTTCTTTTTAAAAATATGAGGCATTAATTGAACCACTTCAAGTTCAGTACTACTTATTCCTACATAACTCAAATACATACAACAGCAGAGTTGACAAGCTAAAAAGATTTTTTTAAGTCACTTCATTTATCATGTGTAGCACTTTCTAGACATGTCAAACCACAACAATGTAGTTTTTAATACGATAGGCTCAAGTGTGTTTTGTCCTCATTTTAAGTGGTATTAAATAATTTTAGTTCTATTATTTCCTCATAGGATGTAAGTATACTATAAGATGAACTTTAAGACATAGCTTAACTATGATGGGGAACCAAGAGAGCATCTCTAAACAAGGGATTAATAGAATATTGGAGGGGGAAGGGAATTTAGATATCCCTTCATTTTTAAGTTAAGAAAACCAGGTCCCAGAAGAGAGAAATAACTTGCCAAAGGTCCGACTGCCAGATTATTTTTCAGTGCATTAAGGTGGAATCTACATGCAAGAAAGGCCTTTTGCAGAAACTGAGATTTGAGTTGAGTCTTAAAGAAAACCAGAAAAACTGGCAGGTGGAGATGAGGAAGAAAGCACTCCATTTGGGGTGGATTCTCTAAATTTGTACATCCTGCATTCCCTTTGAGCTGGTTCAATTCTGCTTTGCTCATAGAGCACAGCACCTTCTCTGATATGGGTGCACCATACTGAATGGTCCTGTGTCTCCCATGTCACACAATCAATTCCAAAGTTCTTGAGAGTATCCTTGGATCACTTCTTCTGACCACCTAGGTAATTAGTAGTGTAATAGATAAGCAAAGCAAGGACTAGAACCTGGTCTCCATACTCTCTTGTGTTCTTTGTACAAGGTGACATGTCCTCTCCCTCAATAGTCGCAACTTTTGCAATTCTCTTTATAGAAGTATGAGAGGGAGAAAAAAATGCATCTTCCTTCGGCAGTCACTCTCAGTTACCTCAACCCCACGAATATAGATCTCAAAGAAAACTACAACAAAAATGAAGAAGGGAAGGAGAGAGGGAGGAAGGAGGAAAGTGATGATGATCTTTTTGATTTTAATAAGCTAAATCTGAATTCATGAGGGTCCTCAGCACTCCTGAATACAATCCAGCTGTACCTGTCTAGTTGAGATTTCTCATCCACTTCCCCCAACTCTGCATTTTGCAATGGCTGTCCCCTCTACCTGGAAAGCTTTCCTTCCTCACTTCTGCCTCCCACTTTTCCTTTTCTCCTCTAAAACTCAGCTCATATTCCACCTTTTGCACGAATCTGTGGAAAGGAGGTGTAATTTTGAGGAGGAAAAGCATTGTGGTTAGATGAGTACTCAGACTGAAGATAATAGAAACAGGCAGGTTGTTTTCTCCTGAGAAACAGAGGAGAGGGACATAAAACAGCCCAATCTCAGGACAAATTAGATCCATGGTCACACATGTAAAAGCAAGCCTAAGATTTCATCAGAACCAATTCTTTTTTTCACCTAAATCAGCTAAAGACTGTCTCTAACTCAGACTACAAGGAGATAATTGTATTACATATATGTTATAGAACTATGGAGTGGTTCCTAAAACTGATAGGAGAGTAATGTAATCCTCTTTATCAATCTCTAGACCTCTGCAGCAGCCATTTCACCCTGGAGATGCCTCAGCTACTGTGATCCCTTCCTCCTATGGAAAAGATCCTGCCTGGAGTCTCCATTAAGCAAGTGCCTGGATCAGCCCTTCTCCTGGCTCTACTCTTAACTAACCAGACTTTTACAATTCTCTTTTATGCATAGTCTCCCCCTTTAGAATGTAAACTCTCTGAGGGTGAGATTTGTCTTTCTTTTAGCTTGTATTTTTTTTTCCTGTACTTAGCACAAGCCTGGAACAAAGTAAATGCGAAATAAATGCTTTATCTATCTATCTATCTATAATGAGTTTCCAATGGTAACATTGACATATGAAGGCGGTATCCTTACCTTAGTTTTGATAGATTGAATTTGACATGAAAACCATCCAGAAATTCACTCTTCTCTGAGGAAGCAGATGTGGAGAAGCTGACAATTTCATTTCTTAATGGACATCTTTGCTCCCAGTCAACAGAACTAGTGTCCCAAGATTCATCATCCATGAGGGAAACAGAATGGTGAATAGTCATGCATTGTAACCTGGAAAACATTTTTTGAAAAACTGAAACAAAAAGAGTCTTTTTCTTTCAGTAAAAACTTAAATAAATGTCCATGTAATCCAGTCATGTTATTGGAGAGAATCACAGACAACCTAATGACTCCATTACTCATATAAAATGGAAAGTTCTTCTGAAGTCATAAAGTCCTAGATTGGAATCTAGAAGGGACTTTACAGGCCACCTAATCCAAAATCCCCATTTTACAGATGAGAAATTGAAGACTGGAGAGGTTAAGTGACTTGCTAAGGGTTGCATAGGTAGAGTAAGTAGCGGCACCAAGATTTGAATGCAAGTCCTCTGACTCAACATCCATCTTTTTTTAAATAGTTTCAGGCTGCCTGAACATATCATTCTTTCTTGGAAGAAGCCTACTGAGGTTATTTAGTCTATCAATCAGCCTCCCAGTGATCAGTTATAAACTAGAACTGTCCTCAAAAGAGGGCTTCTTGTCCTATTGGTCGGTATCCACAATGAAAGCCATCCCAGTGCCACTGAGCTCCTATTCAGTATAAAACAGCATCATCTTTTAATCCAAGTATAAATCAGGACTCAATATACTTCTGCTACAATAGCCTTAATAAAATTGATATAATAAAATTTCATATAAATGGCTCTCTTTTTCTCTGTGAAGGCCTTCTGGATTCTTCTTTTATGGGATTGGAAGAAGTATAATTTAGTTTGTTGCTCTTCATCCCTCTTTAAGCTTGGACCTGAGGGAGAAATAACCTGTAATTATCCATACTTGACTAGCTAGGCAGTAAAATATGACTGAGACTCAATAGAATGAGTTATAGGGGTTCAAACAGTATCTTAGGTTTAAAGCAAGAAGGGACCATAGAAGGAAATGGAAAGGGGAGGAGAGGAAAAGGAAAAGAAGAGCTACTTAAAAGGACCCACTATGTGCCAGGTACTGCGCTAAGTGCATTTACAAATAGTATCTTATTTGATCCTCACAAAATAGGTGCTATTGTTATTATTATTATCACTATTTTACAGTTGAGGAAACTGAGGCAAATAGAAGTTAAGTGATGGCTTGCTCAGGGTCACACAGCTACCAAGGGTCTGAGGTTTAATTCTGACTCAGGTCTTCCTGACTCCAGGTCCAGTACTCTATGGACAATCTCATTTTATAATTGAGAAAACTGAGGCCTAGAGAGCTTCAGTGATTCACCCAAGGTCATATAAGTAGTAAGCAACAGAGACAGGATTTCAACCCAGGTCTACTGATGTTCAATTTTGTGCTCTTTGCCCTGTAGCACGTTCTCTACCCTCAGAACTACATGTTGGTGTTTCTAATAACTTGTCGTTTTTAATGAAAACTATCCAAAAACTGTTTGCTGGTCACATAATGGTTTACTTAGAAAATCCTAGGGAATCAGCAAAGAAACTAATTGAGAAAATCAGCAGCTTGCACAAAGTGATAGGTTGCAAAATAAACCCACAAAACCCAGCATTTCTGTAAAATAATAACTGTTAATGGATACCCAGTCCTTCAGCACAACTCTCTTGCTGCAGATATACTTTGATTATAAAACACGATGCAACAGATAACAGACTTTTCATTTGGGTGCTTGAAATACTACCAGGACCAAAATATTTACACTGCGCCAACAAAAATCTGCAAAAATGAGTGGTTACATATGAGCCAAACACATCTAATGAGCCAATTAAATGAGGGTATTTTGATTTTTCCAGATGCATATCTCTTGCTTTAATACTATTTCACAGCAATAAAAAAAAAATCCAGATTTGTTCACAGGAAGAAACCCAGGGAGGCAAATTATGTTGTGTAAAGCCAACATGTAACAAGGTAAGAGATGATACAAACATAGCAGAGACTTTAAAAATAATCAATCTTCTCTAACAATTATGTGGTTCTTCTAGGAAATACTCAGGTGTGAAAGGAATAAATACCACATTCCACCATCTGCTGAACAGACATAAATATTGCCAAAATTTGAACTGATGGATTGTTTTCCTTCACAAATAATGAGGAGAATAAATTAACTCTTCCAGAACCTCTGATGAGACCCTCATACCATATAATATGTAATCACAGACTCTCAAAATTGGAAGTAACCTCAGAAACCATCTAGTCCAATCTATACTTGAAAAATCATTCATCCTTTAGTATATCTGACAAGTCGTCTATCCTTATCTTGAAGACTTTCATTTAAGGGAAACCCACTACCTCCTAATGCAACACAATTCACTTTAACTTTTTAAATTTATTTTATTTTTAATTCACAGAACAAAACAAGCATCTCCATAACATAATCCAAAAAAAAAAAAAGATACCTCTAAATTCGGGGATTTTTCCCTTAAATCAAGTCTAAATTTTCCTTTTGAAAACTTACACCCATTGTTTCTAGTTCTTTCCTCTGGAACCAAGATGAACAAGGCTAATCCTTATTTAAAATGATAGTCCTAGGGGGGCAGAGCCAAGATGGCAAAGTGAAAGCAGGCACTAACCTGAACTCACCCATAAATTCCTTCAATTACCTCTAAAATATGAAAATCTGAAAAAATTTTAGAGTGGCAGAATCCACTAGGAGAAAGAGTATGGCAGATTTCCAGCCTAGGTTAACAACATAGAAAATTCTTAGGTAGGATTTGCTGAGCCAGGAAGGGAGGGTGGGCAGTGAGATTTGGGGGCACCAGACAGGGCTGCATGTAGAGCGCATGGGTTGCAACAGTACAGACCCAACCATAGTGGAGCTGGAGCAAGCCAAGATGGACTGATTCACCCACCACAGGGGTAACTCCCAAACCTGTCACCACAGGGCAGGGATCTGTCAGAGCTGGTTAAGAGACAAGTGCAGGGCCTGTGGCAACAGCAACAGCTACTCCTGGAGCTAGCAGCCCATAGCCTAGATGTTTAAAAATCACTTATCTGAACTTCCAGGAGCCAAATGGTGGAGTAAACCTTAACTGCTCTCATTCCCCCCCTCCCCTACTTTGACCCTGAAAAACCCAGAGAATATTGCCCCAGTGCAAAATGCTGAAATAGTAGAACCAGAGGCAGGCTTGGGAGACCTAGAGGAACAGGGTGGCTGTGGCTGTGCTAAGGCTAAAGTGCAGAACAGGAGGCATTCCAACAAGCACCATCTCAGTCAACCAGTAGGAGATCCTGAACCCCAGGGGGCTGGAGCCAGCAAGAACTAACACCAGAATCCCAGATATGCCTTCACACAACAAGGGAAATCAACAGACACCATCTCAGCAGGCCACCAGGGGCTCAGCCTGCATGAGCTGTAGCCCAGGGGCATGGAGGCAGAAACCTGAAGCTGTCAGAGCATTCCTCCCCCACACCTCACACTGTGAACTTCAGTGTAACCCCAAGAAAAAGCCAAAAGTCCTGGCCTTAGTCTCAGTCTAAGCAGTCAGAGGCCACAGCACACAAAGCCAATAACCAGGCCCCTAACTCCCAGCATAAGAAGTATGGGTCAGAGCCCTCTGTGCCCCAGCAGCAGAGATTCACTTTAAAAGTCAGGAAACAGGCAATCACAATGGGCAAAAAAACAAATTGGAAAAATAAAGACTTTAGAATCTTATGGTGAAAGGGAAGAGCAAGGCTCACATTCAGAAGAGGTCAGCATTGACACTATACCTACATCTGAAGCCTCAAAAGGGAACATGAACTGGTCTCAAACCCAAAAAGCATTGTTGGAAAAGCTCAAGAAGGATTTTAAAAGCCAAATTAAAGAGGTAGAAGAAAAACTGACCAATTATTTTAAAAATACAATTGGCAAAATGGAAAAAAATTTCACTGAAGAGAACAACTCCTTAAAAGGTACAATTAGTGAAATGGAGAAAGAGGTTCAAAACATAACTGGAGAAAATAAGTCCTTGAAAGTAAAATCTGGCCAAATGTAAAAAGAGGTTCAAAAACGATTCTTTAAAAATTAGAACTAGACAAGTTGAAGGGAATGCTTCCATGAGGCATCAAGAAGCAGCCAAACAAAATCTAAAAAAAAATGAAAAATAGAAGAAAACGTAAAATATCTCATTGGAAAAACAACTGACATGGAAATTAGATCCAGGAGAGAGAATCTAAGAATTATAGGTCAACTGGAAAGCCATGATGAAAAAAAGAGCCTGGACAGTATATTCTAAGAAATTATCACTGAAAACTGGCCTGAGGTCCTAGAGCCAGAGGGTAAAATAGTCATCGAAAGAATCCACTGTTCACCTCCTGAAAGAGATCCATAATTGAAAACTCTAAGGAATATTGTAGCCAAATTTCAGAATTATCAGGTAAGAAGAAAATACTGCAAGCAGTCAGAAAGAAACAATTCAAATATCACAGAACTACGGTCAGGATCACACAGGACCTAGCAGCTTCTACATTAAAAGATTGGAGGGATTGGAATATGATATACCATAAGGCAAAGGAGCTTGGACTACAAGCAAAGATCAACTACCCAGCTAAATTGAGCATAATCTTTCAGGCAATGAAATAAAGGACTTCCAGACCTTCCTGGTGAAAAGGTCAGAACTCAATGGAAAATTTGATCTTCAAATATAAGACTCAAGAGAGACATTAAAAGATAAACATGGGAAAAATAAACAACAAACATGCACACACACATATACACACAACTTATTATTCAATAAGAGCCAACTGTTTACATCCCTATTTAGGAGGATGATATCTGTTAATCTTGAGAATTGTGTAATTATTATGACATTTAAAAAGGATATACATAGATAGAGGGTGTGGGTATAAATTAACTGGTGTTATGACAAAAAACCTAACTAAGGAATGCAAAGGGGCTGTAATGGAAGAAGAGGAAAGGAGGAGGCAGAGAAGGGTAAATGATGTCACAAGAAGAGGCACAAAAACATATTACAGCGGAGAGAAAGAAGGGAGGGAGATGAGTATTGTATGAGCTTTACTGCCATTGGTTTTGGTTCATGGAGGGAATAAAATACTCAGTCAAGTATAGGAATTTAACATAAAGAGATACAAAGACAAGCATGAGCAGCTTTCCAGAGGACTACTGCCGTGAACAGCTTTCAAAGTTCTGATTATGTAATATAGCAAACTCTCTATTTATTCAATAACAAATCAGAGCATTCATTGTATCCCAAAGAGATCATAGAAGTGGGAGGAAGCCCCAGATGTACAAAAATATTTATTGCAGCTCTCTTTGTGGTGGCAAAAAACTGGAAATTAAGGGGATGCTCATCAATTGGGGAATGGCTAAACAAGTTGTGGTATATGAATGTAATGGAATACTATTGTGCTATAAGAAATGAGGAGGAGATGGACTTAATATTTACCTGGAGAGGCTTGTACAAACGGATGCTAAGTGAGAAGAGCAGAACCAGGAAAAATTTGTACACAATCACAGACACATCATATGTATGACAACCAACTTTGGTACACTGGACTCTTCTCAGCAACACATAGTTGTAAGACAACTCTACAAGTTGCAGGATGGAAGGAGATATCTATATTCAGAGAAAGATCTAGAAAAAACAGAGTTTAAATGGAGACTGAAGCAATCTACATGCTATCATTCTTTTCCATGTTTGGTTTTGTTTCTTTTTTCCCATTGTTCACTCCATTGGTTACAACCCTTCTATAC
>CM053580.1:203962936-203980111 GCA_028627135.1 Pseudochirops cupreus | reverse complement strand
CATTTTCTGCTTTCCTTATAATTTTGGTTGCATTGGTTTTGTTTGTGCAAATACTTTTAAAATTAATTTAATAAAAATTATCTAGTTTACATTTTGTAATGCTCTCTGTATCTTCTTTGGTCCTAAATTCTTCTCTTATCCATAAATCTGACAGATAAACTATTCTATACTTTCTTACTTGGCTTATGGTATCACCCTTTATGTATAACTCATGTACCCATTTTGACCTTATCTTGGTATGTGGTGTGAGCCATTGGTCTATACCTAGTTTCTGCCATACTATTTTCCAGTTTTTGAAGCAGTTTTTGTTAATGAATTTTTTGTTCCAAAAACTTGCTCTTTGAGTTTATCGTATACTAGTTTACTACGGTCATTTACTATGATGTAATTTGTATCTAATCTATTCCACTGATCCACCACTCTGTTTCTTAGCCAGTACCCAGATTGTTTTTAATAATCACTACTTTATAATACAGTTTGAGATCTGGTACAGCTAGACCACCTTTTTACATGTTTTTGATTTTCATTGATTTTCTTGATATCCCTGAGCTTTTATTCTTCCAGATGAACTTTGTTATTATTTTTCCTAGCTCTACAAAATAATTTTTCAATAGTTTGATTGATATGGCACTGATTAGATAGATTAATTTAGGCAGAATTGTCATTTTGTTATATTGGCTCAGCTTCCCTATGAATAATTAATATTTTTCCAATTATTTAGATCTGACTGTATTTGTGTGAGAAGTGTTTTATTGTATAGTTCCTGGGCTTGTCTTGGCAGGTAGACTCCCAAGTATTTTGTATTGTCTGTAGTTAATTTAAGTGAAAATTTTCTCTTTCTATCTCTTGCTGCTCAACTTTGTTGGTAATATATAGAAACACTGATGATTTCTGTGGGTTTATTTTGTATCCTACAATTTTACTAAAGTTCTTAATAATTTCAAATCATTTTTTAGTTGATTCTCTAGGATTTTCTAAGTATAACATCATATCATCTGCAAAGAATGATAGTTTTGTTTCCTCATAGCCTATTCTAACTCCTTTAATTTCTTTTTCTTCTCATTCCTATAGCTAACATTTCTAGTACAATATTAATAGTAGAGAGGATAATGGGCATCCTTGCTTTACCCCTGAATGTATTGGGAAGGCTATTAGCTTATCCCTATTACAGATAATGCTTGCTGATGGTTTTAGACTCTAAATATATTACTTATAATTTTAAATTAAACTCTATTTATTTCTGTGCTCTCTAGTGTTTTTAATAGAAATGGGTGCTGCATTTTTGTCAAAGGCTTTTTCTGCATCTATTGAGATAATTATATGGTTTCTGTTAGTTTTGTTATTGATATGTTCAATTATGCTAATAGTTTTCCCAATATTGAACCAGCCCAACATTGCTGGTATGAATCCTACGTGGTCATAGTATATGATCCTTGTGATGTATTGTTGTAATCTCTTTGCTAGTATTTTATTCAAAATTTTTGCATCAATATTCATTAGGGAAATTAGTCTAAAATTTTCTTTCTCTGTTTTGGCTCTTTCTGGTTTGGGTATCAGCACCATATTTGTGTCATAAAAGGAATTTGGTAGGACTCCTTCTTTGTCTGTTTTTCCAAATAATTCCTATTGTAGGATTGATTATTCTTTAAATGTTTGGTAGAATTTACTTGTGAATCCATCTGGTCCTGGGGATTTTTTCTTAGGAATTTCATTGATGGTTTGTTCAATTTCTTTTTCTAATATTGGGTTATTTAAGTATTTTGTTTCTTCTTTTAATCTAGGTAATTTATATTTTATAGCATTCATTCATTTCATTTAGATTGTCAAATTTATTGCTATATAATTAGGCAAAAAAGCTCCTAACAACTGTCTTAGTTTCTTATTCATTGGTGGTGAATTCACCCCTTTCATTTTTGATACCATCAATTTAGTTCTCTTCTTTCTTTTTTTTTTAAATCAAATTTACCATTGATTTATCTATTTTGTTAGTTTTTTTTTTCCATAAAATCAGCTTCTAGTTTTATTTGTTCAATGGCTTTCTAACTTTCAATTTTATTAATCCCTCCTTTGGTTTTCAGAATTTCCAATTCCATTTTTAATTGTTGATTTTTGCAAATCAAGATATCACCCTTCTGATGTCATTGGTCCTCTTCCAGAATGAAGGATAGGCAACACATAAATTCTTTGATGGCAGGGACCGTCTTTCTTTTTTGTATTTGGATCCTGAATTTAGTAAAGTGTCTGGTGCATAGTAGGCACTTAAGAGATGTTTATTATGTTGTAGATCATGCAGGCCTCAGTATTCCTTCTCTGGGAGTCAGAGGCTTTAAATGATCTCAAAGAGATACTGGCCTTCTTTTATCATAATGATCCAACCTAATAAGATGAAGGTCTTTGCAATTTCATTGCTTTATTAATATGGAGTCACTGGAGTGATAAGACTTCACTTTCTTAGGAGTATAAACATTTCATTAGTGCTATTAGTAGCTATCCTGGAAACTGAAAATGGAAAGGCTGTAATTGGAGGAGCCTGGAACTGTCCTAACTTTGAAACATGAACCTCAAATCACATGGAGAAATCAGAACTTTCAGACCCCTTCCTTAAATACTTCTATCACCATGCTGTTGTCTCTTTACCTCTCAACCTTCCTCATATTCTAGTTTCTAAGAGTCTGACGTTGGTCAGGCTAGAGCGAAGAAGAATGAGAAAGAGCTGGGATGCCTCAGACTGTGGGAAGCCAAGCAATTCCCTTCTGTAAGTACTGTGTTTATGATCAGCTTAATACACCCATTTTCCAACTATTAACCATCATTGGAGACAGTTTGGGGGAAGCCCCATGCAGAGAGAAGGAATAAACCACAGCTAGCAATCACCTCAGCAACAGTTGCTGGGGAGAAAGGAAAAGATGCCAGCAATAGGAAGCAGGAGGTGTGGTGGAGAAAGCCTGAGCTGTCAGGAAAGGAAATATGGGGAGAGGCTATTATTAATGTGTAAGCTTTGATGTTTTATAAGAATGTAATGTACCTCTGAGGGAGAGAGGAAGATGGAGGAAAAGAAGGCAATTAGAGTTTCATGTATTGTCTTTTAAGGGATTGCCACAAAGGTCAAAGAAGAGGAACAGGAGCAATGTTGTCTTGGGTTATTTTTCATTTTTGGATTAGATAATATTTGAGCATCTTTTGTGAGGATTCTGGCTGTATACCCCAACTCAAAAAGGGGTGGTGGGCATAGTTACAATTGTTTTTTTTTTAATATGCTGGCCTAATTTAGAGAGCTGCTTTGTCTAGTTGTGTTTATAGATCAAATGAGGTCATGTGTATGAATCACCCTGCAGATTTTAAAGTGCTATATAAATGTCAATTATTGTTACTATGATTCTTCTCTCAACACAAACCAAACTAGCTCATGAGAATGCACCATCTTCATTATTAATTGTTGGACTTTAGAGTATAGGAAATTGTAAGTAAGGTAGATTTGTGTTATTCTTTCTTAGAGTTTAGTTTCTCAGGATTCATGGCCATAACAATTTCTATTTCCCAGGCTCATGACATGTAAACATCTCCACCATGCTTGTGCAGTGTTACATAATGATAAATTATGTACATATTTGTATTTAAAATTATAAATATCCACTGAAATTGCACAGTGAGCTATAACAGTGAGATGTGAGACTACTGTTGGTAATATGCCTTCTTTGTTATCCTATAAAGCAATTGGGCACTGGTCAGTGAGTAGGGAACCCATAGGGATTTGGGATTTGGGTAATGCATAGAGTACCATCCTTAACTGGCCCCCATTGAGGCTTGAGGAGATTTAGGGAAACCCATAGGGGAACATCACAGTGTAATGCTATGTGTACCTCAACTGGCCCCCATTAAGGACTGGGGGGATTTAGGGGAGTGCACAAGCTGGAATTCTGTCCTTGCTTCAGCTGACTCCATTGAGAAGTAGGGGTAGTTGTTCCCCCCTTCTTGCTGGCCCCTGTGAGAAGGGTGGTTAGGGAATGCTGAAGGAGTTGGTGCTCCCATTATCAGCTACCCCTTGTGAGAAGAATAGAGTAGAATAAAGTAAACTAGTTTATTTAACCCCTAATTTTGACTTTGTTCCTGTCTTTCTGTTTGTCTGGATCAAGAGTGAACCTGTGCTAGTATCTCCACCTGTCTTACAGGAATTTATTGTATGGTGAATTTCTTTGGCCAAAAAATTTGTTATTTGGGGGATAATCTTCTGGTAATAAGCCTCTTCACACTTAGACTGATCCTGGAGTTATGCTTAATGCCTTTATAGCTTGGCAGGACCTACTAGAACTTGGGCCACTGATAGAGCCTACAAGCACCTCCCTGCTGCAAAGAGACAAGTCTTGGAAGAAGACTTTGTAAGAAGAGAGTAACAATATTTGTGATAAATTTGAGGTGTCTACTGTATTCCTATTATGGTAAGTCTACCATCTAGTTGCTAATGAGTCATTGAGCTCAACTACCCATACTTCACCTTGAACCACAGTGGAATGAATTAGTTATTGATGTCCTCCAAATTGGAAGGGTAGGATTTGGTTTGATCCAGGAGGGAATGAAACCCACTGGATTTAGAGGTAGGTAATGAGTTCAAATCTCTGCTCTGCCATTTAGTCTTTGTGTGACCTTGGGTAATCAATTCAGTAAATGCCTACTGTATGCCAGGCACAGAGCTTAGTTTTAGGCATACAGAGACAAAAAAACAAAACAAAGCAAAACAGTGACTGTCTTCAAGGAGTTAACATCACTGAGAGTTATCAGGGGAGCCATGTACACATATAAGTGCATTAAACATAAATACAAGATAATTAAGACTCTTATCAACTGGAGAGCTCAGGAAGGGTCACTTATAAAAGGTTGCACTTGAGCCATTTTGAATGTCAAATCAACCTCTGTTTCTTCATCTAGAGAATGTAGGAGTGGACCTAGATACCATTTAAGCTTCCTTCCAGTTCTATATGTATGATCCTATGAAGTACTAAAGGAGGTATCTGTAAAGCCAAGTGTGGGCAGCTTTCCAGAGGACTGCTGCTGTGAACAGTTTTAAGGTTCTGATTACATAGTATTGTAAACTCTCTATTTATTCAGCAGTAAATTAAAGCAAAATGTTCACAGAAACCAAAGTATAGCATTCACAATGTTATGACATAACAAGTTATAACTAAAATGGTCACCTAGTTTTCACCAAAATGGCCACATAGTTTTAAACAAAGTACATTCAGGAAGAACTTAACTCAATTGTCCTTAAGGAGGCAAGCCTCCTTGTCTTAATCTCTCAGTCAAAAAGTCTTCTTTCTTCTTAATTAGACATTAGTTTCCAATCATCCTCAATTCAATCATCCTGAAGAGGTACAGGATACAGAGTACAAAGTCCTCCCACCCTTAGGCCACAGTAAATCATGATCTCAATCAGCACTGAATATCCAAGGAGGTGTCTTTTCATCTCGACTCAAGGCTGGCTCTCAGCTTCCATGTTCCTCTTCCATGGTCCCAGCTCCTGCCTGAATCTACCCAATTGTCACCTGGATTCACAGATAGGCAGCTCTCAGCCCCTCATCCAGCTCCTCATCCAGTTCCTTGTCCAGTTCCCTGTCCAGTTCCCATTCCATATTGAAGCTCACAATGTCCAATCCACTTCAAGTCCTTCACAGTTTTTCTTTCTGGGAAGACAAAGCTTAACAGAGGCAATAATAACATTCATGCACATTGCCAGCACCATCATCAATTCATTACTCGCCTGTGAAATCAACACAGACCCACTGACAAGGCCTGAGAACTCAACACACATCATCAGTAGGTCCCAGGACCTCCAAAACCCTCTTTCAAGACTTCTGTAAACAGACAACAAGAAAATCCTCTTTCAGGGCTTCTAGTAAGGTCCCAGGGCTTCTGTACAAAGTATCACAAACAAAAATCAGCACAGACAGAATGGAGTACTGGTCTCCACAACCATTCCCCTTCTTAGTTCGGCTTTCTACCAGCTTGGGCTTCTCCTTATATATGGTCATTAGCTCCTCCTTATTCTACCCCTTCCTGTTGCATCAGCGAGTTCCTCCCATTGTGGGTTTCACAAGTTCTGTTTCTTAACAAAGACTTGATAAAATCAAGGGCAAGGCTCAACTGAAAAAGCAGCTGGATAAATATTGGTTATTTTTATATTGGTTCTAGAGTATCATATTCAGTTCTAAAACATTGAGTTTAATTATTAATACAAAGGTCCATTACCTATTTGTTTTTAAAGCGCTCTATCATTTAAAATATCAGGGTCTGGACCAGAACTGCTGTTTTTTTAAATGCTCACGTATGTATGCGCATATAAAGAGTATGCATACAAAATAATACGCTACTGAGACTTTGAAAACAAATATGTAAGTGGGCTGTTCATCCAAGAATTCTAAACAGATAAACAGAATTAGGAATTCCATTCCACGTCTGCTGATTGAGAAAGGTTATTTTCAACTTGCTAAGCAACATCTGCCACCTGATTATTAGTATTTCATAGGTTAGATTTTCCAAATTTATGGGAAGTTTAGGTAGTTGAGCTAATTAAAAGCATCTGAGAATATCATCTTTCCCAGAAACATGAGAAAACCATATTAGAAACCTACATCTAAAAAAAAAAAAGAAATAAACCCATTTCTCATTAAACTTCATTAATCTGTTCTAAGTTCCTCTTGTAGGCAGCTCCAAGGGGTAAACCTGAGAAGATATTCCCTCATTACAAATTACCTACTAATTTTCCTTTTTAATATGAATACATAGACTTGAACTAACAAGAAGACATTTGGGGCAGAACTGCATAGTACTGTAATGGAGAATCCAAAATGGGAGATGAAGAGAAAACGTAAGGCTGCAACTTGAAGACTTCACATCCTTACCAATGACAATCAACAGAATATAGTTGGAAGATCAAATAGTTTTGTTGCAACTGGGCCATTGTTATTTTAAACAGTGGCACTAAGAAAGTTTTTTTGAAAGTGTATACAAATGGATTTGGAGATTGTTGAATCCAGGAGCCATAGAGATTTAAGTTCTGAAACCCAAACCAAACAAAAATCTCTCACAAACCCACTCAACCTAAATTGTTTATAAAAAATAAACAGATGCAAGAAACTGGCTCCTGCATTTGGAGACAACTTTCCAAAATCCTTATTAGCTGATGACTTTGGGTCCACAACTTAGTCTGAGATTCTGGTAAATGATTGATCTCATGAGACACAGTCATGTCTACTTGGATAGGTGCCATGTGGTGGCTGAAAGGGAGTAAATCATTATGATTCTTTTGGGAAACCTTATTTCCTTTGCCTGTTACATTGTGTTCAGTTACTATCAGCCAGTTGAACTAATGGCTCATAGAGGGTAATTGAGAATTAATTGTAGTAGTGGTTAGCACAGGCTAGTGAGTGGTCTGGAATCTGGTATAAAATGCAGATATCACGGATTAATGTGTGATGATAATTTGCAAAATACTTAATTTGGGGAAGGGATTCTTAATTTGGGGTCTACAAACCCCAATGTGTGTGTGTGTGTGTGTGTGTGTGTGTGTGTGTGTGTGTCTGTCTGTCTGTCTGTCTGTCTGTCTGTCTTTGGATAGATTTCTAGGACTCTATGAAGTTGGATGGTAAAAAAAAAAAAATTATGTCTTTGTAATGCAGGAGCTTAGTTCCTGGTGAGTTCACATTAGATTCAGCCAGACTGAAGAACAACAGTGGAGCAATATATTTTATTTATTTATTCATTTATTTTCAAGGGTGGCAGGTTGAGAAATGAGGTGAGGAATCATCTGCACCTCCTGGCCAGTGCCTACTTGATATATCAAGAAACAGACAGAGAAGACAACATGCTAACAATAAGCTCATAAGTTTACATTAACTTTGATTATATCATGAGTTAGCATACAGCAGGCACAGTGTGCTGTTTACAGGTTAAGCTCAAATGTTTATACTATTTAGTTATATAATGATGCACAAGCACAGTGGAGTTGTTTATGGGCACTTATATTAAAAAAAATAAAACAAATCCATATCACCTTACACACAATCTTTCAATGTAATTAGTTTCCTATGTAATCTTATGTATTTTATGTTGTGCATTTCAAAACATTCTGAGGATATAGAAAAAATGTAAGAAGCCAATGCTTATAACAAGTCGCTCTCAAGCAACTATCATTACTGCTCTGGAATTGACCCCTATATAATTTAGTCAACAATGGTCATTGTTTGCACACTGTACACTGGTCACTAAGGAACATGCTGTGGTGGGATCCAAAAGCAATGATTCCAGCTGTGGAGTAGCATAAGATTTCGCTATATTCATAGGAATATATTACTAATAGTAATTAGCATTCACATAAAACTTTAAGATTTCCAAAGTGCTGAAAAGTGTTATCTCATTTTATTCTCACAATAGTCACAAGAAGATAGGTGCTATTATTATCATTCCCTTTATACAGAGAAGGAAACTGAAGTAGATAGAAGTCACATGATTAGTTTGGTTACACAGATTTTAAGTGTTATAGGCCATATTTGAATTCAGGTCTTTCTGACTCCACTATGTCCCCTAGCTGCTCTGAAAAAAAAACACCACCAAACAAACCACAAGAAACTAAAGAACATTTTCAATGAGTTAGCAACAGTTTTTTGACTGTTCATTCTTTGCTCAAGTAAACAATATTAAAGGAAGCTACAAAACAGAGTTCATAGAATTATTAATATTATTCTTTCCTGAGTTTGCCCTAGGTGAACTTGAAGTCACTTCAAATTCATCCTTTCTAATCATCCTAACATATATGCTTTCCTTTGGAGGGTGTTTGTATACCTTGTCTAATCTCAGTCATTTCTAACATAGTCACCTATATCAGCAATTCTCAACCTGTGGGTCGTGACCCCTTTGGGGGTTGAATGGGGTTGCTTAAGACCATTGGAAACCACATATTTCCAATGGTCTTAGGAACCGAGACACAGCTCTTCTATCCATCTCCAGTCGGGTCTGCCCACATGCAGATATGCCCACATACGAGGGTTAAAATGTTGTGGCATTAGGAAGGTTGAGAACCACTGATCTATATCATTATTGGCTCTGGTAGATTATGAGCTGCCTTTAGAGGGCAGAAAAAATACCCTGACAATTTTCTTGCATTGGTTCCAATACTAGTGATCGCAAAATGCTGCTTAATACATGCTTTTTTATATTGCTGGGGAAGTGATTAGATGACAGCTTGCATTTGTGACATTGATCTTATGATTTCCCAACCAATGCAAATGGGTGACTGTTCTGTAATTTAGAGCCTTAGAAAATTGCCTGGGACACTGAGACATCCAGGTAATGTCTGTGGTGAGACTTGGATTCAGGTCTTCGTGACCCTGAGATCAGTCATCTAACTGTCACTATACCCTGCTTCTCACTTGTAGTCATAAGACTCTCAAACTGACTAGTGATAGCTCAGAGTTCTGTAGTTCTACTCCTCACAAAAATACAATATGTTTCCTCTTAGACCTTGAATGTCACTTTATTTTTCAATGAATATACTGTATATTTTTTTATATTATAGCTCTTTCTGTTGGTGTCTAATTCTCCCTTATAGAGATAGTAATGGATCGTAATTATTTTGGGGGTTGTAGAATGACTTATGGTTACTTAACATTTTTCAAGAAATGAATATTTTTTAATGGAGGAAAAAAAAATAATGGTTTGCCATTTGGTCTATCAGCCCTGAGGCAAAAAAGGGTGGATAATTTAGAGGTGGTTGGTGGCTGCTGTAATTCCAAGTTTAGAAGGATCAGCAGCAATGTATCAGCAGAGGCTTATTATTGCTTATATTTGAATGTACTATAATTAGAAAACAGCTGTGAGAGTTGGTGGTTTACGGGTGTTTAATGAGCTATTGCCTCCCCTATCCACATTTGTCAGGATACTTAATTGGGTCCATCTGGTGGGTAATTCTGGGGATCTCAGATTTCTAAAATTCTATAAAGCCTGGAGGCAATATTTGGCTATTGATTCAAAAGGGGGATTTTGGTGAATAGCCTCTATGTCCAATTTCAGTGAAATACTGTTGTCTTTTCCTCTAATCTAGGAGATGTTGTAGGGCTTGTGGGGTCTGGGAAAGCCCAAACAGTTTAGGTCATTACCATATAAGTCTACTTTCTCTAATGCTATTGTAGTTTTAGAATGTAAACTCCTCTTTCAAAAAAATCTATTTATTAAGCGAATTTAATGTCCCCACAAGTGACAGAGTGCCCTTCCACTTAACCCTGTCTTCGTTTTTCATCAAGACTTTGGAAGAAATTGTGTATCATGTGGAAATTGTTTTGGGTTTGAAGATGATGGAGACCTGGTTTCTTTTTCTTTTTTTCTTTTTGCCTTTTTGGAAGGGGAAGGCAAGGCAATTAGGGTTAAGTGACTTGCCCAAGGTCACACAGTTAGTAAGTGTTAAGTGTCTGAGGCCGTATTTGAACTCAGGTCCTCCTGACTTCAGGGCTAGTGCTCTATTCACTGTGCCACTTAGTTGTCCCCTCTCCCCCTTTTTTTTGCTGAATGAGGAAAGCATGATGATAGGAAAGGGAGTAGAGGAGCTTGCTTTCCAAATACCTGTCTTATCAACCTTTCTTCTGCTACGATCTCGTTCCATCGTTTTAGAAACGGTGTATCTACCTCTCAGTGATATGTACTTGTTTTTATGGCCATTGTAAGAGGTATATCCTTTGCATTTGTTTCTGCAGCAGCTTTCATGGTACCTGGTATGCAATACTTAATAACGGATTGTTGATCGATTGATGCTGAGGACTTAGTAGTTTTACTTTCACATAATGCTTTTTTTGGTGGTTGTTTCATCATAAAAACCCCTTAGGGTATAAAGCACAAAATAGATTGTGATGAAGCTGTATTGGTGAAATGTGGAGGTGGTTAGGTATCCCAGTGGATAGAGCACTAGTCCTAGAGTCAGGAAGACCTGAGTTCCAATTTGACCTTAGATGCTTCCTAACCAACCGCGTGACCTTGGGTGAGTTTCCTCAGTTTCCTCATTGGTGAAATGGAGATAATAATAGCATCTGTCTCCCAGGGTTGTAGTGAGAATCAAAAGAGATAATAACTGTAAAGTGCTCAGCCCATGGCTGGGCACATAGCAAATGCTATGTTCATGTGAGCTATTATTACTGTTAGATGAGAAAGCGTGCCCAAGAACCATGAGGTGTGAAAGGAGTACAGCACAGAAAGATAGAGAACTGAATTTGGAGTTGAGAGACCTGTGTTGTGTGATCAAAGTCTTTGGGGAAAGTGGCCTGCATGTCATGTTCAAAGTGATTGCATGGGACAATGGGCACCTTATAGGTACAGAGGTACAGAGTCCTTCTAAGCCTTTGTGGATTCCTCTCATAGTTGTCCTTAGGAATAGTTCTAGAGGGATGGATCCATCTGGGATCCAAGGGTCCTTAGCTTTGTTTAGTCCCTTGTCAGCATTTCTTGATGCATTCTAGTCCCTGAAGCTACCTGTCTTCAGCTGGCTGGTTCTGCACTCCTGCTAAGGCTGCTCTTACTGCTGTTGGCCACTATGGTCCCATCGGGCTCTATCATTTACCTCCAGCTGACCTGTGGATCTCCAGACCTGGACATTTCCATCTTGAGACACTTTTCCCACCTGTCTAACAGCAACCTTCTCACCTTGGAGACTCCACTTTATGAATCTCTCTTCTTGCTGATGAGTCTCTGGCCTGCTCTACCATTTCATGAGGCACCTAGGCTTCTTCTAATTCCCAGCTTCACTCCTTACTTTCCAGACTTTTCTGTCTTCTTATCAGCAGCCTTGCCCGTGCGCCAGTGTATTTCCCTTTTCACACAGAGGGGGATCTTTTCTGTACGTTGTCTTCACCTATTAGAATATAAATTCCTTGAGGGAAGAGACTCACTTTTTTGGCTTGCATTTTAAGGCCAGCCCTTGGCACAGGGTTTGGAGAAGAATGAGTGCATGATACATGCACAAATTGTCCGTTAGGAAGGAATAAACGCAAAGAAACCCCATTGGTTATATTTGCTTATAGCTGCTACAGGGCTGCCATCCCTCCCCACCTGGGCCTTGCTACTAGCTTGAAACAGTCCTGACTCCTTTCTCTCAAAGAAGAGGGAGTGAAAAGGTCACTCCTTTCATCCACCCATTCAGTTTAGGCTCAGCAGCTCCTGAGTCATCACAAAGTACAATATCATGTTGAATGGAGGTGTCAGACATGCCTCCCACAGGTCACATGTGGTCTATAACACTTGTGAATACAGCCTGAACCAGATTAAAATGTAATTGGGAAATATTTAATAAATTAGATGAAAATACACTCAAATCAAGACAACATTCCATTTTAAATTTAAATCAATATGTGGTCCAAAGGGATCCTTACGTATGGATTAGTGGCCCCATTTCCATTTGAGTTTGACATCACTGTTCTAGAAGACCTTAAGGACCTTACCATCACGGGATGGAATGTGTGTGTATCCTTCTCTCAAGGAAATTGGCCTCATTTTTTCATTAAAAGGTATAAAATCTATCCTGGACCCTGATTGACTCAGGACACTAAAAGACTAACATCATTTTCTGGTCATCTGAATATAAAGCCTTCATGAAGAATGGCAGGAGATCTCTAATGTGTGGTTGACTGTGATGGACAACTGAGGCAAGGGAGTTTCAGTCACCTGTTTCAGTGCTGGGTGTCCTGAATGAATGTCTGTGCTGAATGGCCTTTTGTTAATTTGAATGACTTATGAGTAGGTCTTCTTATGTTCCCTTATGGAACCTAAACTAGCAGGAGACTAACCTGACTCAGGTACAACCCAGAAAACCAATGAAATCACAGTCCCCATAATACATATACAGTAGCAGTATTAGTTTTTAAAAAGAGTTTCCTTTACATATATAGCATTTTTGCTGCATATGAATTAGATTTAAAATAAATGTATTTTTTGATTTACAATATACTGTCTTCCACTATAGCTAATATAGCTCTGGCCTTGTGTTGGGAAGATCTGAGTTCAAATCTGCCTTTACACTTCCTAAGCTGTGTGACCCTGGGGAAATCATTAGCCTTCGACTGCCTCAGTTTCCTTAATTCTGAAATGGGAGGGGGCAGTGAGGTGGCACATTGGATAGAATAAGTGGCCTAGAAGCCAGGAGAACCTGAGTTCAAATCTGGCTATGTGACTGCTATGGCTAGGTGGGAGACCGGGCTGCTATCCCTCTCCCCACCTGGGCCTTGCTACTAGCTTGAAACAGTCCTGATTCTTTCCCTTAAAGAAAAGGGATTGAAAAGATCACTCCTTTTGGGACACTCCTTTCACAAATCACTTAATCCCTATTGCCTCCTGCTCACCCCCCAAAAACTTCTGAAATGGGGATAATAATAGTACCTACCTTCCAGGAGCTGTTGTGAGGATCAAATGAGATAATATTTGTAAAGCACTTAGCAAAATGCCAGGCACACAGGAGGAGCTTGGTAAAGCATCCCTTCCCCCTTCCTGAGTGCATATTAGGAAAAAGTCAAAAACAAATATAAAGCCATTTTTCATGAAAACAGGAGACTGACTTGCCATTATGACTTTGCTTTATGAGTTGCTCATGCTGTGGTTGCTTTGGGCAGTTAATTGAGAAGAGAAATTGTCTTTACTCAAGGAGCACTTTTGATTTATCCATTTTGTGTTGGCTTCAGCTAATATCAACAGAATTCTGGTAGACTGCTCACAGAACCGTCACGCTACAAAAAAATCAAAAAGGGAAGAGAGGTTGGAATGAAAGATTCATATGTTGTTCACTCTTGCCAAAGTGAACTTGTTGGAAATGACACCTTTTAAAATTATAGGTTCAAACTTAGTCTGTTTCCAGAATGTGGCGATTAGGAATCTGTTTGTTCCTTTATAACAGCAGTGAGGAGCCATAAATAGTCTTTTTAATTTATTAGAAGACAGTTAATTGCTGACTCTAGACTGAAACAGATATGATGAATTGTAAATTTGGGATTAGAATAGGTTGCAAGTAGGGAACCTTTTAATGCAGAGGACACTTTCTGGGAGTGAATTTGTGTTGATAAATTCACCTTTCTGAGACAAACCAAACTTTTCTTCTTAATAAACAGAAATACTGAGGGCATTAAATTATTGAGGTCATTGTGTTATTTGGGGCAAATTCACTGATAGCTGAAGGACAAGTCAGAAGAATTATATAAACACAGCAGTTTGGGACCATTTAGTGGAGGGACAAAAAGCTTTCCCCTCCTACCTTCCGCTGAAGGTATCATGCTGCTGTATACCACTATGCAAGAGGTGATGTGCAAAAGGGTGAGATAGAGGTAAACATTTTGTGTATTTTAATATGATAAATAATAATAATAAATTTTAATATTACGTATTATCTGTTTAGAGTCCATCATTAGCTTTTTCACAGGGTGATTCATTTTTTGTCTTAGGTACATCTTAATGTCTATAGACTGGTGACAATTTGCCGTTCTGAAATTACAGATCCTGGCAATGGTCTCTGTTTAGAAATCAAAAATATATTTTATGAAGTCCTATAAACAATGTTGATAATTAAGGTATTCAGTGCTTAATGGATAAACTGGTTATCTGGATAAAGGTAGTTACATTACGTAACTCTTTTTTCCATTATGGTGGGCAAAGGGGATGATGCTGTAGTTATCACCCCAACTGATTAGGGGTGCTGGTAGAAACCCTGAAGGTACCAAGGCATAATTGGAGTAGTTGTTATAACAAAGTGAGAGGGTTTATCAGATTCTAGTAATATTTTCTTTTTTACTTAACCTAGAAGATTGTTAATTATGTTGTCTGGTTTTTCTTCGGGGTAGACTTTGAGGTGGTAAAGGGAGGAGTGAGGAGTTAGAGCTGTTTAAAAGGACTTTCACAAGCAGCAGAAAGGACTGTTCATGATATTTGATTGGTTCTTGCTATTATTTTTCAAATGGGGATAACAATAGCACCTGTCTCACGGGGTTATTGCAAGGCTCAAAGGAGATAACAAATGTGAAGTGCTTTGCAAACCTCAAAGGGCATTAAATGTTTTCACCTCTAAAAAATTTGACTGTGTCAAATCTGTCTCTCTGTCTGTCTCTCTCCTTCTCTCTCTCTCTCTCTCTCTCTCTCTCTCTCTCTCTCTCTCTCTTCCTCTGCCCTCCTTCCTCTTCTTCACCTCCATCTCCCCAAGTAAGGCAAACAGTGGTGATAATGACTACACAGGAATACTTTTACTTTCTAGCATGGTACTGCATAAATACTAACCATTATTATTATCACAGTGGCATTAAGAAATTGTGAATAGAAGTGGGGGAGGGTTGGTAATCCAGGGTGAACATGAATAGTCATAAAATAAATAACAAAATGTTAATATTATCATAGCTTAGCGGTGGAAAGGACTTTAGTTATTATCTAGTTCAACCCCTTCACTTTACAGTTGAGGAAACTGGGGTATAACTTACCCAAAGTAAAATGTAGTAAACAAAAGAAGTCAAGATTCTATCGCAAATCCTCTGGTACCAAATCCAGCATTCTTCTGTAACATAGAAAGACAGAAGACACTTCAAAGTTTAATTGCTTAACCAAATGGTCAGATTTCAAAGGGAGAAAAATGAGACCAGAGGTAGAGACATGGAAAAGTGTCTAGATTAGAGATGAGGACAGAGAATAGTTTTGGGAGGGATGAGATACAGAGAAAGATTAGAGGCATTTCAGAGTTCTGGATCAGGGAGGAGAATATTTGTGTGTGATGATGAGATCAAAGGTATGACCATTCTGGTATATTACTGAGGTAGAAGAAAGTTATAACTCATTGGAGTAGAGGTTACTACCAATGTATATAAACATGTATATCCCACCACTCCCCAATATGTGTATTAAAGTCCACAAGTAATGATAATCTTAAAAATATTAATAACTACAATTTACATGACACTTTAATAAAGTTCTTTTTGCTACTGGAAACCATTGGAGAATTTATTTATGCCTTGTCATTTTATAAAACCTTTCTGTGGAGATGACATTGAAAAACAGCCCTAAAAGATTTTTTTTTTCCCACCCAAATGTCAAGTTGTGAAGTTAGAGAGAACAGTACCAAGGAAGTAGAAGCAACTAGGAGAGAGCTCCCCCTTCTCTTTTCTGACCCCTGCTTCCCACTTCATCCTCAAAGGAAGAAGCAGAGACCATTTGGTAAAGATGAGACTTGTAGGGGCCTTAGCCAGAGGAAACTTTGTGCTGGGGACTCTGGTCATTGGCATTATGAGATTGTGTTGCTAGTGGAAATTTACCTAAGAGTTAAAATTAAAAATTTAAATTTAATTTAATTTAAAATTTTTATAGATACCTTTTGTTTTCATCTTGCCCTCATTTCCCAATATATCCTTTTGATTCCCTCTCTTAGAGAGTTGCTCTTTACAACAAAGAATAAAGAGGAAAAGAAAGGCATTTCAGCAAAACTATCCAAAGTGACTTCTGTTTACTCAGAGTTCTATAGCCATAATTCCTTACCTCTGCACAAAAGGTAGGGAAGTACACTTACACCTCTTCTGTGGGGCCAAGCATGGTCACTGAAATTATATAGAATTTAGGTCTCACTCCTTTTCCTTTTACATTTTTGCAGATGTTGTGTATGTCATTTTTCTGGTCATCTGCTTTTGCTTACTTTACTTTTCATCAGTTAATATATATCTTCCCATGCTTCTCTGTATTTTATCATCTTTTTATAAATAGCATAGTAACATTTCATTATATTCAAGCATCACAATTTGTTTATCTATTCCCCCCTTGAGGGACATCTAACTTTATTGTCAGTTGTATTTTCTTTGACCTTTCAAGGTAATATTGTGAATGGTGTGCTTACAAGTGAGGAGCTAGTTTAGTATCCTGGGGGTAGTATCTCCTACAGAAATTTACTTGATTTCTTGCATGTGGCCATATAAAGCAAGAGAACAAAACATTTCCTCAAAGGTAGTCAGCCCCCTTTGGCCATAAAAATCTAGCCCAAGGTTATGTGCATGTAATAGTAATTAGTTTATCAGGATACTTAGCACTTAGTAGTGCTAAGTGCTAAGTGTGGAAGGTGCAAACTCTGTCCCACTGTTGAGAAGGCATAAACTCCCCTGTTGATGTGGAAGAAGGGGATTGGCTGAGGTGTGTATA
>CM053580.1:203942272-203962436 GCA_028627135.1 Pseudochirops cupreus | reverse complement strand
CCCCATGAGTGGAAGTTTGAGTATTCTATTGTTTCTTGTTAATGATTGAGTTGCCCCATGAGTGGAAGTTTGATTCTATTGTTCCTTGTCCTGAATATTGTGGCCACTGTAGTGAAAACTGTATGGCCATTTTCTGTGATAAGCCTTCTTCTGAATATTGTGACAACTGTAGTGAAAACTGTGTGGCCATTTTCTGTGATAAGATGTAATGTTGTGAATATCATAATGTTTTGAATGTTTGTCTTGATTTGTAATGGAATAAACAGAGTGTTCACTATATTTTGTAATCTGAACTCTAAAAGCTGTTCACAGTAGCATTCCTTTGGGGATCTGCTGGTGCATGGCAATACAGACAGTCTGTTCAAAATATTCATGGTGAGGCAAACAGAATGACTTGCCCAGTGACAACAACTTGACACAGCTGGTGTTTTCTCACATCTTCCTGAATCTAAGGCCAGCACTCTATCCACTGCCACCAGCTTACCTCTAAACACTGTTGATATTCACTATCCATATAGACATATAGACATTGAAACTATTTATAATTCTAAATAATAGACATTCTTCATCCACTTCTTTCTTTTACCTTTACGGATAGTTAGACTAATTCTTTTGTATGACTACAGAACTAATTTAGACGATCCCAATATTACAGAGCTTAATGAAATTAACCCAAAATTATGCTCCTATGAGTGAAAAGGTCTTTGCCATCTATAGGAAATCTCTCTGCTACTTTAATCCTAACCTGAATAATTTTCATGGCCTCTAACAATATCTTTGGTATCTTCCCATTTACTATAATGATAAGAGTCATTGAACAAGGTCACTCAATTGTTACGATTTTCAAAGAGTCTTGTACTGTGTTAACATATGCATGTGAGATACCTTGCTGCTACAAAGACTATATTTTGTTCTACCAAATGTAGTGTCTGTTGGTTTTTTTATACATAAACAATAGCCATAGTATGATCTCGCAGTCACTGAACATTTCAGTTAATTATGTGACGCCATAAAATATTATTTGGGAAAGTCTGCCTGTTCCCATCACATACTTCAAGGATGTGGTCAATATATATCAAATTATTCTTGCTGACATTTCTTAGAGATGGAAAAGAAGACAAATGCTTCAGTGGTTATTGATATTCACTCAACTGCTTTTTCCAGGAATAATATGTCCCATGCATTTTCCAAGCATTTGGCGTCTTTTTCATATATCTTAAGAATCAATTGCTCAATCTCTCATTGCCTCAAAATCTCATCACCTCTGAATATGCTTAGTATAGTTCTTCTGCTCTTATAATTTGTGTTTTCCCTTAATTCCATTTTCATATCCTCATACAGTACAACAAGGACTATGATGTTAGAGTTCAATTGTGGTGGCTTTGTCAGTGGGAGAAAAAATAGTTTGTTACGAAAATCTTTTTGTTGTCCTTCCAGAATTATATTCAGATGCTTCCAGGATGACCTGACTTCATTAGATCTTTTACCACACTTTTAGTAAACTCCTTTGCTTTTCAACTGCCTTAATGTTTTATGAGGTAATACTACTGAATCTTCCACTCTCCTCCTCTGTTTTCCAAAATAAACTTATATTCTAAATTGGTGTTGACCTTGGCTGCCATCTCTCCACTTGGCAGGAAGAGTGTTTTCTCACTCATGAAGTTTCTAGGCTCTTTTGGTCCCATAGTGGTGAATTATTTACATTAAATTTCTTTAAGAAATGATGGTAGTGTATGTTAATATCTGTTTTGTTTTGTTTTTCTTTGTTATTTTGTTCATCACCTTGTTTAAATCAATCAGAACGAAGTGGCCTCAATTATACAATATATCTTTTTTTTTTTATTCTTTCTTCTAATTTGGCATTAATTGTTATCTTTTCTCTAAAATCTTACTGTAAACAGAAAGCTGAGTTTGACAGAAGCACCATAGCAATAGCTAGTTATTTCTTCTCTCAACATAAATAGAATTGATTTCATTTTTGTGACATTTATCAATGTTTGCCATGTCCACTCCCTCTCAACTCTCTTCTGGAAAAACAAAAAATTCCTTATGATACATAAGTGTGATGTTTCTGTATAGTCGATGAGATTTTGTCATCTCTCATTTCCTGTTCCTCAACTTTATATTCCATTGTATTTTTCCCATTCTTCACTCTTCCCACATTTACACTGATGTCAAAATTATTAAAATAAATGTTGATTTAATTTGGAGAATTTTATCATGTTCTTCATAGAATTTCTGCACTTCCTCATCTTCTTCAATATATGTTAACACTCGGGTTCCAATTATTTTCATGTTGTCCTTTTGTTTTTCAACGTCAGTTAAGAATATTGCTTGACAACCAAATTTCCAGTGATACTACATTTTTTGGTTGCCTTCAGGAACAAGGTTTTTTAGATTTGGTTCTTTTTTTTTTTTTTTTTTTTTGCTTTCCACTTAATAGTACTTTATTTTTTCCCAATCGCATGCAAAGATAGTTTTTAACATTCACTTTTACATTTTGAGTTCCAAATTTTTTTATTCCCCTCTCTCTCTTCTCTCTTCCCCAAGATGGCATGCAATCAGATATAGGCTATATATTTAACATATGAAACATATTTCCACATTAGTCATATTGAGGCACAAGGTTTTTTAAAACTGCTTCTCCCAAGGAGGGTCTGTGAGTCATTCTTCCATTTTATCTGAAACTTCCTTATATCTCCTAATTTCATTTAAAACAGGATTATCAAGATTGATGATTCATTTTCTCCAGAAATATGCTAGAATTGTGCTAAGCACTGGAGATACCAAGAAAGACAAAAATATGGTCCCCAAACTCAAAGAATTCACATTTTAATGGGTGAGACAGCATGTAAAAACACCATATATAAAATATATATACAGTGTAAATGGGCCACACAGATACTAAGTGTTTGAAACTGGATTGTGAACTGGAGTCTTATTGACTCCAAGCCCAATGCTCTAGCCACTACACAACCTGGCTATCTCTAGTACACAAAGCTAGAAAAAAATTAGGTAACCTCCACCTCTCCCACTGCTACTATTCCCAACATTCATAAAGTGCCTTACCTTGCCAAAATCCCCAATACTGTCTACTTTTGTTTTGTTTTGTTTTCACGTTAGTTGATACACTAACTGGAATCCTACTGGTTAACTACTATTCTAAGTTAGCAAACATAATCAGTTAAAAATTCTGAAAATTGAAAGAACCAACAATCATTCAAGGATGAATATTTAATCAATAAAGAGCTATATTGAAGACATAAGGATTTTGATCTGGTGGAAGGAAGGTAAGCATGCATCAACTGTGTAACCATGGATTCTCATTTAACCTCTTTGGTTCTAAGATTCTTCATCTGCAAAATGAAAAGACTTTATTACATGACCCCCAGAGTCCCTTGAACACAGAATTAAGAACTGGGAGGGACATTAAAGTTCATCAGATTTAATCTTTTAATTTGGTAAATGATGAAATTGAATCCCAGATGGGAAAAATAACCTACATAAGGTCATATCCCCTTAATAAAAGGATTTGTTCTGTGAAGTTTGGATTCAGTCAAAAGACCAACTTGAGGACCTAGAGGACTACATGTGGCCTCTAGGTCATAGGTTCCCCACCCCTGAGCTAGTAAGTGGTAGAGCCAGGGTTGGGGAGGCATCAGATACAATAGAAAGAGAGAAAGATTTGTTTCTGCCCCTTACTATCTGTGAAAACTTGGGCAAGTTCCTTGCCCTCTCTGGGTCTCAGTTTCCCCACTTGTAAGTGAACAAGTTCAACTAAATTATCTCTAAGCTATCTTCTATCTCCAAAAATCTACACATCGATGAAATTTCAGGGGGAGGGGGCTGCCCTCAAGGTTGCACTGTGAGCTTATTGGTCCATTCAATCTCCAAAGAGGGAAATAAAACAAAACAATAAATCTGAGTCTAAGAGAAAACAGAAGAAAGAGATTTTATGATGTTAAGGGCTCTTATTATTTTTATGTTTATTTCTTTATGGAAAATATCTCTGCTTTTCCTGATTTAGGGTTCAAAACCTGACTCTTCCACTTACAAACAAATTACCTTACCTTCCTGGACAGTATTTTCCTCATCTGTAAAATGAGGGAGTTGAGCTTAACAATATCTGGCTTTAGTTCTGTGAAAATAAATCTCCTGGTTCCAAATCCTATGCTAATTTAATTACATTAAAGTAACTCAAGTTGGAATATTAAAAAGCTTATTATAAGTGATTTGTGATCATTCAGTATATGTTATTTAAAGATAAGACATGATGGAACAGAACATACAGGAACAGCAACATTGGGAAAATGAATTACTTTAAAAGAGTTAAGACTTCTGATCAATGCAATGAGCATCCACCCCCTCCACAGAACAAGTGATGAAGAATATTAGCCTCCTCCTGAACTGAGATGCAGAAGCAGATGTACGTTTTTTGAAATGACCAATGCAGGAGGAGGCTATTTTACTTGATTGTGTTTATTTGTCATGAGGTGTTTTGTTTTTCACTCTTTTTTTTCTCAGTAGAGAGGAGGGAGTTGTAAAGGAGAGCCAATAAATGCTTTTTAATTAAAATGATTTTTTAAAAGATGAGACAATGCATTTTTTTGGTAATAAATGAAGGACGGTGGAACACATTGCACTGCCCTGAATTTGTTTTGTTTTGTTTTGTTTTTCAACTTGACCATATGGTTCTTTATTTTCTGCCTATACCATAATTCTGTTTTGCTCTCACATTTCCATTTATTCATTTTCAGCCAGTAAAACTGAAATTCATTTTAAAATCAAAACCTTAGACCAATGTCATAACCACTTTCTTCCCAGGCTCCAAATCATCTAGTCTTTTTCATGCTGCAGCCTGGTAGCACACAAGACATGAAAGATGACAAATAAAACTAAGTGAGAAAATACATTTTGAGCTTTGGGCTTCTGACCCCTGACTTTGGGTCATTCTTAACTTGTAGGAACATCTCACAATGGGAGTTTGGTGCTAAAACCAAGCACAGAAATTAATTGTGGTTTTTCCTGCTTTATGCTTTAACCATCCTCATGGTAAGTAAGCATTGTGAGGAGCTATTATACAAAGCCATTATATATATAAATATATATATAAATTCAGACCATAAATCATGTATCTTTAAAAAATAATAATAATGACAAATAGCCATATAGTCATCTCCAACCCCCCCTCCTCCAGCAATTTTTTTTCTTTTTCTCAGCAAAGAATAAAGTAGTATGGTACCATGGGAAAAAAAAGTTGAATTTTGAGTCAAGAGACTTGGGTTCAAATCCCACCTCTCCTACTTACTACCTGTGTGACCCTAGACAAATCCCTTTCCCCTCTGTACTGTTCATGTATTTTTGGTTAATGGTAAGATCTTTCCTATCCATTAATAGATCCATGTGACCTGCTCAAGTCACATGAAGCCTATGGTAGGAGGAACTTGTTGAATGCATAGAACAGGAAGGGTCAAACAGGAAAAGTCAGAGCTGAAGCAGAGCTGAGAGGAAGTTGGTCAGAGCAGTTAGAGCTGAGGGAGAGAGAGGAAGCAGGCGGCAAGCTGTAAGTATTCATTTGTGGGAAGGTCCTAGCAGGGGGAAGGCTTGAGGATGGTGGTGCCCCCTGCAGTGTTATTGTGTATAGAGTTCTTTGTTGTTATGATGGATTTGGCTTTCTGGTGTTGGGATTTGGCTTTCTGGTGTTTAAATAAATGTTTTGGTTTTGTCTTCCATGCGGAGAGTCTGTTAAATTTTGTGATTCAGAATTACTCTGGCATATTTATAGCCACTGTAGGTGCTGTGAATATTGCACTGGCGATACAACCTCTCTGGGTCTCAGCATCCTCTATAAAAATGAGAGGACTGGACTAAATAGAAAGTCCCCTCCAGCTCTGAATCCAACAATCCTATCACATGAAATTAGATTCCTAAGAAAAATTATTGTTTCAACTCTTTACACTCTGTTTTTATGTCATTCTCCTTTGTAAACTCTCCACTGTAGTCACCCTGGCCTGCTGCTACTCCCTGTATGTGATATTCTACACCTTTGCACGAGTGAACCTCAATCAGTAAATGTTTGTAAAGTACCTACAATGTTCCAAGTACTGTGCCTCCGCACCCAGAATGTGCTTATTCCTTACTGGTGTGAGGGTTCCTCATAAACCCCTTAAAGCACAACTCAAGCAACGTCTTCTACAGGAAGGCCTTTCCTGATTCCCCTGCCTGCTAATGGTCCCACCTTCTAGGTACTCTCCTTAATTTTGCATTTGTTCTTGTCTGGACCTATGATTTCACTGGTGTACAGAACTTCATGCCGAAGAAACATCCTCTACCGATACAGATTGCCAACTATTCTGTGCATTTGAATCTGAGAGCCACCTGAGAGACTAAATAATTTGCCCAGGGTGGGTTCAGAAATAGGACCTGAAAGTACTCAGTTGTACCTGACTCCAAGGTCAGCTCCTACCTACTGACTCTCCTACTATCATTGTACAATGGTGCTCAGTATTTAACTGTGTACATATCAAAGCTCTCTAATAAAATACAAGCCATCTGAGGACAAAAAGAATTCTGGTTTTGCCTATGTATTTACAAAACCTGGCATAGGACTTTACACGTAGCAGCCATTTAATAGGACTGGTCAAACTGAATAATTGGTCAGCTCAAACCAAAATTGTGCCTTTGTTTCAATGGTGGGTAGGAAAATGCATATCAGAGGCATTGATATACTTCCAAAGGTGTGTTAGAACCAGCTCAAATGAGTTCAAGAGAGATGATTATTAAATTTTGAACACAAACATTTTCCCCTCTGAAAATGGTAAATGGTAAAAATAAGAACTTGATTTAGTGTTCTGCTGATTGTCTAGACTTTAAAAAATGATGGAGAAAATGTTCATTTAGATTAAACAAAAGAAGGCATAATCATTGTTTGTGTTTTTCACAGAGCAGGTTGTTAAACATTTACTAGCACACTACTAAACACTTCACATGAATCTACTGAGACTGAGGAAGGACAAGAACAAGCCAAAAGTTACACTAGAATCTGCTAAGTGGAAATTGAATTTCTGGCCTCCATTGACATTTCTTCCTGCTGGGTAAACTCAGCTCTGATATTGATCTCATTGAAATGTCTCACCGTGTGAGACAGGGAAGAAATAGGCAAGTAAACTGATTTCTGACCATAAGCTCAGTAGGGAATCCCCATCCCTAAATCTTTACTCATCAGATATTCTCCAATCTGCAGACTCAAGTCATACACGTCCATAAACAAAGCTGCATTTGTATCAGCACTGCTTGAAGCAGGGTCAGTTTGATGGAAGTCTGAGAGGAAAGTCATAGCATCATCAGCTCAGATGCTACCTCCTACGCTTTCCCTACTTACCCCCGTAATCAGCACTTTTGAAATTATTTTGAACATATTTTCTACTTATTTCCTGAGTACATGTTTTATACTCCCAGTAGAATATAAGCTTCTTGAGGGGAGAGACTGTTTCGTTTTTGGCTTTGCATCCCTAGGACCTAGCACAGAGCCCTGAACAGAGTAGGCATTTAATATTATGTGTTGAATCTTATATTAAAAACATGGAGGCCTACATGGAGTGTGCACGTAGACCTGCACTGCCAACCTTGAATCTTGACAGCCTCTGACCCCTTCAAAGACCATGCCCATAAACTATACGGAGGTTTGGGCCTCTTCTCTGTTCCAGGCATCAATCACCTTCTTACACTTTGCCCTTCTCTCCCCTACCCCACCAACATGTATCCTAAAAGGCAGCAACATATAGGATGGCCACTACTTCATTCGATCCATTAATTCATGGCCAGAAACTGACTTGCTGATATTTCATGCATTAGACTAGAGCCGGGCAAGAGACAACTCTATATGCTCTGTGTAACCTGCCAAGAAGTGCAATTCTAAAATGCTCCAAGGACTGGGCCCTCATTTTTCTTTCACAGCCACCCACTTTTACTGCTTCCTCTACAGAAGAAACTCCCAAACACACTCGTGTAGCCTGACTTCTCTTTTGAACTCTAGTCCTACAATTCCAGCGGCTCCTACATAGCTGTAATGGTAAGGGAATTTGAAGATTCCCTACCCCTTAATGGGCCTCACTTGGAGCCCAGCAAGAGAAGCTTTTGAGCCTGTGCTAGCGGCCATCCTGGGTTTGCTAAGGTGCTTGCTGGTATAATATTCTACCACACCTTCAAATTCATTATATTCAAACCAGCCTTACCTCTCCCCAAATTCTACTTCTTCTGGCTTCCCTCTAACTGCCTATAGCATCACCATTCACCTAGTCCTCTCTGCCAAGATCTTAGTGTCACTTGTGACTATTCTCTCTCTTCAGGAGTTCAGCTTTGGTCTCTGGCAGTTATTGACTGTGTGGGCAAGTCACCTGTTTGCCTCAGTTTCCTCATCTGCAAAATGAGCTGGAGAAGGAAATGGAAAACTACTCCAGGATCTTTGCCAAGAAAACCCAAATGAAACCATGAAGAGTCAGACATGACTGAAATAACTGAATAATTCTCTCTTATATCCAATAAATTACCAAGTCCTAATGATTCTAACATTATCTCCCTATTGTCCTCCACTATTCAGAACCCTCATAACTACTTTTCATGGATACTTTCTTCCCAGACATGATATATACCAAATACCACCAAAAATTAATGTTTGTCTGTGTCTTAACATACAAGAAGTGACTTCTTACTGATACAGGAGTCATATCATAACTAGCTATGTTAATATAGTCAGACCATCAACTAAAACAGAAAGAAAAATCAGCATCATTAGAAGAAAGACTAAAGATTTTAAGAAGACACTATAAGCAATTGAGTCTATTTCCCCTTTCCCTATCCAAATGAGCTGATGTTGAAAAGTTGGAAATGGAAAAAGACAAAGATATTGACCTTGATAATCACTATGTCTTGTTAAAAAAAAAATTAACTGGTATAAAGGAAGAGCCCACAAAGAGATCCCACAATATTAGACAGCAGCATTTAATCTCACTCAAACACTTGATCTCACTAAGCATCTTCAAGACATGTCAGCCAAGGGCAACACCAATTTAGAAAACAAATTCACTGTAGAGGAGAATGATGGAATATTAAAAGCAATAATTCCTTACAAAACTGTAAAAATAAGTCTAAAGAAAGCTTGGCATGCAAACAAAATGAGCAACCTCATCCCAAGAACATTCAAAGATGAAACGGGCAGGAAGACAACAGACATAAAATGGAACAAATTTGTCAGTTCATTTCATATACTGATCTGTTTTCATCATCAGTAACAGACAAGCCACCAAATTTGGACTTCAGCATCCCTGTCCCTGATGAGCTATACAAAGAAGAAATGGCATTTAAGAAGATGAACTCAGGAAGAGTGACTGGACCAGACCTCATATAAAACAAGGAAGCTTGTGTTGGAAGTGATACAGTCTTGAAACTATTAATGAATGACTTTACAAGGTATCTCAGGGACTAAAAGACAATATGAATATCCCCCAAAGCAACTGAGAACATCAATAATTACTAACCCACGTGCCAGATTTCTCATTTTCGTAAAATCTTGCTAAGAACAACTCATATGCTTTTTGAAGGAATCCTTGGAAGACCTTTTAGAAAGCAGATCATCTATAATAAGTCTCTACAGCAAAACATAAAATCCCATCATATTTGTAGTCTGTGGACTGCTAAGAAATACACACACACACACACACACACACACACACAAAAGCATTTGGTGGTTGGTAGAGCAAATCACAGACTTAAAAGCTTTCCTCTAACAAGGAATCTCTCAAACATATGCTAAACTTCCATAAGATTCCTTGACAAATAGGACCACAGAAATAGTTGTTCAATAACCCTTCCTATTATTTATGACAAAAGAAGCATAAAACAAGAGGACACATGTTTTCCAAAGGTGTTTGTCTCTCTCATGGAGGGTATCTTGTACAAGATACAAATGAAAGAGGGATTGATTCTCTTTAGATGGCAAATAGACAATCTCAAGCACACAAAATTGAAAGGAACAACCAAGTCTAGTGCATTTGGAATTAGAAAGAAAAAAACTGAGTAAAAATCTTTATAGCATGTTTCTTTGATAAAGTCTGATATTTGAGATACATAGGAAATTGATACAAATATATAACAAGAGTCATGCCCCAGGATATGAAGATGTAGGCTATCAATAGCCATGTGGAAATTTCTGGTTATTACATCAAGGTCCCAAGATCTCACTACTGAGATCCATAGTTATTCAGGTGATCTACCTAAAAAATCCATAAAGGAAAAACTGAATGAGTTAAAAGTAACTACTGTTCAGATTATGAGAAATAGTTGAATGTCCAATCTTTTGAGGTAGTATCATAATATATATAGCTGGGACAAGCTCTACAGTTAATGAATTAGGTCCAGAATTGATTAAGAGGAAGAGAGCAAGATGCATTTGGAAAACTACGTAGAGCTTTGACAGATCATGACTTGCTCTCTGATGCAAATACTTCTCTTTTCGTCACAAATGCTCTCCCAAGAATACTCAATAGTTGTGAATTTTGGAATTCCACAATTTCAAAGTAACCAAAATTGTAGGTGACCCAAAGGACAAAAGATAAATCCATAGTTAATGCAGCAACCTATTTCCAATGATTATCTGACCCCAAGAATGAGTACGAGGGATATTCCTGAGGAAGTGTATGAAGAGAAAGGGGAAAGGAATAAGCATTTATTAAGTACCTACTGTGTAGTATGCCAATCATTGTGCTTTACAAATAGCATCTCATTTGATCCTCACAATAACCCTATGAGGTAGATGCTGTTATTATCCCCAATTTACAGATGAAAAAACTGAGGTAAATAGAAGGTAAGGGACTTGTCTAGGATCAGAAGTGTCTGAGGCCAGATTTGAGCTCAGATCTTGCTGATTCCAAGCCCAGTGTTCCATCCATTGTACTACCTTACTACCTTTATTATCAGAAAAGGAGATAGATGGGTAAGGGCAACAAGTAAGGACTAACAGACAAACTGACTGAGGAAGAAGTTACTAAGAGAGGATAAGAGCAGAAATCTTAAACTAGAACCAGCAAGATGTGATAAGGAAAGAATAAATACAATAGATCGAAGAAGAGTCAACTTCATGACCCCTTTTAGGGTTTTCTTGGCAAAGAAACTGGAATGGTTTCCCATTTCCTTCTCCAGGAAACTGAGGCAAACAGGGTTAAGTGGCTTGCTCAGGGTCACGCAGCTAGTGCATATCTAGGGCTGGATTTGAACTCAGGCCCTCTATCCACTGCACTTACTAGTTGCCCCATTCAACATATAGAGAAACCCTGTCTTAAAGAGGAAGAGGGAGATGATTGATGATAAGAAAAATGACAAGAAAATCCTTTGCTCTCTATAGGCTCTTTCATCAAAAACTCTCCTCATGAAATCTATTTTAAAATGAAGACTGAAGTGCCTTGCTTAGGATAGCAAAGAAAAGCTGTCTTGACATTTATCACTCAACTACTTATTTTCTTTCCTATCAAATTTTTTTTCCTCCTCCTCAACTTCCACCCAGAGGCCCCTTCCAAACATACTATTGCTGAAAGGAAAAACTAAAAAACAATTTGATAATTTAAAAATGCTAAATATAAAGAACAATTGGCTCCTGCTTTAGGAAAACAATATGAGAAACCAATCACATTTTCCTTGGACTTGGAGGGAAGAGTTTGGGAGGGGAATGCTTCACACTCAACAATTGAAGAATAAATATATCATTTAAATCTGTCAATCTGACAACCAATTATTCTTCTAACTACATCCATCAGTACATGAATTCTATTTTAAGAGAAAAAGTTCATCAATGCAACATTTGTCTCCTATTTTAGTTTCAAAATTATCCCACACTTGGCTAAGCAAAAAAAAAAAAAAGAAATACATAAAACCTAGTCACTTTAAAAAGAGAGATCAGCAAAGGATAAATACAATTTATTCTTAATGATAATGAATGTTAGCTGAATTTAGTTGAATCTAGAAACTGGAAACTTTGTTAATTATGTATTATTCCTGTTTTATGGACAGAAAATATTTTTACATTTGTCAACAGAACTATCACAGCAGGATATGAATGGCAACAGGGTCCTGACTAGTTGAACTGTGGAGCAAAGGTTAGAGTTAAATTGGAGGCAGAGGTCCTGGGCCAGGACCCTCAGGTTACCGATTAATGTGTATGGACCTGCATTTACTCTGTTTTCTGGTGCAAGGAATAAAGAAATCTCAAGAAATGTTAGTCCATAAAAATTCTACAAGATCAAACCTGCTCGTCATTGCTGTTCATCATCGATGTTTCCTTAAAACTGGTATCTTGTAAAGAAGGAATCTAGAACCCAAAGAAATGTACATGGTCATGGTCTACGGAGCTAAATGAACAAGCATGGCAGACCAGTCTCATATGTGCCCAACTACTCCACACTCCTTCACGTCAGCTTTTTCTCCATATTCAGAAACATTTTTTATTCTAGATTCCCCAATTCACTCCTCCTAACTCATTCTAGATCAATGGTTCTCAACCTGTGGGTCACGACCCCTTTGGGGGTCGCCTAAGATCATTGGAAAACACATATTTCTGATGGTCTTAGGAACCAAGACACCGCTCCTCTATCCATCTCCAGGCAGGTCTGCCCACATGCAGATATGCCCACATACAAGTATTAAAGGGTCACGGCTTTAGGAAGGTTGAGAACCACTGATCTAGATTCTCTCATCATTCTGCCTGACTCTACACCCACACACTGCCTCCTCTCAAACACCAGCATCAAGGACGTATCCTGAGCCTTCCTAAATAACCCAGGGGATAATAAGCAGTTCTGAAGAGCTATTCTAGAGCAATTCATAGAGCAATTCTATGCCTAGCTGATGCCTTTTGAAAGCATTCTCCAAATCTAACATAAGGGGCTTATATGGTTTGGGAGTTTCCATGGCCAAAAGTTTCCAGGGTCCAGAAACTAAAAGATCAAGGCAGTAGGGTGATGGTATCAGAGGTAACAGCTTTGATGTTTGAGTCAAGAGTGTGGGAAACAAGAGGTCAATATTTGGCTTCTTGGGAATCCTTGGTATCTGTGTTATCCAAAGGCAAGAAATGAACAAAGTTCTGGGAATTGAGAGTTAAGGAAAAGGTGAGAGAGTCTAGGTATCATTTGCCAGAAGTCAGGCAAATTCTGTAAGAGGTCAAAATAGAGTTGTCATGCAACTCGGTCTCAGTGATCAAGGTAAAACAAAGGTCTAGAATCCAGAGAGTCAGGAAGAGTGAAATGATGCCAGCCAACAACCAAAGAATGTGGGAATGAGCTTGTTCCTAAGGCATCTACCCCAGTGCCTGGCACAGAATAGACACTTAATAAATGTTTATTATTGACTAGGGCAATATAATGTTGACCTCTAGCCTCTTTATGCCTTCTGTTAAGGGTAGGTACAGGTCACATAATACCAGAATGTTAAAGATGGAAGGGGCCATAGAAATCATTTAATCCAACCCTTTCTATTTACAGATAAGGAAATTAGTAAGTAGTAGAGCCAAGAACTGAACCTGTTTTCAGACTCCAAGTTGAGAGCTCTTTGTACTACATCATATGAAAGAAGTAACTGCAGCTGGTGAAGCACAGAGGCTTTCAGGTGCGCTCTGATCATAGCTACTTTCAGAGTACAACCACAAGAATATTCTTACAGCAACCTTCTCTCACGTCCTTCCTCAACATGCTCTTTGGCTATAGGTGACCAACTGGCAATTATTTTATCCACATTATACAATTCTAGACAATTATAATAAGGATATTACACAATAATTTCAGAATCTAATTCCAAAGAGCTGAAAAACTACATCACTTAGCCTGCTATGTCTAATTGGCCACAGACCTAAGGTCTTCACATTTTATTCAGTGAACCACCCAAACCATCTTCCTGCCATTAATGCCCCACTTACCTCCACCTGTACCAGCACACTCCACACCAGTCCTCTGCACCCCAGACTTCCAAATGCCTCCCAATCCCCGGGGAGGTTAAATCCATTCATCCATTGGAACTCCATGACTAGTATTCAGACGTCTTAATTGATGACTGAATGAGTACAAACTAGCCCACTTATTTCATTATATCTAGCTAGCCAAAGACTAAGCTCCCCTTTCACATCCCATCCAGTCATCCACTTTTGCAATATTGCCATCTACTTGCCACACTACATAGTCCCCACTTTTTTCCACTTAATGCGATGGACAAAGTAAAAAGAAATCAATTGTTCTATTGCAGCTAGAAAGGACACATTAATTGACTGTCACACGGGTTAAGTCAGTATCACTGCAACTCCATAGACCAAAACTTCATTCTCTTATATTCATTGTCTATAAAATAAAATTGTTTAAGAGTGAGGATTATTGAGGCAATGAATTGTCCCACCCTCCTTAAAGTAAGTGAGAAAATGGAATTGTGTGATATCTTAAAAGATAAGACTACATCTCAATCAATCAAACAAACTTAAGACGAAGTATGAAAAATCTTTGAAAGGCACCTTTGAAAAGCAAATGATGCTGCAGAGCAAGTATGATTATATTGACTAAAGAAGCCTAGTCAAGCCCTGTGGATCATCTATATAATATCAAGCCAGTTCTGGAACCAAGAAATTCAAGCAAGCAGTAAACTAAGATAGAACAGTTCCAGCAAAGACCCTGACTTGCTTGGGTGGAGTGGCAACAAGAACTCCTCAACTCTGACTTTGATCTCCTCCCCACCTTAGACTTTATGAGCTTCAGAAGGTTGGAGGTTTGGAACTTTTCTTTGGTATCCTAGCAGTGTTCCCAGGTCAGCAGTAGCTGGGGACTATATTTATATTGGGAGCAGATAAAAGATTGAATCTGATGTATAAAAGCAGCTTTAAGACTCTATAAGTAAGCTTGTAGCAGTAAAGCTAAAACATGTCCAAGGGGAACAGCATGGGGACCTACCAAAGGAGAGAAAAGGTGTTCCAGCACCTAGGAACATCAAATTACCCCTTTGCCCCATGTGCTCTCTAAGCTTAACCACACATTCCTCTGTATTCCGTATGTACTTATGGGTGTGTGTCAGAAACTTTGGGGTGGAATTTTTATACAAACTGTTCTTACTATGCTACTTCAGTAAATATTCCATTTCTAAAAACTGATTGACTGACTACTTTTATATCCACTGATAACAGCTTTAACAGCTTCACCTCCTCAGAACTGCTCCTAGAGCCCTGAAGAGAGATAAGAGCATCCAAGTTCTAGGGTTCCTATTTGCCACTGAGATTAGGACTTGAGAGAGTAAATCCATAGCAAAAACTACTGAATGTAAATTCCTTTCTTTCTTTCTTTCTTTCTCTCTTTCTCTCTCTCTCTCCCCCCCCCTCTTTCTCTCTCTCTCTTCTTCCCTCCTTTCCTCCCTATCTCTGTCTCTGTCTCACTCTCTCTCATCTCTCTGTCTCTGTGTGTTTCTCTCTCTCTCTCTCTCTCATATTTGGCCAAGGGTGGGGAACCTGCCTTGACTGCAGGTTCCCCGCTTCTGGACCCAATGCTTAGCACAGTGAATGGCATAAGCACTTAATAAATTAATTTTCAGAAATTCATTTTTCACCAAGGATTTTTATTTAAACTTTACCCAAATATATTAGTTATCATTATTATTATTTTGTTTCTCTTATTCCTCCTAGCAAAATTTAAGTTCCTTGAGGGCAGTTACTGAGTTTTAGGCTTCTTCCTAGCAGCTGTCATTCCCATCATCCCACTATGTCTAAATGTATTAAATCTACCTAGATATGCATTTCATCATTGCACAGCTTAATCAAGAGGCACTGATATAACAGGAAAAGTCCTGGATTTGAATTCAGAAAGCCTGGTTTCAGTTCCCAGCCCTACTTCTTACTACTAGCATGACCTTAGCCAAATCTTTTAAGGTCTTTGTACTGCATTTTTCTTATCTAGCAAATAGGGATAATAATAATTATACTACCTAAGAGTCATTATAAAGAACTAATGTGAACACAATATATAACTATGAAACGCTATATAAATGTCACTTGTTATTATAATTAGATTAACATTCATTATTTTCAAAGTACCTACTTTTTATCTTTTAAAAACACATATTTCCAATATCAGGGGGGAAGGGGAGGGAGGCAGAGCCAAGATGATGGAGTAAAAGCAGGGACTGGCTTGAACCCTCACCCAAACCCTTCCAAATATCTGTCAAAAATGACTAACAAAAACACATTTCCAAAAAGAAAACTTTCTTAAAAGTTCCCCATCGACTAAGAAAAACAATCTGAATTGTTTCATAATTGCATACGATGTCTTTCTTTATTTGATATACACAGAATTTTTCCTCCTCTGAAAAGGCAGAGGAAAGGAGGATGAGAAGGTACTCAGATGAGTCAGCAGTCCAGCCTAGAGAAAGATGAAAGATGAAAGAGAACGTCTTTGGCCTGATCCTACTCCTTAAATTGGAGTGGATCTGAGAGCAATCAGCCGATCACAAGGTGAGCCTCAGGGGCAAACAGGACTTCCAATGTGGAAGTCCAATAGAGTGAACTTCCAGGGTGAAGGGGTATCTATGGAATGGCAGAAAGTCCCATTTACCTCCCCCTTTCAAGGTCCTCTTGTGTGTTGTTCCCCCACCCTCACCACTGGATTACAAGATCCTTAAGAATAGGACGCTTTTTTTTTGTATTTGACAAAACCTTTCAAAGGTTCATCACCACATTTCGTTCTTTACAATCCTATTCCCCCTATAAACTGGGCTTGAAATGTGAAAAAAAATAGCAGTTCTTTGTGTGCGGTTTCACTAAAAAAATAAGACGCTGGGAGAACTTTACAAAGGACATCTTTAGGCACTCATGAAAAACATCATTAATGGTATTAATAATTACAATAGTTAATATATATATATATTAGCCTTGCAAAGGGCTTTATATTTGATCCTTACAACAATCAATATACAAGTACATAAATACATCTTTAAATGAGAAAATTATTAATATAAAAATGCCAATTGGTTGAAAAACTAAGAAATGTGTATATGTGTGTGTGTGTGTGTGTGTGTGTGTGTGTGTGTTAAATTCTTTATGCCACAATGCTCCTCATTTGTTAAATGAAAAAACTAGACCAGTTAGGGGTGCTTAACCTACAGTCTCTGACTTTATTCGCAGATTGTGTCCATAGACTTCACCAGACATACACAGAAAGACAAGGAACCAAACCCCTTGATCAACAGGACTTTTTCAGAGCAAAAATGACTCATGACAATCCTGTGAATTACATCCCATTTTGTAGGTGAGGAAACCGAGGCTGTAAGGGGTAGTGACTTTCCCTCAGTCACATAGCTAGTAAGTGTCTAAAGCAAGATTTAAACTCAGGTCTTTGTGACTCCAAGTCTAGCTAGCCGTCTGTCCACCAAGCCACCTAGCTACAATAAAAGGACAGTATTCCATCTCGGAGACAAAGGGGTTTGGTGGATCACAGAGTTTGGTTCCTTATCTTTTTGTGTATGTCTGGTAAAATCTATGGACACAATCTGAGAATAAAGTTTTTTAACATGCAAATTAAAATACGTAGGGTAACAAAGGAAAGCAATTATATTGAAATTCAGTTATCAAAATATTTTTTTGAAAAAAGCAAACAAACAAATTCAGAGACTGTAGGTTAAGAACCCCTGACTGGTCCAGTTTCTTCATTTAACAAATGAGGAGCTTTGTGGCATAAAGAATTTAAAAGACAGCTTAAGTGCCTACACAGGTAAAGGCAGAATTTGAACCCAGGCCCTCTAAAATTGAAGGACAAACAACAATCTTACTATGCAATACAATGTGTCCTGTACTTCTACCCTGAAAAGTTCTGATTTGCATACAGGAAGTCAGGTCAGACCCCTTGAGCTCTAAATCCTTCCTTAATTTTTTAAAAGTTGAATTACTCTGAGGGGCAGCTAGGTGGCGCAGTGAGTAAAGCACTGGCCCTGGAGTCAGGAGGGTGTGAGTTCAAATCCGACCTCAGACACTTGACACACTAGCCATGTGACTTTGGGCAGGTCACTTAATCCCAATTGCCCTCCAAAAAAAAAAGCAAAAACATAAAAATAAAAAACCAAATTATTCAGAGACAGCTGCTGCTTAAAGCAGTTATTCCGGGGGAGTTAAAGGGGCAATATTTTGGATTTGGTTTCAAGAGCATTTCAAGAGTAGACACTTTTCCACTATTGTTCCACTTTGATCTTGCTTGTTGATAGGGTGGAGGTGAAGGTGCCTCTAGATACTGTAAGACTATGCCAGTGAAATTTATATTCTAAACAGTCGTATCAAACTCCAGTAGAAAAATGGGTCCACTAAACTATGCATAAAGAGCACACATTGACTTAGAAAACCACATATTTTACATATTTCTTTTTTAAAATTAATTCATCAACAATTAAAAACAGATAGGAATTAAATTTAACCTCGTTTGGCAGCACTTCACATTGTGGGCCTTATGTGACCCCCTAGGCCAGTGGTTCTCAACCTTCCTAACGCCGTGACCCTTTAATACTCATATGTGGGCGTATCTGCATGTGGACAGACCCACCTGGAGACAGATAGAGGAGCGGTGTCTCAGTTTCTAAGACTGTCAGAAACATGTATTTTCCGATGGTCTTAGGCAACCCCTGTGACCCCTGTAAAAGGGTCATTCAACTCCCAAAGGGGTCGCGACCCACAGGTTGAGAACCGCTGCCCTAGGCCATGTGTTTGACACCCATGCTCCAGAAGAGCCTCCGCAAGCAGGAAAGGCCTTGAGTGGCATCCTCTCTGACTTAGCTCTGTAGGCCCAAGTCTGACCCGATTCAGTAAGCAAAACATCCCCTGGGATCAGACAACGTCCACCATCCTTGCTTTGTGTACCGCTGTACCACTTGTAAGAACAAGGCATTGCTGTGCTTAGACTTCATGAGCTCCTCCTCTCACATTAGTAATAATGTTTTTGAAACATGAACTATAATCAGTTTTATTGATATCCAAAGTATCTAATATCTCTTTTGGGATTATGTTACATGAGCCTAAGATAAAAGAAAGATTTCCTGCCCAATAGTTAGTGAGTTTGTCAGAACAAAATGAAGCACACTGGGAAATACTGTTCTGTAGAAACTAGACTATGAGATGCAACCTGGTATAGTGGATAGAAAACTGGCCTCAGAGTCCAAAGGACCTAGGTTCAAGTCCCACTTTGATAGCTATGGGCTGTGTACCAGAATAACCTCTCAGCACCCCAGGCAACTCTGTAAGACTATAAATTCCATAATTTTAAGGCAGAGCCAAGATGGCGGCAAAGAAGCAGGAAAGCTCCATGAGCTCCCACCATAACCATCTCACATACCTATGAAATATGATTTTAAACAAACCTTAGAGCTACAGAACCCACAAAGTGACACAGAGAAACAAATCTCCTGCTAAAAGTAACCTGGCAGACCTACAGGAAGGGTTCATCACAGCCTGCTGGGAGCTGAGCCCAGCCCCACATGAGCCTGCAGTTTTAGCCCCAGGGTGGCTCTGACCAGCAGTGGCTGGAGTGGACTTTGGAAGAGTGGATCACCAGTGGATCACTGGCAGTTTCCAGAATAATCAGCCCATAAATGCCAAAGACAAAGTAAAAGGTCAGTGTGGAATTCTGTTAGAACTCAGGGTGAAGAGAAGCATTGTCCAGCCATTGCCCCCAAGAGTGAGAAGTGGCAGAGGTGTGGTGGCTATGCAGCTACCACCATGTGGTTCCTTCAGAGCTCCTGGCCTGCAGATCATTGGGAGACCAAGCAACCTTTCAGAGGGTAATCACTCTTGTTTTAACCCGCTTGGATCTGGATAGCTGTCTTGGGTGGAGGTCCTGGGGTGTGTGGCCAGTGTGCCAGAGCTTGTGGGGGCTGAAAAGAGGGCACCCAACTAATATCTCCGGCAGCTGCAAAAACCTCAGCAATTTGGGACAAAGCTCTCCTTTCTGGAAGCAGAGTTCTAATGTGGCAAAAAGCTCAAAAGTCAAGTAATTGAGTAGCAACATGAGCAAACAAAGGAAGCAAAGCAAGCACAGCAATCAAACCTTAGATTCCTTTTTGGGGGACAAAAAGGATCAAAGCATGGAATGGGAGGAAGACATCAAAGTCAGAACTCCTG
>CM053580.1:203906851-203941772 GCA_028627135.1 Pseudochirops cupreus | reverse complement strand
AAGGTAAACAGGGAAAAGAAATCATAAGGAACTTACCAAAGTTGAACTATTTACATGCCTACAGGGAAAAATGATTATTGTAACTTATGAAACTTTTCTCAATAGGAGGGTAGCTGAAGAGAAAATAAATGTGTGTGTATGTGTATATATACACACATATATATACATACACATACATATATGTCTATATAGGAGGGTATATATACATAGGAATACATATGTGAGTGTCTATATATATGTGTACAGGTATGCATAGACAGAGGGGATCAATTGAATAGGAAGGGATGATATTTAAAAAATAAAATGAAGAGGTGTGAGATTAATATAATGAGAGGAGATAGGGAGAGACAGAATAGGGCAAATTATCTCATATAAAAGAGGCAAAAGAAAACTGTTAAAATGGAGGGGAAGAACAGGAAGGCAAAAAGGGAATGGATCAACCTTACTCTCATTGAATTTGGCTTAAGGAGGCAATGACATACACATTAAATTGGGTATCTTACCCTACAAAAAAGTAGGGGGGAAGAGGATAAGAGGGGAGATTATAGAAGGGAGGGCAAATTGGGAGGAGGGTAGTTAGAAGCAAACACTTTTGAAAAGGGGCAGAATCAAAGTAGAAAATAGAACAAGTGGGGAGTGGAATAGGATAGAGGGAAATATAGTCAGTCTTTCACAATATATCCACTATGGAAATGTTTTGTGTAACTATACATGTACAACCTATATTTAATTGCTTATCTTCCCAGTAAGGGTGGGAGATGAGGGAAGAAGGGAAAGAATCTGGAATTCAAAGTTTTAAAATCAAATGTTTAAAAAATATATTATTATTATTATTATTTTTACATGCAACTAGGAAACAAGACATACAGGCACTAGGGTATGGACATCCATCTTGCCCTACCAGAAAGTTGAAGGGGGTATAGGGAGGATATATGAGAGAACAGATTGGGGAAGGGGGTATTCAGTGGGATTGCTGTTTTGGGGTGGTGGATAGGGGAAAGACAGGGAAAAAATTTGTAACTCAAAATCTTGTGGAAATGAATGTTGTAAACTAAAAATAAACGTAAAATTTTTTTAAAAATTAAAATAATAAATAATAAATTCCATAGTTCTACTAATGTTAATCTCCTTACTAGGAGACCCTCAATATCAACGAATGTGATAAATACAGTAAAACGCCAGAAATAAGCCCAAGAACTAAAGCAAGGAACAAAAATTAGACTTCCCCAGAGTGAAGGAGTCTCAGGCTCAGGGTGATCTAATACGCCTCTCTTTGGGCCAGATTCTCTTAACTTTTAGGACTTTACAGACAGATCTCTTTTAAAAAAAAACATCCTTAGTGTTTATAATCTGTAATTTTTCCATTTTGTACCTTAAATTCAGCAGAAGGCATCTAAACTGAGGAGAGAGATTTTAATGTCAAGAAACCAATGTGATGCATAGTGGGTAGGGTGTTAGATCTGAGGTCAGAAGATCTGGATTCAAATTGGATTTTTATCACTTACCACCTATGTAACCTGGGGCAATTCACTTAGGCATTCTCAACTTAAATTTCCTCTGCTATACAATGAGTTTGTTGGGGCAACTAGGTGACGCAGTGAATAGAGCACTGGCCCTGGAGTCAGGAGGACCTGAGTTCAAATCCAGCCTCAGACACTTAATACACTAGTTACGTGACTTTGGGCAAGTCACTCAACCCCAATTACCCTACTTTCCCCTCCTCCAAAAAAAATGAGTGCGTTGGACTAAATTTGCGGTTCTCAACCTGTGGGTTATGTTCAATTTGTAACAATGAAAATACACCCTGCGTATCAGATATTTACATTACGATTCATAACAATAGCAAAATTACAGTTATGAAGTAGCAACAAAAATAATTTTATGGTTGGGGGTCACCACAACATAAAGAACTGTATTAAAGGGTCTTGTGATCCCTCCTTAGTCCAAAACCATTGTGGTAGGAGACCAGGTTAACATCACAAAAAGCCTGAGTTAAATATGTTTTACAAAATTCAATTTAGTTACTCTCAGGCACAAAGCATGTTACTATGTAAGTACTTATGGAGTTAAGCAAAAATGAAGTCAATGATAAATATTCTAGGTCAAAGGAATACATGCATTGTCTAAAATATAAGAGTATGCTATCAAATGTGTTTGTTAAATTAAAATCAGCCATTCCACAACCATTGGAGAGCCTATTCTACTTAAACATTGTGCTAGATAGGGAAGATTGAAAGAAATCTTTCACTTCCTGAGTGTTGGTTGCAAAAACAGTTGAATCTCCCTTAAGAGTAAGATTCTGATATTTCAGAGGGAGTGAAGCTTTTAGACTCCCATAGACAAATCTGCATAAGTGAAATTTTATAAAGTGTCCATATGTTCTACTAGAGTTACCAAAGATTCATTGACTATAGTATGTGATTTCAGAGTTCGACAGATAATTTATGATTTGACTCAATTCAACAAGATTTTATTAAGTGCCTACTATGTTAAGCCTAACTTTAAGGAGTTTGCATTTTATCATGGGGAATAACTATATACATAGAATATTAAATACAAGAAAGGCTATACAGTATAACTTTTACAAGGCATTTCTAATTGTGAAAAGGTTGGAATCAATGATCTCTGATACTTGTTTCTGAGAGGGAAGGAGGGATAAAGGAAGGAAGGAAGGAAAGAATAAAGGAAGGAAGGAAAGAAGGGAGGGAAGGAAGGGGAGGGAAGGGGGGAGAGAGGGAGGGAGGGAAGGAGGGAGGAAAAGAGGGAGGGAGGAAGGGGACAAGAAAGAAAAGAGAAGGACAGGAAGGAAGGAAAAAGAGAGGAATAGAAGAAAAGATGGAAGGAGAGAAAGAGATGGAAAGGAAAGAAAGAAAGAAGGAAGGAATAAAGGATTGAGGGGTACAGACTGCATCATTGTAACAATGCAGGTTATCAACTATTCCGTAATTTATAGTGTTAGAGAATTGCCTGGTGATAGCTATGGGCTAAAGATGAAGTGACTTGTCCCAGGATCACAGAGCCACTATGTGTCACAGGTCACGTCAAGAACTTGAATCTTGATAAAGAGGAAGGCTCTCTATCCACTACATCTTGCTGCTCCTCTTTATTAATACAAATATTGGTTTTTATTAACCATAATGTTTTTCTGTTTTTCTAATCTAGAGTGACTTTAATTTCCTTTCTGTCCTCTTGATCTAACATGGCTCAATTTAATTTTTTTAAGCCAAAAATGATTGAACAAACGCCAAACTGACCTTCTGGAAAGTGAAGAACCCCTACCCAGGACTGCTATGGAAGTCAACATTTGGCAAGTCTGCTGAGCTCGGCCTCTTATGAAAGCATTTAAGAGTGTCATAAAGTTTCTTGGAAGATTCCAACCGAATGCATGATGTCCCAGAGGGTGTTAACTAAAACCCAACATGTATCAATCTTGCCAACAAAAACAGTCTCTGCTAGATGGAACAGAATTAGTTGCTTTTTAACTCACCTCTCTTGCATAAGGAGTGGGCCGAAGCCACCATCCAAAGCAATACAACAGTCATCCTCTTCTGTTCCACTAGGAGATTTCTGGGACTCCCCTTGAACAGCTGCTGTCCTGTGGAACTCCTTCAGCAACCTCAGCTCATTAAAGTTGCCAGTAATTGATTCAGCTCCCATATGTCCATGTGCATTTGCGTGAGCTGGAGCCAATGTTTGATTTAATTCTGTCTCTAGCTCTCTGGAAATGACTCCTCCATCTTTGTTCTCCAAGTACATATTTCTGATGCCGCTCCTATTACCTGAAAATTGGTCCAAAAATATACACATATCCAACTGTCAGTATCACATTATATAACTCTATCCTAGGAGTTTCATGCCATGAGACTGTCTTACAGGTGACAGAGCCTAATTATGAGGTCCTTTGATTGTTTTAGTAATGTAATCAATTTGGATCATGTTTTATATCAAATCACACTCTGAAATTAAGAAAGCTAATATGTGGGAAAGTTATATTAATATTCAGACTCAGAATTTTCCATGTTTGTTTTCAAGTCACCACATAAATCTCTCTCCCAGAAGCCTACATAGATGCACAGCAGCATAGATAGACCCTCTGAGATGAGTACTTTTGGGGAGAAGCATGCTTGCCTTAAGTAAAAACAGTGTCTAAGTGAGAAGGATCAGTATGTGCCTCTAGTTAGAAAGAGGGCTACGTCAGGAAGTTGGAATCCATTCATGAACTTTTCTTGTTATTTCTCTGTTTTATAGGTTTGCAATAATGACATGAAAGAGAAAAGACAAGGGCAGGGTTCAAAGCGGGAGAGGAGGACCTCAGAACATTCCAGTAAAAGAAGAATATAAAATCCATTTTAAATTTTCCTATTATTTTAACTATGGTATCTTCCCACTGCTAAAGTCATGAAGTAAAATATGCTCACTCATCTGAATTTCCAAAGACCATTAACACTTTGTCACTTAGCAAGCAGGTTATCTCATTGGGAAGAATACATTGGAAGGTAAAAATAATAATAATATTATAGTTATTAAGCAAGTAGCCTGAAAGGAGCTTAACACATATAATACCATTGTTGAATATTGCCTCTGGTTCAATTCTGTACTCATGGTTTATTTACATACTGTGAATGTCTAAAATTGATTCAAGTACAGTCAGAATGCTAGAGTACTTAATGTCCAGCTAGAAAACTATTTGTAAACCCTACCATCAATGTAACAACATTAAGAACATTATTCACATAAAATGTGGCATTGGTGGGGAGGGGAGGAATGTAAACCTATTATGGTTCTGCCTAGCCTTAAACCCATTATCTTCTCTTATAAGCAGAATTAATTGGCTTTGTATGAAAGAAGGAGTTAAAGTTGTATCTTATTACCCATCTGATACATACAAATGACGCCAAGCTCTATGGCTTCACCAGGATACCTATGTTCAAATTCCTTCTCCGGTACTTCCCACCTACACGATCATTGACAGTAATAATAATAGCTAACATCTATATTGCTTGAATATATTATCTCATTTGATCCTTGCAGTACCCCAGGGAGGAAGGTACTATCATTCATCCCCATTGTACAGATGAGGAAACTGAAGCTGAAAGGAGTCAAGTGGCACACAGCTGGTAAATGTCCAAGGCAGGCTTTGAACTCAGGTCTTCTTAATTCCAAGGCTAGCATTTCGATGCGCCTTTCTGCCTTAATCTCTATGGGCATGTCACTTGAACTCTCTGGGCTTGTTTCCTCAGCTATAAAACGAAGGGATTAAACTCAATGACTTTTAAAATTCCTTCTACCTCTATGACCTTGTCATCCTAAAACTGACCCAAGGGCCCTCCATGGAGGATAACAAAGACACTGGATATTAAGACAATTGGCCCACATCTGGCACAATTTTGGTTAGCCTTCTGGACTGTAGATCACAAGGAATGTTTGTGGGTTGGTATTCCTTTTCCTGACAAGGGACTTCCATCCTGCTACTTTATATTCACAAGATTTAATTTGTTTACCAGGTTTGTACATAGTACAGAGGTCTCCAAGGGCTACCAAGTACAGAAGCTTTTGAACAAATTGAAATAAAGGTATAAACAAAAGCACTACCCATAAAATGTGTTGCAAAGGAGTATAAAGCTTTTATTGTTATGTCGAAATCCCTTTATTGATAACTTCTAGCACCAGCAGCTGTGGTGTGCAGATAGACAGAGGGGAGAAAAGATGAGGTCATAAATTTTTGGTATCACACGGAATATTCAAGAATCACAGTAAAACTAAGATTTTCACCAAAGTAACAAAATGGAAAATATAACAATGTCATTTTGCTGGGTCTCTTTTCTCTCCTCTTCTCCTTGAACTCTCTCTCCTTGGGTCTCAAAGCCTCTCCCAAGATTGAGAACAATAGATTCACACTGCACCCTAGTGGGAAGTCTCTCCCAAAATGCATAGAGAGCTTCACAGATCGTTAGAGCTAGAAAAAGACCTTGGAGACCGATTATCTACCTCTATCTTCTCATTTAAAGTTAAGAAAACTGAAGCCAAGAAAGGGGAAATGACTTGCCTAATGTCATATAGGTTAGAGAGAGAACCAGGATAAAAATTCAAGTATCCTGACAGACTGTCCATCATTCAAACAGATGAGCACTTGAGCACTGAAAGAGGCAAGTGCTGGTGTATTCATCCCATTCCGTCAGATATAATAAATAAATGCTAGTTACAATAAAGAATGGAAATGCTCTTTTATCTGTTTTTACCCTTCAAGCTTATATGAAAACTCATGTTTTTTGCAATGACATTTCCCATCCTTTCTGTTAAAGCAAAGGGGAAGTAAAAAAAAAATCCTTCAGTTTCATTGAACTGACAAAGAAAAGGGAGAAGGCTGTTTTTCCTACAGTTAAAGGGGGCAAAGAGGAAAGGCAGATATAGAAAAATGAGGAAGTAAATCTAAGAATTTCATGAATTAGTTTTCAAAGAAAAATCTGTATTTCTCTAAGGTTTTAAAAGAAAAGTTTCTTGAAAATAAGTATAATGGGGTGTTTAGGTGGCACAGTAAATAGATCACTGGCCCTGGAGTCAGAAGGACTTGAGTCCAAATGCGGCCTCAGACACTTGAGACATTTACTAGCCGTGGGACTTTGGCCAAATCACTTAACCCCAATTGCCCTCCAGAAAGAAAGAAAGAAAGAAGAAAAGAAAGAAAGAAAGAAAAGAAGGAAGGAAGGAAGAAAGAAAGGCAGGAAGGAGGGCAGAAAGAAAGAAAGAGAGAAAGAAAGAAAGAAAATAAGTATAATGGGAGTAGACTGGCCAATAGACGAATGAATATTCTCTGCTTGGTTTCAATCTACTATGAGGAATTTGGGGCAGTCAGTTTCTGACCAGGCACGATAGGGACACAGGGAAGCACTTGTACTGAGTGGTGACAAAAATATTTTCGAGCTAGAGAGTCAGAAGACTCAGGGGTTGAACAGATGTAGAAGGTACTCAGTTTGACCTCAACAGTTGGTGAATTATTGGTTCTTCTGACTCCTTGGTCAATTAGATGGTCAGAATATAATTTCCCAAAGTTTTATGTGGCAGACTGAAATGAAGCAGAGAATATCTATGTATCCTCCAAAGATACTACCCCATGATAGGCAAGTCTGTCTCATTTACATGAGTAAATGATATAATAATAGCTGAAATCTCCTTTGATTCTCTCACAACCATGTGAGGTGAGTATTAGAAGTATCATTGTACCCACTTCACAGATGAGGACACTGAAGGATAGGAATGAGAGGTACAAAACCTTGCCCATTCCACAAACTCCCTAAAACTCAGAATGGGCCAAATATAAGCTAATGGCCCATGAGACAAAAAGAAATACCAAAGAAAAGTCAAAAGGCTGAAAAACAGAAAGAAAATGTAAGATATCTCATAGCAAAAAGAACTGACCTAGAAAACAGGAAAAAAAAAAAAACCAAGAATCACTGGACTGCCCAGATGACAAAGAAAAAAAGTCTACTCAGCACTTTTCAAGAAATCTTAAAAGAAAACTACCCAGATCTCTTAGAACTAGGAAGCAAAGTAAAAATGGGAAGAATCCTCCAGCCACCTCCTAAAATAAATACCCAAATGGAAACTTCCAGGAACATTATGGACAAAATCTGGAGCTTGCTGGTTAAAGAAAAAAAATCATTGCAAGTAGTCAGGATAAAAGGAAAGGAATCAAACTCAGCAATTTGTTGATATGATTTGGACATGTTATTATTTAACCTCACGAGGCCTCTGTTTCCTCACCTGTAAAATGAGATGTTGTGTTCAGACTCAAAGGCCCCTTCCAAGATGTAAATCTGCAATACTGCTAGCACATTTGGTACGATTATACTCTATTATATTATGATACTGCATTATTACATAGTATTATACTTGCTGTTAGGGCAATCTTCCTTACATGTAACTTTAAAAAAAACCTACACTGTCTTTAGATTGAAACCATAAACAGCATACTAATAAATATTTTTTTTCCAGTCTTCTACTATGTTCAATTTCATTATAATAAAATTTGATAAGGAGAGTCTTACAGAGTCTAGTGATTAGAGCAGCCCTGGATCTCCACTATTAGACTTTGCAAAAATAAAGTTGGTAGGTACAAAAACAAAAAGTTCCTGATCCTGATACTCCTTTTTTATCTTTCTCAGATCACAGTCAAGCCTTTTTCTTGGTCTCTGCTATAGTTGCCTATTTCTAAACAATCAGGCTCAGATGCTCTTAAGGACATGCTTTTGATAACTTCTTGAAACTCCTTACTAGTAGCAATCCTTTGGAGATAGCGTGGTGAGGGAGAAACCAAAAAAATGAAACAAAAAGAATGAATTTTCTACTGATTTGGTTTTTGTCACAGTTTAGTTTGGATTAGTTTAGCATAGAAAACAAAATAAAACATTTATTTCAAAGTATGAATGAAGTCTATTCCCTTCAAGGTTGGAAATATTTTTCCAACTTATTGGAGTATATGCTCTGTGTGTTTTAAAATAAAGTACAATACTCTTTCTGGCAAGGTTTGGCCTGGTTTCCTAAATTGCTGAAGATCCTAGGAATTGTATTTCTTCAAAGACAGAAAGCTAACAAGACCAGAGGCAGTTTCACCAAGGATGGGACTAGAAAGAGAGCCCTAAAAGAGATGAAAGGTGATGGAGCTCCCTTCCCCCACCCACACATAGCACATCAGTGGGTGATCACTGGGACTGATGGGACATAAGCAGTTGCCCTCCCAAAAGCCAAGTTTCCAACAAAGATTCCAGGTGGTGAAAACTAAGACTACATCTGTTTGTTTGTTTTACTGAAGGCACTCACTCTGATGGCCAGAAACAAGGGAAAAAAAAATCCACATGAGGAAATGGCAGACCTCATTCCTGGCTTCTGCCTTGTCAACTGGCTGCTGCTGATGCGGCTCTTTTTATTCCATTAAAGACTGCATCTGACTGCTCTAATCTGACTTCTTCTAAACCCCTGACTTGTGGAGTTCCTTGTGATCCTTTGTTCATGGCAGGATGACGTCATCATGAGCCTTTCATATGCTTCCTAAGTAAACTTCCAAGAACAGAATTATTATGAAACTGGACCTTATAAAATGGACCTCATCAGACCATAAGCCTAAACCTCTTGTGACCCCTAGCGGTTACAAAAAAAGAGAAAGAAAAACACATTTAGGAATAGATTTTCCCCATGCCAGACAATGCAACCATCGCCTGGCTTCAGAGGTGGTGAGCAGCTTTTAACCTATATGTGTAATAATAATAATAAAGATAACAACATTAATGATAGCTACGTGTTTCTAGTACCTACTGCGTGCTGAGCACTTCACAAATATTACCTCAATGGAGTTCCACAACAACCCTGGGAGGTAAGTTCTATTATTATCCCCATTGTAGAGATAAGGAAACTGAGGCAAACTGAGGTCACATGTCTTGACCAAGGTCACACAGAGCTAATAAGAGTCTGAGGATGGATTTGAACTCAGGTCTTTCTGATGCCAGGCCCAGTACTCTATCCACAGCACCATCAAGATGACCATATACAAAGTGCCATGTGATCAAAAACATTAAAAACCATAGAATCCTTAGGAGACAATTTACAATAGACAAGAGTCTCACATCAGGACATTGTTTGGGAAGCTTCAGGGACTCACTATTGCCTCTGATAAAAAAATAAAATAAAATAAACTCCTGTATTTGGTCTTTCAAGATTCTCATAAGCTGGGGCAGCTAGGTGGTACAGAGGTTAGAGCATTGGCCTGGAGTCAGGAGGACCTGATTTCAAATGTGATCTCAGACACTTGACACACTTTCTGTATGACCCTGGTAAAGTAACTTAATCTCAACTGTCTCACCAAAAAAAAAGAAGATTCTCATAACCTGGCTTCAACATGTCCTTACAGACTGATGTCATATCCCTTTCAAGCACACATTCTCTGTGTAAGCCAAGCAGGCCTACCTAACATCCTCCATAGAGGACATATGGTTTCCTGCCCTTGCACAAAGGTGAGCTCCGTACTTTGGATTCTCTTTTTTCCTCACCATAGTCTGTTAGAATCCCGAGCTTCCTTAAAGGCTCAACTCAAATGCAAAAGATCTTTACCAATCCACCCACTTCCTAGTTTCTTTTGCACAGTGAAACTTACTAGGCCAGTGAGGTGAATTTTTCTCTTTATATGTAAGGAACCTCTTAAAGTAATCCTTATGATTTAGTCTGTAGTCTTATTAATAGTTTCCTGGTGGAAGAATGTCAGCATGCCAGGGTGCCCCATGGAGATGCTACCTTAGTATAGCCTGAATTGGCTAAATTTCACTTGACTGTGTTTTTTCCCCCTCATTTCTATATAACATGAGGTTTTTTTCAATTTTTTAAAACGTTTTTATGTAAAGTTTTGAGTTCCAAATTCTATCCCTTCCTCCACTTACCCATCCCTGAGATGGTAAACAATCAGATATAGCTTATATATGAGCAAATTTTGTAAAACATTTCTACATTAGTCATTTTTTACAAGAAGAATTGAATAAAAGAAAAAATGTGAAAGAAAGTGAAAAATAGCATGCTTCCATCTGTATTCAATCAGGATGAGTTCTTCCTCTGGAGGTATATAGTATCCTCCATTATTAGTCCTTTGGGATTGTCTTGGATCATTGCATTGCTGAGAATAGTTAAGTCATTCACAATTCTTCATTGAATAATAGTGTTGTTAGTGTGTACAACATTCTCCTCGTTCTAGTCACTTCATTTTGCGTTAGTTCATGGAAGTCTTTTCACGTTTTTCTGAAATCATCCTTTTTTATTTCTTATAGCACAATTATATTCCATTATAATCATATACCACAGCTTGTTTAGCCATTACCCAATTAATTGGCATCCCTTTGACTTTCAATTCTTAGCAACCACAAAAAAGAGCTACTATAAATATTTTTGTACAAATAGGTCCTTTTCCCTTTTTTTTGAGGGGGAGGGTGGCGGGAATGTCTCTGGGATATAGACCTAGCAGTGGTATTTCTGGATCAAAGTGTATACACAGTTTTATAGCCCTTTTAGCATAGTTCCAAATTGCTTTCCAGAATGGTTAGATCAGTTCACAAGTCCACCAACAATGCATTAGCGTCCCAGTTTTCCCACATGCCCTCCAATATCCAATATTTCTTTTTTTGTCTTAATATTTAATCTGATAGGTGTGAGGTGATACCTCAGAGTTGTTTTAATTTCCATTTCTCTGATCAATAGCGATTTAGAACATTTTAAAAATACTATAGATAGCTCTGATTTCTTTGTCTGAAAACTGCCTGTTCATATCCTTTGACCATGTATCAATTGAGGCATGACTTGTATTTTTACAAATTTAACTCAGTTCTCAATATATTTGAGAAATGAGGCCTTTATCAGACATATTTGTGGCAAAAATTTTCCTAGTTTTCTGCTTATAATTTTGGTTGCATCAGGGCCTTTGGTTTAAAAACTTTTTAATTTTATATAATCAAAATGATCCCTTTTGTATTTTGTACTGCTCTCTGTATCTTCTTTGGTCCTAAATTCTTCCCTTGCCCATAAATTTGATAACTATTTCATGCTTTCTTAATTTGCTTATGGCATTACCTTTTATGTGTAAATCATGTACCCATTTTGACCTTATATTGGTCTATTGTGTGAAATGTTGGTCTATATCTGGTTTCTGCCATATCATTTTCCAGTTTTCACAGCCGTTTTTGTTAAATAATGAATTTTTGTTCCAAAAGCTTGGCTCTTTGAGTTTATCATATACTAGTTTCCTATGGTCATTTACTATAATGTAATATGTACCTAATCTATTCCACTTATCCACCACACTATTTCTCAGCCAGTGCCAAACTGTTTTGATAATTGCTGCTTTACAATACAGTTTATGATCTTGCATAGTTAGACCACCTTCTTTCACATTTTTTTCATTGATTCCCTTGATATCTTTGAGCTTTTGTTCTTCTAGATGAACTTTATTATTTTTTCTAACTTTATAACATAATATTTGATAGTTTGATTGGTATGATATTGAATAAACAGAATAATTTAGGTAGAATTATCATTTTTATTGTATCAGCTCAGCCTCCCCATGAACGATCAATACTTTTTCAATTCTTTAGATCTGATTTTATTTGTGTGAAAAGTGTTTTATAGTTGCGTTCATATAGTTCCTGGATTTGTCTTGGCAGGTAGACTCTCTATAATCATTTTAAATGGAATTCCTCTTTCTATCTCTTGCTGCTCAACTTTATAAGTAACATAGAAATGCCGATAATTTCTGTGGGTTTATTTTATATCCCGCAACTTTGCTAACACTGTTAATCATTTCAAGTTGTTTTTTAGTTGATTCTCTAGGATTTTCTAAGTATAACATCATATCATCTGCAAAGAGTGACAGTTTTGTTTCCTCATTGCCTATTCTAATTCCTTTCATTTCTTCTTCTCTTATTGCTATAACTAACATTTCTAGTACAATATTAATAACAGAGAGGATAATGGGCATCCTTGCTTCACTCCTGAATGTACTGGGAAGGCTATTAGCTTATCCCTACTACAGATAATGCTTGCTCATGGGGTTAGATAAATACTACTTATCATTTTAAGGTAAGCTCCATTGATTCCTATGCTTTCTAGTGTTTTTAATAGAAATGGTTACTGAATTTTGTCAAAAGCTTTTTCTGCAACTATTGAGATAATCATATGATTTCTGTTGGTTTTATTATTGACATGGTCAGTTATGTTGATAGTTTCCTAATACTGAACCAGCCCTGCATTCCTGGTACAAATTCCACCTGGTCATAACTTATGATCCTTTTGATATATTGCTAGTAATCTCTTTGCTAGTATTTGTAGCAGCAACCACACTGGCTTATCCTGGATAGCTGCTAGCACAGGTCCTTAGATCTGCTTTACTAGGAAAGATAGTTGTTCAAGAGGTCAACAATCTTTTTTAATTACATTCATTAATTCAAGTGAAAAAATCAGCACCTTAAACTTCAGAGAAAATTCAAACAAAGAAAACAGAGAAAATACAAGCAGAGAAATAAAGACCAACAGACAAGACTTCTGTCTGAGAAATTAACACAGATCAACAGACAGATCCAACTGTCTGACCAAGGCAATACATACATAGTTACCAGAGAGAGAAGCACCAACATCTGGGTTTTTCAAAGTGAAGGGCTCCTTAACAGCCACCCAGTGTTTCATCTAGTCAAATCACAAGAATACTCTTTCAGTGAGTGAGCCCCAAAGCAAAATGCTAACCTCAGAGTAAATATACTCCTTTTAGAGTCAGAGGGCATGACAGCCCTCATGATTCAGTGCCTATTTAGAAATTAACAAAAGGTATGAAAGCTTTCCTACAAGCAAGCCCCCCCTAAACAAGTTTCCCTTAATGGGCTCCACATGAAGCCTATTAACGAGCAGGGAAGATCTTATATCCCATTAACATTTTAGTATTTTATTTAAAATTTTTGCATCAATATTCATTAGGGAAATTGGTCTAGAATTTTTTTCTGTTTTGGCTCTTCTTGGTTTAGGTATCAGCATCATATTTGTGTCATAAAAGGAATTTGGTAGGACTCCTTCTTTGCCTATTTTTCCAAATAGTTCATGTCGTATTGAAATTGATTGTTCTTTAAATGTTTGGTAGAATTTGGTTGTGAATTCATCTAGTCCTGAGGATTTTTTTAAGGAAATTTGTGGATGGCTTATTCAATTTTTTTTTTCTAAGACTGGGTGATTTAATTATTTTATTTCTTCTTTATATCATTATAGCTATTCATCCATTTCATTTAGATTGTCAAATTTATTGGCATCTAATTAGGCAAAACAATTCCTAACAATTGTCCTAATTTTCTCTTCATTGGTGGTGAATTCATCCCTTTCATTTTTTATAATAGTAATTTGGTTTTCTTCTTTTCTTTTTTAAATCAAATTAACCAATAGTTTATTTTATTGGGTTGTTTCCTCATAAAACCAGCTTCTAGTTTTATTGGTTCAATGGTTTTCTTACTTTCAGTTTTATTAATCTCTCCTTTGATTTTCAGGATTTCCAATTTGGTGTTTAATTGGGAATTTTTAATTTGTTCTTTTTCTAGTTTTTCCAGTTGCATGCCCAATTCATTGATCTGCTTCTTCTCTATTTTACTGATGTAAGCAATTAGAGATATATATTTCCCCCTCAGTACCACTTTGGCTATAAATTTTGATATGCTGTCTCATTGTTGTCATTTTCCTTAATGGAATTATTTATTGTTTCTATGATTTGTTCTTTGGTCCACTTATTTTTTAGGATTAAATTGTGTAATTTCCAATAAATTTTTATTCTGTCTTTCCATTGTCCATTATTGAATGTAATTTTTTTTTTGCATCATGATCTGAAAAGGATGCATTTATGATTTCAACTTTTCTGCATTTGGTTGTGAGGTTTTTATGTCCCAATACATGGTCAGTTTTTGTGTAGGTGCCATATACTACTAAGAAAAAGGTTTATTCCTTTCTATTCCCACTCAGTTTTCTCAAGAAATCTACCATATCTAACTTCTCCAGAATTTTATTCACCTCCTTAAACTTCTTCCTCATTTATTTTTTGGTTAGATTTATCTGGTTCTGAGAGGTGAAAGTTGAGGTCACATACTAGTATAGTTTTATTATGTATTTCTTCCTGTAACTTGTTCAATTTCTTTGAATAAGTTCAATGTTATACCAATTGGTGCATTTATGTTTAGTATTGATATGACTTCATTGTCATTGGTACCTTTCAGCAAGATGTTGTTTCCTTACTTATCTCTTTTACTTAGATCTATTTTTGCTTTTGCTTTGTCTGAGATCATACTTGCTACCCCTGCTTTCTTTGCTTCAGGTGGAGCATAATAGATTCTGCTCCAGCCCTTTCCCTTTACTCTGTAACTCTCCGCTTCAAATGTATTTTTTTTAAACTACATCTTGTAGGATTTTGGTTTTTAATCTGTTTTGCTATCTGCTTCAATTTTATGGGTGAGTTCATGCCATTCACATTTATGTTTATGGTAATTGTGTATTTCCCTCCATACTATTTTTCCCTTGTTCATTCCCCTCTCTCTTACACCCCACCCTTTCCCACCTCACAAGTGCTTTACTTCTGATCACCGTCTTCCTCAATCCATCCTCCATTTGATCAGTCTCCCTTCTCCCCCTTAAAACATGTTTTTATGATGCCTTTGGTCCGGGGGTGTGCCAGTCAATTATAAGAACTGGCTTTAGGAAGACACATTTTTAAATTTAATTTACATTATTAATATTTTCTCCATCACTTTTTCAAATCTTGACAATCAACAAAACAATAAAGCAAGCTCTGATTTGTAGTCAATTTGCTGATTTCCAAGGTATAAATACTTACACTGAGAATTGGGTGGTTGGTTATTGTCCTTTGTTCTCAAAGAGGACCAAAATGACATCACTGTGCTAAAGTCAAGTCTCAATGTGTCCAACTATGGCTGATCAGACCAATATGAGCTCAGAATGCTCTACCACAGGTCAGGAACAAATAGTCAGTGTGAACATTTGGGGTGGTGTAATGGCAAGCAAAGTAGTACTTTGCTGCTTGTTTCAGCTATTCAAGAGCCTTTGAGCCTCACCTTTGATTGTGTCAAGTCTTTGTTGGAAATGGTATGCATTGCATTGCCCTTAATAGGCCTAACGTACTTTGGAGACCTTCCCTTAATAGACCTAATGTCATCACATGGAGCCCATGGTGGGAGGAGCTTGTTGAAAGAGTGGAACAAGAATGGCAGAACAGGAAGGGAGGAACAGGAAGGACAAGAGCAGATGAAAGCTTGAGTACAAGCTGGGATCCAACAGAACCGAGAGGGAGAATGCTTGTGGTCTAGGCACTCTATCTGTCTGTTCTGTATATGTTGATTTGTGTTACTTTGTCAGACAGAAAGTAAATTGAGATGATAGTGCCAGCAATGTGTGTAAATATGGTTGTAGCTCTGTTAAACTTTCATTACCTAGAAACAGAAACTGTGAGGGGCTTGAAGTGGAATAGTTCCCATGGGCTGAGATATAGAACCAGAGCAGAGAGCTGCCTGCAGGTAAATCCAGGCAAGAACTTGGAGAGCTGCCTACCTGTGAATTCAGACAATAGTCAGGTAAATCCAGGTAAGAGCTGGGGGCATGGAAGAGGAGCTGTGGGGTTTAGAAGTCAGCCACCAGTTAAGTTAAGATGAAAGAGGACCTTTACTTGGGGACTCAGTGCTGACTAATGATGTTGTAACTTACTGTGACCTAGGGGTGGATGGTGTTTGTGCTTTCCTTTAAGGATGACTGGAAGCCCCCCTAGAGTCAAGATGAAAGAGTTGACATGAGCAATCTATATTGATTGAGGAGATTGTGACTTACTGAATGCTATGTTTTGATTAAGACTATGTGGTCACCTTAGTAATAAATTGTTATGTTCTATTGTGAATGTTGTGCTTTAATTTCTTGAATGTTTTGTTTTAGTTTACTGCTGAATAGAGAGTTCACTATACTATGTAATTAGATCCTTAAAGTTATTCACAGCAGCAGTCCTCAGGAGAACTTCTTGTGATTGGCATTACAGGTAGATTCTCCAAATTTTCAAATCATTCTGTAAGTGATAGGATCAGTGGTTGTTCCAGGAAAACGACAACTAACATAGGAGTTGCTACAAATAAGTTCACAGTGAAACCCTTGACTCAAAGAGTTATTGAATGGAATTCTCTCCTTATTGGTGGATATTGATTACTCAGTGCTCCACACCTGCATGAGGGGTAGGCTTGAGTTGGTGAGAGGAGGGAAAAAAGAGATCCTAATCATTCTGAGCTTTCACTTTTGAGAGAGAAGACATACCATCCCAATGTCTTTTCAAGTCACTCTATAGAGAAAAAGACTCTGGGAAAAAGTCAACACATAGAGAAGCTAGCAACTCCTACTCTGCCCCTATCCCCAGCTTGCTAGCTTTTAGGGAACTTCCCCTTGGGCAAGAGCTAGGATTCTCTCTCTTGATTGAACCACATCATTTCACTTCCAAAGGCAGAGTACAATCTGTATCATCTGGTATATATGCTCATATGTATCCATTCTCTAATTTCTACTTTGTTACCAACTTGTGATCATTGTAGAACTGAGATCTGGGGAGCGGGGGACAGAGGGAAGCCTTGGCTATACAGCTTGAGAAACTCCTTTCCCAGTAATAAGTAAGAATATGGTAGAGTAGAGCTTGGTGTGAGCTCCCACTTTAATCACTTCCAATACATGTAAAAAAAATGATTCCAAATTTTAGAGATACAATACCCCCACAGTGACAGAGGGAAACAAATCTCCCACTGAAGGCAGCCTGGCAGGCCTACAGGAAAGGTCTATCACACTGAGCTGGGAGCTGAGCCCAGTCCTGTGTGAGCTGTGTGATTCTGGCCCCAGGGCAATCCCGACCAGCTGTAGCCAGAGCAGACTTCAGGAGGCTGAATCACCAGCAGCTGTGGTGGTTTCCTAACTTCTCAACCCATAAATGCCAAAGACAAAGTAAAAAGTCAGTGTGGAACTCTGTTGGAACAGGGGCACAGAAGAGCATGGTCCAGCTCCTGCCCCTGGGGCAAGAAGTGTTGAGGTGCAGTGGCTGCAGCAGCTGCCTCAGTGGCTGCCTCTAGAGCACCTGGCCTGCAGATGGTAGGGGGACCAAGTGACCATTCAGAGGGTAATCACTCTTGCTTTAATCTGCTTGGATCTGGATCATGGTCTTGGGTGGCGGTCCTGGGGTGTGTTGCCAGTGTGCCAGAGCTTGTGGGGGCTGTAGAGAGGGCACCCTCCTAATAGCTCCAGCAGCTGTGAAAACCCCAGTGATTTGGGACAAAGCTCTCTCCATTCTGGAAACAGAGTTCTACTGTGGCAAAGAGCTCAAAAGCTAAGTAATTGACTGGCAAGATGCTCAAGCAGAGAAAATGCAATCAGAGCATAGATTCATTTTTGGGGGACAAAAAGTATCAAAGCATGGAACAGGAGGAAGACAATGAAGTCAGAACTCCTGCATCAAAAGCTTCCAAGAAAAATATGAGCTGGTCACAGGCCATGGAGGAGCTCAAGAAGGATTTTGAAAATCAAGTAAGAGAAGTGGAGGAAAAATTGGGAAGAGAAATGAGAATGATGCAAGAAAATCATGAAAAATGAGTCAATAGCCTGCTAAAAGAGACCCAAAAAAATACTGAAGAAAATAATACCTTAAAAAATAGACTAACTCAAATGGCAAAAGAGGCCCAAAAAGCCAATGATGAGAAGAATGTCTTTAAAAAAATTTATCAGATGCTTTTCTAAAGGAAAGCATCTTTAAAGGGGTCAACAATTTTACTTTAATTACACACACACACACACACACACACACACACACACACACACACACATCTCACATTCACTTAGTTCAGGGGGATAAAGTCAGCACCCTAAACTTAAGAGAAAATACAAACAGAAATTACAAGCAAAAAAAAATACAGATAGAGGAAATAACACAAACCAACAGAAAGGATTCTAGCTGTCTGACCAAAGCTATACATACATAGTTACCAGAGAGAGAAGCACCAACATCTGGGTTTTCAAAGCCAGGGGACTCCTTAATGGCTACCCAGAGTCTCATCTGGCCAAATCTCACACACACACACACACACACACACACACACACACTCTCTCTCTCTCTCTCTCTCTCTCTCTCTCTCTCTCTCTCTCTCTTTCTCTCTCTTTCAATGAGTGAACCCCAAAGTAAAACCTCACCTCAGAGTATATATACCCTTTTTAAGTGCCAGAGGCTATCACAACCCTCTTGATCCTCTGCCTAGTTACAAAGTAACAAAAGGTGTGGGCCTTCCTGAACAATAAGCCTTCCCTAGTCAAACTTCTGTTATTGGGCTCCACATAATGCCTATTAATAAGTGGGAAAGATCTTCAACTCTCACTAACATTAGAGGAGTTTAGCTTGAACCTAAAGATTACTTCCCCTAAACCAATAATAATAATTAAGGGAGCAGAAAGAATTCTAGCCTAGCAGAGTGGCCACCCTCTGTCCCCAACCTCCTGCTTCCCTTTCCGGGAAGAAATCAAGGTCTCCCTTGGAAAAAGGTGGGAGAAAGAAATGCTAGAGATATCTATTCTTGCCTTCCTTGGAGGCACATCTAGAAAATTATGTTGTAGTTATACCTGAACATACGTAATCTACTTGAGCAAAAGCAAACCCACCCCTTATAATATAATCACAAGGCAGAGAACTATAGGCTTTCTTATAACTGAAAGTGTGTTTTTAAGCTAACCTGAGAACAGTACTTCGTACGACTTGCAGATTCTTTGAAAGTACCAGGAGATCAAAGGAGAACATCTAATTGTTTTGACTCTGTTAGGGATGAAATTTTGCTGTAGTTATTTTTGTTCAAGAGCCCTACAAAATTGAGGGTCCCAAGACACTGTAGTGCATTTTTATTTTCCTGGGTCAGGAAAAGGGGCAATCAAGGCAGAAGCAAAATTCCCTATCTTTCCATTCCAAAATTAGAAACTAAAAAACAAAATTAGAAGGGGCTACACTTGATTTTAAATCAGTCCAGCACAGACTTGAAGCTCAATTAAAAGTTAATAAGGTGGGAATACTTGTAGGAGCTGGGGCAGAGTGAAGGAAGCAGAAGAATTTATAGAAAGACTAAATACAAAGGAAAAGAACTTTGAAAGACTTCTGAAGAATCAAAATTCCAGAAAACTGATATGAGCAAGAATACTTCCCTCCCCTTAGCAGAAAGGCATTGGACAAGAGGTGCAGAATGAGATATCTATCTTCATTCAAGGCCAATGTACAAATTTATTTTTTCCTTACTAGACATGTCACTGGGGCATTAATTTTTGAGTAGAATTGGAAGAATTATTGGGGACCAGTGAAAGCGACTCAAAAAAAGAAAAAAAATCAATGAAACATATTAAAATACACAGAGGACAGCAGAAGTAAGTTTAAAACAGAACACAGATGAGTATGGCGGCGTTGGTACTTTCATGTCAAATTTAATGTATACTTTGAAAGAAGAACAAACTGTTCATGGCGATTCATGGTTTCATAATCAATCTTTTTCCATCCTTTCTATTTGGAAATGTTAGTATTTATCATAGTAGAAAAGAAATGTTTTGTTTTGTTTTAAGTTGAGAAAAACAGAGAGGTGTGCCAAGTAATAAAGACCTACAATATATGTGGGAGTTGAGAGGGTCTGGGGGAGTAGAATGGCTTATGTCAATGCCCCATCTGAAGGGGTCCACCCTGCTCACAAAGCTCCAGCCAAAAAGAACCAAATGAAGAGCTAGAGGATAAAGAAAACTAGGGGCAGCTGGCACTGGAGCCTTGGGAGAAACAGAGTAAACACAAGAATTCAAACAGGCTGAAGAGTGTCCAGTTTCCCTGTCTTAAGGCTGTGCCTCTGGAAAGGAGCAGGGTCACTGAGAGGATAAAATAGCTGATGGTAGGAAGTCTCCAGACTATTGTTGGCCATCAGAAGAATCCAGTCCCAGACTAGGAGTTCTGCACATTAATCCTCCTGGAAGTCACGAGTAGAACAACACTGAAGCATGTTTGCTCACCCCTCGTGGGAACAAGAAGTCTTGGAAGCAGAGTCTAAAGGTACATAAAATGTGTCCAGAAAACCCTGAGTATGGGACATGCCCATAAGTCTGTCAAGGGATGCTTGTGTCTAAGGAGAAGCCATTGGCACATTGCCCTCAAAATGTCCATTTAAATATATTTTTATTGCTTTTTTTTGCTTCTTTGGTCATGAATAAATACTATATAGAGTTAAGCCGTGCTTGTGCTTGACTTTGCCAAACCATGTTCTCATTTTTGGAGTTTTTTGAAGTATACTAGAGCAGGGAGGAAGGCAATTTTCCCTATAGATGGCGGCACTGACCCCAAGAAAGTATGGAATTAAAGAATAAAAACTCCCTGCTCTCTGACAACCATAGAGAGTTGAGTCATTTCCTCCAAGCATCCTCTGGTTTGGGGGGAGCACTAAGTTGCTACCTTGACTATGGGATTCTCCCCAAATAGAACAATAGGTTGTAAGCTCCTTGAACCATAGACCATTTCATCTTTTTTAACCTCCCAGTGAAGTACCTAGCACATAGCAATTTAACAAATGTTTATTGATTGACAGTCAACACCTGGGCTCTCATCCCTGAAAGGGTTATGCCCCCAGTACTTAAAAAACAAGGTAGAAAGAGTAAAGCTGAGTGCATGCTAGGACTTAGCTAATTCAGTCTCCAGGCCAGTGGCCCCAACTTCTGATACAGCAGTAATAAAAGAACAGGTAAGAAGCCTTCACTTATGGTTCTCATTTCTATACAAGCTAGAGAAAGCAAAAAAACCTCAATAGATACTGACAAGAATCCTGGGAAATTATCAGGAAAAACAGCACAGGTGAAGAAATATTTAAGAGAATTTTTAGATGTTGTTAGGTACCCAGGAATAGAACCATAAGTAGAACAGGACAATCAGGGCTTTGGCTCAGGGCAACAAAATATGTAACTTTGACCTCTTCAGGAATAGTGAATAATAGATAGTTGGTCTCAGTCAAGACAACCAGGGTTCAAGTCCTAAACTGACAATATATTCTTGGATAAGCCACTTAACCTCAATGGCGCCAGGCAACCTTGAAAGACTAAGTACAAGCAGGCACCAAACTTCATTGAAAGAGGTAGTTTGCTCGTCCAGAATTCCTATACCAATGAATTCACAGATCCTGACCCTTACCCTCCAGCAGGTAGAAACAGCTCAATCAGATAGATTGATTAATGTAAAAAGCAAGCAAGCAGACAGTAATTCTCTCTGGCCTGATCCTGCCCTGTCTGCCCTAGCCTCTCCTGCAGAGTCTCCTAGTTTCCTCTGGTCCAGGGTCTCCACCCAGAAAGTTGGTGTGCCAGGGCTCTGCTCCCTCCCTCCCCTGCACCCAGTGAGGAATGTTTTAAGTTATCTCCTCTTCATGAAGCCTTGCTTGATAAGATTTAATTAAGCTCCCTCCTTGAGGTCTCCCTCACCCAACCACTTGCTCCAGACATGCAAGAGGCCACAACAGGCAGTAACATTTTGTGGTACTTTCCCAAGGTACCAGAATTGCAAGCTTTAGCTGCCTCACCAAGAGACTGGGACAGGAATGCATGTGGAATCATGAACTTCACCCAGGGAAACATCTATTGTTTGGTGTAGAGCCTGGACCCCAATGGGAAGAGCAATCCCCATCAATAGTCAGGGCCACAAAGAACTCACAAAGAGGTCTTTAAAATGCAAGAATCAAAAAGATGACAGAGAATCTCTAGAGTGGAAGAGAAAGGCTATTAAACCAATTAAATTGTTGATTTTTAAAGGTTGCAGCACAACCTAACTGGTGCCTGATAGAATTGTGTGGGAAAGGAAACTTTTGCTGAAGAAACAATTCTTTCCTGGAGTAGGAGAAACTTTAAAAGATTTTCTAATTTAATTTCAGAGATCTTAGAATCCTGGCGAGGATTTGGGAAAGATATCTAGAATCACTATAGTAGGCATCAAATGTAAGATGCATTTATTTCATGACCTGTAGTTTGACATTTTAGGTATGATGAATTTAAACGTAGAGGTGATATTCAATTGATGGATTTCAAGGTTGTGACTGGACAGAAAATTATTTTGATCTAATTCTAACTATATACTCTGTTATTTGAGAATGCATCCAGTTGGTGATATTACAATATTTAGAGTACTTGAGACATATTTAATCTTCATTGTGGATAATAATTGGTAAACAGTGATGCCATATTTTTACAGCTCTGACATATTGATAACTTTACTTCATGGTAGTTTTCTTCAATGTAATTTTAGTTCTTTTCAATTAACAAAAATCTACCTTCTCTCCTTCTAGTTCCCTTTTCTCATTGAAAATAAAGGAAAACCCCTCATAACAAAGATACAGCCAAGCAAGAAATTCCCACATAGACCATGTCTAAAAATAAGTTGCAATCTGCTCCCTGATTCCATACCCTGTCAGGCAGTGAGAACTTAAATTGTGCTTGGTCATTGTGTTGGGCAGAATTAAGTCTTTCTAAGTTGTTTATCTTTACATCACGATTGTCATTATTTAAATTGTTCTCCTGGTTCCAGTAACTTCACTCTACATAAGTTCATGTCTTCTTATGTTTCTCTGAAACCATACCATTCATCAGTTCTTATAGCACAATAGTTTTCCATTACATTTATATATCATAATTTGTTCAGCCATTTCCCAATCAACAGGTCATTCCATTGGTTTCCCTTTCTTTGACACCATAAAAAGAGCTGCTGTAAATATTTCTGTACATATGGATTCTTTATTTCTTTCTCTGATCTTATTGGGGAATAGACAGAATAGTACTCTGGATCAAAGGGTGTGAAGAGTTTAGTAACTTTTGGAGCACAGTTCCAAAGTGATTTCTGGAATGACTGGGACAGTTTATCATTCCACCAAAAATGTATTAATGTTCCTGTTTTCCCACAACTTCTCCAGGATTTGTCAATTTCTTTTTTTTTTTATCAACTTTTCTAATCTGATGGGTGTGAGTTGGTGCCTCAGAATTGTTTGCATTTGCATTTATTTGCAGTGTTCCCTGCTGCTCTTTCTTGTGGTTTTATTATCCATTCAAAATACCAGCTAAAGGTCTATCTCCCCCAACCATAAGATCACTTGCTTCCCTTTCAAAACTGAACCCAAAACTTACTCCCAGTTGCCTTGGTTCAGTATCCTCCTACCTACTCCCAACTATTCTCACTACTCATTTTTGCAATTATAATAGTAGAGGTGTCATTTTGACCAACAATACCTTAATGCATTCCCCATGCATTTCCCCAAATCTCAGAGGCACTTGGAGTACAAAAGTAAAGGTGAAAGTAATTTTGGGAGAGGTTAAAGAGCACTAAAAAACTTGAAGGATCAGAAAAGGCCTCTTATAGGAGGTAGTGCCTGAGCTGATCTTGAAGGGAACTAAGGATTCTAAGAGTTAGAGAGAAAGCTTATAGCACGGAGTAGCCTATTGCAAAGGCACGGAGGTGAGAGAAAAGATAATGGAGAGATCAAGAAAACAATTCTGACTGGAACATAAAAGTGCCTGAAGAGGAATAATGCAAGATAAATCTGCAAGCCTCAATGAGAGCAATATTGTGAAAGTTTTAAATGCCAAACAGAAGAATCTGTACTTTATTCTGTATGTAATGGGGTATCACTGAAGCTTTTTGAATAGGTGAACGACTCAGTCAGATCTGTGCTTTAAGAATATCAAATTGGCTGCTATGTGGAAGAAGGATTAGACAAGGAGATCCTGGAAGAGAAAACAATTAGGAGGCTATTGCAATATTGTAAGTGAAAGGTGATGAGGATCTACCAGTGGTTCTCAACCTTCCTAATGCCGCGACCCTTTAATACAGTTCTTCATGTTGTGGTGACCCCCAACCATAAAATTATTTTCATTGCTACTTCATAACTGCAATTTTGCTACTGTTATGAATTGTAATGTAAATATCTGATATGCAGGATGTATTTAAATTGAACATAACCCACAGGTTGAGAACCGCTGATTAACAGTGGTAGCAGTCAGACAGTGTAGAAAAGGGAGAGTAAGTAGTGAAAGAACCTATAAGTATAAAATCTGTAAGAATAATAATAACCAAATATATATATATATATATATATATATATATATATATATAGTGCTTACCATGTGTCAAGCCCTGTGCTAAGTGTTTTACGAATGTGATCTCACCTAATCTTCACGTGACCCCTGCAAGGTACATGCTATTATTATTATACCCATTTTACAGATGAAAAAACTGGGGTAAACAAAGGTTAAGTGACTTGCCCAAGATTACACAACAAATAAATATACTATGAAGTAGCAATCATCAAAAATGATTTGGTATTGGCTAAAAGATAGATCAGCAGAACAGATGAGGTAAACGAGAGCCAAAAACAGTCCAACAGAGTAAGTAGAATATTCAATAAACCCAAGGGCGTTGGCTACTGGGTTGAGGAGTCATCATTCAACAAAAACAGCTGGGGAAACTAGAAATGAATCTGGAAGAAATTAGAATTAGACCGACATCACGTACCACATATCACAATAAGTTCAAAAGGAATACGTGATGTAAATATAAAAATTCACATCACACAACAATTGAAGGAGAAGGAAGGGAATGGCTTCCATAACTACCGATAAGGGGAGAGTCGTTGACCAAATGAGGAATACAAATGGTCGTGAAGGATAAAATGAGAATTTCGATTGCATAAAATTGAAAGACTTTTCCTCAAACTTAATCAGTAACATTAGAATTTGAAGGGACTTTGAGCAAGTCACTTAACCCCAATGGCCCTACCTTCCCTCCTCCAAAAAGCAAAAAAAAAAAAAAAGAATTTGAAGGGAAACAAGTTATCTAAGAAAAAAATCTTTGCCTTAAATTTCTCTACTAATATCCAAGATAAAAAAAGACAGAGGGTACAAATCTATAAGAATAAGAGCCATCCCCAATAGAAAAATGGCCAAAGGACATAAACAGGTAGTTTTTAAAAGAAGAGATATATGCCATCAACGGAATTCAGCGTGAGACTTGTGATTTCGTTTATCTAGGTGACTTCCACATGAGGAAACTCCCTCTGTCAATTCAGATAGCTACCTCCTCTGAAACTTGTAGTCTTAAAGAGACACTTAGATCAGAGATGCTAAATTCAAAAAGAAACCCTTATATAAAGATCCCTGTGAGCAGCATGTTGACTTAGAAAACCACACATTAACAAAATCTGTGTTCTATTGTATTTTTATTTATTTTGTTAAATATTTTAATATTTTAATCTGGTTTGGACTGTTCTAGGGAGTGTTGGTGGTGGGAAGAAGGTTGTTTGACACTTCTTTCTGGTCTAAACCCCCAAGAGGTTAAGTGAATTGTCCAGGGAAACAGCCAGTATAGGTAAGATGTGACATTTGAACTCAGGTCTTCCTGGCACTGAGGTCATCATTTCATGCTGCCTCTCTATCAACAACAACAACCACAAAACCCACAAATTACCCTAGTGACATAATACAAATTAAAGCACGCTCATTAAATTGGCAAAGATGCCATTATTAGAGACTTTCTGGATGGAGCCACTGAGAAAGGCAGAAGTTAACTTGCCCAGGGACGTAGCTAATAAGTATCTGAGTCTGAGTGTGAACTCAGATCTTCCTGAAATCCCCACTTTATAACTGAGGAAACAGGTTCGGAGAAGCTTACTGGGTAAGGACCACACAGCTAAGCAAGGTTCAGAACCCGAACTCAAGCCCACCTTCCAACCTCGTTGCCATACCACAAGTTCTCACAGACACACCGCACCTGAGGCTGACTCAGAAAGCACTAAACAACACAGAAGAGTGCGTGTCCAACTGGAAACCCTGAGCTGAAGGGTGAGGAAAGCACAGCAGAGATTAAGGGAAGAGTAGGAAACAGACATCAAATTAATGATTATTGCTCCTCTGGGCATTCTCAAGATAAGGAATTTTGTCGTCTGTGTTTAGAAGTGGGAGGGTAGAAAAAATAGAAATGGATGCATTTCTTATGCATAAAAATGCTATAACTGGAGACTGAATAGGAACAAATTTGAGAGCTGATAATCATATTCTTAACACCTCTTGTCATCCTCAAGATGCTTTTACAACTTTAATGAATCCTCATAGTACTCAAAAGGTAGTTAATACTCTTCTCAGGGAGAAATAAGGACAGAGGAATGAGTTTCCCAAGGCTACCATGAGGAAACCAATGTGGAAATCTAGAATTCTGCAGACATAGGTGCCCACAAAGCAAGTAGATAGCATGCCGGACGTGGAATCAGAACGATCAGAGTTCACATCCTGCCTTGGATACTTCCTAGCTGTGATGCTGGACAAGTCACTTAACCTCTTTCAGCCTCAGTTTCCTCCTCTGTGAAATGCAGATAATATTATCTATAGCATTTAGCACATTGGGTTGTTAAGAGAGTTGAATGTGATGATGTATATAAAGTACATTGCTGCCTTTAAAACACTATTTAAACATCAGCTCTTCTTGTTACTAAGGTTTTCTGAATATTGCATTATAAAAAGGGATACATAACAAATTTGCTCTTTCATATATAATCCTCTTTTTTTACTTCTTTGTTATATTTAGTTTGTGGTTTTTGAAGATTAAGTTCATAATTTTTAAAAAAAAAAAAGTAGGGCAGTTAGATGCCACAGTGGATAGAGTGTCAGGCCTGGAGTCAGGATGACTCATCTTCTTGAGTTCAAATCTAACCTCAGAGGCTAGTAAACTGTGTGATCCTGGGCAAATCACTTAACCCTGTCTGCCTCAGTTTCCTCATCCATAAATCAGTTGGAGAAGGAAATAGCAAACCACTCCAGTATCTCTGCCAAGAAACCCCCAAATGGAGTCATGAAGAGTCAGATAAAGCTGAAAAACAACTGAACACCAACGAAAATAAATAAATTCAAAAAACAATTAAAGGAAAAAAATGTCACCTTGTAGACCTCCTTTTTCATTTCAGTGCTCTAAGGAGGCACCCCTCAGCCCATAGTGCCTAGTCTCTCTACCTCCAGTCTTTCCCCTCAGTATTACTCTCTGCAGAGGGTCACCAAATTAATCATTCCAAAATACTTCTTAGACCCTTTCCCTCCTCACCTTCTCTTTTCCCTATGAAGGGGAAGTCATTGTAATGCCAGACTCAGTTTCCTCATCTGTAAAATGAAAAAGTTAGACTTGATAGCCTCTAATATCCTTTCCAGCTCTAAATCTACGACCCTATGAAAATCTGTAACTTAACATTCAGTTCAACCTCAATCTGCCTTTCCAACCTTGGCTCCCCACTGCCCTTCACAAACCCTTTACTCTTGCCAATAACCTACTCACTGCTCCCCCACCCCATACCTTCTGGCAGATGTGTCATTCACACTTACATCTTTGCTCACCTTGTTTCCAATGCTTGCAATCTTCTTGCTTATCCATCTTTCAAATCCCTATACAAATCCCATCTCTCCATAAAGTCTTTTCTGACCATCTTACCCATGAGAACTCCCATCTCTGAGTTCATATGATCATTGGATTTAGACCTGGAAAAGCCCTTAAAGATCATATGGCCCAACCCCCTTCATTTTATGTCTAAGGAAAATAAAGGCTTCCATCTCATATCCATCAGACTGGTAAAAATGCCAAAAAAAGGAAAAAATGACAATTGTTGGAAAGATTAAGGAAAAACAGGTATATTAATACACTGTTGATGGAACTGTGTATTGACTGAGCCATTCCAAAACACCATTTGGAACTATACTCCAAAAGTTACAAAATGTAAAAACCCTTTGATCCAGTAATAACTGCTATTAGAAATATACTCCACTGCCTCAGACACTTAACACAAAACTAGCCATGTGACCTTGGGCAAGTCACTTAACCCCAATCGCCCTACCTTCCCCCCTCCAAAAAGCAAAAAAGAAAAGAAATATACCCCAAAGAGATCAAGGAGAGAGGAAAAGGATTCAAACTTACGAGAATACTCATAACAGCATATTCTGTTGCAGTAAAAAATTAGAAATAAAGTAAGTGTCAATTAGTTGGGGGAAAGCTAAACAAATTGTGGTGAATGAATGGAATAGAATTTTATTGTGCCTTGAGAAATGATGAATCTGACAAAACAATACAATTTATGAATCAGCACGTGCCAGACACTGTGTTAAGTGCTAGGGATACAAACAAGAAAAAGGAAAACAGTCTCTGCCCTCAAGGAGTCTGCAATCTGATGAAGGAAGACCACACACAAAGGGAAGCTGAAAAGGGTCGTGGAGGGAGAAGGAGAAGGAGAAGGTTCTCAAAGTCTGATGCTGTCAAATCCAAGGAGGGCAGAAGGTGGGAAGGGAAGGAGTGAGAGGAACATTAAGAGGCAGCGTGGTATTTTATGTATACACACATGCACATGCATCCTGTATATGTGTGTGTGAATATATGTATATGTGTGCATGCATATGTGTTTGTATGTATACACGCATATATATGCACATGTGTGTACAAATGCATACACAGGGATGTGTTGCAGTGCTGCATGCTTGTGTGTGTAAACATGTGTTGTGCATATATGTTCCAAGGCAGGGCTTCACAGGGAGAGGAGAAGGTAGGTTTTTAATGTTTTTAGATGCACGAAGGAAGAAAAAAAGATATTTAGAAGGGTACAGAAATGGAACAATTTTGTTACTACCTTAATTTCTTGCTAAATCGTGCATAACAGACATTCAGCATCTCCTTACAATCCTCTTCCTTGTTCTTTGTATCTTGAAATGTTTGTGTTTGTGGATGTTTACGATAAATAAGAAACATTTTTACATGGTGCCCAGAAAGATCACAGCATCACAGATTTAGAGTTGAAAGGGACCCCAGAGGGCTTCTCATCCAACCCTCTCGTTTTACAGATGAAGAAACTGAGACCCAAGTAGTAGAGTAACTTGTCCAAGGCTGCCAAGCTATTAAATAGCAGCGTTGGCATCCAAATCCCAATCTCTGGCCTCCAAATCTCCTTCCAACGTGCCATAAGGCTTCTGCTTTATGGTACGTGTTAGCGCCACTCATTTAGTTTCTTGTATTGTTAGTTTTTCTTTTTATTCCCATGTAATATCACCCCAACTAGAGTATAAATGAGCATTCAGACAACAGAGATGTCCATTACTTACTGTATGCACTCTACTACCCTTCCCCCATCCCCACCATGTCTAGCAAAATGTCTTACACACACAGCAGGTGCTCATTAAATCTTTGTTTTTATTCCACACCATTCCAGTGGCTTCTCTGGATCCTAGCTACGCAACTAAGTCTAATCTACAAACATACAGGTTTTTAAGCAATAGCTTGGCATTGATATCACTAGTTCCTCAAGAATATTTAGAAAAATAGTCGTCCACATCTCATTGAATATGATTTATCCTAGACTTTCAATTTTGCCACATTACTTTTTCCTCAACCCAACACTAATCAGTTCAAAATATCTTTGAACAGACCATCTGAGACAGGATTTACCCCCTTTGTCCTGTCACATCCTTCCTCCCTCCTGGCCCATATATCTATCCTCATCTGTAAAATGAGAATAGTCATAGCACTTACCCCCCAGAGGTGTTATTAGGATAAAAGGAGAGAATATTTGTAAAGTACTTTGTACAACTTAAAGCACTAAATAAATGCTAGTTATTATTATTTTTATTTCTAAGGCTATCATCATCAAGAGTGTCCGATACAAAGGCAAAGGGGGAAACAGGAGAACAAGTGCTGTTCTTTCTGTTTCTGTCCTCGATCATTTCAATCACAGGGATGATTTCTTGCCCTTCACAAAACTTGTATGACTTCTGCCACTGCAATCTCCCAACCCACCAGGTTTCTGGGTAGGATTATCCAATCAGCATAACTGAGAGATTTAAAATGTCAAAGAGCCAGCCATTCAAAGCCACACACATCCTTCAGCCACTGCTTTTTAATTGCTTAGAGAACACGTGTGCATTTTATCTTTCACCCTATTCTACAATCTAAGCCCTTCCTCCCTAAAAAGTGCCTATAAGCTGGGGAAGGCTCTACCTTTGAGGCTCCTGATCAAGCAGGTAAAGTCTCAACCAGAAAATTGCCCTCATTTAAGCTTTTTGTATATATTGTATTCTATTCTATAACTGTTCTGGGCCTTGCTGTGGAAGGGCCTGGTTTGGCTAGATATCTCCTTTTCACAAACAGGCATTTCCCAATTAATGGTGTTTGAACCATCATTCAGTTAATTTTCCAGTACAGTGAATAAATCATTGCCAATATGGATGGAAAATGTCTTTTTGCCATGAATATTTTAAGTATTAGCTCTTTAAAGGTCTTTAAAATCGTTTGAAGCCAAGAGGAAAGAAAGGGAGAATAGAGGAGTGCTGCTGTGAGAATTGTTTTGTTAAAAAAAAAAAGAAAGAAAAAAAAACCACAGCCGCAGTCGGTTCTCTCCCACTTTGAGAGTGCCACTCTATGCCTTTTCAAGGTTTCTGAAAAAGTGTTCTAGTCACTGAATTTCTGTTTTTGTTTAAAAGTACTGCTTATTCTATAAAGCTTTCATTAAAGCATTGAATTATTTATGGGACTGTCTCAGTAAGGAAATGGTTACATGCTCCTTTGCATTTTATATGTTCCTCAGGATTCATAAACCTTGAGGATAGCCAAGACACCCAGGACCTCAAAGAGGGGAAGAAGGAAGGGACCCCTCCATGGCCTGCCAGTGAAATGAAACCAATATTAATTGGGGTCTACTATGTGCAAAGTACTGGGAATAATACCAAGATGAAAAAATCAACACATGGTCCCTGGACTTAGGAAAAGCTTACATTCTAGGAGGGCGGAATAAAAACATAAGCCAACACACATAAAACTTGCCATTCCATTGGGTCAGTTCTCTTGCCTTTAGGTAAAAAGAGAAAGTCATTTTATAATTCTCTAACACTAGCCTAGACTGTTCCCTTTAGGGGAAAAGGACAATCACCATTCCTTCAGTTTTCCCCCACTGGTCCCCTCCTTTAAACTGCCTAACACCCAGAGATGACTCCACCATGAGGCCAAACCCCTATGGACAAAGAAAACCCACCTGAACTCATTTCCCAATGGTTAACAAACTCTCCCTTGGTCACACCTTTCCCCATCTCCGTGATTTTCCCTATCCTTATGTCATCATTCAAACCCCATTACCATCCCACACTGCCCATTCTCTTATTTTCATCCCTTTCAAACCAATGCCACGCTTTCCCCCACTACCCCATGCCACACTCTAAAATTACTCCACATTTACTATGTTTTCTGGAATATATGCTCCAAAGGTAACAAACTTGCTTTCATTTTAAAGTTTTTCTGATTCCTTCTGTGTTCCGGCTCTTACATACATCACACTTTCTGAATTAAGAGGGAGAGATGGATTATTCCTTGTTCCCCACTGCCACTTCCAGGCCATCCTTCCACCACTGTCACTCAGTAACCTCTCCTCCTTTGAGGTTCAATCCATATCTACCACCCAATCAAAATTCTGGTACCAATTGTTTACTAACCTCAGATACACTTCCCTTTTTTTCCTCAATGGGTTCAGTGCCTGACTCAGTTATTACTCCATCTTCTTCCTATACTAGAAAATGACTTCAACATACATATTAAAATGCCCTCCAACACCCTAACCTCACAGTGCCTCGGTTGGCTCATTTCATGACCCACTTCTCCACCCCACCTCAGCCACACCCAAAGATAGTAATAACCCTTGATCTTGCTGTCATGCATGAATGAATCACTTCCAGAGTTCCTGAGCCAAGAAATCTCCTGCTTCCTTACTGCCTACAATAAGCTAATGTCTCCTCCATCTTCAAAAAGCCATTGCCTGATCCTTCCATTCTCACTATCACACAACATCTCTCCTCCCTTTTGCCGCCAAACTCATTCAGAAGGCAGTCTATAATAGTGCCCTACTTTCTCTCCTCTTGATTCTCAAACAGTCAGGCTTCTAATCTCATCATTCAGCCGAAACCACCCTCTCCAAAGTTAACAGTGATCTCTTTTTTGGTGACTGCAATGGCCTTTCTCAATCGTCATCCTTTTTGACCCTCTACCATCTTCTCCTGGATGCTTTCTTCTCTCTAGGTTTCCATGACAATACTCTATCTTTCTCCACCTACCTTTCTGATCTCTCCTCTTTTTCTGGATCTTTGTGCAGGTTATACCTGCAGTCCTCTTATCAGCAATCTCATCTGTTGCTGTGGATGACGACTCTCAAATCTAACTTATCCAGTCCTAACCTCTCTCCTAATCTCCAGACTCTCATCTCCAAATGCTTATTTGACATCTTGAAGTACATGTTCTGTAGACGTATTAAACTCAACACGTCCAAAACTGAATTCATCTTTTCTCCCAATTCCTCCCTTCTTCTGAACTGCCCTTTTGTCAAAGACAGAACCATCCTCCTAGTTATCAAGGTTAAGAACTTGTCTTGTCCTTGAACTCCTCACTTTCCCCCACCCAATATCCAATCTTTTGCAGATCTTGTCTATTTTAAAAAATTAACATCTTGTATATGCCCCATCCCCTTCCTCTCACCTCACACTTCCACTGTTCATTTATTTACTTATTCATTCTTTTTTTTGGAGGTAATGAGGTTAAGGAACTTGTCCAGGGTCACACAGCTAGTAAGTGCCTAAGGCCAGATTTGAAATCAAGTTCTCTAGACTCCAGAGCCAATGCTCAATCCACTGTGCCGTCTAACTGCCGCACTACTGGCCACTATGTTGTGGCAAATTTTCATCAACTCATACTCAGACTATTGCAACAGTCTGAAGATTGGTCTGTCTGCCACAAGTTTCTCTCCATTTCATTCCATCTTCCTCTTAGCTGTCAAATTAATCTTGAGATCTGACCAAGTCATTCCCACTAAATCAACTCCAATAGCTCTTTATCTCGCCTCCTGGATCAAATATAAAACTTTATTTGTAACATTCAAAGTCCTTCATTGTTGTAAGCCAAAATATTTGATTCTTGGGGGTCAGTTTGTATGTAGATATCCATCAGTTTCTATGTAGATGCACCTGACTGATGAGGTGAAGGCTCTGGGAGCCCCTTGAGCTCTCCTTGAATCTTCCCATGGAAGGCATTTGCCTGAGGTAATGGGCCTTAAGTTGTGGCTCTACCCAAGTCTTTAGCCCTTGAGCCTCCATTCCACCCTTGAACTGGTCTAGCCCACCACTGTCTGTGGTCTCCAGGTGGCCTCCAGCAACTTCCCACCCTTAATCACAGTAATCATTACTGGAGTCTGACCTCATCTGATTCCTTCAGAAGACCCTTCCCAAAATCCTCCTCTAGACCACCCCTAGATTCCTCCCACAACCTTTCTGTATGTATGACCCCATCTTCCCTTCATGTAGTGTGAGAACGCCCCAGAATGTCTCAGCATAGACTTGCTGTGTAAGAACGCCGTAGAATGACCTAGCATAGACTTACTCTGTGACAGACTTACTCGTCCTGCTTGCCCAATGCAAGCATCACAGATGCCTAGGCTTTAAGAGTCTACCCCATATGGCAAACTTTTAATGAACTTTCAATAAACTTTGCTTTTCTTTGGCTGAAAGAAGACTTGAGTCGAATTCTTTCAGCAGGACCCAGCGGGTTGGTATTTTGGGGTCTCAGGGCACCTCTAACCCTAACCACACCATGATGATCTGCAGCTTTTTACTTCATTTTACAGATTTTTTTAGTGTTAACTTGTTAACCCTTTTTCCCTTGTGTAGGGTATGGGGACCCCAAAAATCCCCTCCCCAAGAAAAATCAAAAGTCAGAGGCATCTTGAGGAAGGAACAGGAAGTTTTATTCTCTTCCCCCACAATAATAGGGTCGTCCTCTCCAAGGTGGGGTCAAGGAGAGGAAGCCTGTTACAAAAGACAGAATAAGAATTTATACCCTAAGGCAGTCAAGCCCCCGACCCCTGGCTGTCCCTTCTCCCACTGGCAAGGAGGTGGACTCTCAGTCTTGGCACGAAATCTAATCCAATGGCAGCCTGCCACTATCTCTGCTGACTGGGAGGGGCAGGACAGGAAGCCAAGGTATGATCCAGGCCCTTCTTTGGTAAAGGCCAAAGCAAGGGAGGAAAAGGTTACAAGCAAGAGTGGAGGTCAAAAACTCCTGAAAAAGGGCCTAAGGCTTATAAGGGTGTGGTCTACAAGGGTGGAGGACTAAAAACTCCTGAAAGGGGCCTAATGCTAATGACAACAAGGGAAGGGGGGAAGGGTCCTAGGTTGTATAAACCCAGAACTCAGGTCTGTCCAGTCTTATAAAAGTCTATCTCTGGTTTCCAGATAGTTTCTCTCCCTTCTCATTTTGAGGAGTCTTCAC
>CM053580.1:203807947-203906351 GCA_028627135.1 Pseudochirops cupreus | reverse complement strand
TTCAGTTGTTATTGCCTTTACATGAAAAATTTATCTTGTATGTAGGAATATATTTTATATGTCTATATATAAATATATACATATATATGTACACACACACACACACACACACACACACACACACACACAGCGTCTCCCCCAACACAACGTAAGCCCATTGAGAGCAGCAACTGTTTCTTTTCTGCCCCCAAAGCCTAGCATGGTGCCTGGTATATAGCAGACGGTTGTTAAATACTCACTGATTGATTAATCAAATACCTTACTAATAATGATGAATGCTAACATTTTATAACACTTTATGGTCTCACAAAAATCTTATCTCCTTGTGTGAATGTGAATGGTTCGTGTTCAATGATCCAACCAGGGTCCTAAGTAAATGGTAGATCTAGGACATGAACCCGGTTTTCTCAGTCCTAATTCCACATATCTGGATTCTTTTCACATGGTTATCATTATCATTCACCTAGAAACTATTACAGTGCTTTCCTAACAAATCTTCCTAACTCTACTCTCACTCCGTTTCTCCAATCTATCTTTCACACTGTCATTAGAGAGTCATGCCCTTCCCCTGACCAATAATTTGCAGTGGTTCTCTATTCTCTTACTCAGTGATGTTTACACTCCTTTTACTGACCAAGGTCCCTCCATCTGGTGCCATCATACATTTCCAGCTTTACTGCCTGTTCACGTATTCCCTACACCAGCAAAATTGTAATACTTCCTGTCCCCTAAATTTGTTTGGACGTCTCATTCTCCTGAGACTTTGCTTATTCCATTCTCTATACTTAGAAATGTCCTCCCTTAAAACTGGGAAAAAAAGTTTTACACCAAGTTTCTCCGATAAAGGCCTATTTCTTAAATATGTAGGGAACTGAGCCAAATTTATTAAAATAAGAATCCCCAATTGATAAATAGTCAAAGGATATGAATAGTCAGTTTTCAGAAGAAGAAATCAAGCTACCAATAATTATATGAAAAAATACTCTAAAAACCTAATGATTAGAGAAATGCATATTTAAAGCAAGTCTGAGGGACCACCTCTCACCTAGCAGATGGGCTAACATGCAAGAAAAGGAAAATAACACATGTTGGAGGGGATATGGAAAAATAGGCACGTTAACACAGTAGAAAACATACGTATTCTTAATACACATTACCAAATAATCACACAGTGCAATACAAGACTGAAGACGTGTTTTGGGTCGTCCATGTTATTGCTTTTCTGCTGTAAGACACTTCACTTTGCCGACTCTGCTTTTTAAGGCGTTCTTCTCCTCGCTGGCTTCTTGGGCCTCTCTTGCCGTTTGGATTAGTGTATTTTTGGGTCTCCTTTAGCCGGTTGTTGGCTTGTTTTTCATTTTCTTGCATCGCTCTCATTTCTCTTTCCAATTTTTTCTCTGTTGCTCTTACTTGATTTTCAAAATCCTTTCTGAGCTCTAATGACCTGTGACCCATTCAGATTCTTCTTTGGAGGCTTTGGATGTAGGAGCTTTGACTCCGTTGTCTTCTTTTGGTTGAATGTTTTGTTCTCTACCACCAAAGTAAGATTCTGTAGTTTAAGGGTTTTTTGTTGTTGTTGTTCTTGTTGTTGTTTTTGCTTTTTCAGAGGGGAGAAGGCAGGGCAATTGGAGTTAAGTGACTTGCCCAAGGTCACACAGCTAGTAAGTGTTAAGTGCCTGAAGCTGAATTTGAACTCAGATCCCCATGACTCCAGGGCCAGTGCTCTATTCACTGTACCACCTAGCTGCCCAGTCTAAGGTTTTTTTAATGCTGTTTGCTCATATTCCCAGCCAATGACTTGACTTTTACTAACCAAGGTCCCTCCATCTGGTGCCATCATACATTTCCAACTTTATTGCCTGTTCATTATTCCCTACTCTGGCAAAATTTTAATATCCTCTGTCCCCTAAATTTGTTTGGAAGTTTCATTCCCCTGAGACTTTACTCATTCCATTGTGGAGGATGTACCCAAACTTAAGGGATTTTGTCCAGCTGTTTTAAGAGATGCTTCTAGGGGCCTGTAAACTTTCAGTTCTTACAAGGGGATATGATCAAAAGAGAAGTGTTTACTCCTTTCCTGGCATATGCTCTAGTGTATGAGTGAGCACAAACACTCTTTTCTGCCTTGGAACTGTGAGCAGGATTCCCTCTCCACCCTAGCTACAAGTTCCACCACACCAGTGCTCCTCCTTACCCCAGGACTGACACCCAGGACTATGACCCAGATCCAAGCAGGGCAAAGCAAGAGAATCCTGCCTCAGTGCCAGCAAAGATGTTCCTGAAATCCCACTACGATCAGCTGCTTGATCCCCCACCATCTATGGGCCTAGAGTTCCTGAGATAGCCATTGCCACCTCCATCCTGGGGCTCCTCTCTCACCCAGGTGCCAACAGACCTTTCCTCCTGACCTTGTAAGTTATCTTTAGCATTTGTGGGTTGAGAAATCTGGAAACCACCACAGCTGCCAGTGATTCAGTGCCTTGAGGCCTGCTCCAGGTTTACTGGGGGTCCAGTGTGTGCCAGTGTGGCCAGCATCAGTCTGAGCTCCTCTCCCAGCTCAGTGCAATAGACATTTCTTGTTGACCCTCCAGGTTGTCTTGGGCTGGAAATTTGTTTCACTCTGTCAGCCTGTGGGTTTTGCTGCTCTAGAATTTGTTCAGAGTCATTCTTTACAGACAATTTGGAGGGGTTTGGGGGAGAGCTCGAGCAAGCCCCTGCCTTTACTCCATTTTCTTGGCTCTACTCCCCAGGAAACAGAATCTAGCAACATAAAGGGCTTCATGAGACTCTGAGATGTTTCTCAAAGTCAACATATTTGACTTGGACCAGAGAATTTTGCATGACCAAAAAGAGGGCAGTTTAGTAAAGCATGGGCAACCAGAATTCTATTCTAATCTCTATCATTATATGATTTTAATTAAGTTACATTATCTCTGGATTTCAGTTTCTCCATCTCATTAATTTCAGAAGGCTTGATGTTTGGTTTTTTGTTTTTTTTTCTAAAAAGCAAATCTCCTAATTATCACTGTTCCCTACGGCCACTCAACAGGAAGTGAACATATAGAGAGCCAAGAGCTTCCAACAAGAGGTCTAATTACCAAGAGGCATCTGTGGGTGGCATTCTGCAGGAAATGTAATTTAAAAGTACATCAGCATTAGAGTGACTAATACATGGGGGGGTGGGGAGGGCACGTGTAGGAAGAAGAGAGATAATACTCACTTTACAAAGTTACCTAGTTAAAGATGCACTCCATGATTTCAGTGAAATCCTCCTCTTCCAGAAAGATTCAACTAATCCTAGGTATTATTCCAGCAATAGTGTGTGTGTGGGGGGGGGGAAACATACATGTGTATGTTCCCACTTACTAATGCCCAATTTCCCCTATCCCACTCCACCCCCACCAGTTGATGAAATTATAGAAGGGAACTACTAACGGAGAAACTAAGTATTAATGTGTCTACTTCCTGTAACCCCATTAGGATGTGTAGTTTTCCCTGATGGAATCAGAGAAGCTGATTGCCCCTAGAAAGCCAAAGACAGGCCATGCCTCTGGCCTTTAAAAAGCAAGCTTGCCAATACTGAGGCAGCTGAGACAGTCTAGGGAAGAAGCAAATTTGTAGACTGTGATCCATGGTCAAAGGGATCCCTACCAGAAGGGGTAAGGAGGTTGGAAGAAGGGTAGAATAAGATTAATCTCTCCAGCCGCTGGTCAAGGTGTCTTGCAGTAGATCTCAGATGGGATGGAGATAACAGATTCAGAATAAGTCAGTGAAGGCTGCTTCAAGGAGTATGATCAGGGTAACAGAAAAGAAAACCAACTATGGATAGGAGAAAGTAGTAGACCTGGAAGTCAGTAATCAAGCTGCCCAGGGAGCCCAGCTGGGCAAGGCACCCCACAGAGATGCTATGACCATAAATGAGCAGCGTAGGAACACCATGAAAAGAAAAGGAACCCTGCAGCACTAAGGGTCAGATGGAAGAGGAAGGAAGAGAAGCATAGAAGGAGGAGGAGGATTAATTTGGCAAGAAGGGTCATCTCTTCCTCAGGGACTAGAGACTAGAGTAAGGGGAAGACAGTATGGAATTAATGGAGTAGAGTTTTGAGTTGCAGAGGAAATAAAGAAACTCAGAATAGAGAGTTTTGATTTTCTTTTTTTATTATTTTTAAATTTATTTTAAACAAATACAAAATAAGAAAAGTTTTGGTTTTCTAAGTAGGAGGCAAGGTCATCTGCTGAGAGAAGCAGAAGCTGAGAAAGCTTCAAGACAGAGGAAAAGGTTTGGACACAGGTGACCATGTTAGAGTCCATCAGAGAAGAATAAAAGAATTGCCAGGTTGCATTAAGATTGGATAGCACGAATTCGTAGTGGACCCAGCTGACAGGCTTATTCAGGCAGGAGTGAAGAAGGGAAATGGAAGGGTGACCAAGGATTGAAGATTGGCAGGTGATGAACAGTGCAAGGACAAAGAAGGCAAAGGATTCAAGGGTAGAGTACAGTGTATACATAGTTGAACTGGTCAACTACAGGGTCAAGACTATGAAGAGAAGAAACTGAGGCAGGGGTAACAGTTTAGAAGAACAGAGATATGTGGAAAGATTAAAAGTCACAGTGAAGATGAAGACTACTATAAGAAGGAATAAGGCAGAGGGGAAAATGGAAAAATGGGCAATGAAGAACTCAAGATCATGGAGGTGGCACAATTATGGTGATATTAAGATCTCAAGTTGATAATACCTATGAGTAGCTGGAATAAATGGATATGGAATAAATGATAGAGATAATGAGAATTGAGAAGGATGATGAAATGGGAAGAAAAGATGTGGTCATGGGGCAGCTAGGTGGTGCAGTGAATAGATCACCAGCCCTGGAGTCAGGAGGACCTGAGTTCAAATCCAGCCTCAGACACTTAACACTTTCTAGCCATGTGACCTTGGGCCAAGTCACTCAACCCCAATTGTCCTGCCTTTCCCCCTCCAAAAAAAAAAAAAGAAAAGAAAAGACATGGGCATATGTATTAACATGAGGACAGGAATGGGCGTATTGAGAAAGACTATGAACCAGGGACAAAACTCCTTGAGAAAAGAGTGAGGGTAACCTGGACAACCTTTAGATTCAAAATAACAATATTTTAACTTGAAAACTATCTATAAGGAGAAAGACAGAAATGACAATTATATGCAAATATGTTTTTAGTAATTTTATTTCACACATCTGGAGATGGTATCCAGGATAATTCTAGTATATAGCAAAGTTCCAGGAAGACCTCAGACAACACCTAAAAATAACCAGGAAGAGAGAGCAAAATCTAATAACCAATTATAGGTAAAAAGTTACCAGAACACAGAGAGCACACCTATGAATTCTTGTAAGCAAAGGAGTCTCAAATATATCGAGAGAAACTACACAGAGATTAACAAGTATTGGGATGAATCAAGCCAACCTAACCAAGACACATGGGTGGAAAAAATTGAAATTGCAATAGATGAAGAAGTAAATTGGAACGATGCCTGGTTCAAGGTTATCACTGACAAAAATGTTTAAGGTTTGAAGATGAAAAGGAAAAGCTTGAATCTTTATTTTTAAGATAAGAAACTACCAGAGGGATTATGGTTGTACAAGTAAGGGTGACTCCTTTTAATGAACGCTTCACTTCTCTACCAAAAGTGCTTTGGTCTCTAAAAGCAGGTTATCAATTTTCATTCATTTTCCCTCTACATAGAAGAGGAAAATTCTGGAACTTAACCGATACCAACATCTTGAATGTGATTTGAAGGTCACACATAAAACAGCATAAACCAATTTTGCAGCAGGGAAATGGGAAAAAACAAACTTCAAGGTCAGTTTTTAAAGCTTGAAAATAAATGTTAATGTAATTAATTAAAATTAATTCAAAATATAATTTTTAAATTTAAAATTACAATACCCTGAATGTTTTGTTTTGGTTTTTTTAGTTCAGGAGATATAAGGTGTCAGCAACCACTAACACAGGAGTTCTTAACCTGAAGTTCCCAGACCCATGAACAGATTTTTAGGGATTCACAAACATGGAGGAGAAGACAAATACATCTTTGTTTCCACTAAACGCCAAGTGAAATTTAGCATTTCTCTCAATTATTTTAAAACATTTTTCTGAGAAGGCGTCTACAGTCTTCACCAGACTGCCAAAGGGGCCCTTGACAGACTCAGAAAAAGGTTAATAATGCAGGGTGTCCCTAGAGTCTGGACCCACAGGACATCTCCTTAACTGTGCATATTTTCAAGAAATCAAATGAATGAAATTTTCAACAATATTTTATTTAATTAGCATAAATTTTAGCCATGACAATTTCATATGGAATAAAAGCCTTCATTAGCAATTGGGGACTGGTTTCCATATTAATGAGATTAATTAAATTTAATTAATGATATTTCCTATGTGTTTTCTACGTCTTCCTATGAAATCTCACTTATGCTAATTAAATAAAATGTTGTTGAAAATGTCATTCATTTCATTTCTTGAAAATATGCACAGTTAAGGAGATGTCCCATGTGTCCAGACTCTAGGGGCAGTAATATAAGTTTATTTTCTATTATGTTGAATCACCATCCTTGTGCTTTTAATGAACTACGGCAGGATTTTCCATCTAATGTTAATCTATTATCAATCAGCAAGTATTTCTTAATTATTTGCTATGAGCCAGGTTCTTTGCTAGGTGCTAGGGATACAAAAGACCAAAGCAAGGCAATTTCTGCCTGAAGGTGCTCATATTCTAACAGGGAAAACAACACGTATGTTATACATAATTCTATATAAAATACATATAAAGCAGATACAAGGCAACCTTAGGCAAGAGTTTCTAAACTGGGGTCCATGATTTTTTAAAAATATATTTTGATAACTCTATTTCAATATAATTGGTTTCCTCTGTATTTTTAGTAATTTTATGTATTTAAAAACATTATTCTCAGACGGGATCCATGACACAAACAAGATTAAGCATCACCTGCCTTAGGGAGAAAGTATTAGAAGCTGGGGGGAATAGGAAAGGCTTGGGAACAATATTGTGCTTAAGCTCAGTCTTGAAGGAAGAGGCGCTCACAGAGAAGGAGGAAGACTATTTCCAACATGGAGAAGAGCCAGTTGGGAAGAGAAATGGGAGATGAAGCATGATGTGTGACAAACAGTATGGTCAGTTCGTCAGGCAGCGTGGGATCAAGTTGTGAAATTTAGATCCAAACAGAAGAATTTACATTTAGTCCTAGAGGAAGTAAGTGGCCACTGCAGTTAACTTAGAAGTAAAATGATATAGTCAGAACTGTGCTTTAAGAAAATCAGTTAGGGGGAGGCTAGGTGGTACAGTGAAGTCAGGCCCACCTGAGGTCAAATCCGGCCTCAGACTCTTAACACTTACTAGCTGTGTGACCTTGGGCAAGTCAATTAAGCCCAATTGCCTTGCCTTTCCCCCTCCAAAAAGACAAAAAATTAATAAAAAGGAAATCAATTAGCCAGCTGCATGGAGGATAGACTGGAGTGAGAAGAGATTGACAGAAATTATGTGGTTACTGCAATAACTAGGTGAGAAGTGATTAGGGCCTGAACCAAAACAGCAGCTGTGTGAATGGAGAGAAGGGAACATATGTGAAAGATGTTGTGGAGACAGATAAATGTTATAAGACTTAGCAGTGAGTTGGGTATGTTGGGTGAAGAGTACAGAGTGACAATGAGGTCTGCAAACCCGAGGAACTCTAAGGGTGCTGATGCCCTCAAAAGTACCAGGGAAGTCCAGAAGAGTGACGGGTTTTGAGAGGAAGAATAGTGAGTTCTGGAACAGAAATGTTGAATTTGAAATACTTACAGGACATCCAGCACAAAACATCTAACAATCCACTGCTGATGTGAATGGTTATAACAGAGATGACAGACAGAAAGGGGGGAGGAGGGATAAGGAGAGGGAGAGAACTGGTGGTCATCTATGGGAAGATATTCATCGAACCTAGTGAAACTTTGAGTGTAGAGAAATGACATAAGAGAATCCGAGATAGAGCCTCAGGTTATACCCACATCTAATGGGACACTGAAGACGACTCAGCACTGGAGATCTGAAAAGGTTCAGACAGACAGGTAGGAGGAGAGCCAAGAGAACAGTGTCATGAAAACCCAGAAAAGAAAATGGATTCAAGGAGGAGAGAGTGTTCAAAATGTCAAATGCTGCAGAGACATTAAAAAGAATGAGAACTGAGTAAAAGTCAGCAGATGTGACATTTGAGAGATCACTGGTAATTCTAAAGAAAGAGTTTTATAGTTGAGAGATGTGGTTGGGAGCCAGATTGCAAAGAACTAAGGAGTGAGGGAGAAAAGAAGAGAAAAGAAGCAGGGGCAACCAACGAAACATAAACACACGATGCAATCCGGCAGCTTGCACATCCAGTCACAGTCTGTACTCGAGATACACTGCTCCCCTAGAATTAATGCAAGATCATTTCATTCCCATTAAGCACCGTCATGATGTCAACGACATTTTCTTAAGTAACACTCTATGTTGAATGCCAAAGTCATACTGAAATGAACTGATTATTTTCCAAATAAATTGGTTATTCTGTTTCAAAGCTGTGTAAAAAAGAAAGAGGGAAGAAAAGGAAAGGAGGAAGGAAAAGAAAGAAAGAAAGAAAAAGAGAGGGAGGGAAAAAAGAAGGAAGGAAGAACTTATACTATTATTATTTGGACTTTCAGGTTCAAATAACTATATTACAACTATAATTAAACCATATAAAAGTACATTATAACAACTAAAACCCACTACAGTAGGGAGCTACAGAAAAGTGGGAGGGATATAAAAAGGTATTACTGTAGTGAGCAGTTAAAGCCAAATAAATCATTCAAACTTTTTAGTTCAAATTGTTAATTCATAGCACTTGGTTATTACCACCAGCAGGTTTCAATCCCCACAAAAGTATTTTTATAGCATGTATAAACTGGAAACAAACCTAAGTCACTTTTTCATACAGTACTCTCACACAATGCGGTCTGGTAAAATACAATATCATTCTGTCTGTTAAAACCAACAGCTGAAGGTTCTTAGCATTATTATAAGAAAAGTTGGGTTTCTCAGTCATTAAGGAAGAGGCTTTGAAAGCAGCTATTATTCAGCTGAACAGATTACACTTAAATCAGAAAACATTTTCTGGAGTGCTAAGCATTGTATATTCATAACAATATTAATCTTGTGCATATCTGAGTGTTGCTTCATAAACCAGCATTTCTTATTTCTGCTTGTTAAAAATTCAGTCTTTTCATTTGACTAGGCTATAAATATACACATGTACCCATACCTCTCCACCCCTATTCTCACCACCACCCCCATCACGAAGACACACCACACACACACACACACACACACACACACACACACACACACACACACACACACACACACACTTCAAATGTTTTCATTTTACCTGAAATTGTGATGAATTTTCTTGAAGAATTCAATTGAGGAAAAACCCTAACTGGGAGTTTCTAAAAGAAGAAGGAGGGGGAAAAAAATCTTAAGATTGAAAAAAAATTCCTCAACTAAGTTACCAGCATGGTGCTTATAAGTATCAGAATCAAAAAATATTTTGAGTAGTGAAACAAATCACAGAAGAATTAGCCTCAGCTCTCAATGAACCCAGCCCCTCTTGTTTCTAAGGAGGAGTGACCACCAATACATACGTATGAAATTGAAACAAGAATTCCTAGGTTTGCTCTCATGTGATCCCAATTTTGTGGCCAGCCCTCAGAGTCAATGCCATCACTAATATCCACTCCCTTAAAATAAATATATCCTAATCAAGAGTTAATTGATTCAGGAGGAAGAGAATTGTTCAAAGCGGCAGAAGGCTTAGAGAAGAAAGTAATCTGAAGATTACTCAGCCTTCTGTACTCATCTAACAAAAACAAGATTAAAACAAGAAAAGGATCTGGGTTTGGTGTCCCAAAAGCCAAGGTCTTCAAGTAATGATATACTGGATTATGTGTATCTTTCTTCGAAATTCAGTGACCTGATTTTTTTCTTCAACCCCCATACTAACTTTCAAGCCCCTCATCTCTGCTGTCAAAATAAGCCCCACCACTTGCTTTAATTTATTGATTTCAAATAACTGAAATGCAGTGAGAAAAATGCAAACCAGAGTTAACATTTTTCCTACTTTTTTCTCATTTCTGCATATTAAAAGAAGCTTCTTCATGGAACTTGAGTATTTAACTGTCATATCTTTCATTTGTTATGATCGTGCTACCTGATTACCTATTCAACAGACAAGGAAACAGAACAACTGTGTGACGTGCCCTTCCCCGACACACAGGAACTTTCTTAGTCTCACCTACTGTGAAACTTCTAGACTTAATAGCTTTGTCCACAATACAGGTGAACTGAAAAAAAGAAAAGTTGCCTCTTTTAAGAGACCTGGATAATTCTTAGTAGGAAACTTCATTACAACATTTCCTGTAAATGGAGAAAAGATTGTTTCAGATAGACGCTGATGTGCAAATGTTAAAAAAAAAATAAATGTAGCTAATTACAGTCAAGGGCCTCTCTTTTTCTAAGTATTCATACAAAACCAATAGGCTCCATTAGAGCATTCTCAAAGATGAACACATTCCAGTCAAACACTGGTAAATCTCTCACTGCCCAAATCACCTACATACAGTAAGCTTTTAACAGAAGTGGAGGTGAATCTTGGAGTCTGACAACCCAAAACCACCCCTTACACTAAACTGGAAAGAAGATTCTGTGGTTGTGCCAGGACTGTGATCATAGCTAAGCTGTGGAATCCTAGAACAACGAAGAACGAGAGTTTGAACGCTTCCACGAAGCTGTGTCTGGCCCAAGTCTCCCACAGATTTACTTCATCTGCTTCAGGGTGACAACGTGCCACACCTGGCCAGAGGTACGTCTCGACTAGAAAGGAGATTGCCAAGAGGGGAGGGTTAGGAGACCCTTTGTGCAGCCTCAGACAGGTCACTTAGCTTCTCTCTGTCACGCAATGGCGAACGTCCCTGCCATACTTAATGGGGATGGTTTTTAGGAACAAGTGACGCAGGAGGCGTGAAAAGTGCTCTGCAGAGTCAGAAGGCGTAATACAGATACAAGGCAGCAGCAAAATTCCTGAATGGAGACCTTCCTTCTTATTGATCTTTTATTTTCACAACAACTTTATTTCTGAACACACATCCGTCTCTTTTCCTAGTGAGAATGAGACTAAAAAATTGTTCAGCAAAACCAGTGAAACAACCGCGTCTGCCGATCCATATTCTCCACATCCAAAGCCCCACCTCTCATCTCTGTTTAAAAAAAAGTCTCAACTCAGTAAAAAACAAAAAATTTAATGCCAGATTCTTTTTTGTTGTTGCTGCCTCGTTTCTATGGCTGTGTCGGACTCTTCGTGACCTCGTTTGGTACATTCTCGGTAGAGATACCAGAGTGATTTGCTATTTCCTTCTCCAGTTCATTTTGCTGATGAGGAAAGTACCGCAAATAGGATTAAGTGACTTACCCAGGGTCACACAACCAGTAAGCGTCTAAGGCTGGAATTGAACCCACGAAAATGAATCTTCTTGACTCCAGGTCCAGCACTCTATCTAGTGTAGCCGCCCATACCAGGGTGTTGTCCCCCTTCAAAATCACAACCTTTGCAGTTCACTGATACTATCTTTGCCAAAAACATTTTTGGAAGCCCCTCTTTCAAAACTGTCTTTGGAGATTGTAGCATGTTTGTTTTCTTTAATACTCTCAATGAAGGCAAATCTTCATCCTTACAGGGAGGAATTTGAATAGAGCAATCAAAAAAAAGTCCTTTGGCACCAAGGCTGGTGGGGCATCAAGATGAATGCCACCCTTTTGGGCTAAATACAGGGTATGTTAAGTAATGAGACTGACATACTTGTGTAGTATGTAAGCTGGCTGTGTACAATGTTAGCTCAGCTGGAACCCACTTGGGTTCCCTCCGTGACTCTTTGGACTCAGTTGCCCATGTGTAAGTTCTGGAATAAAGGAATAAATGCTGTGGAACTGATTACATCACATTTGTAAACGTGAGTGATGTACTGGAGAGTCAGTAGTCTTCTGATTCTTTTAAGAGAGGTCTGGAATGAAACCACAGCCCCTGGAGGCAAAGTACTTGTCTTAGAGGTTCTTCATCCCACCATAGCTGAATAATATAGCCTTGACATCAATCACTCTGACCTGCATTTTATTCCCTTTCCTCATTTCTGATGCCCTTAGAAGCCCTGCACCAGTTTTTGGAAGAAAAAAAAGTAACTGCCTGGGATGTTAAGCTACTCAGGACATGGAAGGAGACTGAATGACAAGGTAAAAGGAGCACTCAACTAGAAAACAGGAGACCCAGATTCTTCTCTTGCAATAATCACTAACTCTGTATGACAGAGCTGGTCACAGCCCGTTAGAGCTTAGGAACCAAGAACACCTGAATTCAAATTCAACCTCAGACACTTGCTGTGTGACCCTAGACAAGTCACTTAACCTACTTTCCTCAGTATTCTCATCTGTAAATCATCTCAGTAAACCAAAGGTATTATACTTTAAGATCTGATGGTCTGTAACTTCTAGCCAACATCATAGGATCAGGGCGAGTAAAAGAGCTGAGACTCGGATACTGGTCTCATTTCCCTGAGTCCGGTACATTCTCACTAAGTGTAGCACTTGGCACAATGACCAGCACACATCTATCTGGTCGTTTCGGTCGTGTCCAGCTCTTCATGACCCCATTTGGGGTTTTTTTGGCAAAGATACTGCCGTGTACTGGCCATTTCCTTCTCCTGCTCACTTTACAGATGAGGAAACTGAGGCAAACAGGGTTAAGTGACTTACCCAGGGTCGCACAGCTAGTAAGTGTCTGAAGCTGGATTTGAACTCAGGAAGATAAATCTTCCTGTCTCCAGGCTTGGTGCTCTGTCCACTCTACCACCTAGTAGAAGCTTAATAAATATTTATTGATCGAGTCATTGGAGTCCCAGGACTCAAAAAATGGAGATGAAAGGGTCACATGATAAGCTGAATTGTAACGTAGTAGTCCTGGTCCCTGCTTAAATAACAGGAACAAGCTCACACTAAGCTCAAAGGCCCCAGACACACATCTCTGGCAACTGGGCAAATGACTCATTTTCACTGCCTCCAGCTTGAAGAACACCCACCCCGACACCCCAGCCCTCACCCCTATCCCCACTCCTTTGCTTCTCCCATCCCAATGACTGACATCAAGAGACACAGATCAAGCAATCATCTTTCCTTCGCTGAATAAAAGGCTATTTAGAAATGGAACCATGTATTTCAACATTCCACGTTCATGAACCCTTCTCCAGGCCCCCCCATTCCCCCATTCCCTGCAGCTATATTCCTCAACAATTTTCCTGGACTCTTTAAATGGCCTCCTTCACTGGGTCGATCACCTCAGCTAACAGACCTAGGCAGCCAGTCATCCATCCATCCCCCTCTCAAAAGAAAGAGGTGAAAATACATACCTCCAGTGATAGCCTCACCCATATTCTTGTACATAAATGCAGGTGAATTTAGAGCAAACATGTCCTATGGAGTAAGAAGAAATCCTCTTTCTGAACTCTCCTCCTGCTATACTCCATTATGCAAGGATCATTTAGCTTAGCCCCAAATGAAACAGGTTTCTGCATTCCTGACAGACTTTTCCTTGTGTGAGGGTTGTGTGCTGAACCAGAAGGGATAAAGAAGAGAGGAACCTGGGATCTCTGCCATGTCGGAATTCTTCTGATGATTCGGCTGAGATGAAGAGAATAAATAAAAATTAAAACTAAAAAGTTAAGTCTGAAATAAGGAAAGGAACTGAATCACATTGTATTTTAGCAAAGGGCAGCACTGACTTGTTTACTAATGGGGGCTAAGTATCCTGAACCATAACAGGAATGTATGAAATCCCTACAAGACTTCTCAAATTGAGGTTTGCAATTAGTAGTATTTAATATAACCAAAACTCTGATTCCTTATATCACCTAACAGAGGGTATGGGCCTCAAATTCACTGGCGTATCTGGGGAAACATTGGCTTACGTGAGAATAGTTCCTGATTACTGTACCTTTGTACAGGGATGCCATTTCACACACATGAATGTGGAGCTCTTTTACCATTAGAATGGGCTGGCCATCTTGCTACTTAATTATTAAAGACTGATACGATGCTATTATCTCATCTTACAAACAGGGCATTTGAGTACATAATACCTTGTTCAAGGTCACTCATCTAGAATATTACGATCACAGATTAGACCGAGAAGAGATCTTAAAAATCATCCAGCACAGGTGTCAAACTCCCTGCCCAAAGACTTCAACTGCAGCCAAATCACATTTAAATGGAATGGAAATCACAAAATAAACAAAAACATAACGGTTAATGTGTGGTTCTAAATCGATGTGGCCACAGGGATCCTTTACTATTTGAGTTTGACACCACGGCTCTGATCCAACCTCTTCCTTTTACAGACAGAAGGAGGCCCCAGAGAAGTTAAGTGACTTATTCAAGGTCACACAGGTGTAAGTGGCAGAACCAGGGTTTAAAACTTGGGTCCTCTGATGCCAAAATCAGGGCTCCCCACTGTACTGGGGGTAGCCAGGTAGCCCAGTAGATAGAGTACTGGACCTGGAATCAAGACCTGAATTCAAATTCAACCTCAGACACTCACCGTGTGACCCTAGACAAGTCACTTGACCTATCTTCCTCAGTATTCTCATCTGTAAAATGGGGATAACACCTATTTCACAAGGGCTTTTGAGCTTCAACAAGAAAATATGTAAGTTGCTTTTGCACACCTTAAAGCTATATAAATGCTATTATCATGACCACATAATCTCCAAGTCATTAGCCTAATTCTGCCACTGTCCTCTCTAAGCATATTCTGTGAGAAAGACTAGCACCTCCCTAGTCCAGAAAAAGAAATGCTGAATGTAGACAAAAGGAGAAGGCAGGGAGGGAAGGAAAGAGACAGTAAACGTGAACAATTACTTATTATTACTTATATGTGAATTATGCATCTTTCCCTAGGGTTTCTGAATAGCATTTATGAGTAAATACTTTGGGGAAACTGTCTCCTGAAAATGATCATTTTTAAAATGGCATTTCTATGGCAATTTAAGATCCTTTCTTTACAAAAGGCACATTGTTGCATACATACTCCAATCTCTGCTGCTCACTCTCCTACCACTATTTAAATCAGAGAGGAATGTGAGAACAGTGGTATGGGTTGACGGGAAGGACTATAATCCTTTACCCACAACGTTCAAATATGTGGCACAGATGGAATCACAACTGTAACCAAGTAGTAACATGCTGACAGTGGCAAAGAATGAAAAGCCCCAACAGACACCCGCAGTCCCCAGTAATGAACCTCCTATATATACACTCACCTACGGTTTTTAGTAAAAGGAACTAAAGAAAACCTGACACCCCAATGACAAATGTCCTTTGTGTTGACAACCAGATACGACCATAACTAAAACACACAGAGTTAATTGCCTAATCAGTCTTTTAAACAAACTCTTCACAGGATTAGGGATGTAACAGTACCATACCACATAAAAGTTGGGGAAACAATGCTGTTTCTGATGGAATACCACCCACCCACCTAAGACCTACAAAGATTAGGGATATGCTTGAAAGGAGACCAGACGAGCACTGTGATGGAAGTAAACAGCCTGACCTGATTAAAGCTGGACTCTTTAGGCATTAAAGGAATTTTGAATTGAGCATTACCCCCCAAAGAATGAAATATTGAAAGAATGCACTGAAATCTACCCTAAAGCAATGAAATAGAGGTCTAGCCAAAAATTCAGTCTTGTGATCCTGCCTTTTAATCAGCAGAGCCTTTACACATAACTTGTTAAACCTGCCTACTAGTCTACTTCAGCTCAAGCCCTTTCCTCAGTCGCTTCCCATTCCCAAGCATCACAACAATATACCAGTCAGTCTGAAAAATTCAAAAGATCATTCTGGTAGAAGCAGAGATACTGCTAGGCAACAGTTTCAATCACAAAGGAAAAAAGGCATTAGATACTTATTAAAACAAGAAAATGCAATCTAATGGTTATTAGGAGGGAGGAAATTCTTAACTCCTGTGGTCATTGGGATATAAAGCCTAAAACCAAATAGGATGAAGGCTTACTAGACTATGAAAAACACAACTTTAAAAAAAGGGACATGCGAATAACAGAGATACCCTACAAGAAACCTAATTCGGTAAACTACAACTTTGTTGAGCTCCTAAAAGTTAGCTCTCACAGGACTCTGGGCCTTAAATTATTATTCCCTTGTTATCCCCACAATATCGAAATATCAAGAGTTTTAAATAATGTTGTGGAAACCTACAGAATAGTTAAAAAATAAGTCATTTCTTGGCCCCGATAAACAAGAAATGTCTTAAATCCTTTCCACAAGACTAGACAAAGGAACTTAATAATATAGATAAATGAGTTATCTAAGCCTGTGATATAAGTTAAAATGGAAATGAAACAATAAAGAATCATGAGATTTCAGGAAATGGGTAAGAAAGGCTCCAGACTTGATAGAGGAATTTCCCATTTTAAGTTATTTCTCAGATGCTTTTCTTTATTAGCCTCAAAGTCAAGATCAGGTAATCTCTAACTCTATGGCTTATACTATGTAAATGTCATGTTAACAGTAAAATATGTGTGAAATAAGATTAAACAGTCTCATAAAAGCACTACGGCACTTCTAAGAAACAATCCTTTGATCTCAAGAGCTTATACTCTACATGCTCCATTAACTAAATTCAGAGTAACTCAAAACTGACTTTCCTGAAAACATCATATACTTCTTTTCTTGTATTTATTTCTCTACCACCACAAAATCGAAGGGAGCACCTTTGATTGTATTTAAGTTCAATGCAATCCAAACACAAACAATTCATTAAAGATTTTTCCTAGCATCCTCAATAGTTTCCCAGATGAGTTTAGGAAAACCTAGAAAATTTAAAACTATTGAGCCAATGTATAAAAGTATATTATGCTAAATAGCAAATGAGTGACCTCCAGCAATGGGAAAATAATTTTCAGTGGTAAACAGAAAGTTAGCCAGCACTAAAACCTTCAACAAGATTATTTTTCATTGAAAGATAATTCTTCTTCCCCTTACCACTATCAAGCAACTCTTCTCTTCAGCCCCACCCCACACCCATGTACTTAGTAAGCTCAAGATGTCTCTAAGTAAGACTTATGGAAAGATCCCCACCCAAGGCATCCCCAAATTAACTCTTTTCTTTCAAAAGATCCCTTCTCATTGCCTTTTCTAACTGGCAGTAAAGCAATTCTGACAATACAATTGACTTTTCTAAAGCCTAGGTCTGACCTTGTCATCCCCATACTCATAATCAGCTCTAGTCATGGCTCCTTACTACCTTAAGGATCAAATCTAAAATCCTTTGTCTTTTAAAGACTTTTATAACCTGGCCCTTCTCCTACCTTCCTAGTCTTTTACCCCTTCCCTTCCCCCCACACTGTGATGATCGTATGACACTGACCTCCTAGTTGTTCCTCACTGTACTCCATCTCCCGAATTCATGAATTTGCACTGGCTGTCTCCCTGTAACTGGAATTCTCTCTCTTCTCATCTGTTTCCACAATTCCCTAGTTTCCTTCAAGTTTTAGCTAAAGCCTCACCTTCAGCAAGAAGCCTTTCCTGATCCTCTTTAAACTTAGTGCCTGCAATGTACCTTCCACTTATGCTGTCTGTGTCTTGTTCATTCACGGTTGTGGTTGCATCACGTCCTTCCCATTAGCTTTTGAGCTCTTTGAGAGTAGGCACTCTTTGTTGCCCTCCTTTGTAATCTCCAGCTTTTATCACAGCTCCTGGCAAATAACAGGAGTTTAATAAATACAAGCCGACTTAACCTGACAGCTTAAGGAGAGAATGACCCTAGGCCAGGGGTGGGGAACCACATGTGGCCCTCTAGGTCCTCAAGCACAGCCCTTTGACTGAATCCAAACTTCACAGACAAATGAAGATTTGTTGGAAAACTTAGTAACTTATTAACTACCCCCTACATGCATAATGCCTAGTAATGAGAAGAAAACAAGTATGTATAGGCCATGATCCTTAAACTCACCAGACTTACAATTTAGTAGAAGAAATAGGTTCACAACAAACAACAATAGGAAGCAGGGTGTTAATTAGCTTGGAAATGGTATGAAAAATGAATTGAGAGAAGAGAGATAAGGAGGTAGACAGACTACTACAAGTGCATACATGAAACGTACCTGCGACAAGGGTCGGAACTATGGTAGAAGTAGTGGCACTGAAATGGAGACAGAATCGACCTGTAGGAGGTAAATTAGACAGGTCCCTTAGCCCCTCGGAGGGAGGCTGAGAGGGTGAGGAAGGGAGAGGAAACAATCATGACTCCAAGGTTTCAAAATGGGTATCTGGGGAATGGTAGCAGCCTCAACAAAGACATTGTCAAAAGGGCAGATGACTAGTTCAGGATTAGACATGCTGAGCTTGAGAGAGCGATATAATATGCAGGTGGAGACATCCTTCAAGATACTGGAGGGTTAAAAAAGTTGGGAGGACAGGGCAGCTAGGTGTCCCGGTGGACAGAGAGGCCAGGCCTAGTGAGGAAGGCCTGGATTCAAATCCAGCCTCTGACACTTACTAGCTGTGTGATCCTGGGCAAATCACTTAAATTAAAATCTGTAAAATGAGCTTGAGATCACTCCAGTATCTTGTCCAAGAACTAAGTAGAGTCATGAAGAGTTGAACACAACTGAAATGACAGAACAATAACAAGAGGAATGGAGCTCAGGTTATGGATTGAGATATAGACTTGAGAGTCTTTTGTAAAGAGGCAATAAAATTTTAGTTATGAGAACTGATGAAATGGTCATGGGTGAAAGTGGGAAGAAAGAGAAAATGGGCTGAGAAGGCCTTCAGTGACTCCCGTATTTAGGGGGTCAGAGAAAGATGCAGAACCAGTGAGGGACCAAAAAGAATAGGCAGCAGGAGAATAACTCTTACTGAAATAAGGGGAGGAGAAAATATTCTGAGAGAGGGATAATCAACAGTGTTGTGCTACACAAAAGTCAGAGAGGATGAAGACTGAGAAAAGGTTATTGGATTTGACAGAGAAGGTGGTCGTGAGTCACATAGAGAAAGCAGTTTCAGCAGCGTGTGAGGACAGAAACAAATGCATCCGGGGCTAAGTTGTCAGTTCAGGTTGACCAATTAAGGGAGCCAAGGTGGTTATGTAGAAGTTTGGTAGTGAAATAAAGGAAAGAAAGGGTACAACAGTTTGAGGAGGTAAAAGGAAAAACGAAAGGGTTTTTGGACTGAGTGATAAAAATAATAACCCAAATTTTGTTCCAGGATTTATGAAGTGTTTCCCTCACAAAAACTCTAAGGTGACTCAAATACCACTATCTCTCTTTCACTTATGGGAAAACTAAAAGTTCACAGAAGGTAACACAGATAGTCACATAGCGAGTAAGTGTCATGTATGAGATATATACCCAACTCTCTCAAATTTACATTCAGTGCTCTTTCCACCTCATCACACTTTCTCTGGCCAACTTTTCTCAACTGCTGAACTGGGTGATCTAATGGTTCCCCCCAATTCTAGGATTCTAAGACTTTTTCATAGAAGGCAGCTGGTAATATAGAGTGCATGGAGTCAGTGAACCTGAGTTCATATCTGGCCTTGGACACACACTAGCTATGTGAGCCTGGGTTAACACACAACTGCCTTGGTTTCCTCCACTATAAGATGAAAATACTAACAGCACCCCCTTGCAGGGCTCTCCTAAGGATCAAATGAGATCATATCTGTAAAGCAGACCCCGCGAACGCTCGTTCTCTTTCATTCTGTATGTAGGCAATGGGGAATCACTGAAAGTTTCTGGACAGAGGAATACTTATGGAAATTTAAGAAGATAGGCATATGCAGGAAAGACAGAAAAGGTGAAATAGGTTGAAGCACAGAGATCAATCAGACTACTGTAATAATCCAGGCATGAAGCGAATGAGGCCTCGAAGGAATGGCAGCTAAAATGAAAAGGACCAACGCAAGAAAGAATGTGAGGGATGAAACAGGATGGACTCGTAGCTGATTCAATACAAGTGAATGGAGCAGAAAGCAAACAACACTGAGGCAGGCAAAGTAACTAGAAATCCACACCTTAGATATCCATTAATAAAAATGATGATGATGACAGTAAATAGCCAGTGTTCACATACGCCACTGAGGTGTGCACGAGACTTTGCAGGCATTCCTTTGATCCTCACCCACAAAAAGGTACTATTTTTACAACTATTTCACGGATGAGAAAACTGAAGCTGAGAGTGAATAAGAAATGTGTCCTGGGTCATGCGAATACTAAGTGTCTGAAGCAGAGTTCCTAACTCCAAATCCAAAATTCACTACGGCACCTAAAGTTTCTGCAACAGTTTGCTGCTTCCTCTTCAGATTCATCATTTTTTTGGATATGTCTAAGCTCATATTCAAACAAATAGATTTTTCACCTTGGGGAGATCCTATAATTAATCCTGATAGTAAGAATTATATGAAGTTTCAATAAATCTACACACACACACACACAATGCAAAACTGTAGCTGAGAGCCTAACATTACTACCCATTAACACCAATAACTTGTCACACAAATTGGTAATGGAACACACTAACCCCTAATTTCTAGTGTACAGAGATTTACCTGAAGTAAATATGCCACTGAAATATTTGTAGCCAGATGATAAGATTAAATAATTCTTATCAGTGCCACTAGTTTAAGAACTTAAATTGCCAAAAGTACTATCAGCCCTACCCATTTTTGTCTTCCTCTAGTAAAGGTTTCTGCCATACATTATTGACTGAGAAGAAAGACTGTGACCCTGACAGAAGTTACAAACAAGATCAGGGTAAAAAGCCAGACCATAAAGGATACAAATTACTAACCTAAACAGCAGCTAAACACAAGTAATGAGGATGTGGTCACCTCTTGTATTGGGTAAATTTTACATTCTTCAAAGAGAAAATCTACTCAAATAGGTTTCTGTTACTTTGGTACTATGGACAAAAAAAGTAAAAGGGTTTAAGAAAAAACAGAATCCAAGAAAGCAAGCATCACAGCTCTGTAAAATGCAGGCCAAGATGGAGACAAACGTGGTCATCCCCTGGTCTGCTCCTAATGACTCATGTCACTAATGGGCCAGTTATTCAACATCACTCACCTGAGATTTCTCATCCGTAATATGAATGGACTATACAATCCCTAACATCCCTTTTTCAAGTAAATTCAAGAGTAGACTGCTTTACCCGTTTTTATCTTTCATTTGAAATGGCACCTCCTCTCCCTTCATAAAGTATCTTTCACCAGAAATGAAACATTTTTGCACTCGTGGAAGAAACAGTATTTAATATCATTTTCTCAATATGTCACTGACCAGAAAGGACTGATCATTTCTGTGTTAAAGACTAGGGTTTTTAAAAATAGTCAACACTGATGCTATTCTAAGCAGATAAGAAGGTCAGCCTAAGTTCTTGTGATGGATGGTTTATTGGAAGGAAGTAATAATTTTTGCATATACATGGCACAAATTAATTATATACAGTACACTTTCCATGATAAAAGTTATGATGCTGTTCACAGAAAGGTATCAATTTAAGATACATAATACATAAGCTAAAATATACACATGGGGAGAAGAGTGAGAACCAAATGGCCTTTTTAATTATTTAATAACCTCTGGATGTATCTCAAGGAATACTGATAATTTAATGTTCAAAAAGTTTTTAATAAACAAACTTCTAGTAAAGTTAATCAAAATATTTATAATACTATTCAATAGTTGCACAATATTTCCAATATACAATCAAGAAGATGCACAGTACAACACTTAATAAGAAAAAAAATCCATTGCACCCACAATCAGAAACGTCTCACATCCTTATTGTCTGGAGGCTGCACTAGCATATTTATAGAAACATTTACAACACTTTAGTAAACACAAACCTTCTAGACGTAACGCAGCATAATGAGCTTCAAACTGAACGTGAAGTGTCCACACACAGCGCCACTTACTCAGAGCTGATTTATGGGTCATAAACCATTATCCCTATTGTGAATAAACAACACACCTTCCCCGTCCCATGTTAAGAAGACTAATATTCCTTTGTTATACACAACTGGTACTCAGCACTCTGAACGGTCCTGCAGCAGAACGCCGGTCCTGGCTTTCTGTCTCAGTGCTCGATATGACATCATGTCTTACGACCATATAGTTCTCACTTCAGTGTCCTGTTAGATAATCCTGGGTAGAGTCCGACGCGAATGAATCTGCATCTTCATTATCTGAATCGTCACTGCTGTCGTCGGCGGCTGGCTCTCCTGTGAGGGCTATCCGAGCATAATCATCCGTGTCTATAGACTTGCAAAAATGAATAGCATATTTCAGTTTTTCCTCTAGTACTTGTTTACAGGAATACCTGGGTAACTTCAGCAAAAAGAAGCATGTGTATGATTCCGGAAGGAAGTGGTCAGGTGGATTGTACTTATCCAAAACCTATCAGTGAAAAAAAAAGATTAACTTAGGTCAGATAGCAAACAATAATTATGAAATTCGGCAAACACTTTAAAAATTCATGATATTAATATCAACCATAGCAACATACAAACCAAATTATCTGATTTTATATAAATAAAAAATATATGAGATGCAAGAAGTATAGCATCAGTCTCCTCTTTTTTCTACATATGGTTAATTTTTCTCTGTTCTAGATCACTTGGACACAGGGACATTTTGCTTAGCTGTACCATAATGTTGGTGCTTTGAATTATTATATTTTCATTAAACTTTGGACACTGGAAATTATAATGTAGAAGGAACTAAACTTATAGACACAATACATTTTTTTAATGGAAACTATATTGAGCTAGTTTAAAAAGCAAAAATATTAAAATGGTATTTGTGGTTAAATAAAAACAGGGCAATAAACAGTAAAATACTGCTCCTACACGAACCACTTAACTCCTGGACTGCACAGCAGGGCCCTCTAATGTATGGGGGCTACCAAATACACAACATCCAATCTCAATTCAAATAAGGACTATTTGAACAAGTGTCCATTTTAGTCCCTCATGGCTGGGGACAGAAATATGAAAGCCCATCAGTATGGATCAATAAGCTCAACAAACATTCCTGCCACCCAGAAATCTAGGAAACAACCTAGAGAAGTATCTACAGAATGGAAATCAGAGACCCCTTGAGAGGGAAACTAAATTATTTCAAAGTACCTTCTGATTTGACAAAACTCATTTCAAAATTGTGGCCTTTTGGGAAAACTGGTCAAAGGATAGCTTGAGAATTATGAACCGGGGGTTCCAAATCTTACAGATCTCCTAGAATCATCCAGGAAAAAAGTGGCACGAGACATTCTTGTAGAGCACTCTCAGATATGACCCTTCAGTAGATTTATTTTTCCCTTAAAAAGGAATCCCATTAGACAAACTGTGTTGAGGTTTGAGAACTAAGGCACCGTATCTTAATTTCACACAGAGTCTCAAAAGTCTTAGCATTAAGGTGTTTGGGATACCCTATATAATTTCTTTGCAAAACATCCCCTAGCACACAGTAGGCACTTAAAAATGTTTGATTATTATATTTAACATAATATCTCTATGGTTAGGTAACTATTTTGCAGCCACAAAGACCATGGCACAGAACTTATTACAGACACAAAATTAATATTGTCTATAGCCTTCTGATTTTTCTCAGTCAAATGGTCTATGGCTCTGAACAGAAAAGAAAGCTTTTTTTTTTTTAAACAAAACAGCCTGTAGAAAACACATACATCGACTAGTATATATATGGTGCCTTAACAAAGTTGCAAAATTTCAGTGTATATTGATACCCAGATCTAAACAGAAGTTTAAGCTATGAAGGATACTTTCCTCACAACTCTGCAAGGTGCACAATCTATTTCCATTTTATAAATTAGGAACCTAATTCTGAGAAGTTAAGTGAATTGCCCATGACCACACAACTAATCTCTGAGACAGGACCAATGTTTAACTTGAACCAATGTCTCATGACTCTGTTCTCTCCCTGACACCACAATAGCTTCCAAATGGTGGTCAGATAAATTACAAAAAGATAAGGGAATGGCCTTATTCAACCATGGACAGAACCTTTCAGCCTTCTAGGTTTATCAAATCAGTAGGGGTATATGATATTTTTCAGATGTTTGAAACTTCAGGAAAGAAGAGGAGATCCAAAAATACTGAAGAAATATAAAAAGATTTAAAAGGAGCTAGTCCAAATCTGCAAGATCCACAATCCATTAAAAACTACTTCAAGCTGTGCACAGCCAGAATAATAGACATTTTCCCCATTTTCCTGAGAACCTAAATGAATTTATCAAAATTAATCCAGTTTTTTATTATTTATTAAATGAATTTTTAATTCATTTAATAGGAATATTCTCCCATTGTCACAGAGTTCCTGCTTTCAACCACCAACACCATCAACCTTACCTGAATAACAAAGTCTCTGCCTCTGAAATCAGCAATTGTTCTCGGAAGTCGTGTCCTGCCCCAGACAAAACGGAGGAAGAGAGAGCGCTCTGTATTAGAGAAGGATTCCATCACTTCCCAGAACCACTGGATCAAAGAGGCAGTAGGTTCAATTCCTTTATATGTGGCTACAGATTTTAAAAGATGAAGTGGAATATCAGGGCTTCCACAGACCTGGGAAAACAAGGTCTCATTAGAATTCACTGAAATTGTTCAAGCTTTTATATTTTCCACACAAAAAATAATTCTCTTCTTCCCTGAAAGTCTTACACAACTAAGACACATCACCTGTTATTATTGGTAAGACATTTAATAAATGCCTGACTTGAGATTTAAGAACTAGGGAAATGCTGCATTTAAAGTCAATACAACCCTTACATTAATTTTTATTTTTGTTAGCACTATCTATCCAATTTAACTTTGTTTTTAGCTTCAATTAACATGCACGCATACACTGTAGAACTGCAAAGGAGAGCTGAAACAAAAAACAAAACCAGAGCAATGTTTTGGCTCATCAAGACAGGTTCCACCTGTATCCCCTAAGAGACAATCCAATGAAAACAGAAAATAAAGAAGCAAACGCACCATTGTTTCCAGTTCATATCCAGTGAAGAGCGAAAGAAGAGGAACAGGGACAACTCGGGCCATCCCTTCCCGTACTGCAGCCACTTGTTCATCAAATTCATGGAGCCTAAATAAGAAAGAAGACATCATGACTGACACCAGAGTTTTAAAGTCCTGTCTTTAGTAGGATTTTTTTCCCTGGTCCTATCAAATGCCACAATACTGGTGTTTCATTTCCTTACCATGTGAAATCTTAGCTAATAAAAAACCTCAAAAACAATGTTTTTGACAATACTTTGCTCATTCTTAAGAAAAATTACTGTTGTAGAAAGCTACATAAAAAGATATAATGCAGTTAATATTAATGCAGTTAATAACATTCAATCAGCTCCCCCCTGAGGGAGACACAAGAAAAAACAGAAAAAAGGTAACTTCAAAGAATCAAGGAGGAAGTTTGTTTTACCAAAGAATAATGAGAGGTTAGTTATGTATATGACAGAACAAATCAGAGCCTAAAGGAAAAATATCTGCCAGAAAAGCCAAATGACCAGATCATAATCCCAATAATCCATTTGTGAATATTTACTGAGCACCTCCTATGCATGAGGCACCGTGCAGGACAGAAAACAGTGGAGGGCAGCTGTCCTCAAAGAGCTTATAATCTAGCACAGGAGACAAGAAGTTAATGTAATGTGTTGCAACACTAAGAAACAATTATTATCCGATGCTGGTGGGAATTCAGAGAAATGGAAAGACAGTCTCTTTTTCCACAAAATTTCCACATCGATTAGAGTACCTCTGAGCTCTACTTGCAGTTTCTACACTATGATTCAATTCCTTAAAAAGTATAAATAATTGTGGAGTTTTGTTTACCTTTAGTCTAGCTATTGTTCTAAGAAAATTGAAACTTGGATCCTGTAACCAGAAAAAATAGCTGAGGATATAAAATTATAAACAGGCAAACAAACACCGAACCACTTATTAGCTGACCGACCTGCCTCTAGCACATTCTACTTGCAACTTCAGACAAGCTGAATAACCTCCCTGGGCCTCAATTTCTTCACATAAAACAAAAGTAATGAAACAGATAATCTTGGAAGTCCCTTCCAACTCTTAATCAGGGAGCTACGGATTCCACGATCTTGGGAAATTTTAGACTTCCAGGAGAAGCATTTTATCTATCTATCTATCTATCTATATATATATAAAACCAAAACATTTTGAGAAAGGTGAAGATTATAGAAAGTCTAAATAATTAGGAAAGACGATTCCCACAAACCTGTAATTTATTGCCAATCTAACATATTCAGCACGGTTATCCAGTGTAATGTGGGTGTATTTAGAGCTCAACTGAATATCCTGACCACTTGCACTTGGCACTGTGAAGGGAAGGCTCATTGCTTCAAACTCCTCAGAAGTAGCTTCATTGTCCCGGATGTACATCAGCCCAGGAATAAAGTCTTTATCAACCTTTCAAAAGGAAACAGTCTCCTTATTAAACCAACCAAATTATTCATCCCATAATAATAAACACTGATTCATACAAAATCATATGCTTTACTTGGCACATTAACAGTACAATCTATTTATTAGTACTTCAAACTATCTGTGTTAATAAATATATTTTTTAAAAAGCATTTCATCCTGGGAGAAGAAAATATGAAATTAATTCCATTCAAAAAAAGCTTCTCCAAACTGACATATGACATTGTACACAGCAGTAGCACTATAGTATGATGATCAACTGTGGATGACTTGGCTATTCTGAGCAATACAAAGATCCAGGCCAATTCCAAAGGACTTATACTAAAAAATGCTATCCACCTCCAGAAAAAGAACTGATGGAGTCTGAATGGAGATCAAACCAGACTGTTTTTTACTTTCTTTGTTTTCTCCATGAGTTTTTCTTGGAGGGGTGGGAGAGGAAATTGTGTTCTCTTTCACAACATGACTAATATGGAAATATGTTTTGCATGACTACATATGTATAACCTATATCAAACTGCTTACTTTCTAGGTGAGAGAAGAGGGGAAGGAAGTTGGAATTTAAAAATTTTTGAAATAAAATGTTAAAAAGTATTTTTACGTATTATTTTACATAATTTTTAAAAATTATTTTACATTAGAAAAAATGAAATATAAAAAACTGACTATTGAGAAGGAAAAAAACACTTAAAACAGGTTGTAAGTGCTTCATCTGTAAAAATACAGGCATCAGGGCAGCTAGTTGGCGCAGTGAATAGAGCACCGGCCCTGGAGTCAGGAGGACCTGAGTTCAAATCCAGCCTCAGACACTTGACACACTTACTAGCCATGGGATTTTGGGCAAGTCACTAGCCCAAATTGCTCCCCCTCAAAAAAAAGCAAAAAAAAAAAAAGGTAGGCATCTAGACTTCATGACCTCTCAAATATTTTCCAATTCTGACATAGTAAGATTCTATGTCCCTATAATTTTAAGCTACATGACTAACTATTAATTTCCCAAATAAACCATCATTTTTGGTAAATACAGTATCTTACCTCACTGAGATCAGCAATTGTAAGGTTCATCCCTGCCAGTTGCTTCCAGACAGGTTCAGCAAGGTTGAGGCTTAAAGGACTCCCAGTTCGAATGGCAATGCCTAGTAACACACCTGACAATTTTTAAAAATAAAAATGACAGAAATATTTTGAGGATAGTGTCTAAATAGTTTCCCTTATCAATTACAACAGGGAATCCAGCTGCACTCAATGGGATTTTAGGACTTCATTACCCACTCCACACAGTTTGGTCTTTGTTCAAAGTGCTTTGCCTCAACTAAAAATCTATAAATTTAGAATCTTTTGTTTCTTTTTATTATCTGTTATTGATGAGCAAATTTTTGACAGACGCTGGTTGTTCCAAATTTCCAATTATCTTTAAAATCCTAAATGCGGTATTTCTTAATGGCTAGCAACTTTTCCAGCTTTTTTCATTAATGGAAAAAAGAGTTCACATATCTTTTCTAAATACAAATGTTGGAAATCTTATTTGTAGGCTACACTGGGGTTTGCAAAGTATTTTCCCCACAAATAAAAGGGCAAGAAAGATACTACAGACACTATTTCTATTTCAAAGATGAAAAGAGCGAGATTTAGTGGAGTTAAATGGAAGGGACTTCCCTACAGTTACAAAGTTAGAATTAGGAAATGAGGCCTCAAACCTAAGCCTTCTGATTCAAATTCCAGAGGTCCTGTCCTAAATTAATAAAGCATTAGACACTTTACTGCAACCTACCCAGGAAACGAAACATATTTGTATGCAAGGAAGATTTGGCAGCTGGGTTCAATAAGAAGCAATCTCTATTGGCTCCAGATTCATCTCTGCCATTTGGAGTCACAATGAGGAGAGGAGTAAGTCCATTCTGAAGTTCTTCACACATTTCTGCTATTGACTCACTATAACCACCTCCACAGTCATCCACAGACTCACCTTGGAAGGAAAATAAAAGTTAGTAGAAATTAATAGACTGTAAGAAAAACATATACACATACATACACATACATATATAATGAGCCTTCCTGATGTCTCCAATCAGTAATGTCTTTTTTCTCCTTGGACCTCAAATAGCACTTTGTTTCTGTGACTCTCTCATGCGTGTACTCATCACTGCTGTGTGGGAGTCAACTCTCTACTAGATATGAACTCTATGAGAGGAAAGCGTTTGCATTCTCCTCAACCTACACTCCTAGCAGTTAACAAAGTGCCAAATGTTTGCTGAATTTTAACTTCTATATTCAAACTATAACATTTAACTTTTCACATTCAAATTTTTTTTTGCTCTAAGCTGAATATTTACTAGTCAATAACTGAATACAACTTCATGGTACTCATGTTTAGATCCATTTACAAAAGATTTTGTTTGTTTAAATATATCTTTTTTTCCACTTTTTGTGACTGAAATCAGTATATTATAGAGTTGGCAAGGTAAATAAAAAAATCATAGAGAAAAAAATTGTTACCAACAAACTTGACTTTCCACACTCGATGAGGTAGGAGGAGGCTGTCTGGACTAAATGAACTCATTTTAGCACACATTTGACCAAAAACAGACTTGGTACCATCAGGGCCAGCCAAACCACCCTTACTCCTTGATCGTTTTACCTAAAACATAAAAAGATGTCCACTGTAGGTGGTGCAACAGAAATTTGTATAGCTCTGTTTTTGGTCCACTAACCAAAAGAACAAGTAGATGCAAGATATAATTTGACTATACCTATGACCCTTAATGGAGGAATTACTCTGCATTTTAGCCTATGTCTCATCTCATTGTTTCCTATTACAAAATATCTCTTGTATTTAGAACTTCTCATTCATAAGTTTTCCCACAATTTTATTACAGCTTCTGGTCATCTCTCACTTAGAAAACTGTAATCCAAATCACTGAGTGGCTCACATATAACCCTAGTCTCCTTCAAATTAATATTTGGTGCCAAAGTTGTTTTGTTGCCCATTTTTCTGACCATGCCAACCAATCAGCGTTTCTCAATGAACTACGGACAAAGTCCAAATCATTCACCTTCTGATTCAAAATAGGACTTCCAATATACTTCATTTCTCACATTTCCTACTACACTCAAGCATTTTTGGTCATCTCAGACACAAAACTCCTTTAGCTGATCCACTACAATTCTAACTTCAAAATTTCTTTCTAAGTTACACCAAATGCTTACAGTATTTTTCCCCTGACAAATATGCCCAGTCAGGTCTCTTCTATCACTTAATAAGCTCTTGGAAACAATCTGGATTTGTCCTATGTAGACATGGAAACTATTGTGGCTACTCACTATGTTACTTTAAAATCATTTCCTCTTGTGATAGTTTTAATACCTTTTCCCATTTTCTTATATATTAGTTCAATATTTTCATTCTGCTGATTTAAAAAAAATTCTGCCTTATCACACTGATTTATGATAACTGACTTTTACACAGGGCATTAGGGTTTGCAAAGTGCTTTAAATATATTCCTCACTAGACTGTCACAACAATTGTATGTGGTAGGTTCAGAGATTTAGTGGTAGGTTCAGAGATTTAGAGGTAATGAATGGAAGCAAAAAACATTATCTTCACTTTACAAATGAGGAAACAGGTTCAATAAGGTTAAAAATCTTGCTCAAGGTCACACAACTAATGTAAGAGACGGAGACCGAATTCAGACCAAGGTCTTCTAATTTCAAGTCTAGCCATCTCTCCCCTACCTCTCACTGCATCTCAGCGCTGGCTTACTTCATAATCATCTGGTTGACAAATACGTTATCTTTCTTCACAGTTGATACACAATTCTGAGCATCATGTTACCTGCTAACATGTCTTGTATACAGTGAGAGACAGAGTGTATACACATACACACACACACACACACACACACACACACACACGCACAGCAGTGCTTCATTCATCTGGTGGCACAAAGAGGGTATGAAAGAGTCCACACAAATTTTCCAGAAAACTGAAGCTCTGAAACACCCAAACTGTTGTGATTACTTTAACAGAATTCTTTCTGTGCGGTAATCTTAACAGAGCACAATGTCCAGGACTTACCCTCTCCCTGATGCCTCAGGGTCATCATTTCACATGTTAATTATTACACAGTAGTACAATATATAGTGATGCTCTCAAGCGTTCAGGAGTATACAAGGCTGCTTGTCCCATACTAAATATCCCTGAAGTGCTCTCCATGCCTTTTAGAGTTGCACCTGCTGTTCAGCTTTTGTGTATTCCCTTATTGTCAATCTGTCGGCTGATACTTAGCACTACCTATGTCCCACACCCTTATATCTCCACTCTGAGCCCCAATCTACTATTGTAGGAACCGAACCAAATGTAAATATCAAGAATGAAGCTATAAGTCCACCAGTTCTGTTTACTCGGGCACCTCTTTTACTCACTCTCCTGCATTGAGGAGATAAGCAAGGTTTTATTAGACAGATTTTTTAGAAAATTATTTTGATTATTTTTAAGTAGTGTTTTCGTCCCCTACGTCTCACGTCTCCTATGGTAGTGGAGCTCTTTTAGGCACTTAGAAATTACTATTCAGTGGATTAAAGTTCATGCTATAAACTTTCTTTCTCTTGTTAAATGCCTGTCTTCTTGAGTTCTTTAAGTTCAATAAAATTCGGTGTGCTAACTAGTATGCATTAAAATAATCAGCTGCAACAATGTAATTAAATCAGTTACTACTCATTTACCAAATCTAATGAATAGCAGGATTTACAAATTTACTATATGAGTGATTTCCAAAGCTAGTAATAGTACCATATCATATCCATGTCTTTTTTCTGAGGAGTTTTTTTTTTTAGTGTTATAACACAATTCTATAATACTGATCTTTTTTTATACTTCAAAAAGCCCACTATTTCTCAAGTGTGTGTACCTTTTCTCTCAACACAGAACATAAGCCCTCTATATTTTAGTAAGCAGTTTCTACGGGCAATGACCAAAAACAACCCCCCGCCCCAAATCCCCTAGTAACCAACTTTCTAGCGATGAGCTAGTCAAACTTAGCTAGCTTAGTCTCCCTCCTCTGAGCAAGACACACACATGGTCAATCACCACAATGACACTTAAAACCCTTCCATATTACTGGGCACAATTACTGAGATTGTACCTTTGTAATGTATTACCTTCAAAAATCAAAAGAATTCAAGTAAACTTTACCAAGGTGGCATATCATACTACTGCTTCCGAAATCAGTCCTAATATGACAGATTCAAAGACTGTACATTTTAATAAGGAAGAACTATATTACAAACACTTACACAAAGATCAAAAACTAGTTTTACATTTAGGAACCAACCCTCAAATTTTGAAATTCAAAAAATTTTTCAGCTTTCAGGAAAAATAAAACAACGAACAGAAGGGGAAATGCCCTAAACCTGTTGTTGCGTCTCAATTGAAGGTCAAAGGTTATCACTCGAGGTCTCCAGAAAATATCCTCGAGAAGGCCTTAAAGAAGACGAGCACATCCAGCTAAGGCACTTCCTGGGCTACATACGGAGTGTAATGAAGTACTCACAAGCAAATACCGCTTCTTCTGCAAACACACATCCTCAAAGGGTCAAGTTGGAATAGATTTTATACAGCCTAAGAAGCAGGCTCCCACTGACATTCATACCAAGGGTACGGACTGACATACTGACAACTGACAATGAAACTGGCCAGTCCAGTATTCTTTTTTTTTCAAGTTATCTCTATAGTTAAATAAAAATGCATATAGTAAGAAATATATATATATATATATATATCTGCACACCACTAAAATGAGAACAATGAAAACCACTGGATGGGACATAGGTACCTGGAACTTGTTCAACTTGCTGTAACATTGTGACAGTTAAAGGACAGCATAGCTAGGAACTTGTTATGTGTTACCATCTCAGCAATGGGAACCCATTGTGGATAACTCTGGACTACTCTGTGACTTAATTTTTTTTTTTATGCTTAACTGAGATATCTTCTCAAATGGCATATGTGACAAACTGTAAAGTCATCAGAAGAGAACTGAATTTCATTTTATGCAATGCAAAATTTCTAAAAGATAACTGACCTTTGGTAAACAAAATAGATACTAGAATTTTAAAAGAATTCCAGTGATGATTACCTTTCTATAGCCCCTCATTGACACTGAGGCCTTTAACCCTAAATTGAGAAAAAGCAACATGTTGGGCTTTTTTCCCTTCCGTTTTTTTCCCCAGAAAACAGAAAAAAAAATTATGTAATTTCAAATTAGGGTTGATCTAACTAATTTCAAGTAAGAGTTGATTCCTATCTAGATGCAAAACTAATTTGTGATATAGTTATAAATGAAATTATATTTATCATTTAAGTCAATCTAGATTTTTCAGAGTATAAAATCTTGGTTAACCTAAAAAAACCCAGTTATTCTGTTTGTAACTGAATTTTTAAATTAACCATAAAACTTTGTTTCAATCTATGGTGAAGATCTTTTAAAAACTATTATTAGTCTCCATTCCTAACTCAGTTAAGGATAGCATATTAAGCCTAATTCAAACTTTCTTTAATAGCTAATGATTTGTCAAAAGGTTCAGCTTTTGTTATTCCATGAGTCTTTATTATATACACATTATATATGATTTATGAAACTGAGCTGAATTGAAATTAAGCTAAATATTTGTTAAATATATTAATCTGTTTTGATGAGGTCCTAGATATAAATTCATTATTCTATTACTTCTTCCAGAAAAATCTATTCCAACACATCTTACAGAATATACAGAGTAATACAAATTCTTTTTGTACATGGTTAGAATATATTTATTTAGAATGAGCTTTTTCCAATAAATTTTACCAGCATCTTTTGTTTTTACAAGACCTAGATTTCCACCTGTGTCTCTCACCTTCTCCTTTCCAAAAGAGCCGCCATCATGTGTGACAAATAATTTTTTAAAGTAAAAACGAAAAAGAGAAAAACATCAGCAGTGTGCCGATACACGGAAAAATATCAACTCACAAAGGTCATTCCCTGGCGAGAACGAGCAGTTAACAGCGTCACATGGAGCAAGAAAGAAGTGTACTTCTCATGACAGCTCGTCACAAGAAGAGTTAACCATGTGATGAGTTTTATGGCCAAAGCAAACCAAGAAATCATCCACTGATGGGACACACGTCAGGAGGCGTCTCTCAGAGTAAGTCAATGGTTGATCTTTAGCCTGTTCTTACTTGTATTTCTGATTTAAAAAGACAGGATGTAAGAAAAGAGAAATTCTAATTAACTCAGGGTTGTCATTAATTAGGACTTTATTAACAACCGGGTAAAAATCATGTGTTACTACAAAAGATATCTAAACAAAGGACTCCTTCTTTACTCTGTTTCCTTTTAAAAAACTCCACTGGAGTTAAATTAGAAGGTATCTGAAGGGCAGACTAATTTCACTGGCATATCAAACACCAAGTAAACTTCAACACGGGCTAAGCCTAGCTTGTGCCAAGTGAAGACCTTCGCCAAGCTCTGAAGAGCTATTTTCTTTGCGCAAAAGAGATGCCCTTTGAGGCAAACAAATTTGGCTGAACAGCGGCCACTAAAGTCCCTGTTTTCTAAACTGTAACTGTTTGTTATGGTTACAAAGTCGATACCAAAATGGTCTTAACAAGAAAAGGCCATTTTATTAAGTTAACTGAAACAATGCATTAATAATGTTGAGCAAATATTTGTGGAAATAACTTCGCTGGCCCCTGGCACAACATTAAATATTCCAACGTCAGTGAACAGGAAAAAAGCCACCCATGACCACTTCCATCAATGTGGTCACATGTGTTCTCCAACAAAGGACAAAGGTTTAATACACTTTATTCAAAATGACCCCAGTATAACTGTGGAAAGACTTCTAGTCATGTAACCAACAGCAGGGCAAAATCATGTGTTAATAAAAAAGTTACATGGACAAAGGATTTTTTTCTTCATATTATCTGTTTCCTTTTCAAGCATTTACTGGAGTTAGGAAGGTATCTGAAGAGTGAACTAATTCTATGTGTGCATTAGATGACAGTAACCTTGAAAGCTGCCTGTCCTGGAGTCAGGAAAGCCTTGTTTCACATCCCACCTCTGACACTTATAGCAGCCAGGTAATGCTCGGCAAAGCACAAAACCTGTATGTGCTTCAGACAGCTTCCTGAGACTTAGAAACCAAACACAATGACCATTTTTTTATTTTTTCCAATTTACCATTTTTTCCAACATTAGAGTCCTATAAGCATATCCGATGTCATCAGAAGTTCGACTGGAAACAAGATGTAGGCAGGGGAGCAAAGAGCCAGAAGCCTACACACATCTAATAATGCTTTTAGATTTTTCCCAAGGGATTAATGAAAGTGCCTGGATGAGACTCTTGTTCCCAATATCATCTCTTCTTTACTCCTACAATCACTGTGACATAGCATCCATCATCTGTAAAACATCACTGAGAGTTCCAAGTTCTGCTACACTAAAAAGCGCATGTTTCTTTTACCTGTATTCTGTTTAACTCTACCACAGGACCATGCTGACGATCTCTCACCATAGTCGCTTGCACAACTTTTCGGAAAGCTGCTTCCTAAAAAAGGTCAAAATGGACAAATTTAGGATAAAACATATAAAGTATTTTTAATACTATAAAAATTATGTTCTGTTATGCTTAGATAATAACTGGAAGTTCTCTTTTTAATGTACTTTAAGTCAGAAATAAGATGAACTTTCAGAGCCTCTCTCCTAACTATTAATACTATATATGGATACAAGGCAAGGCAGGTATCAAAAGGAAGAAGCAATTTATATCAGGTGAGTAAAGATATTATGAAATTCCCTTCTGAAACAAGAAAATACAAAAGGCTTCATTCCGGCAAACCAGGAGTGAGTGTGAATGTGTGTATGTGTAAAATCTTTTTCTGCTTTGACCTGTGGAACAAAAAAGATACAGAAGCTATTGGCATTCAGAGGGTTGATGGGAAGAATTGATAAGCCAATCAAAAGTTTTTCTGGGACTAGCAGAAATCCTTCATAGATAAACTATCAGCAAGAATTTATTAAATGCCTACCATTTTCCAGATACTGTGGTTACCACTGGGCATACAAAAAATTAAACAGCTTCTACTCTCAAGGAGCTTATGTTCTAAAGGAGGGTCGTGTGTGTGTGTGTAAGTATATACAAAATAAAGAGCATAAACATAAATAAATACTAGGTAATTAAACATAAGATAGTGAGGTGGAAGAGAGGGTAAGCAACCAGCATTTGGGAGGTGGGGGGGAGATCAAGAAAGGTTTCATGTGTAGTATGGCTTTAGCTGGAATCTTGGAGAGAGAAGAGATAAATAAATGCATTCTAAGTATGAAGGATACACCAGTGCAAAGGCACAAAGATGGGAGATGAAGTTCCATGTGCAAGAAAGAGAGAGAAGGACAGTTTGGCTAGACTATAGTATGGGATGGTGAATAATGGTCCAAAAGAGTTGAAAAAATTAAGCTGAACCGTGGCTATGAAGAGCATTAAGCTAAAAAGAAATTTATCTTTATCCCAGAGGTAGTAAATCCTTTCTTGAAGCCATGTAACCTCACCAGAAGAAAAGTGAAGTGAAAAAATAAGGGTCTTGTTGTTCTGGAAGAAATTTAGGAGTTCACAGAAGAAAGTGTGTAAATTCCCAAAGGCATTCTGTTCTGGTCTGCTCCACTCCTCCGGACCCATTCCGGGTCCAGTTTGTGGTTCATCACCAGTGTTTGTCCATAACAGAAGGCACCAGTGGGACAGCTCTTTAAGCTTTCCATCCAACTGCACACATCATCTAGACAATAAGCATACGTTATCTATCTACTTTATAAATTTTCTTTGTGGAGATTTAGACCACGCCATTAAATGTGATCATACATGTGAGGAAGCACTACAAGGGTCTGATGCAATCAAAATCATGTCATCTGTATGTAGAAGGAAATGGGCCCAGTCATTCACTCAACTAGTCCTATTAAGTGCCAAACCCTGTGCTAACTGAGTGCTATACCACAACAGCTTCCCGGAATTCCTCTTCCATTTGTGCTCCATGGATATTTTCCATGACAGCAGCTAACACATTTGGCTAGCACCTTTCTCCACTGTTTTATCTGATACCTTATATTAATAATGAGAGAATCAAAAGATTTCATTATTGTCACATCCTCAAGAATTCCTGTAGGATTTTAGCATATATATGAAAACAACAATTTGATGGAGAGCCTTTAAAGCAGTATTTTGCTCTAAGAAAAAAAACAAAACACTTTTTGTAGTCAACAAACTATAAGCAAAGTCTTATATTCTCTAAATGATCTTTTTGCTAAGATTTGCAAAATGTTAGAAAATCATTTGCAAAAGCATACTTATTCCCTTCTCATGCAACTTCATTACAGTTGCCTTTGGGCCAGGGGTGGTACACACATGCTTGTAATCTTTGCAACCAAGGAAAGAGGGACTGGTGGACTGACTAAACTCTGAAACTGGTGGAATGACTAAGCTCAGAAATTCTAAATTTCTGTGGGTTAATCTAATCAAGCATTTATACTGTTTGGCACCAACATGGTGAGCACCTGAGGGCAACCAGGCTATCCGAACACAGTGAATTGGCCCAGGTCAGAAACAGTACAGATCAAAGCATCCGTGCTGCTCACCATGGGATTGAGTCAATGAGAGACCACTGCACTTTTATCTTAGACAAGATAGGGAGACTTAGTCTATTTTTTTTAAAGATGTCTTTGATGCATACGTAGATTATTTTCAAAAAGATTTCTTTGTACAGAGATCAGAAAGTACACATATGAGTTAGCAAATACTGACAGTCTCTCCATTGCCTCTGGTGATAAGGCTCGTGATTTTGTGATAAGGCTTCTTTTTATGAACTGATATACACAGAAAGGGAAGAAACAGAAAAACAATGTGCGACAGCCGCAATAACAAAAAAGAAAATCGCACTGAAAGACTTTAGAACTCCACCTAAGGCCTCAGAAGACGAAAGGTGAATGAAGAGCAGCCCCTGCCTCTGCAGAACAAGGTGACTAACGTGTCAGGATTGGTCAATGTGCTGGTTTGTCTTTCTGCTTCACTATAAAGCACATTATGGTTTGCGAAACACTTCCCATCCATTATCTCACTGTAAACTCACAACAACCCATCAAGGTAGATGCTATTATTACCCCCATTTTACAAATGAGGAAACCGAGTCTGAGAGAGGTGAATTGACTTATCCAGAATCACAGTTACTAAGTGTCTGAGGAAGGATCTGAATTCAGGTCTTCCTAACTTCTTCCTATCTACTGCCCCACCTAGCTGATATACAAGAGAAGGTTTATAGAGGAGCAGGAAAAAGGGAGTCAGTGAGAAGTGACACTATTTTTTTAAAGTTTCAATAAAACTGAGGCAAAAAAAATATTAAGGAAAAAAAACAAGCTTCCCCAAATCTCCTCTCTTATGGCAATTGTCTATTATACACAACCTGATCATCTAATCTATGGGATAGAGTTTTTCTGCTTATTTCACTGCTTATGAGTGTTTCTATTTAGAGGGGGTGAAGGGAAAGTAGAGGAACCTCAAATTCACTAATTTTGCTATTCATAAGAGGAAAAACAATTTAAGTTATTAGTTAAAATCAAAATTTTGGATCACCAGATTTTCCCTATCCATGCTTCTCTCTGCCTCAATAATCACAAATCTGTAAGATAGGATTACATGCAAAATTATGTAAAAATAGTTTTTTAACCCTCAACATTACGTACCAGTTCCCCTGAAACCTGTGAGCATTACACAAATACAATAATTTGAAATAAGTAAGATCTTTTCCAGGAAACTTCATGTTATTCCAATATCACCCTTGTAGGCCTTCTTAACACCAATACCTAATATTCTGGAGAGAATCTCCTTCTGGTAAAGGCACACAAAATTCATAAAGTCCTTGGTAAGTCATTAACACAGCACTTCTGCCCAATGACCCAAATCTCCTTTCTAGTTTACACTGACCTCGGTGTTTGTTTTCTAGAGCTAGAAGTCACCTCAGAGACAATCTAGTCCAACTCCCTGCTTTTTCAGATGAGGAATGAGAAGCATGGGAAGTTTAAATACTTTGTCCAAGGTCATTTACATACTAACTCTTAGGTGCGGGATTTGAACCCAGGTCATATGATCTTAGTTTTGTTTTTCTTAGCTCCCTTGCCAGATGAGTTTCTGAAAAACAAGAACCGAATCTAATTCATCTTTCTACAGAACACATTCAGCATCCAATCCATAGGACAACGCCTTGTACACAACAGATACATAATACTTCTCAAACGTATCAAAGATAACTACTCATAAAATGTGGGCAGAGGCATGAGAAATCATTCATTACAATACTACATTTTATAGATGAGTCAAAGTCACTAACCTGAGTCGTCAAAGCTGGCCAGCAAGAGAACTATGACACACTGTATGTTACAGACAAGAACACATCACTGGCCCTTTATGACAACTCCTAACCTCAACAGCTCATTTTAACACAAACCTCCAAGTGATCCCTGCTGAATAAGCTCTCTCAAAGGGACAATCTGATTCTACCATTTGTTGAACACTTCAAAAGGCATCATTTTTGAAATCTTATTCTATCAGTAGCCTATGTATTTCCTAAGTAATTTCTGGTAAAACAACATCTGATGTCATTTACTGCCTGCCATGTTATAATTCAAAGAGAAATCCATATCATACTTCTATATAACGTGCAACTAGATTCTATGACATCATGAAACCTACTGCTAGACATGCACTGTAACAACAATGAACAAACTAGTTTTTCACTTACCTTGCCACGGTCTCTGATAAAATAGCACCTAGAGTAGTGTCTTTAAAAGAGGCTCTTCAAAAGGTTTTCATGATAATGACGATCAATTATTATTATTATTGTTTGGGGAAGGCAACTGGGGTTTAAGGGACTTGCCCAGGGTCACACAGTTATTAAATGACTGAGGCCAGATTTGAAGTCAGGTCCTCATGAGCCCAAAGTGCTCTATCCACTGTGCCACCTAGCTGCCCCACAATCCACTGCTTTCAAATGATATTGAAAGGAAAAATTATTTTACAATATCTAGCAGAGCAAGAATATAGTAAATTAAAATGTTTTACTTCTTTTGTGTCTTCACGTTCTTCAGTTTAAAGCTTTTTAAAAATCATATTCAAGTTTAATTAAGCAAAGGTACCATTTAAAATGCTATAGCAGGGGCGCCTAGGCGGCACAGTGAATAGAGTATCGGCCCTGGAGTCAGGAGGACCTGAGTTCAAATTCGGCCACAAAAACCTAGCCGTGTGACCTTGGGCAAGTCACTTAACCCCAACTGCCCTCCAAAAAAGCAAAAAAAAAAGTAAAATGCTATAGCAAAGATTCTCACAAGTACCTTTCCCTGAGATATCAGAATTCCCCGTAACGTGTCAAATCCAACTGAAGGTCCTTGTCCAGTTTCATCAAGACGCCCCTCAAGGTCAAACATGGGAATGCAAGGACAAAAGAGTTCTGAGATATGATGTAATAACAACAGTCTGTTTCGCAAAGATATTATTGGGATTTCCTGTAAATGGTTATATTCCATAGGGACCTGGGAAGGGGGAAAATTGAAGAATCAGATAAGCTTAAACATCAATATATTTAAATATAAAATATTCACAAGATTGTACAGAATTCCATCCTCCACTAAGCTATCAAATGGACTGTCTAAAAGTGAAAGACTGACCATGGCACCCTGCCAAAAACCTGCCCCTGCCATCTAATAAATTCCAGAGGCTCCCCAGTACCTGCAGAATCAAGCAAAAAATTATTTGTTGGCTTTAAACCCTGTATAATCTGCCCTGCTTCAAACAATTAAAGTTAATGTCCTCCTTACGAGATTCTCTCCTTCCGTATCCTTTGACATACAGCTATTTCTTACATTGTCCATCCCCCGCCCGCCCTCCTCCAAATTAGATTTTGAGCACCTCAAAGACAGGGACTGTTTGTATCCCCAGCATTCTGGAGCGCCTGGAACATTGAAAGCACTTAATAAATGCTTAATGACTGAAGTGACCTTCTGTACTTCCATTTCAAACTGTCTACTCAATTCTGAATTTTTCATAAAGAATACTTGGAAATAATCTATTTCACTAAATGTCTATTCCCCCCCATATGATTCTATTTGGTTTGCCAAACAGGTGACCTTTGCTTTTAAGTCTTTATCTTTGCTTTCTGGAGTATCTGATTAATAAGTTCTTCTCTCCTTTGGGGTGGAAGTTACCAAATCCTATGTGATGATACACAAGATCCTTGGTATCTGAACTCTTTATTACTGGCTGGGTGCAGTAATTTTTCCTTTTACTCAGAAGCTCTGGATTTTGGCTGGGATATTCCTGGGAATTTTTATTTGGGGATGTCTTTCAGGTGGTGATTTGTGGATGCTTATTTTCATTTTAACCCAACTGAAAGCATTCTGGAAAGTTTTCTTCAATAATTTTTCTGAAATAGGGTATTCTGGCCTTTTTTAAGGTCACAATTTTCAGACAACTTGAAAATTCTTAGACTATCTCTCCTTGATCTGTTTCCCCAGCCAGTTGTCTTTGATACTATGATTATTTTGTTTTTGTTTTTTTCCCCCAATTTTTTGGTTTTACTATTTCTTGTTGTCTCACTGAGTCAGTTCTTTGTTTGATTCATTCCAATTTTCAAAGCATTCAGTTCTCAGGTGAGGTTTCTATCTATAAAATCAACTCTTGGTTTTAAATAGATGTTACTTATTATAGAAAGTTTGCATTTTGTTTTGTCAAAAGCTTTTTCATTAATTGATACGCCTTAATTGTTTTGTCATTGATTCCTCTTATTGAACTAATCATATATTCCTTATATAAATCCAGCCAGGACATTATATATACATAGCCATTTTAATGTATTACTATATAAACTTTATAAATGTTCGCTAAATACTTATACTGATACTCATGGAGGTATCAGGTTACCGTTTTCTTTCTGGTAGTTATCTCATTAAAAATCAAGAGAAAGACTTGAATGAACTGATGCTGAGTGAAGTGAGCAGAACCAGGAGAACGTTGTACACGGTAACAGCCACAATGTGCAGTGACTGACTTTGACAGACTTATCGCTTTTTAGCAACGGAAGGATCCAACACAATTCCGAAGGACTCATGACGGAAAATGCTGCCCACGTTCAGAAAAAGAACTATGGAGTCTGAATGCAGAGTGAAGCATATTATTTGCTCTCTCTTTTTTTGTTGTTTGTTTCTTCTTTCTTGTGCTTTCTCCCACTGGTTCTAATTTTTCTTTACAACGTGACTAACGTGAAAATAGGTTCAATATGTATATGTAGAGCCCATATCAAACTGCATGCCACCTTGGGAAGGTGGGAGGGGAGAGATGGGGAGAAAAATTCGGAACTCAAAATATTATGGAAGTGAATGTTGAAAACTAAAAATTTTTTTTAAATCAAGAAAACATTTGCTTAATAGAAGGAATTTGGTAGGATTCCTTCTTTTTCTATTTTTGCATACAATTTAGGTAATACTGGAGTTAACTCCTCTTTGAATGCTTAATAGATTTCACTTTTAAATCCATCTGATGCTTGTATTTTTTGTCTTTGGGATTTCATTTATGGCTAACTCAATTTCTTTTTTTGAAAATGAGATAGTTAACTTCTCTATTTCTTGTTTTATTGGGTTAATTAAAATTTCATACTTTTAGATATACTTATCAACCTCATTTATCAGTTTTGTTGGTCTGTGACTGGGGAAAACAGTTCTCAATAATCTCCTCTAATCCTGTATTTGTTACTTTCCCTAATACTATATTATCAATTTGGTTTTCCTCTCTTCTAAAAAAAAAAGATTTTGTTTTTTCATTTTTCATTTAGTTTTCCCTCCCCAAAGAAACATACTCTAGCTTTATTAATCAATTCAATGGGATTTTGTTCTTAATTTTATTTCTTCTTTGATTTTCAGAATTTCTATTTTGGTGTTTAGTTAGGACTTTTTAAAACTTAATGCTTCTCTACTTCTTTTTCTTTTTTTAACCGCAAGCTAATTTATGGATCCATTCCTTCTCCCTTTTGTAGACAAAAGTGCTTAGATAAAATTTTTCCTATTTACTTTGGCTACAAATCAGAAGTTTTGTCATTTCTTTTTTTCTGATCATTTTCTGTGTTGAAATTATCTGTTGATACTATGAATTGTTTTTTGAAACATCAATTTTTAAAATTAAATTTGTTTCTTCAAATGCCCTTTTATTAATTATAATTCTCATTATGTAGTCAATAAAGAACATTTTGACATTTTTGCTCTTTTGCATTTATGAGGTTTTGAAATCGTCACATGGTCAATTCTCATAAAAGTGCTAAGCACATTTAGTAATCACCATAATAATATCAAATCTGAACTTTTCTGCAATTGTATTCAGATCCTTAAATGCCTTCTTGTTTACCTTTCGATAGATCTGTCCAGCTCTGAAACAGATACATTAAGGTCCCAGACTATTGCGGTTTTACAATTTTTCCCTGTAACTTTTTTTTTGGTTTTTGGAGGGTGGAAGGCAGGGCAATTGGGGTTAAGTGACTTGGTCAAAGTCACATGGCTAGTAAGTGTTAAGTGTCTGAGATCAGATTTGAACTCAGGTCCTCCTGACTCCAGGGCCGGTACTCTATTCACTGAGCCACCTAGTCGCCCCACCCTGTAACTTTTTTTGTGCTTACTTATATGTTATCCCATCCACATATATATATATATATATATATATATATATATATATGTGTGTGTGTGTATATATATATTAAACACTAGTGATATTTTAATGTCTGTGGTGCTTTTAAGCATAATGTGTTTTCCTCTCTATCACTTTTAACAATACATATTAATTATTACTGCCTGACATCATGATCGCTATTCTTGTTTGTTTTTTCGTTTGCCTAAAGCATAATTAATTCTGCTTCTGCCTTTTGTTTTTATTTTGTGTGAATCTTTATTTTTCAAATAATGTTTCTTCTAAAAAAAATTTAGGTTCTGCTTTGTAATCCATTCTGATATTCCCTTTCATTTGGGGGGCTAGTTCATCCCATTCACATCACATACGCATTTTAAGTGTCAGTTTTATTTCCTTTCATCACATCCTCTTGGACTTTCTTTTTTGTCTTCATAAAAATGTGATTAACACACTAGTATGAATACCTGAAGTGATTTACTTTCACTCAATTGACCTTCCCTTTTCACTTCAGTGTCCAATTACTGCTTCTTACACTTTTTTGTTCTTAATGCCTCTCTTATGTTCCACACTCTGAAGTTACTGTTTGCTTTTGCTTAAGAATATTTACTCCCTGAGTCTACCTACCCTCTCAAACTCCCCTTCTCCCTGTACCTGACTGTCTCAGTGCCAAATTTATTTTATTTGTATCCCAAATGTTCTGAGAGAGAGAGAGAGAAAGAGAGAGAGAGAGAGAGAGAGAGAGAGAGAAAATAGGTTCAGATGACGCCTGGTCCTCTAACACTCCGTTCTCCTCTGTTTGTCCACTCTTCTTTTGGACCCCAATTTTGGAAGACAAGTCCCCCCAGCTTCCTCTCTACTTTCCTAGTGCATTCTTCTCCTCCTTTTATCTTCCTCTTTCCTGAAGACCATCACAATCAAACCACCCCTGCCCCTGGGCTTGTCTTATTTAACTCTATCTGTAATCTTCAAAAACATCAGGATTTTGAAGGATCATTTTTCTTTTCTCCAATAATGATAATAATGGCCTGCATTGATACAGTCCTTTAAAGTTTTCAAATAGTTTCACAAATGTTTTCTCATTTTATCCTCACAGCTCTAGGAGGTAGGTGGCATTATTATTTCCATCTTGCATAAGAGGAAATCAAGGCAGACAGAGTGATTGACCCAGGTCACAAAGCTACTGTCTGAGGCTGGACTTGAAATCACGTTTTCCTGACTCGAGTTCCAGTGTTCCATTCACTGCACCACTTAACTGTATGAACGAATGCAAGCACTAAATTGTCAGTTCACTCTTTCCAATTTTTCAAAAATATTTACCTTTCTAAAATTCTCTTAATTCATGTATTTGCATTTGGAAGGTTTTACTCCACTCCACTGTTTTCATCAGGAATGTTTAGAAGGATCTCTCTTCCATTAATGGAATAAAGGAATATATTTAGTCTTACAGGTTAAGTTATTCTTGGTTGAAAACCTTTATCCATTACCTTTCCAACTATTGTTTTCTCTCCTTCACAGCAGTGGCTGCCCAATCTTCTGCAATTCTAACTATGGTTTTTTAGTGTTTTAGCTCGTTTCTTTCTTGTAATTGCAGTATTCATATTTTTATTTTAACTGTAAGCTCTGGATTTGCACAATGCCATTCCTAGGAGTTTTCGATTTTATGGTTTCTTTCATAATATGACTGCTGGATTCTATTTATTTTACTTTGCCCTCTGGTTCCAACAGATTTGTACAGTTTTCTGATTTTATACACATTTATAATTTTTTTAAAATATGTCATCCAGGCTTTTTTTATCATGGTTTTCAAGGAGTTTCATGATTCTTAAAATATCTCTCCTTGACCTGACCGGTTATAATGTCCTTTATTTTTCATAGTCGGTATCTTATAGTATTTTTTATTTTTTCCATCCTTTCATTTTGATTTTATTATGTTTAGTTAGTAGGTAGCCAGATGGCAGACTGGACTGAGCGACGGCGCCAGAGTCAGAAGACCCGAGTTTACATCTGGCCTCAGACACTTAGCAGCTGTGTGATCTTTGTCACTTAACCTCTGTTTGCCTCAGTTTCCTCATCTGTAAAATGGGGATAATAACAGCCCCTACACTCTAGGGTTGCTATGAGGATCAAACAGGACTATTGTAAAGCACTTAGCACAGTGCCTACCATAGAGACGGCACTGAGTAAATGTTAATTATAATCATCATTATCACTGCTATTTATTGTCTCCTGAACTCAAGGAATTAATCCCATTTGCTCCCTTCCAGTCTTCAGGGAGTCAGCTACTTGGTTAAGGGGGTTCTCTTTATTTCCCTTCTGGTCTTTCTTCCTCCAGAACTCTTACTGAACTTTTCTCTCTCGCTTGTATGTAACAATTCAGGGGTTCACAAACAATCTTCTTTTTCTGCTCTTCTTTACACACTGAAACATTAGTGTTGATAATTAAAACGTGGACTTCAGTAGGGATACCAACTTGTCCGATGGTATCACCAGTCTGACTGCTCAGACAGCATTCTGATCCTGTGGAGTTCAATTACTACTGAAAAGAAATGTGTGTGATGTGCCTTAAAAAAAGAGTTGTAGCTACTGAAATACAGATTATATTGTTCTATTTGAAAAACTCCACATATGCTTTAGAGAGAAAAATTAAAGCATGCTCAAGAGAGACAAAGCCAAAGTGTTCTTTGGTGTAAATACTGGGGCTCTTAAGAATAATTCTTACTATCTTCTAATAGGCACAGGAAAACATTTCTAAAACTGTGATGAAAATCAATGAAAATGTGATTTGATGTAAATATATTAGCTTTAATGGAATTTTCAGTTATATAAAGCAAATTAAAATTAAAAATTAAAACAAAGTTAAGCTACTGTGGTCTTTTTTTCTGAATTCAAAATTTTACAAGTGCATTGTCTATAAATGGCCACTTTACCTGTGCTGGAAGCTTCCCGGCATTGGCAGGCTTACTAGTGGACCACGCTAGGGTGTGTGCTGAACCACAAGCCACCCGATTTATCTTTTTACCCTGAAGAGCTGCAACCAACCGAGGTCTCTGGATCGCGTTTGTTGTTCCATCCCCAAGTTGTCCCTCATCATTGTCACCCCAAGTATAAACTTCGCCTAAACAAAGATTAAAAATCCCTTTTAACATAAACATTAGTCTAAAGCAAAGGCTTATTTTAAGAGAAGTTTCCTTTAAAAGACAAAAATGAAGTGTTGGAAGCTGTAGGATTTACTTACAAATAAGGGTTGATTTATTGGGACCCAATCATATTTCACAGCATAAGAAAATATGCCATGCTGAAGATTAATAATGCTGAATATCATGAACACAGCCTAAGGGTGCAATTAGTGATGATGTTCATGTAACAGTCTTATTAATAGCCACATTAAATCTAGACAATAAAATCTCAGCCTATAATAATAATCACAATCATGCTGACTCCTATACATAGGTTATACTATATTATCTGATATCCATATACATTCTATAGTATAGTGATGCTTGTTTTATCAAACATTAACTTATAATCTCCCAAGTAATATTTCCAAAATGGGTTTACCCAAGAATAGTACCTGATTTATTTATAAGGGAATTATCTATAAGAAAAACACCCATTCCTTTAACTATAGAGTCTATAAACATTAAAAATGTCCAAAATCCTAGAGTATAAAAGAGTACAGTTTATTTAAAATTAGTATTACAGGATTTAGAGAAGTAACTTTAGAGATCACCGAGGCCCATAGAAGAATTAAAGTAACTTGCCTAAAAGAAAAATATTATGTTGGAAGTAAAAAATAACAGAACTAGGATTTGAATCCAGGACTTAAAATTCCACATCCAACACTCTTTTAGCAATATCATGCTGAATTTAATCATCTTGAATACAATACGAATTTTAGGATTATAAAGGAAAAGTATTCTTGTCATCTGAAAAGTTCTTTACTTAGAATTAGTTTCTTTGTAGGGCAGCTAGGTGGCACAGTGAATAGAGCACCAGCCCTGGAGTCCTGAGTTCAAATCCATCTTCAGACACTTAACACTTACTAGCTGTGTGACCTTGGGCAAGTCACTTAACCCCCATTGCTCTGCCTACCCCCCTCCAAAAAGACCAAAAAAAATTAGTTTATTTGTGATTTAGAACATTCTGAGTTTGAAAAGATTAGTTTTCCCACATACATACCGTCTTCAGTGCAGCACACACAGTGTAAAGAACCAGTCGCAATTGCAATTACTTTCTTTCCCTGCAGGCCTTGCACTTGCCGAGGCCGCCTCACATGGTCGTCTGATCCGTGACCCAACCTATGATAATCACCTTTACCCCTGCGCACAAGTAAAACTGATTATGTATGTGTCTTACACTACATCCTGTCGCTCTCACACTCGCTCTCAGTCACACATGATTATCTTCAGACTAAAGTTTTCAACTGTTTACAAGTTTACTGCCCGATACAGAGCTGTTACATGAATCATTAAACTGGGTGGGGGGGGGTTCCTAAAATTATGGAATTCTATAAAACCAAACCTACCAAGTATAAACTGCTCCAGACTTGGTAAGTGCAACAGAAAATTGTGATCCACACTCTACTTTAACCACTCCAAGGCCTGTGAGAGAATCAATCTAAAGAACAATAAAGACAATTAAAATAATTAAATGAGTTTCTGTTGTGTGTGGCTACCACCACAATATTATAAAATTAACAGAAGTATTAAAATATTCTTATCTAAAACAATCAATATTCTAAATCAACAACTACAGGCTTTATACTTCATATAGTTCAGGGATAACATAATTTCTTCAAAGTTTACTCCAGTATTACATATCATAACCCTTCCTTCCAAAGGTTTTCTCTCTAATCCATGAAGCATTATTATTTTTTATCTACAAGCATATAAGCCTAAAGAGGTTGATATCTGTGGCCTCTACTTTCTTACCTTAGTTTAGGAGCAGAAGGAAAAGTAGTAGAGAATGTAATATTTTCCAGAAAAAAAAATCCTTCTTCAGTGTCTATTAAATTAAAATTATACTCTGGCTCACTTATTAAATTACATTAAGTGAACAATTATATTAAACATTATGACATATTTAGGTTCCTTTTTGAGCTTCCAAAATAGGCAACGAGGAAAGAAATGTCTTTAAAATGAGCTTCCAGAACAAAAATATTTATGGTTAGCTCTTTTTGTGGTGGCTAAGAACTGGAAATTGAGGAGAGGTCCATCAACTGGGGAATGGCTAAACAAGTTGTGATACATGATTGCAATGGAATATTATTGTGCTACAAGAAATGACAAGCAGGATGATTTCAGAAAAACCTGTTAAGACTTACATGAACTGATACAAAGTGAAGTGAGCAGAACCAGGAGAATGTTGCACATAGTACAGCAACACTGTATAATAAAGAACTGGGAATGACTTAGCTATTCTCAACAATACAATGACCCAAGACACTCCCAAAATACTCATAATGAGAGATGCTTTCTGCCTCTAGAGAAAGAACTGATGTCTGAATATAAATTGAAGCATACTATTTTTCTTTCTTTCTTTTTTTCTTTCCTTCCTTCTTTCCTTCTTTCTTTTCAAGTCTTCTGGCATAAAATGACTAATAAGGAAATGTTTTACATGTAAAACCTATATTACACTGCTTACCATCTCAGAAAGGGAGTAACAGAGGAAGAGAATTTTTAACTCAAAACTTTAAAAATAAAGAATGCCAATTAATAATTGTTTTTACATATAATTGTGGAAATTTTTAAAAAATGAACTTACAGCAAGATATATTCTTTAACAATCTCTAATCTTAAACAAGGAGTCATTATTTGAAAAGTACATAATTATGTGGGTTACCAACTCAGGCTCCATAAAAACTTGATTCTGGTACACAACACACAAGAAGAAAGGAGCAGCTTGTGACAATGGCACAAGTTTCTGAATATTAAGCTAGCTCCTTCCTGACATTAAACTGATTCTCCTCATGACAATTCATCTTAAATTAGCACCTGAGCGCTACAAGATAACAGCTCTTTTCTGGTAATTACTAGGTCAGTACTTTACATGTTGTAGAAATAAACCTGAAATACCTTCATTGGCACTTTACAGCCATCACTGCCTCCTCTGCCAAGTTTTCCATAGTCCCCATCACCCCAGGACCACACAGTATCATCATCAGTGAGGCAAAGTGTCTGTGCATCCCCACTGCCACAGGCAATATCAATAACTCGATAACCTTGGAGGGCTTCCACCTTATGGGAAAAGAAATCATCCTACATTTGAACTTGATATAAATGTAGTTAACTATCCCATTTAACCACACAAATAAAACAAAGTCAGAATGCAAAGGGCAGAGCAAATGAGTTTTTGACAATTTTAAGGTGAAACAATGGAAAAAGGTGATGCTCATATTCCTTCTAGACCATACAGGAGATAATTTGTAGTAATATTTGAGAAATCTTAACTTTATCAGAAACAATTCTCAGTATCAGAGTAAAAAAAAAGTAGCTAGAAAATCCTATACTGAGGTTACCCTGATGACACAGTGCCTCTCCAAGCCTTAGGAAGTAGCCATCACCACTCTAAATGAATTATTCATCTACGATTTCACACAATACAAAATGCAATGAGTCTTTCGAAGTTACAGTGATTGAGTTAAATGTCAGGTGGCATGCATAGTACTATTGTTGCTTCATCATTAAGTGAATATTATAATTAAAATATTAGCCAATTTCAATTAATCAACAGGTATTTGTTAAAGCACCTGCTATCTATCAGACACTAGGCAAGGTGATAGGGATATAAGTATACAGAATGAAACCATCCCTAGTCACAAGTAGCTCATATTGCTTGTGGTAAAGACAATGGGGAAAACAACAATTACGTATATAAAAATGTGCCACATAAATACAACATGAATAAATATAAATATGTACAAAGACATTAAATACAAGGTAGTTTGTGAGGAAGGGCATCAGCAGGTGGGGAATCAGGAAAAGATTCATGGAGAAGACTGTTTCAATAGAGTCTCAAAGGAAGAAAGATACTCTGAGGTAGAGTTACATATTCTGGGAGATGGATTACCATGTGTGTAAAATACAGAGAAAGCCTGCTTGAGTGGATCAAATGGTAGAGGAAGAAGGGTAATGTTCAGTAAGGATGGAAAGGTAAGTGGGAGTCAGATTGTACAGCACGTTAAAAGTTAAAGTGACTTTATATTTTATCCTAGAGACTAACATGAATTGCTTCAGTAGGGAAACCACATGGTCTGAATCGGGAATACTGGAAGGATGGTGGTACCTTTGACAGAAATAGGAAAATTTAGAAGAAGGGAAGGGGAAAAGGCAAGAATTCATTTTGAAAATGTTGAGTGAAATGTCTCCAGGATATCCAACTTAAAATATCTAATAGGCAATTGATGATACAGGAATAGAAGACAGACAGACAAATCTGAGAACACAATAGTTAAACCCTTAGGAACTGACGAGGTTACTGATGGAGTATTGAGTAGAAAGAAAAGATGGTCCAGGGGAAAACCCTGAAGAATAGCCACATACAGGGTTCTTGGTGAGAAAGTGAGAACTAGGAAAGCGCAGTGTCATAAAAACCCAGAGAAGAGAGACTATGCAGAAGGAGAGGAGGTCAGGAGTGTCCGAAGAAGCAGACAGGCCCAGAAGGATGAGGATTGAGAAAAGACCATAAGATTTAGCAATCCCTGTTAACTCTGGAGAAAGTAGTTTCAGTTGGGTGATGAGGTTGGAAGCCAGATTGTAAAGGGTAGAGCAGTAAGAAAGAAAAGAAGTGGAAGCAGCTAATGGAATAAAGTCTGGCTGAGAAAAGAAGGAGAAATACAGGACAAGTACTTCAGGACATGGAGGGCTCTAGTGAAGGTTTAAGGATGGCAGAAACTTGGGAATGTTTCACAGCAGTAACGAAGGACCCAGCAAAAAGGGAGAAGTTGAAGATTTGGCAGGCAGCAAAGGGCAGGGTGGACAGTGAAGCTGACTGATAATGCAACTACTAAGGTTGAGAGGGCATCTGTAGACAAGTTAGCCTTGGCGAGGCAAAGGGGCACCAAATTGTCAGAGATTAACGAAGAGGAGGAGAGAAGGAAAGATGATTTCCAGGGTTTTTGAGATGATGTGAATGGGAAAAGTAGGACTCAAGCCAAATAATCTCAATTTTCTCAGTAAAGTTAAGAGGTCAGATAATAGCTGAGAGAAGGAGTAAGGGGAGCTACAGGAAGCCTGAGGAAGACAGGAAAGGCAGAGCTTCTGTGGGGACTGAGAAGTTAACTAGGAGAACTAAAACGAATTCCCAGTGGCAATGAGAACCCAGCTGAGGTGCAATAACAACGATCCAGAATGCAGCCAGGCAACAGAGCTGTGAACTCTCCTCCAGCTGCATTCAGCAGTTATGAGTAAGAGTGGAAGAAGTCGATCAAGGGAACAATCCAGGTCTGAGGTCTGGGGAGGGGCGAGCAGTTAGAACAAAGGGCAAAGAACATGAGAGCAGACAAGTCTGCAGACAAGCAGACAGGTCAAGAGGAAATGGTCAGCTATTATGTTGAGACTGGAGACAGAGGAAAATGAAGTCAGTCAAGGCTCTGGGACAGTAATGAGGGTTGGAAAAACTGAAGAGTTCAGTGAAGAGGAAGAATAAATTTAGTATGGATAAGGCCGAGATAGAATTATGAGAGGTCACGGTCAGGTAGGAGAATGTCACTTTAAATGCTCTTTAAACTATCAGTTTAAATGCTATTGTCAGCATATACTCACATGACATATTTTAACCAATAACGAAGTCTCTGTAATAAACTTATATTCCTTCCCTTTTCCCTATCCCCTGTCTCCACCCGACCAAATCAGCCTATCTCCTTAAATGAGAGAAAACAAAATACAAATTTCTTCGTTTCATGATTTATATGATTCCTTTCTTACCAGTTTAGGTTTTAACTGATCCTCACTATCACCGTGACCAAGTCGGCCATATCTCCCTTTGCCCCACGTGTAGAGGTCGCCAGCCGCTGTAATACATGCGCTGTGGGCGCCACCTGCGGCAATATCAACGACTTCTATTCCCCGTAAAGATTCAATGACACGTGGGCGATCGCAGGGACTGCAAAAGACAAACAAAAGATGTACCAAAACAAAGTCACAACACATGTGTGTGTGTCTCCTAATTAGACAGATGCCAAACACAATGAGTGTCATTTTGTTTATCAGTACAGCTAACAAGATACATCTGCTCGCCACACACATGCACACACACATGGAACCAACTACATTTCCAAATTACCTTACTGTCACATGTTAATTAACCACAAAGAATTAACAATATTTGTCAATATCAGCTAACCATTTAGTTTTATTGCTTTAAGTCATATCATTTTAAACACAGAACCCTTAAAACTTAAAAGTGCAACTGTTATTGGGACCATAAAGTTTTGATACGCAAGAATCACAGTCAGTTACAATGAATACCTAGCAACCATAATGGTTAACCAGGAGCTAACCATTTTGCTAAACCATATAACCTTCACATATTAGTAATGTCTACAGATCAGATTAACCATAATGTGGTGTTAGGACTGATTAAGACACAAGAGTTATGATGAGAGATATTTAAAGAGGACATCACCCCTGCTTGAGTCCTACTTGAGTCTCACCCGTTTGGAAAAAAATTCTTCCCAATCGGTAGAGTTGAACTGAGCAAAGTTTATATCAATAAGGCAGTCATTAAAAACTCAGTAAAGTAGTCATCGATGTCTGTGACACATCCCGACTGCCTTCCTTAACCTATCCAGTCCCAAACTTCTCAGAGACATTTTAGTTTTGACGTGCTTTTTAAACATAATTTCATCCATAAATAGGCATGTATTTGAACATTTCAGTACTTCAAGCAAGTAGTGTTTTCATAATTTTTATATAAAAACAATCCCGTATTAACATTACAACATACAACGTTTATTTGTATTACCTTCTGTTTCCATGCCCTAATTTTCCATCTTCAGCCTCACCCCAGGAATAAACTTCTCCTTCTGATGAGAGTGCTAAGCAGTGCTTTCCTCCAGAGTTTACAGCTACTTTCTTTATAAACACATGCTGAATAGATTCCAGCAACGTTGGAGTGGAAACTGACTCAGTTCCTCCAATTCCCAGTCTGCCTCCTGCTCCGTACCCGGTAGCATACAGCTAAACCCCCCCCAAAAAAGAAGATGTTATCAAGCTGATGAACTAAAACATGCTTTCCATTAAGGTAGTCTTGCAATTGGTTAACAAAAATCTAAACAATGATCCCGGACATGTTCAATATAGGAGAAAAAAACTTAAAATTTTAAAATCAAGTAAATCATCTTTTTAAAAAAGTATGTTAATAGAATGACCAAATCAAACACTTTGTACAGGCTTCCCCGCAGCCAAGGGGAGAAGAGGAGGGAGAACAAGTACATTTAATTCAACATTTACTAAACACCTGCTATGAGGAAAGAACAGATGTGGGGTGCCAGAAGTTCAAAGATGCCCAAGAGTTCTTCTTCTTAAGGAGTTTACAATTTAATGGGGTGGGAGAAAAACTATGTCTAAAAAGAGTAAGAAATAAGTACAAGGGGATGTCAAAATTGCTTTTAGCTATAGGGGTTAGTAGGGTATGGGAGGAAATCATGGAAAACATGGCACCTGAGGTGGACTTCAGAGAATTTCAAAATTTAAAGGATTTTAAAAAGCAGGGATCAGCAAAACATTTTTTCTAAACATGGGGAAATAACACTGAGTCACACGAGTGAATATGTCCAAGATGCAATTGAAGAATAAGAGTTCAGATTAAGGAATAAAGCTGGATATTTTCCTCATCCAAGGCCCACCTCTTTCATGTATCCTTATCAGATCTACCCCTCCACAACTGTGTTCTGGCCAAGCTAAGTGTTATCTGATTCCTCAAATATTCCTAGATCTCTTTGTCATAGACAATCTCTCCTTTGCCCCCCTAACATTCCCTTAATATTCATAATATTTGTGTTTCAGCAACCTGTCCCCAAGCAAAATGTGTAATCACTTATGAACCAGATCTTCTTCACTTCTGTCTCTGTATGCCCAGCAATTTAGATTTTACAGCGCCCTCTAAATAACAGACATTTAATAAAAATGTCTGTTAAGCTGAAACATAGACTCAGGAGTTATCCACAAAAAGAAGTGACCAGTAAACCACCAGAATAGATGATAATACCAAAGGACTGTAGATAAAGAGAACCAGGGAAAACAGAGCCTCAAGGACACCCACACTAAAGATAGAAGATAAACCAACTAAATAAATCAAAAAGGAAAAAAAAATCAGACAGGAAGAGAATTAGGAGATCAAAGTGTCATGAAAGATAAAGAAACAGAGTATCTGGTATAGGAGTTTATCACATTTTTTATGTGCCATGGACCCCTTTGGCAGTCCGGTGAAACTTATAAACCTCTCCTCAAAATAATATTTTTAAACGTATAAAGTGAAATTCAAAGTATTACAAAGAAAACCAACTACACTGAAACAGTTATCAAAATATTTTTAAAAATTAATGGACGCTAGATTGAGAACCCTTGATCTGGTAGGAAGGGAGAGGCAGATAAGATCTGGCAACTTGGACTGAGCAATCAAGGGTTCATTAGTCTTCTGTGTTCACTAAGATTGCCCTCACTACCATTCTGTTCCCATCTCATCTTCAATGTATCCTGATCAAATTTTTAAACACATGAAGAAAATATGAGAAACTGACCTCAAACTTCTGTATGTAGGCAACAAAGCACAGATAGAATGAATCAATAGATCAGTGTCAGAAAAACTGTATAAGGAGTAGTTAAATTTCAATTTCATCAACAATTTTGCAAGAAGTCAGAAGTTTCAAACGCCCAATTTAAATAATCTAAGATAATTCTTCAGTCATGAGAAAAAAACAAGAAAACGATAAATTCCGAAAAGCAAAGGAGCTCAAAGCTGCAAGCCAAATAAATATACCCTGCAAAGGTAAGTCCAACAGCCGCTCTGCCGACATCTCATCATCCTTCCTCCAAACCCAGCACCACGGAAGGCAACCTCGGTGCCACCCTAGGCTCATCACTCTCTCTCACTTACCCATCCCCACATTCAAACGACCGCCAAGGCCTGTTGATTTCACCCCTACGACACCTCTCAACACTCCTTCTTCTCTTTGCCGATAGCCTCTTGGTGAGACCCTGACCTCTTCGCCCCTGGCCTGCTGGTTGGTCTTCTCTCCCTACTGCAATCCCAGCCTCCACTCAGCTGTGAAACTGATCTTCCTAGGATGCTGGTCTGATCATGTCGCTTCTCTACTCAACGAATTCCAGGGGCTCCCAATCACCTCCAGCATCACATATTAAATCCTGTACTTAGCATTCAAAGCTCTTCAAACTCCACCCTACCCTTCCAGTCTTCTTACAGCTGACAGCCCACACCCCATGTACCACTCTGAGATCCAGCTGCCCTGGTTTCCCTTCTGTTTCTCTCCCTAGTAATCCCATCTTCTGACTGCCCCTCTCACCTTTCCTTGCTTTTTCCTCTCCACATCCCGGCTTCCTTCAAGACCCAGTTAAAATCCCACCTTATACAAGAAGTCATTCTCAATCCCCCCTCAATTCTTGAGCTTTCTCTCCATTAATTATTTCCTATGTATCTAAAGGGCGGCTTCTTTGTCCATAGCTGTTTGCATACTGACTCCCTCATTAAATTGCGAGCTCTTCAAGGGGAAGGACTGTCTTAAGCCTTGCTTTGTATCCCCAGTGCTTGGTACAGGGTGTGTGCCTAATAAATGTTTACTAAATGACTAATAATTAACAACAACAACAAAAATGATTCTCAGTAAGAGAGGAAGTTGAGGTATTTCTACTTCAAAAACAAAAACTAAAGAGAATCAGAAAAAGGGTTAATTTCCCGACCAGAACGTAAACCACAACTAACGAGAACAGTAATAATGGCAGCTAACATTTGACAGCACTTTGCTTTAAAATTATCTCATTTGATCTCCACAGCTTGAGAGATAATGCTATTAATATGCCCATTTTAAAGTTGAGGAAACTGAAGCAAACAGAGGTTAAGGGACTTGCCTAAGGTCACACACTTTAAAAGCATCTGAGGCCAAATTTAAGCTCGGGTCTTCCTAACTCCAGGCCAGGTGTTCTCTCACTGTGCCATCTAGCTGCCCCAACTATAGAACCACAGAAATTCTGGGTTACAATATCGGAGACCACCCAGTCCAAACCATAACTAAAAGGAAACCCTATAATATGCCCAAAAAAGAGTCATCAAGCCTCTTCATTACAACTGCTAATGAGGGAAAATCCACCACAACTCCATGCAAACCATTCCATTCTGGACCCCTCTAATTGTGAGGAAATCGTTTCCTGACGTCAAGCCTCAACTCTTCTGTTCGCAGCTTCTCCCCGTGTTCTTGCTTCTACTTCCTCACGACAGCCTTTCAGAAACAAAGCTATTGTGTTACTCAGGGTTTTTTTTCTTCTTCAGACTAAACATCCCCACAACCTTCAATTAATATGACAAGACCTTATTTCCTAAATTGTGCCGCCCAAATAGAGCATCCTATTCCAGAGGGATCTGACCAGGTCAGAATACAGTGAGGCTTCCCTTCTCCTCCTTGAAAGCTCTCTCTTCAGGCAGTCCAAAATCACAATAATGCTTTGGCTGCCACATACATCATGCTGCTGCCTCACGCCAAATCCATTAAAACCTGCAAATCTTTTCTTAGCCATGCATCCCCAATTCTGAACTTGTGGTATTGATTTTTTTAAAAAACAAATGGTAAGTAAAATGGTAGTAATATGAAATTTAACAGGGATAAAGGCATAATCAAACCACTACTAGAGCCTGTCCAGATTTTTTGGAGGGTTATTATCCAGTTTGTTAACTTTCCTTCCAAGCTTTTTGTCCATCTGCAAGTCTGATATGAATGCCATCTATGATTTAGCAAAGTCACTGATTTTTTTCCCTTTTGTGATTTAATTGGTATAGTACAGAGGTTAACCTTTTTGGTGTCATGGACCTCTTACACAGTCTGCTGAAGTCTGTAGACCCCTTTTCAGAATAAAGTTTTAAAGTGTATAAAGTAAAATACATAGGATTACAAATGAAACCAATTATATGGAAATACAGTTAACAAAAAAATGTTTTTAAGTTAATGGACCCCAGGTCAAGAACTCTTGGTATATAGGGGGCTCCCGGGTAAGGAGGGTACAAAATTAGGTCCCTCTACCCATGAATAACTGTACCTTCTCTACAATTTATAGTCTTAGAAAGTAGCCAAATGGTGCTGAAATGATTTGCCCAGGATTTATGTGTCTGAGATGATAGGGAAAATCAGGTATTCCTGCCTACAAAATTAGCTTTTTTTTTCCACTATGATACAGTGCCTCGCATTGATAAAAATTTTAAATAACATGAGGTAAAGCCTAGATCCCTGAGACACTACACACAGCAAACTTCTTGACAAGGTGAAATTGGACATTAAAAACTATTCTTTGATATCAGTCATTTAGTCCAACTGTATTATCAACGAGCCCTATGTCTCCATCTTTTCCACAACAGGAGTAACAAAACCAATTGTAGCAACAAACACCTACTAAGTACTAATCACTACAGAACGCTTCAGTCTTAAAAGTTGTCTTCATTATTTAAACAACTCACGGACCTTTGCATTTACGCTGCATGACCAAAATCAGTTTTTACAGTCCAGAGCTACTTCCTGGGGAGCATGCTGCAAACTGAGTGATAATCTTAGTAAACCTTCAGTTACTAAAGACGTGAAACTCAAATTTTAAAACCATGTTCAGGACTTAAAAGTTTCAGAAAGTTACCTGCTTTCAAAGTTAATTCTGAGGTAACTTGAGATGCAAGCTGCATAACTGTGTTACGAGGTTGCAAAGCACAAACAAGTCACTAATTCTGCCTCATACTGAACTACAAAGAACTAAATACATCACTTAGAGGAATAAAGAAGGCTCACCTTCCCATCAGCAGTGACCGCAAACAGAGTCTGTTCCCCTCCAATTAACTGTACAGGCCGCAATGCTGCAAGAGCTTCACAAGGTGTCGGAACTTTGACTTTCGCTCCTTCAATGCCCCCAAGTTGGCCTCGGTGATTGTGACCCCAACCATAAATGGTTCCACTGCCTCCAGCAGAAAGAGTCCAGTCGTCAGGACGCCTACAATGAACCCAACGCTTTATGTAAAAAAAGTACATACACACAAAATAAACCTCTCACCCACATTAAAGGCATCTAGAGAAGCAAATGTAAAGACAGTAACACATCGTTAGCTTGTTTATATTATAATAACCTGTTCATCCACTGGACAAGTTGCTCATCCTGTTCTCTCTTAAAAATGTCATGGCTCTCATGGAGAACATCCAGATTTTCACTGTCGGCCATTAACTCCCTGATTTTCTTTGCCACCTGGTCAACATTATTAGGATATTAGAAATCGAATATTCTCTTCCAGTTTAACAAGGGCAACGATATAAGAAAACAGAAAGGACAATGAAATTTGTACCTCAGAAATATGAATGTTACGGTTTTTCACCTCACAAACAAATCAATACAATTCTATCAAATCTAAAACATTAAAAATGAAACATTTAAAGAAAAAACACTATCTAAAATCCTTAGTCTTTTTTTTCAACAATTTGTTTTTATTTATTTACAATGTTACTTCTTGGCAGAAGTGCATCTAAATCTTGACACGGCCACCTTTTTACACTATGGCAAAAGGTATGAAATTTCTTGGATTCAAAAAGCAATTTTACAAATAATTTCAGAATGATCTGCAATACCTCATCAAGGAAAAGGCGAGGTAATGGTGTTCGTTTGTCCAAGGCCACTGCAACTCTGGAGGCCATGCAGTACCTTCTAAACCAGGCCCATTTGTGTGTCTCAGCACAGCAAGGAAGAGTGTCCAGCTCTAGGTCACAAGCAAGAGCTACCAGCACCTGCAACCATCAAAAAAACAAAATCAAAGACTGAGAAAATAATTATAAAAACAACTTTCTTATCAGTAACATTTTATTAAGTCACTGAGAAGACTAAAAACACTAAATATGAGCATCTTTAATCGCCTCCTTTATACCTCAGCAAGACTGTTCTACTCTCTCTTCTTTCCATCTGATTTGAGAAGATACATCCCTGCTCAGGATTAAGCTAATCTCTCTACCTATGCCTTGATTCCTCACCACCAAGTCTTACTCTGGCTTCCACAACCAGAGAGCCAAGTCACAAATCCCTTTGTACTGTCTGGGTCTTACTGAAAACCTAGATATATCTGTACACCTCCACCACGCTTTCCTGGTTTTCTTCCTACTTTCCTAACTGTTCTTCCTCCTGATTCCTCATCTAATTCCCAACCCCTTAACATGGATATTCCCCAAATATCCATCCTGGGCCCTGATATTTTTCTATTCTCTTTCCAAACTCTTGGCCTTGACGATCTCATTCAGTCTGATAACTTCAACTACTACCTTCATTAGCCTAAAATAATCAAATCTCAATTTCAGTCCTGAATCTCCTTTTGAAGTTCACTATTTCAAGATAGAAGCCCTATCCCATCAGCATCTTAAACTCAACATATGCCAGAGATTCTCATATTTCCCCCTAAACTTGCTCCTTCTAACTTCATTATTTTGCCTATGGAAAAATCATTCAAGCAAACACAAGACTTTGATGTTATACTTGATTATTCCCTCTCCTTCTCTTCTCATATCTCATCATCTACCCAGAACTGTCCAATTCAATCAATCAATCAACGTTTATTAAGCAGCTCCTATGCACCAGGCACAAGTCTGTTCATCAACAAGCGCTAATTAAGTGCTTATACTGTGGCAAGCACCATGCTGAGGAGGCAGATACAAAGAGGAAAAGCAGTCCCTGCCTTCGAGCAGTGTACAGTCTAAAGGGGAAGTTACATAGATTCCTGTACAAGACACAGAACGCATGTAAGGTAACTTCAGAGAGGAAGGCTCTAACAGTTTGAGAGGGGAAGCTTCCTGCACAAGTTAGGATTTTAAGGGAATCAAGAAAGGAAGCTAAAAATTCTAAGATACAGAGGGGAAGCAGGTGAACATTTTATGACTGGGTGACAACTGGTGAAAAATCATGGAGATGGGTTTTGAAACATACCTGAGAAACTGTAACTAGTTCAGTTTAGTTGCAGTGAAGAGTGTTCTGAGGAAAATAAAGAATAAGAAGACTGGAAATGTAGAAAAGATCAGGACTTGAATGGGTTTGAGTACGGGGGACAAGGGGCTGGGGAGAAGGTTGAGACATGTTCAAGCCTATACTTGAGGAAGATACACTGGAATGAGAAGACTAGGGGTGACGAGGGGCTGAATGAGAGATGTGACTGCTGGAGCGGAGAGAAAAGGACACATACAATAAATGTTGTGAAGGTAGAAATTACTTGATCACGTAAGTGGAACGGGTATGCAAGGTGAATGAGAATGAGAAGTATAAAATGACACCGAGATTTCAGGTCTGGGTCTCTGGGAGGATAATAGTACCTTAAACAGTTATAGGGAAATTCAGGGTTTGGGGAAAAAGAGAACGAGTTGTGTTTTGGTCATACTGAGTTTGAGGTGCTTACAGCATATCTAATTCAAAATGTCCCTGGGTAGCTGGTGATACGTGACTGTAATTCCAGAGAAAGTAAGGCTGGCATATAAATTTGGGAACTGTCTTCACAGATGATCCCCATGATGCTGATGAAATCGCCAAGTAAGACAGTACAGAGCAGAAGGAGAAGAGAGCCCAGGACAAAGCCATGGAGGACTCACATGGTTATGGAGATTGAGTCAGAGAGATAAGAGAAGAACAAGGAGAACAACATCACAAAAAACCTAAAGAAGAAGAAGCAAGAGGATCCGGGAGAAGGAGATAATAGCATCAAATGCCGCAGAGAGGTCAAGAAGGGGGAGGGTTGAGAACAGGGCATGAGATGTGGTCATCAAGAAATCACTGTTAACTATGGAGTGAGCAGTTTCAGTGGGATGATAGAAGGCACAGGGTTTAGAAGAGAATGAAAGGAAAAGCCAAGAATAGACAACTTTTCCAAGGAGTTTAGCTGAGAACAGGAGGAAAAATATAATGTAATGACTGGGGGAGATGATAGGGTCAACTGAACATTATTTTAAACATGAGAGGCAGCAGGGAAGGAGTCAGTAGACAGGGACAAACTAAAGATAAAAGAAAAAGATCAATACGCTAGAGAAGACAGGGAATGGGGGGAAGAGGAACACAATGGAAAAGATAATGAGGGAAGATGTATAAGGAGTGTGCGGTAAGAAGAGGTAGCCTTCAGCAAACAGCCTCGATATTTTTGAAGTAGGCATGCAGATCTTTAGCTGAAAAGGTAGGAGGAGGGAATATAATGGGAGGCTTGAGGAGAGAGGATGAATGGAATAATTGCTGTGAAGAGCAGTATAAAGACTCAATTAGGGACTGATAGGACTACTCTGTTGAAGCGAGGGCCTAGCTGAAAGGGGATAATAAAAATTTTAGGTGCATACCATCAGCATGGCTTCATGATTTCCCTTAGCTCAGCAGTATGTGAGTACGATTAAAGGAGGAAGATGGCAGGAGTAATGCAGGTTTGGAGTTTGGCCCAAGGGAATAGAGACAGGAAAGGGATTTGAGAGTAGAGGAAAATGTAGAATTTCAATGGTTCGCACCAAGGGCTCGAGACTGAAAATGGAGGAAAATGCAGCAAGTGCAGGAGTGATAGCTTGGGGAAAAAAACTAAAGAGAAGAGGGAATGGAAGTCATGGTGAGGACAAAGAACAAAATTAGGTGTCATGGAAAATGGAATGATCAAAAATCATGTCGAGACAAAGATATTTCAGAATTCATGAACATAAAGTAAAATACTGGTGGGGTAATGGCAAGATTAAGGGTACGAAAACTGCGTGTGTAGCTCAAGTAGAATGGGGTAGGATCAACCATGTAGATTAAGGAACTGGAAAGTCAAGGTATTCCTCCCCTCTCCTCTCCAGTCCAGTTGTCACTGCTCTGTTATGAGTCTTCATTACCACCCACCTTATAATGATTTTCCGGTTTCCAAATTTCTCTCATCTCTCTTTCCAACTAACCCTAAAAGACAATGCTTCTTGTACAAAGATCTAATTACACCATTTCTCTTCTCAAAAAAATGTCAACAACTCTACCTTTTTTGTAAAGAAAAAGAGGTAATATTTGTCCAAGGTTACAAAAACTCTAAGACACCCCATACCATTTTCAAAACAATCTGTGTGTCTTGGAACAAAAGGAAAAAATCATAGTGCTAGTTAAGTGATGCAACATACAAAGTACTGGGCTTGAAGTTAAGAAATCCTTAAATAAGAAAGACCTGAGTTCAAATTCAGCCATAGCCACTTACTAGCTGTGCGACCCTGGACAAGTAACTTACCTTCAATTTGCCTCAATTTTCTCAACTGCAAAATGTGGATGATAATTATGCCTCCTTGCAGGATTGTTGTGAGGATCAAATGAGATCACACTTACACACCACTTAACATAGTGCCTTGCACGTAATAGGCATTATTTAAATGTTTATTCCCTTTTGTCCCCCCGAAATTACTTTTCCTCCCATCTGTTTGACTGATGCTTCTCCATCTTCTTTGCTGGATTGTAATCCATGTCATTTGACCTAGACTCTCTTCTCTTCTCCCTTTACACTATTTTACTGGGTGATTTTACCAGCTCCCAAGGCTTCATCTCCACCTCTTTGCTTCCCTGGCTTCCATCAAGTCTCAGCTAAAATCCCACCTTCCTTAAGAATCCTGTGTCAGATGTCTTCACTCCCGGAGCCTTCCTTCTGTGACTACTCTCAGTTTACCCAATCTATGTTGTTTACACAGAGCTGCTTGCAGGCTTTCTCTTCCACTGGATTCTGAGCTCTTGAGGGCACGGATTGTTTTTTGCTTATTTTTTCTCCAGTGTTTAATTTAACACAGTGCTTGGCACAAAGCAGGCACTTAGTAAATATTAGCTGATGGACTGCCTAGCATGCAAGGCCCTCTAAAACCCTGGCGTCACATTACCTTCACTCTTTTTTTTTCTTTAATTCTAGACTAGAGATTTAACTGTAAAAGAAAATCTTGGTGGGGAAGCTTCTTCCACCACTTTAAGTGCACTGACCAGTATGTAGCTTCCAGTCTTAGAAAGAGGCCTTAAGTGAGTATTGACTGGCCAGTATGTGTCGGACGAGAGACCTGAACAGAGGTCTTTAAGATTCTGAGATGTTCCGTCTCTCTCATACCATCTTTCCAAACTTATTTCACGTTATTCCTTCCTCATAGTCTATGCCCCAGCCAACAAGGATTATTCTCTGCTTCACTCTGCTCCCCCCAAAACTGCCTGTACATTCTCTCTTCCTCCTGTTTTTGCTCTTTTTTATCTAGGTCTAAAATGGCCTCTTCTACCTATTTACTGGTTGAATTAATTTTTTAATATTTTTATTTTTCCCCAATTACATGTTAAAACAATTTTTAATATTTTTAAAAGAAGTTTTGGTTTCCAAATTCTATCCCTCCTTCTCTCTCCTCCCTGAGATGGTAAGCAATGTGACACAAGTTATACATGTGCATTCAACTCTCTATTAGTCATTTTGCAAAAGAAGACTCAAACAAAAAAAAAAGAAAGCGAGAGAGAAAATAGTATGCTTCAGTCTGTATTCGGACAATATCAGTTCTTTCTCTAGAGGCTGATAACATGTTTCTTCCTAAGTTCTTTGAAGAATGGCTAAATCCATCACCGTTCTTCATGCTGTATTTACAACTTTCTGTGCACAACGTTCTCCTGGTTCTGTTCATTTCACTTTGTATCACTGTAAGTCTTTCCCAGTTTTTCTAAAACCATTCTGCTTGTCATTTCTTATACCATAATAATATTTCATCACAATTATATACCACAGCTTGCTCAGCCATTCCCCAGTTGATAAGACATTCCCTCAATTTCCAATTCTTAGACACCACAAAAAGAGCTGCTATAAATATTTTTGTACAAATCAGTTTTTTTTTTCCATTTTTAAAAAACCTCTTTGGGATATAGACCTAGCAGTGGCATTGCCGGATCACAGGGTATGCACAGTTTTATAGTGCTTTGGGGCATAGTTCTACTGCCTGAATTCTATCACACATTTTAAAGCCCAATATATTTGCAAAAATGTCAACAAAAAACAGTTATTCATAATTAAGGTTATAGTAACTTAAAGCAGTTCACTATCATCCTTTTTTTTTTGGAGGGACAAAAGGAATGGGAGGCAGAAAAGGCAGAATAATTTTCACCTCTAATACAAATATCTAATTTCATTATCAGAGAAGAAATGATGTCAAATGCTGCATAGTAGATTTTGCTTGGCGTATCTTTTTTATGTCTATCCCATTCAACTTGTTCTACGTTACTTCTTTTAAAAAATACTACCTTAAAGAAAGGACTGTGGAGCAGCTGTTTGCCTCCTCTAACAACTGGATCTTCATACTCAAACTGCCTTTGCAAAGCTTCTGGAAGTCCTTTTACCAAAGCTGCTAGAGCACTACCTGTAAAGCTCTGAGTGGGAAAAAAGAAAAGATAAATTAATAATTAGGCATACTGGAACTCAAACTGTTGGAATAGTTGATGCCTAAGTATCAATACATTAACATGTAATATTAATAACATAGTGCCTGGCACCCAGTAAGCACTTAAATGCTTATTCATTCATTCACTCATTCATTCATCAACAGTTAAATGCTGTTTAAACAGTTAAATACTGGTTAGCATTATCAAATGGGAACGGAAAGGGGAGATAAAAAGGACAATGAAACAAAGTCAGATAAGGAAATAGAAACTGCACAGAGAACCTTAGATAAAAGGATTTACAACTTTCTAATAGGTGTCTTTTTTATAAAAAAAATTAGATGAGGAGCAGTTGGGAGTTTCTTCTCAGGCTTATAAATCTCTTCTGATTTTTTTTAAGTGATAAAGATAAGGTTTATTGTTATCAGCAACTGATTTTACCTAACATGGATCAAACCAGTAAGTACTAGATTGCCAAAATATTTAATGAAAGAAACAACAATGGAATACTCAATGAATGTGTGTAAAATAAGGCTGTGCTCGGACAACTGCAATCTAGTCTGTATCTAGGCACTGTGAAACTGGAAAGGTCACACGGACAATGAGATAAACGATCAATAACTTCTAACTGAAGACTTGTGAAAATTTGGTTGCTATTAATTGTGGGAAGTTTAGGACACAAAATAGTGATCTTTCAGTATAAGAAGTAGTGTTATGGAGCAGACAGGGAGTGGGCCTCAGAGTCAGCAAGACCAAGATTCAAGTCCTGTCTCTGACACGTGTCCAGCTGTGTGGCCCTCAGGAGGTTACTTAATTTTTCAGAGTCCCAAACAACTATTAAAACCAAAAATTTCAGTGCAGATAAAATCTGTTTCATCCTGAAGACAGCCTCTCTCTCTCACTTACCCCTAATATCTAATCGCCTACAAATTCCTCCATAAAATCTCTCACCTACATCTACTTCTCTCTATTCAGACAGCCACCACTCTAATCCAACCTTCACGAACTCTCATCTGGACTGTTTCAATAGTGCCCTAGGTGGACTCCCTGCCTCGAAATCTATACTACAATTCATTGCCTTTATAGTTGTCGAGGTGCTTTCCTTAGATTCTAGGTCTGGTCATGTGAATACCCTACTCAGTTAATTCCAATGACTACTTACTACCATTAGGGTCAAATATAAATTCCTTGGTCATTAACGCTCTTTTCCCCCTTCCTATTCCCTTCTAGTCTTTTAACATGTAATTCTCCTTTCCATATTCAATGATCTGGTCACATAAGCCTATTTGCAGGTCACGGACAATGAGCCATGCCATGCAATGCCTTGTTAAATCTCCAGCTTCCTTTAAAACTCAGTTCAAGCTCCACTTTCAGCCAGTTCTTTTTTGTTGCCTCCATCAGCTAGGGCTTTCCCTTCCAAGGCTCTTTTTTCCATCCATCCTGTATTTATCTTCTATCTTCTGATTTATGCACATGTGGCCTGCCCTGCTACATTACCAGCTCCTTGAGGACAAGGGCTGCTTTTGCTTCTTCTTGGTTTCCCTGGCACACAGCATACTGCTTGGCACATGCTGAGAACTTAACCAGTAAATAATGGTTGGTGAGGAAGTCCTTTACTGGGAATACTATGCAAATGAAATTATGGGTCTGGTCGAAAAAAAAACCTTGTAAGAGAGGAGGAAAACAGATCCATAAATCTTTGATGCACCTTGGTTTGAAGCTGGTTTATAGAGTGGTATGAAGATATACACAAGCTTCAAATCCTCGATATTCTCCTTGTAGAATTCCCCATTTATCTTCCTAACTGAAATCATTTAATGAGTGACCCAGACAGATGAAGTCTCAGTATTTTTAAGAAATCTTCCTACCATGGCTCTTGTTTCTCCATCATTATCTCCAAGTATCCTGTTTATGTTGATTGATTGTCCAAATTCAGTTGTAAGCAATCTCCTTAATCTTTGAAGGGCCCACATTCTGTGACCAGCAGCTGAAACCAACAAACAAGAATCAAGAGCTAAGGCTTAAAAAGCCATTAGCCCTAACTAAGAAAATGCTTATTAAGGTACATTTTACACATACCTAGAGCACTCAATTGAGCACATGCTGCAAGCGATGCTGCCAGTCGAGGAACAATACTTCTATTGGAAGCTAAATTTAGCCGAAAGTCCAACAAGCACGTGACCAAATCCATTGAAGGACAGGAAAGAATACAGCGATCTGAGAGAAGATCTTTAGGGCCTATAAGAATCATAATTACAAACTGATCAGTGCTTGAAGAAGTTACAATAATGCAACTTAAAATTCCATTTAACAATCTGTTGTACACATTTTCACTAAGCATTCAAAGATGAAAATCAAGAATTAAATTAATATTGCTACAAAATCAGAATAATTAAGAAGTTGCATTGTCTATATTAAACATTTTAATCTTAAATTGGCCATAATCTTCATCATACTGTAACTCAAAAAAAAATTTAAGTATAGGTTGTTCTGAAAGTTTCACTGCAGTTTTAAACAATAAAAGCTTTAAAAAGCTTAAATTCAAATCCATTTTTTAAAGCTTAAAATTACACACGAAAACTTTAGAAAACCTCAGAATACTCTAGAATACCTTACACAATATGTGATTGGTTAATATTTCCTCACTTAGATTTCCTTTAGTTTCCTTCGCAATATGATATAAAGGGAGCACTCAAATTACTATGTTGAAAATTAATTTGCTAAAAATGAGAAAAATATATTCACTTTTAAACAAATGTTTAAAATATCAGCATTCCATGAAATACGTTCAAATTACTCTACCATTTCTAATAAACACATCTTGCTTTACCTGCAGCAGGCATAATAGGATAGACAGTTAGTCGCCAACCCCATCCATTCACTGATCCATCACTGATGAACTTCCACTTTAATTCATCTCCAGGAATCCGAAGTTCACTGGACCAGTCAGACCATTCTCGACCTTAAGCAATGAAATCACAAATAAATGGGTTTTACATTAATATAATCATCTTGAGTCCATAATTTGAAGAGGAGAGGGAGAGAGAGAAAGGAAGAAGGAGGGAAAGGAAGGGAAGAAGGAGAGAAATAGGAGAAAGAGCAAATGAGAAAGAGAAAGAAAAAAAGACAGAAAGAGTGTTTATAGAGAAAGGACCTTGCTTCCAAAAAGCTAAAAACTAGAGTAGTCATTAATAACTTCAAAAGTCTACATTCACCGCAGTAGAATTCAAAAAGACTAGACAAAGAAACCAAAACTCTACAGCTAAAAAGTAAAAATCAAACATGAATATCATACCTTGGAGAATCATTTTTCACAATTATCATATACATTATTTAAAAATTCTTCACTGATTAAAATCTGAAAGACTGATATATATCTTTGAAAGATTTTAAAACTCTTTTAATACAATGGTAAAACACTAGCGTAGTGGACTGAAGATGAAACACACTACCTACTCCTTTGCCAAAAAAGTAATGGATTTAAAATGCTGAATGAAACATATATTTTTGGACACAGCCAATGTAGGAATTTGTTTTGCTGGACTACGCATATTTGTTAAGGAAGATTTTCTTTTCCTTCTTTTTATACACTGTTCAATCCTAAGAGACAATGGGAGAGATGACAAATGCTTCTGAAAACAAACCTAGGGAAAAAAAGGAAAAAATCTGAAATAAAATGGAATCTGATTCCCTGATCAACTCTTTGCTACTTAAATAAAATAACTTTCTCATTACTACACATCCATTGTAAGACAGAAAGACTTTCTATTTTTAAAAGTATTTTGGAAATCCTAAAAACTCTGTGGCATTTTAAATACTGGTATGTTATTAGAGTTTGAACTAAAAAACAAAAATTCTCTTAAAAAATGTTCTCACTCAACAAAACTGCTTAAATTTTCCCTTCATTCCTTTTTATTTGCTGAGTAGTTCAGACGGCTATCTGAAGGGGTACTAAGTTCACCAAAAATATTACTTATAATGACAATTGTATTGTTGCCATTCATTTATCAATAATTATCTTATCAAGTTATTTTAAAACCCGCTTTAATTTCAATGAGTATTTGATGTAGGATAGTGACTGTATTTAAATATTTTTTACAAACCTAGAAAAATGGCTTAATTATTCAACCTAGATATTTTATAATATTTTTGAATTAAACTACAATACTATCTTATAAAATAAAAGCTATTATAATTTAGTTTAATATCGTCTTGGTCACCTGATCGAACTGACACTATCCTATTGACACCATCCATTATTGTGAGAGGATCATGACGCCGCTCTGTGGAACACTGTCGGTCAAACTCCACTCTGAGTCCTTCAGCACCTGAAGAACAAAAGGTGCACCACTGTAAATTCACATATTGCCACTCTCTCTTAAGTGCAATGAGGAAAAAAAACCCCAAACCCAGAAGCTTCATGCGTCCATAATGGATCATTCCTATATTTGCTGAATTTAACTCAACAAATGTTTATTAAGAGCCTCCCTTCTGCTTCAGTGGAGGGAATTCTACAGTAGGAATTCCACCCACAAAAATACACAAGATATTATACGGTATTACAAAGAGGAAAAATGATTATTTCTGCCCTGAATGAGCTTCAAGCATACTAGGATAGGTAGTAAAATCAAACAGATAAGGAGACTAATTAATCAGGGAGCTGGAATCAGCATCTCAAAAAGCTATAGATAAGACCTATGGACAAAGACAACTTAGAAAGGTTTTGATCATCCCATTTCTTTCTAGCTTCATTTTCATGCAATTTTACCTCCCACCAAAAAAAAAAGCTAATTATTTATGTTCAGCAAATATTTTATGCACATTTTTAAAGCAAAAACCTTTTTACTACCTTAAGATGAACTAACTAATGTAATAAATAATAGAAAATAAAATGAAATATAGCAGAAGGCTTATTCAATACCTCAAACCCAACATAAACAGTGTTTTGTAACATTTTTATAGCCTATCTTTTAAAGATTCTAAACCCAATGTATTAAGTTTCCATGAGTTTTTTAACAAACGAAATTGATGTGAAACACCCACCAAAAAATTACTGACTCAATAAAAAAAATAAGTATCACCAAAAACTAAATATCATTCTACCACCAGATGGCATTATTTCTCTGCTACACAGGGTATCACTGACAGATACTGCTTCAAACGTCAAATTAAACATCTGATATCAGCAAAATAAAAAGCTACTGTATTAATTGTACTGAATTTCTTCTAAGAGAGATACTAAATATCTCTAACCAAATGTCACCAATTTATTTTGCAGTATTAAGTTTTCTGCAAAAGGAAGTAAACAGGCAAGCTTCCACCTTTCCAATAAAGTAAGGCCTTAATAGTGAGTAAATGCCATCAGTCATTTATGTCAACAAACAGCCCCTGTAACAAATCCCGGAACATAAGTAAATGCACAAGAGGAGGGAAAGCACAATTAACGCTCAGTCCGGCAGTTCTCTAAGCATAGAAAGTCTGGCAGCGTCCTACACCTGGTACAACAGGCTCTAACAACATTTGTTAAGGAGCTACAAGTGATTCGATAACTGGCATTTCAAATTAAAAAATGAAGCTGGTTCAACAGCAGACCGGTAGAAGAAACTATCAAGGAACCTGTGGATTACAACAATCTGGAGAACGGTTTCTAGATAACGTACGTGAATCCAAATTAGTGACGGAAAATTACACTGATCATGTAATGACATCTAACAACTGTGCTGTTATTCTTCAGCTTTCTAGAAAAAACATCAGCCTTGTTTCCTTCTGTATCAGGCAGTCCTGCCCTCTGTTTCTTTCTTCACAATATTCCTAATTTTTTCCTTCCTTTTCATTACAACTGTATGTAAGGCAATTAGCTATGTAAACTATGCTATAAAACTAATAATTAAAAAGCATAACTTATGGGGCAGCGAGGTAGTGCACTGGCCCTGCAGGGAGGAGGACCTGAGTTCAAATTTGACCTCAGACACTTCACCCACTAGCTATGTGACCTTGGACAAGTCACTTAACCCCAACTGCCCTGCCTTCCCCCCCTCTAAAAAAAATTTTTTTTTAAAGCACAACTTATGCTACTTTAAAAGACTTACAGGTGCTAAATAGTGGTCCTCTTCTCAAAGTAGCAAAAAAAAAGTCCAATAAATCATACTAAGCAAATCACTTCAAACCCTCAGGATTAACTTCTCATTAATAAAATAAAAAGCTTGGATTAAGTGATCTTGGTTGTTCTTCTTAGCTCTAACATTCTAAAATTTTCTTCAGCCCTTTTAATTTCAATGTAATAGGGTTTCTTTGCTAGTTAATTCAAATAAGAATTCTACGGAAATTCCCCTTTTTTTAAAGCTGTAATTTACACAATTCAAGGAAGTGATATTTATTCCCCCTTCTTATACTTGTGGTTTTACTGAGTACCTGGTATTTTGACAGTGCCACTGGTGGAGGTATCATCAGTATATGGATGGCTGCTTTCTACCACAACAGGCTGGGAAGAGAGTCGACCACTCTGAGAGTCCGTAGCAACATCTTCTAACTCTGTAACACAGAGCTCCAACAACATATCAGCTACCTGAAAAGAGTAAGGAAAAAAAAGTGAACTATAATGACATCTGGGTTAAAAAAAGAGTTAAGCAGAGGGCTTCTTACCATTACCACCACAACCCCTCTCTACCCCCCCACCTCCACCTCCCCACACAAAAACTTCTGAATCAACACCTCTTTTTAAGTCAACGCAAGGACAGGATAGACTAAATAAAACTGATATGTTTATTTCTCCCAATAAGGATAAATTCTCTTGGGAAAAAAACTAAGGTAAGAGATAAGGCGTTACCTGATTGCTGATAATTTAGTTCTGGGGACCCCCTGACCCAGCAATAACACTTCTAGGGCTATATCCCAAAGAGATCACAAAAATGAGTAAAGGATCCATATGTACAAAAATATTTATAGCAGCTCTATCTGTGGTGGCCAAGAATTGGAAATCAAGGGGATGCCCATCAAGTGGGGAATGGCTGAACAAGTTGTGGTATATGAATGTAATGGAACACTATTGTGCTACAAACAATGATGAACAGGCAGACTTCAGAGAAACCTGGAAGGACCTATATGAACTGATGCTGAGTGAGGGAAGCAGAACCAGGAGAACACTGTACACAGTAACAGCCACAGTGTACGAGGACTGATTTTAATAGATTAAGCCCTTCTCAGCAATGTAAGGACCTAAAACAATTGCAAAGGACACATGATGGAAAATGCTAGCCTCATCCAGAGAAAGAACCATGGAGTCAGAATGCAGAACAAAGCAGACTATTTTCTTTTTTGTTTTATTTTGTTTTTTTTTCTCATGGTTTTTCCCATTCATTATAATTCTTCTACTCAACATGACTAATGTGAAAATGTGTTTAATCATCTCTTTTGTGTTTTGTTTTGTTTCATTCCTTCTTGCTTGTTCACTCCATTGGTTATAATTCTTCTTTACAACTTGACTAATGTTTAATGAGAAGGTATTTGTAGAACCTATATCATATTGCATGTCACCAAGGAGGGGAAGAGGGAAGGGAAGAGGGAAGGGAGAGGGAGAAAATTTGGAATGCAAGAGATTGTGGAACTGAATGTTGTAAACTAAAAGTAAATAAATAAATTTTTTTTAAAAAAGAAATGTATGTGTAGAGCCCATATCAGATTGCAAGCCATCTTGGAGAGAGGAGAGAAAGGGGGAGACAATTTAAAGCTTATGGAAGTGAATGCTGAAAACTAAAAATAAATAATTTAATTTAAAAATAAATAAATTTAGTTCTGGGGAGGCTATCCTCTATGGGGAGGAGGGAAAGAAAAAAATGGGCTAAACATTTGAATGGAAGGGGCATTAAGGCAATTTTAAAAAGAAAAAAAAATGAGATTTGTATCCTCTGTGAAGATAGTCCCATAACACTAGAGCATAAATGTCCTGAGGAGAATTAACAAGTATAGATGAAGAGAAGTAAATGAAATGCCTGGCTTCAGGGCACAGAAAGGATAGGTTGTACTTTTTAACTAGCTGCAGAAAACATTTCTACATGGAAAATTGAGGTAAATGTAGATGCTTACAATTACAGGCTGGCAGAGCATTAGAATTCGAACTATTATTGATGGAAATAGTATAACAACTTTTTATAACTAAAGTAAAATGAACAAAACCGTCCTAGGATGAACTAGGAATCTAGTAGTGAATTCAAGCTATCAGTCCTCAACCGTCCTAGAATTCCCGTATTTATTACTAAAGACTCTGTTAAATCATGTAACTCATGATTCAAGTGATTAGTTAACAGAGTTATGGTGAAATCCAATGAGATTAATATATTCTACATCGTATACTTCAAAAAACTGAAACTATACAGAAACTACTTCTTTTCCAGATATATGATTTCAACAGTATAGGGAGATGGGGAAAAATCACCCTTTACTAATAACACAGATCCAGCAGCTGTTCAGCAACTTCTACTTTGGTGTTGTTTTATTCCAGTTTGAATAGCATATTTTATTTTTTAAAGTAATTAAAAATATTTCAAAACCATGTATTTTTTTAAGGAAAAAATGTTTTTCCTATTTCTTATAGAGTTGTTGGTACAATAAGAATCTGGGGAAAATCAAGCGGCACAGTACAAGAAAAATAAAACAGAAAAAAAAGAGATATTTCAAGTACAACATGCTTTAACTCACCTGTGGATAAGCAGTGCCCATCCCAGAGAGCACAGCTGAAAGAACATCCTTTCCCTTCTCACCAGCCCGGTTAGAAACAGATAGCTTGAGCAAGTCAACCATGACACGGGTATCATCTGGCACTAAGAGGCTAGTAAACTCATCCAAATATTGTGGTTCAGGACCTGACACTTTATTTTGGCTTTCAACATCCTGAGAAAAAAAAAAGACTGAAGATGATGAACATAATACAAACTACACAGTTTTCCATTTTAATAAGGAATGCATTCATTTTTAATAAAAAGCACTAAAAGAATACTGTGAATTTTACTCTACAGTATAACAAGTCAAAAAATAAGCCCAAAGTCAAATATTCCATAAGTATGATTCATTTATAGACAGCATGCTCCTAAACAGCCATTCGAAATTTGTACTTTCTAAATAGCTTCGATTCTTTCTGAAGTCTTACCAAATACAGAGACTTTAGCAGGTAAATCTTCAAAACATAAAGAAAAGGGAATGCCGTTAGTAATGTGACCAAGCTAGTACTGAAATTGGACACTGCAGCAACATGTGGAAAATTAACAAGTCCTTTCTCCCTACTTCTTAGAAATCCTTGCAGCCACTGGATAAGACTCCTCCATAGAAGGGACTCTGTCAGCGTGGGGTTGTTTTTGTTGTTCAGTTGTTAACGTTCGTGTCCAACTCTTCATGACCTGTTTTTGGGGTTTTCTCGGCAAAAATACTTTGCCACATCCTTCCCCAACTCATTTTACAGATGAGGAAACTAAGGCAAACAGAGTTAAGTGACTTGCCCAGGGTCATACAGCCAGCATGTATCTGAGGCTGGATTGAACTCGGGAAGATGAGTCTCCCTGACTTCAGGTCAGGCACTCTATCCATTGCACCACCTAGCTACTCATGTTGAGTGCATGAGCACAAATGCTGAGAGTATTTTTACGAATGAAAATACTCTCCTAATTCTACCTTTGTTCCTAAAATGTGGCAAAAGCAATGGCAATTCTTAGGAGTATCAACAGAAAAGGAAGTAGCAGCTAATGAAAATAGTAAAAAAGACAAAATATATGAGACAAACAAAATATCATACATTATTCAAGTATCACTCATTTTTCCTTGCAGAATATTCCCCAAGCATTAAATCAGGAAACAAACAAATACTAAACAACTAGAAGCATAAATATGCTTTTAAAAAATTCTAATGTCCAATATGGAAAATGTATTGCAAGATTCTTTCACTGTAGTATTTTTAAGTCTCGCGCTGTAAGCAAATGTAAAATTCATTATTTAAATATATATTTACAAAAAGTACATCGGTAGCTTTTCTAGTATTCATGTAAACATATTATCTGAGCGCAGATGTCTGCTATCATTTCACCATTGAGCTCTGGGAGTTAATTTATCTACAACAAAAGAGTTCCATCCCAAAGAATTTACATCATGTAAAGCCAAAACTCACAGTCTTTCCCTATATAATATGCTTTAAATAAGTCTATTGATTTGGCCTACTTAGCAACAATAATCCAAACACTCTCGGCATCATTTTATAAATTAAGTCTAGATTCCTCCAACAACAATTCCTTCCAAAAGTCTTCTAAGCAACTATAGTACTTGCTCTTCAATCTGAGCCTGGTAGCTCAACATTAATACTATTTTTAAGTCTTATTACAAGTCAACAAACTGCTCTAAATCAAATTTCACTGGAAAGTAAAAGAAAAACAATTAATTTGTAATAAGGCACCCGTCTTTTTTCCTTCAAGATGAAAAAAGAAATAGCCAATTGTACTTTACTACATGTAAGACCTAGAAACAATGTAATGTAATTTAGCAAAAATATTCAAGTTTAGAATGTATAAATATAAAAGTTAAAATGTTTAATTTAGTAAATGCAAATTCAAATTTTAAATTATTTTATAACATTTTGAGAATATTTTACTGGGCACAGACCAATATCTTACACTGCATACCAAAATAAAGTCTAAATGGGTACACGATCTAGGTATAAAGGCTGATACGGTAAGCAATCTGGGAGAGCAAGGAATAGTTTATCTGTCAGATTTATGGAGAAGGGAAGATTTTATGACCAAACAAGAGTTAGAGAGCATTATGAAATGCAAAATGGGTAATTTTGATTACATTAAATTGAAAAGTTTCTATACAAATAAAGCCAATGTAAAGCCAAGATTAAGAGGGAAGTAGAAAATTGGGAATTTTTACAACCAGTGTCTCTGATAAAAGCCTCATTTCTAACATATACAGAGAACTGAGTTAAATCTATAAGAATACAAGTCATTCCCCAATTGATAAACGGTCAAAGGATATGCACAGGCAGTTTTCAGAGGAAGAAATTAAAAATATCTATAGCTATGTGAAAAAATGCTCTAAATCACTACTGATTAGAGAAATGCAAATCAAAACAACTCTGAGGTATCACATCTCACCAGCCAGATTGGCTAAGATGACAAAACAGGAAAATGATAAATGCTCAAGAGGATGTGGAAAAATTGGAACATTAATGCATTCCTGGTGGAGCTGTGAACTGATCCAACCATTCTGGAGAGCAATCCAGAACTATGCCCAAAGGGTTATAAATAAGTGCATACCCTTTGACCCAGCAATACCACTTCTAGGGCTGTATCCCAAAGAGATCATAGAAGTGGGAAAAGGACCCATATGTACAAAAATATTTATAGCAACTCTTTTTGTGGTGGCAAAGAATTGGAAATCAAGGGGATGCCCATCAATTGGGGAATGGCTAAACAAGTCGTGGTATATGAATGTAACAGAATACTATGGTGCTATAAGAAATGAGGAGCAAATGGACTTCATAATAACTTGGAGAGACTTATATAAACTGATGTTGAGTGAGAAGAGCAGAACCAGGAGAAATTTGTACACAATTACAGATATATCATATCTGTGACAACTAACTTTCATAGACTGGGCCCCTGAGGCAAGGCAAGGTTATAAGACAACTCCAAAAGACTCATGATGGAAAGAGACATCCACATCCAGAGAAAGCACTAGAGTCTGAATGCAGACTGAAGCAAAATACTTGCTCTCTTTTTTTGTTCTGTTTTGTTTCTTCTTTCTCATTGTTTACTCCATTGGTTATAAGCCTTCTTTACAACCTGACTAATGTTTAACATGAAGGCATTTGGAGATCCTATATTTGATTGCATGCTGCCATAGGGGGTGTGAGGGGATCTGAAACCAAAGGAGTGTAAAACTGAATGTTGTAAACTAAAAGTAAATAAATTTAAATTTTAAAAAATATGTTAAAAATTAGAAATTCTTAACAATCAACTCTTTCTTTTGGCCTTACAACCAAACGAATATTAAAGAAAAACATAATTAGAAAAAGACAAGATTATTATGGAATTGTTCAAAAAAATGAGCACCAGCATGACTTTCAACAAAAATAATTATAATCTAATATAAAATTCAATGGGTTAAGAACATAGGAACTTCATAATAAACAATTTTACTCCCTTAAAGAAAAGGAAATGCTATCCCCCTCTTCATCACAGGAGAGCAATAAGTCTACTTTATTTTTTACTTTGAAAAATAACTCTTGAGTTAATACTTTAGCCTAGGAGATTTCTGAGGTTGATGACAAACTAAGATTTTGATTTATGAAAGATAATTCTCTTTAAACTGAAAAATGGATTTAGGTATGTTTTATGTAAGAATATAACTACCGGGGTGGGGGGGGGGGGGGTAGGTGGCGCAGTGAATAGAGCACTGGCCCTGGAGTCAGGAAGACCTGAGTTCAAATCCGGCCTCAGACACTTCACACAAAACTAGCCCTGTGACCTTGGGCAAGTCACTTAACCCCAATTGTCCTACCTTCCCCCCTCCGAAAAAGAAAAAAAAAAGAATATAACTACCAGCATAATAAATCAAGGTTTTCAATCAAATTAATAATAATGGTTATTACTTCTTTGGTTTTAGTCATGGTCTCTGCAATGATACTGGCAGCTCCAGGATCATCAGTCACTGGAATAAATGGTCGAGAGGAGGCAGAGGCAGCTGAGGGAGTCACTGCTGATGGAGTTACAGCATCTTCCGAAGAAACAACCTAGTTTAAAATAAATTAAGCAGAAAAAGAATAAAAAAGATAAACCAACAAAATCCAGAAGCAACTATATATTTTTGAAATATTAAAACTATAGCCTAAAATAACATGGCTCCTCTCTTTCTTTTTCCCCTAATTTTAACGCACCACCAACAACCACCACTCTCAAAGGCCTCGGCATATGAAGTCCATCAAAATATTTTTAAGCTTTTTAAAATAATATTATGCCCCATGCAGCTAAGTGGTGCAGGAGACAGAGGCCCAGGTATGGAGTCAGGAAGACTTAAGTTCAAATATAGCCTCAGATAACTGATAATTATTAGTCATGTGACTGAGCAAGTCTCACTTAATTTCTGTCTGCCTCCTGGTCCTCGTCTGTGAAATGCAGAGCTCTTCTGAGGGTCAAATGTGGTAATGTTTGTGAAGCACTTAGCACAGTGCCTGGCATGAAATTACAACTATCATTATTCATTATTATCATTACTGTTATTATTACTATCATTAATTTCAATATATAAACAAAAGGCTACCTAAAATAGTAAAAATACAGAAACTAAATTCGCAGTCAGTGAATATCAAGGCTGATAAACTTTAAATTACTTCCTTCAATTCCAGGGTAGGTGTTTTCCAGGATCACAACAAATAAAACACTAACTGGACAGCCTCATAGCACATTTGCTGGATTACCTCCCCTTTCCTGTCCTGCCAGGGGTTTGGGCTCAGCCTTTCTTCTACTTCCACAGCCATCACACCCTCTTCGCCATTCATGGGACTTCCCACTGAAGACACATCTGAGGGGGGTGGAGGTGAAGAAGAAGATGGGCATTCCACTGGTGCGATCATACTGGCAGGCATTAAGGCTCCAACCACGGCATCTCTAAAAGAAATTTCAGTTTAACATTTAATGCACTTTGCCATTTTCCTGGCTTAAAGAAAAAAAACATAAAAGACCCACAAGTATAACATGATCTTATTGTCTAAAACTTGTGTTTCAATCAGACAACAAATGTTAAAGGTCTTCAGAAAAATAAAGTGCTTTGCTTTACAACAGCAACATTTTATTTCTTGACTAAAAGGAAACACTTATGCCTTATCACAATGAAATGAAATTTATGAATTACAATAAAAATGACACGGTTGTAACCTTTTCCCAAAACCAGGTCGGAAGACATTCAGAAGAGTTTCTCATGGAGGGCAGCGATGCTTTGGATGATGCTAGCAATGAAAAGCCAGACTTGGATTGAAAAAGAACCCAAAAATTTTCCATTTGTATACTGCTTGTAGGTGGGTGAGACTTATACTGAAGTTATGAGCTTTAATTCTGGTATAATTCACGCCAAAAGATTGAAACAAATAGCCACCAAGAAACATTCAGTTGGAGGAGAGATGATATCACGCTGGGGGTTCTTCAAAATCACCATCCATAAGATCTCTCTCTCTCATCTATCAACATAACAGAACTGCATGAAAACGTTCTTGGTTCATGTTTCACTGCCTTTGCTAAAGACCTTATTAGAGCACAAAGGGGACGACCATTAGCCGCCCAATACAATAACATTGTACGGATCCCTGTAAATCAAAAGGAACATTTATAAATCACAATTAATAGTCCTAACATATTTAGGGTTTTTAAATCTACTTGAACAATGAAGAAGGTGCACACGCCAAAAGTGTTTGTAAATTCATTTGTTTTTTAAATAAGCTAATAAACATACCTTGCATACATAATCTGCAGTGCTGTAAGGATGTGAGACAGTGCTTGCTGTTTGGCAAGGTTTCCATCCAAAGACAAGAGGATCTTAGCAAGGGAAGGGCGATTGGGCTTGGAACTATTCGCACCACTGATTTTGTTACTGGCAGCAGAAGAATCGGCATCGGAAGGAACACCTTAGACACAGAAAAGCAAATCTTCTGATGGTAATATTATCTGTTTCTAAACAGTTTGGCCTTTCTAATTCTAGCTTCTAGATATTCCATTTTGCTGCACACATTCAGAAATATTACAGTGGACACCTGGACTCAATGAATGTTTTCTCTGTTCACCAATGTACATAAATAAAAGACTATCATTCCTAAAAAAACACTTTCTCATTATCACATTAAAATTTCAATATTTTGACAAAATATTTGATTATACGTTATGGGCACTGAAATTGGTGTCTAAAATAATTAATATTCCAAACTGAAAGGTTTTGTTAGAAATTTTCTACCTACAAATTTACTTTCCCAAGAAAATGGAAACAATATAAAACCCTATATCCAGAAGCTAACAAATAAGCAAACATTGTACAGCCAACACCTTGCATTAAAGGCAGGATTTTGCAGAGTTGAGTATTTATCAATTTTATTTGGTAAACTATTTAACTAAACTGAATTTACATATATCACGCATAATATGGCAGTTTATTATTAGTCATTCAATTAAGGAAACAATCAGGAAAAGAGCAAGAAGGAAGGGTTTCATTTTGAACTGTTGTACTCTTTCTAATCATTAAGAGGAAAACAGATTCCATTATTTTATCTCACACCAATTCCCATTTTGACTTATATAAGCCCTCCTCCACAGCACAAGGAATTTTCTTTCTACTCTGATCCATACCTTGGTTCACACAATAATGCTCCCCGAAACGTTAGTGGCTTCTAATACCCACTTGTAAGAGCTTATGTCTATATTCAAACCAACTATGTTACCTAAGTAGGAAGCGCCTAAAGGGTCCCTAGCGGTCTGGAAGAGGACAGGTTCATGGACAGACGGGGTTGCTACATCCACTGTTGTCCACGCCACACTGTGCGACGAGCCACAGGCTACCCGGGTGATTTTCTGGCCTTCTAAGCCTTGGACGAGAGTGGGCTTTCTGTTGACAGTAGTGGTTCCATTGCCTTGCTGTCCATGATCATTGTCACCCCAAGCATACACCTGCAAAAGGAAAACCAATTATTTCTAAAACTAAGAATTATTTTACAGAGATCTATTTATGTTAAAAACACTTATTCTAGCACCTCAATGAATTAATCAAAAAATTTATTATAATACTGTTTTATTCAGTAATAAAAAGCTAGTTTTTTGTTTGTTTTTGCAAAGAGATTAGAATTTTGAATAATTAATAGAAAAAGGTAAGCTTATCACTACATTCTAAATAATCTTTCAGTTTAAATGGCACTACTTCAGGAAGAATAGTCAATCTTGTGCTATATTTTGACTCAGATGGATTATTACAGAGGAATTTCATGATACTATAAATGAAATAAATTTTAAGACTGAGATAAAGGTCTTATAAGCCTAAATACTGATGATATCCAACCTCTTAACTGAGATATGGCTAAGGATGATCATTTTATCATCAGTATTCTCAAACAGAAAAGCAGGCCATCAGTCCTACATAAGCATCCCCACCAGCCGCAGACTGATACAGCAACATGCCAACCATGTTCGACACTTCTGATTTATAGCAATAATAGCAAACTCAAATAAAAAAGGATCCCTGCAGTTCCATAATGACTGTAAAAAAACACAAACTGACATTATGTTGTACTGTATTTTTACTAATTTTATTAAACATCTCCCAATTACATCTGAATCTGGCTGATCTGAAATTGGGAGTTTTACAGGCCGTGAATTTGCCACCTTTAATATACAATATACAGTCAATGGAAACACATAGTTCTAATACAATTTCTATGATTTTGGTATTCCATTTATATCAGAAGCAAGCTGTCCACACTTACTTGACCGGTATCAGTGACAGCTAAACAGTGAAGGGCACCTACTGCCACATGAACTATCTTCTTTCCTCGTAGGCCTTCTACTACTTGTGGTTTTCTCACATGAACATCGGTGCCATGACCAAGCCTGAAGTAATCCCCTTTACCCCTAAAAAGGAACAATGACATTTTTCAAAGCTTCAAGTAATCCATCATATCCCTCCCTTGACATACCTACAAACATCTCAGTTTATGATATTGTAAATTACTAAGACCAAAAAGTTTCATATCATGGTAATGAGCTTCTCTATATTTTGTATATATGAATATTCAACTAAAATGGTCTTTACATAGACCATCACCATTACCAGGCCCAAACTCAAAGTCTATGTCAACTTGGTAGGCTCTATCAGAGCTTATTCTCTTCTCATATGGGCTTTCAGGATTCAAGGTCATCTTCACACAATACGAAGGCACTGGGGAAGGACTTTAATAAAAGAATAACAAAGTGCGTCATCACCTACCTAATAATTCTAAGGAAACCTTATTCACAAAATCACAGGATGTAAGAGTAGCTATTCTAAATACTCACAGGATAATTAAAACCATAATAACTTTATAATACCATCACATTCCATTTAGTCTGCTATGCAGATGTTTAGTAACAGTACGTTCCTGATACTGACATAAACTCATTTGACAGATGATGAAACTGAAGCAAAGAGAGGTTAAGTAACTTTCCTAGAGTGACTCTGCCAGGAAGGCCCAGACTAGGGTTCTGTCACCTAAGGGGCTTTAATGACTATATCTAATCTCAGTGTACTTAACATATTTCTTAAAAGACTGCTATAAATTTAGAGCACCAATAAATAAATTCAATTTATCCCATGAGGTAGATATTTAATATGTTTATTCAAATAATCAAATATAAATTACTTATCTGTATTTTTAAATAAAGTGGAACAAACAGTAATAAAAATCTCATCCTCAAATGCCTCTCCAGTGTGCCAGAGTCCAGCCCCTAATCCTCTGTGTTTACTGTGATTTTTTTTAAAAACTTTTTTTTTTTAATGTTTCTGATGACTCCTAGAGCCACTTCTGGTTCTTCCACTTATTTGTGGGAAAACAGGCACATTTTTTCTGGAAATTTAGGAATAGACATGAAAATTACTTTAACTCACTGCTTAAGCGGTTCTTCTCTAACAGCTGAAGATAACTTTCAGTTTCATTACACAGTTAATAACAACAAAAGCTGGTGGCAGTTTTTCCACGCCCTCATTACCATCACCTTTTCACTAGAGAACGTTTCTATTCATAAGATCTTAACAAGCTTTAACTGAAGGGTGTTAATTAAGAATGAGGAAGAAAGAGCTGACCAAAACAAAGTATTAAAGTTCATTTTCATATACAAAGCAAAAACAAAAATCTAACATTTCCAGTAGATGACTCCAGTGAACATATAACTGTCATACTGAGCAAAATCTTTTCCGTACCAAGTCCATACTACTCCTGACTTTGTAAGTGCCAAGGAAAACTGAGCCCCACACTCAATCTGGCAAACTCCTTGTCCATTGAGTCTCTCGATGTTCTGAGGAATGTTACACCCTTCACTTCCTCCCCGGCCCAGTTTCCCGAAATCACCATCTCCCCAGGAAAAGACCAACCCTATATGGGGGGAGAAAAAAGAAATAAAACATAATGCTTCAAAGACGAATCATGCGTGGTGGAAGCCAGCCTGGAGGACAGTAAGTCCTGCCTCAGACATAGACTGACTGTTTTAGTACGAGCCACTTAAGGTTTCAATGTTCTGGGCAACGCTCTAAGGCTGTAAGGTACAGAGAGATGCTGACCTGCTATTATTTGAAGGCATTTCCCTTATATGAGTGAAATCAGAGGTTCGGCCCACCCCTAGACTTAAGATCAATATAATATTTTCAACCCATTTAAGTTTTGGATAAAGTATATTCTCACCTTCATCTGTCAAAGCTAGCGTTTGGGCATCTCTACTTCCACAAGCAACCTGAATAACTCGATGACCAAGAAGAACTTTCACCTGTTGGAGGATTGGGAGGAAAAAAGGGAAGAATAAGTCAGGTTGAACACACACACACACACACACACACACACACACACACACACACACACACACCAAAGTTACTGTCCATAATAAATCATTTAAAACATTACAAATTTAGATTGTTTTTTGTAAACTCAGAATATAAATTAATTCCTGCGAAATGTTTCTTCCCTTAAAGTTCTCTACTTCTTCCTGTAAAAGTAATAAGTTGTATACAGTCACCATTTTGGGTTTCAGCTGTGTGGTATTATCTCCATGTCCCAGCCGGCCATACTCTCCAAGGCCCCATGTATATAATTCACCACTTGAGGTGATGGCAGCACTATGAGAACTGCCACAAGCTATATCACGAATGCGTTTGGTCTTCAGCGCCTCTATCAGTCTTGGTTTATCACAGTTCCTAAAACAAAAATTTTAAAACAATAGTTTCCATAATCAATGTCTAATTCCTCAAGAAGGAATAAAAATATCTATGTTATTGATTTCACCTATAGAGAACTACAGGCTCAAGAGAGAGTCTATATATGTAGACTGACTGCAAACTTAGCCCAAAAATCCGTTAAAATTGTCAATAGTATTTTAAAGCAATTATAAAAACTTTTAAAATAAATGTTTCTATCAACAGACCCATTTTAAAATTTCTAATAAATGCAAAAATCAGAAACTGCCAAGATAGATATTTCTCCTCATTAGCAAGAAAGGCTAGATATAATATGCTTACATTCTGCTGAAGTGTCCAAGTTTTCCATCATCACCTTCGCCCCATGAAAATACCTTTCCATCAACAGTTAAAGCCATAGCATGCCGGCCACCTACAAGATTCAAGGTGTATGTTTTTCACATTACCTAGTCTTCTTTAAAGAGGCATAAGAATCAATTCTTATCAAAAAATCTAGTCTGCTGTTCTGATAGGGTGGTAGGACCAGGACCCCAAAAAGCCCTAAGACCATGTCTAAGTAACCCAGCCCCACTAATTGCCTCCTTGTTACAGGCACTGACAGAGCTGACGCTGTAATTCCTCAGATAAAAGCTATTAGTTTAGGATGCTGACCCAAGGACTCTTTCTCAGGGTGCCAACCCAAGGATCCTGTCTCTGTGCCTGCCCAAGGCCCAGTCCTCTGCCAACTAAATAAAAACTGTCTTTTCTCCCTCAGCATCTGATATCCACAAAGTTGTCCCTGCTGACTCCCTGAACTGTTCCATCCATAGATCACTGATACCTGGACCCCTTACATTATCTAATTAGCATCCTTAACATTCATTTCTCTGCCCCTTTTCTATATAAGCTTTAGATTCTCCCCCATTAAGCTGCAAGTTCCCCAAAAGGACTTCACCTGCTACTACTGGTGTCACAGTAAACTTCTGCCACTTGATTGAGAGAAGGTTTGAGTGTGTGAATTTGTTCCAGACAACTCTGCCTTGGCATTCTTGGGGTCCCAGCACCCCAAACATCTTCAGTTCTAACTAATTATGGTACTTGCAAATAAATTTTGTTAACCTACCAGTCTGACATTGGAATCAAGGCCAACGAATGATGTTATTTTAAATAAGTGACTATTCTCATAAAGAAAACAAGAAGACATACACCACCTAAATGTCTCATTAAAATACATAAGCTCTTTAGAATCTTTAGGAAGAAAACATTAACCAACATGCTAAAGGAAAGCACTTTAAAAACAATTGCACAGAAAAATGTAAGCCATTTACAGATAAATATTAGTTTAAGCAAAGGCAAGAGTGAACGCAGCAATGGAATAGTTTACCAAACGTTATTTTAAATACATGAAAATAATTTTAAAATAAGCATTTAAAAATAATGCCTAGAGTCTGAAAAAGTCCTACTGCTAAAATTCAGATTCCCAATGATGTTAGGATCAGTCAGCTAGGGAGAGATGCTACTTACGCAAATCTCAAAGATATAATCTTTTCATTAAAAATTACTTTCACACAGCATGGGCTTAAGCGCTATCCAAAACTCACAAAATGTGAGGTGCTAACTGCTTAACTCTATGAGTGCTAAATTGGTGACAACAGCATTTCAAATTTCTACACATTCTTCTAAAATAATAACAATCAAAACATTTATGATCAGGTTCATTAAATATCAGTCCAAGTTTGTTATTTAATGAAGTAAAAACTGGTGCCAAAATCTTTTTGATGTGTGAGAAAGTATGAGAAAACAGCTGAAAAATATCATCCATCATAAGTTCATGGCTCTAGAGGAGATATACTAAAACTGTACCTGAGTGAACAGCAACTTTCTTTACCACGTAATTGCTGAGGGCTGTGATCTGCCGAGGAATGGGCACGGTTCCACTAGAAATGCCTAAACCCAGTCGTCCGTTAGTAGCTTCTCCACAAGCGTACACTTTACCCTCCACGGTCACTAAAAACAAATGAGTAATAGTATGATGTGAAATAAAGTACAATAACCAAATTAACATGTCAGTAAATATCTTTCAGTCTTCTTTAGGTATATAAATTTAAATTAGAATGGAAAGAAAAATAAATATACAATAAAAATTAGGACCACTATACCTGCAAACAAACTTTTAGATCCACCTGCCACTTGAACTACATTCAAGGCAGAAAGGGTTTCAGAGAATGAAGGAACTTTTATCTACATGTAAAGGAGACAAAAGAAGGAAAGATATGCTACTATTTTTAATTATGTATTAAAATCATACTTAAATTTGAATGTAAATAGCTCTAGAAAAGTATATTTCCTTACAATTATTCATCTGACAGCAATTTTCCCTTAGATTTTTTTATCCGAAAAAAATGCTCAAAATTTCAACTACAGATTTTTTTGAACATCTGATTCATTCATATAGAACATTTCCCCTAAAATAATAATACATTTTGAAATTAAGATTCAGAATCTATATTTATAGAAATAACATTATTCCACTCAATTAGAAAGTATTAATTATAGCTACACTTAACAGACTTTACACAGAGTCCACATTAAGGTTATACCACTATCTAGACTATGACCAGAATAACATACAGTATTTTTCTTATATTGCTAGTTATCTCTAGGCTAAAAGGAACTCTCTCAAACTTAACGTATACCTAGCAAATCTACCTACGATTGTATCAATGTCCTAAATGATTATCTTATTTTTCCCCAGGAATACAAAATGTTTGACAATTTTTTAAAATCCTCAAAATACCTCTGAACTTTAAGTGGATGCCAAAGCTATCCTCCACTTAAGTAGCAATGAAATAAAAGCATATAACTACAATTTACTCAGTTACATGAGGCAGTAAGGAAACTAGAAATACAGAATCAAGCTGTCTGCCTACCATGCCATACCTTTATCAGAGAATTAAAATTACCCATAACTGACATGGAACATTTTAATTTATAATCCAGATCTTACCAAGACCATTTTCTGTATGTTAATCAAAGAGCTTCACAACTTTATTTTGTTGCCTTTAAATGGCAGGAGCATCAACTACATCAACTTATCGTCATGGCTGAAGTTTGGCACTACTAAGAACACAAGAATAATGTCCATGTCTGAGCCATGCTTCTAAAATTTAATTCAACATATGCCAATAAATGATAGCAAGTTCAGAAAATTTTTCTGGGTAGAATCTAAGTGATGATAAAAGAATAAAAAAGTCACTTTTAACAAGAGATCAAATTCCCTCATGAACAAAGAAATTTTCCTTGAGCCAAGGAATTGTCACAAATTTCTAGGGCTTAAAATAATAGCTTCAAAAAAAAAACCAGCCTTTAATAATTTTATCTTTTTAAGGCACACTAGCAAATACCTTAGAACCTTTTAATCCTCCCAACTGATCCTTGTCATTCAGCCCCCAGACAAATACTTTGGTTCTTATTGTAGCTGCTGATTCCAATCCAGAAGCCTTCTTCCTAATAAGACTAAGCAAGAGAAAGAAACAGAGAAACAGAGAGAAGAGGAAGGAAGAAGGAGGGAGGGAAGAAGGAGAGTGCAAAGAGAAGGGAGGGAAGCATGGTAAATAACATAGTTATCTTTAATAACAAAACTGATTTCCTGCACCAATCCTTCCTTACGTAGATATGGCAAAATTTTGGCCCTGTCGGAGATCGTCCAGGCCACTGTTCACCCACTGCCCCCGTTAATCCTATATGAATATTTCTTCCCACGAGTTAAGGGTTAACATTCTAAGGGACAGTGCTTTCATTCTGATTGTATTTGATGCAAACCACAACACTTAAAACAAATATCCTGAACAAAAGTTAACCTTCTTTTATTCGATCAAATTACTGACCGAGTAGCGACTATATGCAAGCACTGTGGAGGATGAAAGGAAAAATAAGACAGCTTTCCTTCAATCCGGAAATCTAAGGTCTGGTATGAACGACATGACATGACACACAGTGGCAAAGATGACTCAGGGTCATCACCCAACAAGTGACCGGTATAAGGTAAAATGGTTATTCCGTGAAGCGTGTTTGAATGGGTGTCGATCACAGGGGACACTACAACTGGCTTTCTTGAAAAAATTTCTATCCTCTTTCTGTCTGGTCGCATCTCATAAAGAAGGAGGCACCTGGGGTGGCTGGGTGGCACAGTGAGTAGAGCACCAGCCCTGGAGTCAGGAGGACCTGAGTTCAAATCTGCCCTCAGATGCTTAACACAAAAAATTAGCCCTGTGACCTTGGGCAAGTCATGTATCCCCAATTGCCCTGCCTTCCTCCCCTCCAAAAAAAAAGCAAAACAAAAACAAAAAACAAAAGGAGGCAAATGTGATACAGCTCAATGATCTATTATGCAAAAAGTATCAGAGATGTCTTGTGCCTTGAGGTACAAATGAGGTAGATGGCTATTTAGTCCTCCCTTCTCCCTGACCACAACATAAACTAAAATTCAATTCAGTGTACATGCATCAAGCACCTACTGCAGGCTACACACCAAGGGCACAAAAATGAAAGAGCCTCAGTCATCAAGGTGCTTACGTTAATTCAGAACATACAAATGAGTAGAGACAAGGAAACTTGGGGAGACAGAATAATAATGACAATGGGGAGTGGAGGGAGATGTATCAAGAAGGGCTTCACAAAGTAGATAAGCTGAGCCTCAAAGGAAGCTAGAGATTCTAAAGGATAAAAGTAAAAAAAGAATACATTCAGGACATAGCAAACAGCCTGTGCAAAGGCTGGGACGGGGGAGAGGGAACTCTGAGCTCAGAGAACATTCAGTTAGCCAGTTTGTCTGCAGCACGGTGAGCATGTAGAGCAGTAATGCAAAATAACCTTGGAGAGATACGCTAGAACCAGGTCATAGAAGGCTTTAAATGTCAGCCAAGAATCTGAATTTTATTCTAGAATCTATGAACATTTTTGATTAGGAAGTGACCTGAGTCTTAGAAGTTGTGTGGATAATGGACTGAAAAAGGGACACTAGAAACAGAGAGGTAAATTAGAAGCTAGTATAACAGTTCAAATGAGAGGCAATAACTGACTGAACTAGAGGAATGGCCTCGTGCATAAAAAGAATGGGATAAATGACACAACTATTGTGTAAGCAAATACAAGACTCAGCAAATGAATGAATTAAGGAATGATGGGAATCACTGATTTTTACCTGGAAGAGACTTCCTTGGCAGTCCATCAAGGAAATACCTCGTTTTACATATGAGGATAACTAGGATCATAAAGATTAAGTGATCTGTCCAGTATCATATAGGTAGGAGGTATCCATGATAAGATCTGAACCCAGGTCCTCCAATTACAAGTCAGTGCTCTTTCCACCGCACCCCCCTGTTCCTTCAAGCCTCCATCGCTATGCTGTCTCCTACTAGGCTTTCCCCAGATGACACTACATCTGTCAATTCTACCTTCAATAGCCTCCTGACATACTATCGGTCTTACAAAGGAAGCAGACTGTTCCTTCTTCCCCATTGCCATTGTCAGAGTCCATCTGTCCTCCAAATGCTCAGCAACCCTACTCCTTCGAAGTTCACAGTATCAACATTTTCCATCCTATTTAAATAATGGTGGGTACTATCTACCAGACCCCATGTCATTCTCCACCTCCCCCCATTTATCATGTCATTGACAGCCTTTCTTCCTCAATTTCTGCCCTTATACGAGTAGACAACAACATCATATGGATATGGTCAAACAGTTCAAGGACTCTTACAGGGTGTGGCAATATTATATAGTTGTTTCTTCATCCCTTTTGCCAGTAAGAGTTTTTATTTATTCATTCAACTCAATGCCTAAAGAAGCTCCCAAAAGCATATTTAAGCATAAGAAAACATGCTGTAGGAGACAGCTTCACTCTAAGAGGTGAAAAACACTACAGCACAACACTGCTTAATAAAACCGGCATGTAAGTCTGAATGGCACGAATGCCTTGAATGTGCATGAAGCATTCCTCTAGACGCTAGATAGACTCTGATAAAATATCTGATAACTCTTCCGAAATCTGGGTTAGAATTCTAATGACAAATTTATTTAAATATATTACCTCCCAGTGTTAGCTTTATCATCATCTTCTTCTTCATTATCTGAGGCTAAGAAAGGAACAGCGGCCAAATCTTCATCTTCTGCCCGAATTCGTCCCAGTATAATAAGACCATGAATTTTACAATCTATTCCTGAGCTTCTGCATTGCTTTATGGCAACCTCAATATACCTGTGATACTAAATAAGTTTTTAATTAGTCATAGTATTTTTATAGAGATTTATATAACATATTCCAAATAAATGAGTGGAAAGAGAAAAGACATCTAATGTAAGGCATGTACGCAAGGCATTATGTTAAATGAAAATATCCTTCCTTTAGTAAAGGTCTATATTCTAATGCAGAATTCAATTTAGTCATTATTCACTCAATCAATACTTACTGCCAAGGAGGACAGCCAGTGCAAATGCATGGAGACAGGAGATGATGTAGGTAAGGAACAGAAAGAAGGCTAGTTTCACTAAATTGCATAGTATGGGATTCATAGAGCTGTTGAGACAAGTTGGGGCCAGGTTGTGCAGGGATTTATAAAATAAAAAGAGTTTTTATTTTATCCTAGCAGCAATAAGAAAAAACTCAAACTTGGTCAGACCTGTATATAAGGAAAATTACTTTAACAGCAGGGTGTAGGATTGACTAGAGCAGTGAGTGAATTGAGTCAAGAAGTCTAATTAGAAGGTTACTACAATAAAATAAACAAGAATTAGTGAGGTTCCAAATTAAGGTGGTAGCTATCTAAGTAGAAAGAAGGATCAGATACAAGAGATGATGTAAAGGTAAAGTCAGAAAAATCAGGCAACTTACTAGATTTGGCAGGATGAGGGACAGCAAAGGGCCTAGGACAATACTGAGGTTATACACCTGAGAGAATGGACAGATGCCTTTGACAGAAGCACGGAAGTCAGGAAAAGGAGAAGGTTGGAAGATAAAGACAATTATTTAAGCTTTGGACAAAATGAGTGAGAGGTATCCAGGGTATCTGCTTAGAAATGTTCTATTGGTAACTTTGAAAATTCAGCAAAGAGACTAGGGCTTGATATATAAATTTGTGAAGCATCTGCATGGAGAAGAAAATTATGCCTATGGGAGCTGATGAGTTTACTAAGACAGTATTAAGGAAGAAGAGAAAATAGTTTAAGGCTGATCCACATGTAGGGGGTGTGTTACAGATAACAAGACAGCAAAGGAGATTGAGAAGGAAGTCAAACAGAAAGAGAAACAAGAAAAAGTACTGTCATAAAAAACCAAAGTGGAGAGAATATGCCGGACAAAGTGGTCAGTAATACCAAATGCAACAGACAAATTCAAAAGGACTGAGGACTGAGAAAAAATCATCATATTTGCCAAATCACTGGTAACACTGGAAAAGGCAGCTTCAGTAGAGTGATGAGATAAAAAACCAGACTATAAAAGGGAAAACAGTGAGAAGAAGGGAAGTAGAGGCAGAGAATGGAGTGGAGTTTGGAGAAGAGAAGGATGAATGATATAGGAAATAGTTTGAAAGACTGTAGGGTCTGAAGAATAGGGAGACATGGGCATGTTTCAAAGCAACAGAGAAGGAAGTAGTAGAAAGGGAGAGGATGAAAATGGAGAAAGCGGATGACTGAAGATGCAACGTACTGGAGAAAACAAGGAGGAGACAGGATTAGTACACATGCAGAAGAGCTGACATTGGCAAAGATAAGGAGCACCCCTGTGTCAAAGATTGGGGGGAAAGGAGGAAGGATGTCAGGAAGATGATGTGAAGGGGTTTTAAGCTTAAGAGAATGAGAGCAAAGGGTGCTTGTGTCAAATGGCTTCAATTTTCTTAGTAAAGTAAGAAGTAAGGACCTCAACTGAGAGGAGGAATGAGAGAGGACTGTGGGAGACTTTAGAAGACTAGAAAAAGTCTAGAAGAGTTTCTGTGAAGAGGGAGAAAGGAAATAAACCAGAGAGTAATAAAAGGATTTCCTTAATGCAGTGAGGGTCCAGTTAAGGTTGGATAACACAGATTTGTAACATTCCTAGTCAACAAGAGTTCTAAGACTTCCTCCAGCTGCATTCAGCAGCTAGTAAGTAGGACTGAAAAAGGCAGATGTAGAGAACAATTCAAGTCTGACGTTTTGCAATAGGCAAGCAGTAATAAAACAAGGGGTCAAGGGATCTGGGTGAAGAGGACAGTGTCAAATTTAAATGGCAATTAGGTTGAGACTATAAAGGAAGTAAAATAATAGTCATGATTTGACAGAAATAAGGAAGTTTGGAGGAAAGATGGACAGCAGGGAGAGGAGGAGGAAAAGATAATGAATTCAATTTTAAATTTGCAGAGTTTGAGATATCTTTGGACTTAAGTCTGAAAAGCCCATTAAAAATTAGTGGTATTAATGCTCAGAGGAAGCGAATAGGCCAAGATAGATAGATAGACAGATGGATAGATAGATGGACAGATGGATACAGACAGACAAATTTAATTATCATAAAGACAATCATTAAATTCACTGGAGGTGATAAAGTTACCAAGAGTATAGAGGGAGAAGAGAAGAGGGCTTAAGACAGAACCTTGAGGACTACACTTAGGATATGAAATGTGGATGTGTAGCCACCAAAGAAAATTAAGAAGAGGCAATCATAAGATAAGGAGTAAACCATGAGAGAAAAGTGGCAAAAAAAAATGTTGCAAAAATCCAAAAGAGGAGAGAATATCAAGGAAAGGGTTATCTCTATTGTCAAATGCAGCAGACAGAAAAGCAAAAGATTTATTACAGAACTCTCCCAATGTTGTTTTGTGTGTGTTTTCTAATAAGCCAAGTTCATCAGACCATTTATTTCAGGAAAGTGAAAACATCTCCTCTTTCATGCCACAACTGCAGTAGTAATCAAAGTGGTGTTATAAACTTTTCACAGATTATACCAAGATTACAGATAATAAACTTTTCATTGAATGTCTAAACATAATACATACTATGTTACAGTTACCTGGAAAACTACATCCATAGGATCAAGAATAAAAGCAACTATTCACTTGAAACCACACAATGTGACCACAGAAACAACATAATTGAGTTAGATTATGTGAACACCAATTTGACTCCCATATGCATGTAGTCAGAGGATCAAATTAAACCACAAATATTTATTAAGCAGCTGCTATGCCCAAGGTATTAAACTCTGTACTGTTTTTTAAAAAGATTTTTTTTTGTTTTCAACAAATGCAATTCTTCTTAAGAGCATGAAAACAAATTTGTTAGGAACTTTTTTCTCAAGATTATCTGAAAATTTACAACTGTAATTTCTTACAAGCATAAAACAATAAGATAATATACTAAAATGACATAATCTAACCCTGAATCATGAAGAAAAAAAAAACAAATGGAACAAAAGACTAGACACTAGTATGGAAGTGAAAGCATTAAACAGTTTGAACTGCTGAATTACGAAAGACTGCTGTCCTCGGTCAAGATCTTGCACCTACCTCGGCGCAATCACTTAGAAGAGGCACTGTGGTATCAGCTGGGTTAATATTGATTGTCTTTAGTTCAATTAAGTTATTTAGGGAATTCCCACCTAAGGGGAAAAAATGAAAGAATCAGAGAAATGGATTTTTAATTTGAAAGAGAAGACTTCTTTTTCCAGTGATCTGATTCAATTACCTGAAACTACAACTAGTGAAGGCATGTAGCTACTGTCAGCAGGATCTACTATCATTTTCAGTCTATGAACAAGAACATCTGGGAAAATCTCCAGTCGAATCCAATGCTTAAAAAAAAATCATTCTTAGTTAATAAATAGTCTAGACATTTAAAAAAAATCAATTCTAAAATCTCTAGTCAGGTTTAGTAGATGACAGTCTAGGTTATCTCTATGCACTAATCTGAAAATAAGCTCAGTTCTAAATAGCTGTTCTCATAGAGTTTCATGATTTTTGTTTGAATTTTACAGATTGGCATATTCATCTTCAAATGCAAATAAAAAACCATCCCAAAGCTAAATACATGATTTTTCTGTTGCGGGGGGGAGAGAATGCAATAAGTTCTTACTATGTGCCAGGTAAACCACCTCATAGGGTAAATCAAGACAAGCAGGAAGCCTGGCAAGGAGACATCGCCAGGCAGAGAGGGAGGATAAGGCTGCTGGCAAGGAGGTGTAGAAGGGCAGAGTCATGCTGGGAGTAAAGTGAGCCTGGCTTGGGTCCCTCATAAAATGCTGATGCTGGCTAAAGACCCGGTGAAGGTATCCAGAGAGTGGTGACAGGCATACATGCTATCTCCATAGAATACAAGAGTAAGCACAGCCTCTTTTGTGGGTAACTGCATGCTAAGTGCCTCCTGTAGTACCTGGCACATGGTATTGGTGCCTAATAATTGCTTTTTTAGTTATATACTTCCTTCACCTATGAAAACAATATATATTTGAATTTATACACATAGTTCTATGGCCATTTCTTGGAAGAAGAAAAATGGTCAATGCTATGATTATTGATTTCCAAATACATTAAATAAGCATATTTACTCTAAAAAAGAACTCTATTATACTTTGTTCCAGTAAATTTTTCCAGATATTCTCAAAATAAGTACATATTAGAAGGCCTTAATCAATTCCCTTCACTTTGAAAACTTAAATTAACTGAAAAAGAGCTGTAACATACAACTGTTTCCATTCACCTTGCCTTGTGACCCAGAGGACTGCCAGCATGGTTCACTGCCATCAATCAGGCGAGAAGCCTGATTTACTGATGAGGACACATTTAGATTCTTAACAATTCTTGACCAATTATCCAGAAGCATTCCAGGCTGACTGCTGTGACAGCGTTTCAGTTGCTTCCCAGAACGCCCACAAAATACAGGGGACTGACCTGCTCAACATAAAATGAATGGCCAGGTACATAAATAGTATTATCCTGTGAATCATGGGATTTAGGAAAAAAAAATTTAGAATTAAGAGTTTTATTTTGATGAATCTGATGCTCCCATATTCTGAAATTGAAAAAGTTGTAGTATCCCTATTCCTGTACACAACCAATAACATTTATATATCCAAGTTGCAGCATGGATGCCTACCCATTTCTCATAGATTTTTACAATGACTACCGCTATTTAAACTACATGGTTCCAAGACAAAAAGTACTAAGTCCGAGATGGCAAGTACAAAAATGATAAATAATTCGTATTTCTCAAAATAAAAATATGCAAAGTTGTTTTATTAAAATAACAGAACTGCATACACTTGAGTACCTATAAGTTAAAAGTAATAATTAACTATTGAAGAAAACATGAGACCTCAAAGAATTCACTATCTAGTTACAAACACTCAGCTACAAAAATTCAGTTTCTTGCCCAATGACATAAAATTACTGCAAGGGGGTTGGAGATTAGACCCAGGTTTTTCCTGATTCCCAGTCAATTGTTCTTTCCAGTCACCTGTACAACACAACCTATTTCAACTAGTGTGTGTGTGTGTGTGTGTGTATTTTTTTAAGTACATGTAAGTACAGTATCTCCCAATGCACTTTCACATTGTTCAACCCTAGAACAAAAGAGCAACTCTAGAGATGAACCATTAACTATTTATGTTGCTGATATTCAAGGAATTAAATTCATTTGAAGGCACACTGTGTATTTTATAGCTGTCTTCTCCAGGGTTTTTTTTTTCCTTGACTTTTCTGTCCATAGCACAGTTTAGTGTCTATTTCTTTAACCCTGAACATCTTTTTTGTCTAAATTTCTAAGAACAGACATAAGGTCATTTGGTAAAAGCTAAATCTTCCTATTTCCTCAATAATTCTGCATTTTTCCAATGGTCATGGAAGTATACTAACTGAAGTAGTTATTGACATACTGGTCGGAGGAAAATCATATAGATTCTCTCACTTGACATACCTGGTTCATTTATTCTGCCAAAAGTATGTCTGGTATTATGCTTCCTGGTTTTAAAACAGGTTTCACAAAAGTCAAAATCATCACAATTTCTGCATTTGAAACGAGGCCCATTGATAGGAAACATCTGGCAGCCATCACACCTAATAATTTGAAAATATATGAAAAATTTGATCACTTAAAAGATGACAAATGAATAAATATAAGCAGTTCCAATCTGCTATTAAAAAAAAAGGAGTTTCCTTTGTAGTCTTATAACAAACCGACAAAGGGGTTCATGACACAAAAAGGTTAGGAACCCATTTATAAAAGCTTCACCACTGCTCCACCACGTTTAAAATTCTTACAAATGTAAGAAAATCAAAACGTACGTAACTCCAGGATGGATACTAGGCACCAGTTCCATTTCTGACAATAATCCTGTCCAATGAGACTGTTGAGGAAAGTCCACAATGACATCCTTTCCATTGGCACTAAAAGCTAAAACATAGCAGAAATTTCTATGTGAGGGAAATGAAAAATTTATCAGTTACCAAAAAGACTTTTTAAAATTAAAATTATAACTTCAGTCACAAAGTATTTTTATTACATTTATAGATATTTAGAAAAATGATCACCTATCACTAACACGTAAGAAATAACCCCACCATAACTACAGCAAAGACCATCTTACTACACAAAAACATCAACTAAAAACAAAATCTTTGCAGTCACTTTTCAGTGTTACAATGTGAGAACCTCTGGAGAAAAAAAAGACATTTTAAAAGAAAAAGGTAAATAATTTAATGTTTTATACAGTTTTTAGAAATGTTAACTTAAATCTCCTTCCTCTTCTCCATTTGTCACTACAGGTATGATATTCTAATTCTATAAAGCACTTAAAAAGAAAATTGTAAGAAAATGTTCTCAAAATAGAGCATACACTTATGGAATTCAAAATTAAGAGGGGGAAAAGATATTAATATATTAAAATTCCTTCTGCATTCTTTAATAACTTCACATTGCTAAAATTCTTCAAAATCTCAGATCCGGAGACTATGGGTAATTTGTTGCCATGTTACCACTTTCATTAAAGAATGAAATAAAATATTTGTACTGCCAGTTGACTAATCTAGTTATAACACAAAATTTCTATTTATAGAAGAAGCATCCAAATTTTATCACACACACACACACACACACACACACACACACACACACACACATCCTTGGGAAAATATGACTATTTTAATACTTAGCACTTTGGGGCTGTAGATTTTTCTGCACATAAAACATGGTACGGATTGATGGAAAACTAATACTTTGTGCGTTATTCACATGGATAGACACATTACCTTTGACAACTCCCACACTTCTATGAGTAACTGATCCCCATTTGTATTTTGGTGTGGTTACTGATGTTTTCACTCTAACTTTATCCCCAATCTTGATATGGGAAGGAGAACTCTGTGGTGGGAAACCTAAGAATTTCAACCAAACACACTGTTTATATTTGTTTCTAAAAATATTTTTCTTCATATTAACATACATGAAGAGAATTTACTGAAAAGTGCCCTTACCTATAAGTTCAACATGGATATACCTAACCCAATAGGTACTCCCCTTTTGTTGCCAGTCACACTGCACATTGAGGTCATGTAGTCCATCTCTGTCCAATTTAATCACTTTACCTATATCTCCTTCACAAACTTCTTCATATGTTCTGCAGCACCTAACCATCATTCCTACCTAAATTAAAACCAAGAGAGAACATCCAATCATAGCTATATGAACTAAATAGTTCACGCAAGTCAATATCCAATAATCTGGAGCCTAAAAACACCACTCACCTGAATGTTTTCTCTAACATATACTGCATAGTCATCATTACTTAAGAAATCAGCACGTTTTTTATAAGTTTGGCTCTCTGTTACAACAGCACAACTAGACTAAAACACAAAACAAAACAAAAAAAAGAATTTAAAGATATTTAACCCTCAATATAATTCTACATAGTGAACAGAATTAATTACACTTTAAGAACTATCAATATCATTTCCAGAAATGAATCTAGGAAATTACAAACATGCAAAATTCCTGAATCAACAGAACAGAAATTCAGGACAATATTCATTTCAATATATTTAAGCCAGAATGTCAGAGAATCATAGGAACAGGGTTATATCTCTGTGCCCAAGGCACTTTATTCATCATTAGACATGACTACAACCTCTCATACTCAGACACGAAAAATAACAATCAAGTATTTATTGACCTACCACTAAATACCCATCACCTTACTAAGTGCTGGGACAAAACCAAAGCACACTCTTCTCCAGAGTAAATCAAATGGGGAAAAAAGTCTAACAAACAAGACAATCAGTCAACACAAAACAACATTTGTTTAGCATTAAACTCTGCTACTCTTGTTTTGCAAGTTTAAGTTACCCAAATAATGTGTAGAATTAATTACTGATTCAAGTTTTAAGAAAGACCACAGAACAGGGGGGGGGGCAGGATAGGAAGAAGGGACATTTAATCAGACTCTCACAGTGTGCTCACTATGGAGAGGTTCTGCGTAATTTCACATGTTCAGCCT
>CM053580.1:203788152-203807447 GCA_028627135.1 Pseudochirops cupreus | reverse complement strand
AAAAAAAAAGAGTGAGAGGAACACAGTGACTTACTGAACAAAAATAAATAAATAAATCAATATGCTCAGGAGCTTGGAAAAAAAAATAAATAAATTATCTTAAACTGGAAAAAAAAGAAAAAAAAAAAGAAAGAAAGACCACAGAATCACAGACCCTAATCTGGAAAGCTCCCAAGAGCTTGGTCATCTACTCTAGCCCCTTCATTTTACAACTAAGCAAAATGAGGCTGAGGGAAGTTAAGTGACTTGCCCAAGGTCATATCAACAGTGAGCAGGAGGGCTGGGACTCAAACCTAGGTCCACCGACTCCAAATAAAGAAGTCTTTCCACTGTACCACACTGCCTCCCCACATACTAACCACAGGGTAAGACGCCTCAGCATCTTCTACATCTTCCGCTATTTCATCGTCTGAATATTCATCTGACACTGTATCAGCATCCGAGAGATCAGTAATTTGTACATCAGGATGATCCAGCAACCAACCAACCAAGGCTTCAACACCTGAAAAAAATGTGCATTTATATTATTAGCTCATACAAATTTAATATTTTATTATATTAACAAAACTTAAGAAAGACTGCTGTCACTGTCATTCAAACTTAATTCTATATACAGCTACAGAAAGGCACAATATACTTAAGCATGAGCCTTAAAAATGCAGTACCTGGTAACCCAGAAGCAGTTCCAGTAAGCGACTTCAGTGCAAATTCAATGTTCTTCCTAGGAAACCCCATTTCCATGAGCTGTACCACAATAGGCAAAGCAGGAACAGGAGACTGCTTTCGCTTCTTCACTTTCACCGGCCGAATATGCTGTACTGTGACCGGTGTTGTGGCCTCACTGGAACTACACTCTTCACACACTGGAGTTGATGGATGAGTTGACTCCACAGCTAGACACTGGCACACAGCCAAAGCAGCAGCCTATCCAAAGGGAAGGAAAACCCACAATTTTGTAATGAGAATTCTGAGAACTGAATATTGTAAAGTCAGGTTATAAAGTGATGACAATAACGTACCTATACATAATTAGCATCTCTGAAAGCCGTGATGTATAATATACTGTTAGAAGGCCTGAAACATTTTTCTCTTAAGCTCTTACGCTTTCTAACATGTCTAACATTTTTGTACATAATATATACTAACAAAATGTTAGAAGAGAAAAAGCATGTTTACTATGGGTTTTTTGACACTTTAAAAGGTTCATAATTTCACAAGCATGGATTATTCCTTTCACTGATAGATCTTACAGGTCTCTCCATACCTTTTCAGTCTGTGCAACTCTGTCTTTCAATAAAGGATTTACCCAATCTCTTCCAACAAATATAGTATTTACAAGTCTATGTTGGGTTTCATTCCCCACCCCCACCCCCACCAAACCCCTACCACAATTCCAGCCCCTCCTCCACTGGACACCTTGAATATATAGTTCTGGTTACACCTGATGCTTCTGTGCTATACCAAGGAAAAATACTATCCAGAAAAAAATGGTAAAATTTTTCCTTATAGTGAATAAATAAGAACAGAACAGAATTTCAAGGTACTATGAACATGTGGAAATCAAAAAGAGAATCATTCTGGAAGCAGAAGGAATCAAAAATCATTTATCTAGGTCTAAAGAACAATATTCATTTATGAAGCATAAAGATTTTAAGCTGGCATGGTTGGAATCAATGAAGCTAGGAATGAAATGGACGTATAAGAATCCATCCTAAGCACTGTGAAAGTCGTGGACAAGTATCTCAGCCAAATGACTGGAAAAGATATAATGTCACACAGTGCTGAAAGACAGCTTGGTGAAAACTAATTAAAGACCAGAGTCCTCAATCCTTCACTAACGCTTGACAAAATAGCAGAAATGTGATTTTAAAAAAAGCAACAGCCTGACAACACTGAATCACAGGAAACACCACTGGCACTGAGTTTACCCCCCGAAATCCACAAGGCTACACATCAAGATGAACTGAGGTCTATTGCCAAAAGCATGTTTGGGGGGAGGAAAGGTTTCCACTGTTTCTGAAATGGAAAACAGAAATGGCATTTTTACAACATGATGTACACTAAGAAATTAACTTTAAGACTGGAGATTTTTACTAATTATAACTCTAAAGCACTTCTCCAATTCTTAAATTCTGATGATAAAGTATCTTAGCAATCATTTGAATTTAGCCAATCAAATCAGGGAATAACAAAATGAGGTGGGAGATATTTGGTAGAAAATGAAGTTTGAAAATTGGCTATAAAAACTATGTAACTCATTCAAAGTACATATAGATTCATTCCTATTTCAAATTCTCCAAAGAATGTCTTTTAATAAATGTAATTATTTTAAATTTGAGTTCCTGTTGTTGTTGAGTCAATTCAGTCATGTCTGACTCTTCTTGGCAAATACTGGAATGGTTTGCCATTTCCTTCTCCAGCTCATTTTAGAGATGAGGAAACTGAGGCAAACAGGGTGAAGTGACTTGCCCAGGGTCATGCAGCTAGTAAGTATCTCGGACCAGGTTTAAACCGGGGGCTTCCTGACTCTGGTCTCAGCACTCTATCCACTGTGCCACCTAGCTGTCCAAATTTGACTATGATTTAAATAAAACTTCACAACTAAGGGGCAGAGACAAAATGGTGAAGAAAAAGCAGGGACTTGCCTAAGTTCTCCCAAATTCCCCTGCAAACAATTTTAATAACACCTCAAAACAAATTCTGGAGCAGCAGAATCCATAAAAGGACAGGGTGAGACGATTTTCTAGGCCAAGGCAACTCAGAAGGTCCCCAAGCAAGGTCTGTCTCATTAGGGTGGGAGCACAATGCAGGCCACTTCCCAGCAAACCTGCAGCAGACTTTGGGGGCAGCTGAATCGGCAGAGGCAATAGCCTCAAAAGCTCTCAGTCCACAGACAGTAACAGGGACAACTGGCCAGAAGATCACAGAGGTCCCTTTTCTGGCACTGGGTGCAGGACTCTGCTGCACAGCCCATATGCAGATGTGGGTTGCAGTCCTGAGACACAGTCCCAAGATGAGGAAGAAGACAAACACTGAGAGCTTACAGCCACAAGGGAGCGGGAACCCTGATCGCAGTTCCAAGGTAGAAAAGGGTGCTTATGGCCACTCACCGACCACAGTACATTTCAAGAGCAGCAAACACACTTCTCCTCAGATTATACCACCTTGGGAAAACTGAACACCTACAGATGCCCAGAGCTAGCTCTGAAAATAGCTGCACAAGAAACCTGAAGCTTGGGATAGTAACCCTTCCACCCTGGGAGCGGAACTCAATTTTAACATAAAGTCAAAAGTCAAAAAAATAGGCTAGAAAAATGAGCAAACAACAACAACAACCAAAAAAACTAAACCTGACCACAGAAAGTTACTATGGTGAAAGGGAAGATCAAAACAAACCCAGAAGAAGACAACAAGGTCAAAAGTGCTACTTCCAAAGTCTCAAAGAAAGTGTGAATTAATCTCAAGCCCAAAAAGAATCCCTGGAAGAGCTCAAAAGAGATTTTTAAAATCAAATAAGAGAGGTAGAGAAAAAACTGGGGGGAAAAAATGAAAGTGATGCAAGAAAATCATAAAAAACAAGTCAACAGCTTGGTAAAGGAGGCACCAAAATACACTGAAGAAAATAAGGCCTTAAAAAATAAAATAGGTCAAATGGTAAAACAGACACAAAAATCCACTGAGGAGAAGTCCTTAAAAAACAGAACGGGCCAAATGGGAAGAAAAGAAAAAAATACAGATAGATATAGATATAGAAATAGATCTTCGCTGATGAGAAGAACTCCTTAAAAATTAGAATTAGGCAAGTGGAAGCTAATGACTCCAAGAGACATCAAGAAACAAATCAAAATCAAAAGAAAAAATAGAAGAAAATGTGAAATATCTCATAGTAAAAACAACTAAACTGGAAAATATTTCAAGGAGAGATCGTTTATAAATTACTGGACTACTTGAAAGCCATGATTTTAAAAAAGAGCCTAGACATCTTTCAAAAAATTCTCAAGGAAAACTTCTCTCAAATTACAGAACCAGAGGTGTAAAATAGAAACTGAAAGAATGCACCAATCACCTCCAGAAAGAAACCCCAAAACAAAAACTCTCGGGAATATTATGGCCAAAGTCCAGAGCTCCCAGGTCAAGGTGAAAATAGTGCAAGGCACCAGAAATAAACTATTCAAATTTCATGAAGTCATATTCAGGATAACACAAAATTTAGCAGCTTTTACATTAAAGAATCAGAGGCTTGAAGTACAGTATTACAAAGGGCAAAGGATGAAAGGAGAGAGTAGAATAAATGAAGGAAGAATAGGATGGGCAGAAATACATAGTAATTAGAACTTTGAAAAAAAATTTACAGCAAGTATCTCCGATAAAAGCCTCATTTCTCAACTATATAAAGAATTGAGTCAGATTTATAAAAATAAGAGCCATTCCCTAATTGACATATGGTCAAAGGATCTGAAAAGGCAGTTTTCAGACAAAGGAATCAAATCCATGAAATGAAAAAAATACTCTAACTCACTACTGATTAGAGAAATTAAAAGAACTCTGAGGTACGACCCCATACCTATCAGATTGACTAATATGACAGAAAGGAAAATGAAAAATTTGGAGGGGACTGGGAAAAATCAAGATACCAATGCACCACTGATGAAACTGTGAACAAATTAAACCATTCTGGAGAGCAATTTGAAACCATATCCAAAGGGTTATAAAACTATGTATACCCTCTGACCAGCAATACCACTAGTAGGTCTATATCCAAAAGAGATCAAAAACAAAAAAGGGAAAAGAACCTATATATACAAAAATGTTTATAACAGTTCATTTAATTCTGGCAAAGAAATGGACATTAAGGGGATTCCCATCAATTGAGGAAAGGCTGGAATAAGTTGTAGTATTTTTGGAGAGGGTGTCCTCATGGAATGGCTTATTACAGTTTTAGTTTCATCTCACAGGGTAGAGATTAAAGCATCAGACAGAAACAGACCGAAATTATAATGAAACACTATTGTATTCTAAGAAGTGATAACTAGGATGGTCTCACAAAAACCTGAAAAGACTTGCATGAAACTGATGCAAAGTGAAATGAACACAATCAGAACACTAGTAACATCAATTATAGTATGATGATCAACTGTGAATGACTTAGCTATTCTCAGCATTACAACAATGAATAAGATAATTCCAAAGGACTTATAATGAAAAATACTATCCATCTCCAGAGAAAGAAGTAGAGTCTGAAAGCAGATTGAACCACACATTTATTTACTTTCTTTTTCTTGTTTTGGTTTGGGTTGTTTTATTTGTGTTTTCTTTCATAACATGACTAATATCGAAATATGTTTTGCATAATTGTACATGTATAACCTATATCAGATTTCTTGCCTTGAAAGGAGGGAAGGGAGAGAGGGAAAGAATTAGGAATGCAACATTTTTAAAAACAAATGTTAAAAATTGCTTTTACATGTAACCAGGGGAAAAATAAAATATTAAATAATAAAACTTTCCAATTTACAAAAGAAACAACTAAGAAATCTTGAAGATATACACACACACAGACACACACACACACTAAATGAATATATCTTGTGCTTTCATTTATTTCATATCTTTTTTGTATTCCATATAATTTTAATTTTTCATATCATTTTAGTACAGTGATGGGTATATAGTTGCAAGTCAATAAATATTTTGTTGTTATTTATCCACATATGAATGTAAGTAGTTGCAGCAGTGGGCAGCTAGATGGTACAGTGGATAGAGCACCAGGCCTGGAGTCAGAAAGAGTCGTCTACTTGAGATCAAATCCGGCCTCAGATATTTACTAGCTGGATGACCCTGGGCTAGTCACTTACACCTGTTTACCTCAGTTTTCTCATCTGTAAAATGAGTTGGAAAAGGCAAAGGCAAACCACTCCAGTATCTTTGCCAAGAAAACTCCAAATGGAGTCATAAAGAGTCGGAAACAAATGAACAACAACTGTATTACCATCCAATTAATTTCTTAGGTAGCTGTATATTTAGGTGAAAATTACAAATAAAAACATATTGTTTAATAGTACAAAAAGAAGATAAAGAGAGGCAGCAAGGAGGCACAGTGAACAGAGCACTGCCCCTGGAGTCAGGAGGACCCGAGTTCAAATCTGGCCTCAGACAGCTAACACACGAGGGGGGAAAAAAAACTAGCTGTGTGACCTTGGGCAAGTCACTTAACCCCAATTGCCCTGCCTTTTCCCCTCCAAAAAAAAAAAGGCAAAAAAAAAGATAAAGAACTTTCCCAGACTAAAAATTCTGTACATAATGACTTTAAATACTATTTTAAATATTCAAAAAAAGATTCATAATTATAATAGTTATCAAATAATGTTATACTTTTAACAAAACCTAGAAAAATACCTTGAACAGGGGAGAAACTAATCTGTTAAATGACTGTACTTTTAAAATACAAATTGGAACCCAAGGAAGTAGGATAAAATCTAAGAACTATGAGCAATCTTCCAATTAAATTTGAAAAACCAGAGTATGACTGAACTGGCTCTGCAACTAAACATGGATATGAGGAACCTAAAGAGAGATAAAGACTAGTAAGTAATTATAAAAAAGACTTATGTGTAATAATCATAGGAACTAGGATTATTCATGCGTGAGAAGAGAAAGCTAGAGGTTTATTAACCACCTTAGTGTATAGAAAGGGCTCCTACATAGAGAAAAGTACCCAGCTATACCGCAGCTTGCAAAAAAAAAAAAAGAGAGAAGGCACACAAGAAAATTGTAGCCCAAGTGTTAGCATCGTATAGTGGATACAGAGCCAGGCTGGGAGTCAGGGAGAGTTGGCTTCAAGTCCTCTCTATGACCCAGAATGTCTATGTGAACCTGGACAAGTAACTCAGCCTCTCAGGCCCTGGCAACTCACCAAGTGGCAGAGAAAGTATCGACAGAAAGTATGATACGGAGATTCCTCTCTACGAGTGACATCACAGGGATAGTCCCTAAAAAGCATTTCCTCTCAAAACTTTTTTTTTAATGTTAAAAATTTGTTTTAACATGTGATGGGGAGGGGGGGTTGTAAATAAAATTTATTTTTTAAAAAGCACTTCCTAACAGCATATAATAGCATTATTTTTTTAAAAAACCAGACTACCTATGGTTACGGCAGATGAATGCTGCAAATATTCACAAGATAACGTACAAAAACTTTGAGTTTACCTAAAAACGTAAAGAAAATTGCTTACAGTAATCACAACAAAATTACATAATTATCACAACAAGATTCTGCATCTGTTTCTCTCAAAAATGTTCAAGGACCTTTCTCAAGTTGTCAGCCACCTCTTAACTGTTAATCCCAAGGACCTTTCCTCAATTCTCCCCCGCTCCGAGCTCTCCGCAGTCTTTCCCATCGTCAATAACCATCGTCAATAATCTTGATACTCTCCCCCCTCTAGGGTCGGTGTCCCCCAGCATTTTGTCCAGGTCCTCTTCTCTTCTCTCTCTATCCCATTTCACTTGGTGAGATCATTAGCTTCTATGTATGCCATTATCATCTCTATGCTGATGTCTCAGATCCCTCTATACAAAACTGACCTCCCCTTCTGACCTCCACACTCACATCTCCAACTGAAGACTCTGTAAAACTCAACACGTCCACTACTGAACTCATTATCTTTCCCCAAAAATGCTCTTCTTTTCTTAACTTCCTTATTATGCCAAATGCCAATCCCCATTCACCATCCCTTCACAACATTTTTTATAAATGCCTCTTCTTTCCTTTGACAACGCCACCACTCTGGGGCAGGCTTGCATCACCCCCATGCCTGGACTACTGCAACTGCTTTAGGATTGGTCTCCCTGCCTAGTTCCTCTCCACTCCAGTCCATATTCCACTCAGCTATCAAACTGATCCTCCTATGAAGTGCAGGTCTACTATGTCACATCCCAATTCAGTAAACTCCAGAGTAAGGCTTAAATATAAACTCCTGTTTAGCTTTTAAAGACCTTCAGGACCTGGCCCCTTCATACTGTCCCAGTCTTCTTAAATCTTACTCTGCAAACACATTCTCTGAGCTAAAGACACTGATTTCGTTGCTGTTCCTCACACAAGATACTTCATCTCCTGCCTCCACGTATTTGCAATGGCTGTCCAATGTTTGGAATTCTCTCTTTCTCCTCACTCTGACTCCTGCCTCCCTTCAGACGCAAGCTAAAATTCCATCTTTTCCAAGAAGCCTTCTTAATACTAATGCCTTCCCTCTACTGATTATCTCATTTGTACACTCCTTTGTGAGCTCCCTGAAAGAGCAGGGACTGGGTTTGGGGTTGGGTTTTTTTTTGCCTTTCTTTATATCCCTACCATTCTGTTGACCTGACTTTGAGAAGTACTTGGATAATAGCTAATAAAGTAGCTAAAACCAACACACAATTTAAATTCATCAAAAGAAGGAAAAATATATAAATACCCCCCCAAAAAAACAAAATCTAATTGTAAGAGATTCCTTTAAACCTCTTCAATAACATGAACAGTTTAGGACTGTTAAGAAGCCCCCTGAACACGTCTTATTCAGTTCTCATATTTCCAGAAACACTGGACCCAGAGCATGCAGGAGACCCTGATTGTGCGAAGGACGAAACCACCTCTACACCTCCTCCCAGCTGACATAATTTGTTGTTTGCATCCCAAACAGGACTCCCTGTGTGTCCTTGGGAGTCTGTGCCAGGCTGGGAAATTTGCTAGCGCAGCTTGGGACTCTGTAGATATACAGACCATCCTATCTTCAGAGCTGAGCAGTTTCCAAGAAAGCAGCTTTTGCCATCACCTTGCTCCTCCCCTTCAGAAGGGGTTCTGCCCTTTTCCCATCTTTTCTGCAACTTTCCCCCTCCCATACCATGCCCCTTCCTGGTATCTCCTCCCTCCTCTGTCCTGCAGTCATAATTATGCAAACTTCTGTATTAATTGTGAACTCTTTGGGTTTCACATATATGTCCATTTCTCTAGTAATGAACCTAGTTCCTTCCCTCTTCCTCTTCCTTCCTCCTCCTCCTCCCTCTGTCCACATAGGGAATCATAGCCTTACCTGTGGGTGTTCTGCCCAAAGGAATATAAATTTTGATCACTGGAACCTCACAAGATACCTTGGGGTTTATGGACTAGATTTCTTAATAGAGATCATGCCTTAAACACAAATCACTCTGGCTTTCATAGATTGGGCAACAACAGGTCCCAGTCCAAGCCTCACTTTGTCATTGTTTGGACTCCAATAGCACAGAATGAGTGTAAATAGCAATTGTTTCTGTTTTGGCCAGAAACCCTACGGGTCTTTCCTAGCCAGATTGCTGGGCTTTTTTTTTGACAAGGTAAAAAGAGGCCATTCTTTGTCCATTTATTTCCTAGCCTTAATCACCGAATGGACATTGCCTCAGACAAACTGAGACCTGGGAAAAAATTTAGGATCAAAAAGGCAAGGTCTCCCAGCGCCTCCTGTTCTGATTTTTATCTTACCACTGGACTGAGAGGAAGAGAGAAAGTGTGTGTGTGATGACTCCGCACAGCCCTGCCTCACTGAAACCCAATTCACTTGCAAGTCATGGCATCACTTTCCTGATATCAACAAAGGGCAAATAACAACAATGAACCCGTGTCATGACCCTGTGATTGCCTGCTGACAAAAGGCGGCAGCAACGGGACAGAAACAGAACGACGCACATGCTTCTGTTTGCTTTTTTTTAACTGCTCTAGTTTTGCAGTGTTACTGTATCTATTTCTAACGCTGACATGAAATGGGCACATGGAAATGCTATCAAATATCTCATTTTCCAAGCTGGTTTTGCAGACGTTTCAGTGTGTCATGAAAAACACTGTTACCTTAGAACAGACCTGCACAAACTGACAGGAGGGAAGGCTCAAAATTTAAAAAGGCTCAACTTCTTCAGGTCACAGATAAATTAGACTGGAGACAGACTGGCGATGGTCGGCTGCCACAGCTCACACGACAGCCACCAAAATCCTTTAGTGGGCCGCAAATGGCCCGTGGGCCGTATGTTGTACAGGTCTGCCTTAGAATACGTACTTAAAAAAATGCATGCTATGAAGAAATAGCTTTGCTTTCTTAATATATGGTAATAAAAAGTAATCAGGATGCATAATTATACCTCAAGTTCCTGTTTGTCAAAAATGGCCTTTACGGGTGATGGCTGGGTGGCAGATGTCAGCAACTGCTGTAGGAGGATCATCGGCGGCTGAGGCCCTTCGGGAGACATGTCTCCGATCTCAGGCGATGCTGCTGCCCCCTCATCTGAATTGTAAGCACATCGTGGGATTAGCAGAACAAGAACGTTCTCCAAATGTAATTTACAAACACGAAACATACATTCTCACAGTCAAAGGCCACAAACGCTGTCACTGAGCTCTGACTTCCACTAAATCTACGCTTTGAGAAGGAAGTGCAACCAAAAATGCAGGTAAGGACACATGGAAAATAAAACATGCTGCTGGAAATAAATCCTTTCATTCACTGGTATCTCTTAACAATTCCTACTCCCCTCCTCCTCGTGCTGAAATGCAGACACTCCCAAGGGTCTTCCCCAACCATCCCTCGCACTGGGAGGCTGGAAGGTGGGGCGGCGAGGGAGGGAGGGAAAGCCTCCCAGATCTGCATCTCTGGTTTTCCATCTCTTGACTCAATTCTAGTCTTTTATCTCCAAACGCCTGCCCAACACCTTCCCCAAAAGCAACTGAAGAATCTCAAATGCAACATCTCAAAGCCGGCCTCGTTCCCCTCCAGCCCAAGGCATGAAAACTACACTCATCTGGAGTCACCAGCTACGTGACTTCAGTCAGGTCACACCCTCAGTCCAAGTTTCCCCATCCATCCGCAAAGTGAGGTCCCTTCAGCTCCACGTGGATGCCATGAGCATTCCAGGGCAGAAAACCTCCGTCACCCGTCTTCTCACTCTACTGGCTCCAATTTAGTCAGTAGCCAAATTTTGCCTTTTTTATGTCATTTTCTCTCCCATTCACATTCACTTCCACCTCTCAGACTCCCTTTGTTTCCTTCAAAAGTCAATTCAACTGGTACCTTCTACATAAGGCTTTTCCTGCTCCTCAAAGCATGGCCTTCTATGTATTTATTTTGTAAATACTTTATACATGTACATGTTACCTCTCTCCACAGAGCACAAAGTCTGCTGAGTCAAATCACTAAGCATTTATCAAGTGTTTACTGTATGTGAGGCTCTGTGCGCTGGGAATACCAAACCGATCTCTATTTCTACTCCTACACACACTACTTCAAGCTCTCACGGCCTCCTAGACTAGTTTATTAATATTTCCATTAACTAGTTTCTCAACATACATACTCTCTCTTTCCAGGTCAATTTACCTTATACAAACCCCTGTCAGAATAATTTTCCCAAACACAGACCACCCATATGACCCCCAAACAAAACCTCTGACTGACTATCAAATACCTTCTTAGCTGGGCATTCAAGTTCTTTATGATCTTAAGGCCCAGCCTCCTCACCTATTTCCCTACACATTTACTAGCTACAACCAATCTGAACTGCCTGTCATTTCCTAAACTTGTCATTTACTTTTCTGACTCTATACCTGTGTTCCTCTACCATGTCCTTTCCTCTGCTTCCTGCTGAAATGATGGCTTGTCCTTACAGGGCGTGCTCAAAAACCATTTGTACCATGAAAACTTGCATGATCTCCACTAGCCAGAAATGATTTCCCCCTCAGCTGAAACTGAATGGCACTCTGTATCTCAAATGGAAATATATGCAAAGCACTTTGCAAAATTTAAAGTGCTCTCTACATGTCAGCTATTATGATTGACACCTTTATGGTAATAATTCCTGGGTTATTTCTTGCATTGTGGAGAAAGGTAACACTGTAGAGGAATTACTAGATATCTGAAGAACCAGATTCAAATTCCAGCTCTGTCACTCAGTGCTATGTGATCCTGGAGGAGTCATTTAAACCTCTTCAAATCTCAATCTCCTCATCTGCAAAATGCAAGAGTTGCACTGCATAATCTGTAAGGGTTCTTCTATCTTTAAGGAAGCCTATACTTATGTGCCCTACTAAACTGAAAATTCCTCAAAGACTGTCTTACATCTTTGTTTCCCTTATATTACCTGGCACAGATATTAGTTGCCCAATAAATCATGCCTGAATAAAATTTTAAATTAACAGCAAGTACTTCTCAGTACTTTAACAGGAAGAAAACCTTAGGTGATTTACACTATTATCAGCATTTAGCCCAATGCCCAGCATATAGTACACACTAAAAATAAATGGATCTCTGACTACCTGCCTTCACTTTAGTTCCAAACCTGTCATTTTCAATTTATTAAAAAGAAAACATTTCTCTGGACTAATTTTCATGAATAAAAAAAGCTGGCAGGAAAAAACGCATACTAATTTTCTAAGAAGACCTAAAAATAAGATACCTGTAGGGATGACTCCATTCTCTTGTATAGCTGGTTGAGACAATATCTGCCTCAGTTTATCCTGATGGGAAAGCAATGCTCGGCCTGCTTTCAATATATATAATTTCAATTGCTGGCATCTCAGCAGGTCCAAGTCTACTTGTCCTACAGAAAATAAGAGTCACCATGAAAGTACAACATACTATATCAAAGGCTTCACAAATGACTGGACATTTTTGGGGAGGCCTTCCAATAATCTTATAAATATAGTATTTGGCCTCTCCATTTACAACAGTGACAAAAATCTGTTGGATATGCATAATACAAAGACCTGATGAGTCAAAAACCTGATAATCCAACAAGCAGAGACAACCTACCACTATATAAGAAGAAAGTGCAGTGGCTCACAGGTTTAAGTGCCTCAGTCAGAGTTGGTCTTGGCCTCCAGCCTTTCCCTACCTTGTCTTCTTGGAGCAGTTACTTAACCTCCCTGGGACAGTTACCTCATGTACAAAAGAGCCTCTGAGGGCCCTTTCAGATCCAAATCTATGATCCTGGAAGCACCATAAAAATCTAAGGTAATACCTCTTGGCACCACACTGAGAGGACAAATCATGATATACCGCTACCTACTCCCAATCCCTATGGAGAAAAGCTTTGCATTTTGCCATTCAACCCATGTATTTCCTGGACCCCTAAGTCTTCTCTGATCCCGAAATGAAGAGGATAAAAAAGAGTTACGGTTATAGACCAACAAACAACCAAGCTTCTAGTTTCAGATATGTTTCTATGTACAGAAAATCCAAACCAAAGCACATTTTTTTCTCTTTGTGCTTGCTACAGCAGAAAGATGACTCTCTAAGTCAGCTGTGTTCTTTGGGTTTTGGTTTTTTTTTTTTGGTTTTGGGTTTTTTTGCTTTTTGGAGGGGGTAAAGCAGGGCAATTGGGGTTAAGTGACTTGCCCAAGGTCACACGGCTAGTACGTGTTAAGTGTCTGAGGCCACATTTGAACTCAGGTCCTCCTGACTCCAGGGCTGGTGCTCTGTTCACTGTGCCACCTAGCCACCCCAGCTGTGTTCTGTGTAAGACAAATAAGAATCATCCTACCACAGAATAAAATATTAATCTGATTATTTTTCCAGATGCTCCTAGACCTATGATTGAGGAGAATATTTTTCCTTGATATAAAAAATAGGTAAAATAGAAGTAAAGCAAGCTCTTTCGATCACTTTACTACTAAGGATAATGAAAAAAAATCATTTTTCTAAAAAAAAAACAGATAAAATGAATATATGACCCCTTTTAATTGCCCACCCACATTTGTAAGTACTTCATTCCTTTAAGTCATCAAACTATGTCCATCTGATTATTCTAGATTTTAAGTAAAGTACATTTTTATCAGGAGATCCATTTATAATTAAGAGTCAATACCGGAGAAATCCTCATACAAAATCTATCTAATCACAAGATAACCAATTTAGAGCTAAAAGGACTATCAAGTCCACCTTATTTCTTTTTAGCAAGAGGAAACTAAAGCAAACAGAAGTTCAGTAACATGCCCAGGGTCACACAACTAAGAAGGGTCTGAGGTAAAATTTCAGCTCAGGTCTTCCTGACTACAAGTTCATTACATTCCCTATATATTATGCTATGATGTAAGTTTATCTCCTTCTGTGATTCATTTAAATCTAGACATACAGATTGGGGAAAGCTAAAAATAGGTTTGGCTCATTTTATCTCCTCCCATCTCAGGACCTGTTTCTAAATGAGGATTCAGAGTTATTTTCTGATTTGATTGAGAAACCTAAAGACAAAGCAACCGTGAGTCCCTAATTAAAACTCCAGCTGTATGAGGATTTCTGCCGAACATCTTTTTGAAGGGGTGGGGAAGGAAAGAGATAAGGAGAAGATTGTGCCTTTTGAAGCCTGAATAATATAAGTAACAGTTCAAATATAACTACAGATGCTAAAGCTGAACAAAACTGTTCCCTTTGCTCCTCTGTGGAAAGACTATGTGCAAGTGTTAGCCTTAACGCATATGTGCTATGGTCTACTGGCATAATCTAATTCATAGAAATTCATTATCACAAATCACAGTGTCATAAGCCTAATAATTACAGAGTAATGGTTAATGGTCGTAATGAAAAGATCTAGTTTTCTGGTGTTTTTTTTAAAAAATACCCTTCATCTTTGCTTCTAAATTCTCCTCTTATGCATACCACCCTTTCCATGAATTAGCTTACACTGCCAGAATATTCCCAACTAAAGCTGTTCAATCAGCATTTGATTTAATCTTTTGAATTAAAGAGAAAATAAACTAACCTGTGAGGCCTTGGTTAGATTTTTTAATTCTGTGTTTTTCTAATTTACTTCCTGCCAAGTTGACCAACTGAGCCCAGACAGAGAGCATGGATTCTGTGAATGGCAAATTGTTCACATTGAATGCCACAACTGGAAGCTGAAAATAAAGAGAATAATCTTCAGAATTGAGAAAGGTAAAACAAAGATAGAATTGCATCTATGATGTAGAAAGCTTCATCCACACTGAAGTCTCCTTATGGCCCTTTAAATCTTCCCTAGGATCATAAATTTAGAGCAGAAAGGAACTTGGAAGTCCACTTAGTTCAACCCTTGTCTTTTCAAAGATGAAGTTAATGGGTCCTAGAGCTGTTAAGTGATTTTATATCTTATATATAAGGTAATAAAGAGGCAACTTTCAGAGACTGGATTTGAACCTGGATCTACTAACTCCAAAACTAGTACTTTTTCCACTGACCTATGCCTTATGTTCTATCCCAGAACTTAATTAAGGATGACTATTACAGGAGAATGAGTCAACTTTAATTAATTAATTTAATCAAAAAATCTAATAATTTAATCAAACTTGAAGTTAATTCACTGTAGTATATAAATATATATCACACTACATTACGCTATTATAATACTATAAAAGTATCTGAACTGTGCTTTTAATTTCTGAATATACAAACACATTGAATTTTATTCAAGAAAATTATTAGCTCCATGGACATCAAGACACAGAAAAGTAGTATTACCTATTTCCCCATAGCCAGAAAATTAAAGTTAATAGCAGAACCAAAACTGCACCTCAGGAACAAAGTCTACTAACGATAAACCTGCATACTAGGCTTCAATTCCTTTTTTTGGGGGGATAGGAGGGAGGGGAGGGGGGGGAGGGGGCAGGAGGATTCTATGTTAATACAGTAAAGATATGATTAGTGAACTTTAAAGGAAACAGGTTCACAAAAAAAAGTAAAATGGTTTTATCAAGACTAAATCATGTAAGATTAACCTCATTTTCCTTTTCAGACAAGGATTAGAAGACCAGCACAACAGGAAAATACTGAAGATAAAATTTACCTAGATTCTGGCCAAGTTTTGATGAAATCATCAATATGATTCTTGTAGATAAGTTAAAAAGTGGAAGGCTAGAAGAGTACTCAAACAGAAGGGGATCCCTGCAGGCTGTATATTGACTCAGAAAACTAAAAAATAGTATTATCTATGTTTTACTCTATTTTGATTTGTTTTAACACTTCTCAATTACATTTTAATCTGGTTTGAGCTATACTCCAGAGTTTTGCAGGACTTAAGTTTGACAGCTCTAATTCAAATCTAGTTGAACAGTCAGATCCAAAAAGATGTGACAGTCTTAGTAGACTACAAACTCAATATGAGTAAACAGCAAGATGTAAAAACACCAAACAAGGTAACAGATTTTAAGTTGTTTTAAGAGAAGTATATGATACAGGAACAGAGAGGTGACAGCTCTGTTGCATTCCGCCCTGGTCATACCACAATACAGAGCACAGCCTTCAGTTCTAGAAGGAAATTGTGAGAATAAGGACCCAGGAGGACAACCAAGATGATAAGAGTCTCCAAATTATCACCAGATAACAATCTAGAGATGTTTAAGATTAGAGAAGATTTAGTGGAGACACATCACTAAATATTTCAAGGTTTGTCACATACAAGTGGGATTAGACAAATTCAACTTGGCCCCAGAGGATGGTACTAGGAACAATGAGTAGCAATTACAGAGGCAGACACAGAATTAATCAACTAGAGCTATTCATACATGAAGCCAGCTGCCTCAGGCATTAAAACATCCCTTCACTCTTAGTCTTTAACCAAAAGTTAGAAGACCATTGTCATGTACATGGCAGAGAAGAAAGATGCATCAGATGTGGTTGGCACAAAAGGCATCAGAGGTCCCTTTCGAAGTCTGCATCAATTCTGTATTCTAATTCCTAGCATTAGACCACACCTTTGTGCTTTAATTTCTCTCCATTTGCAACAGTGAAAATCCACAAAAGCTCACCTACCGGTTTTAGCTGACTCAATGGACAAACTCTACAAGTTCGCATCTCACAGAACTGGACTGTGATTTTGCCTTTAGGAGTAATGCGGGTCACTGTGCCTTCTCCAAATTCCTCATGTACCACTTGACCACCCAGCCTCAAGCGACTGTCTATTCCACCAATTACAGCTAGCACTGCCATCAGGCCACCAACTTCAGGGTTCTCAGAATCAGGAAAGTAATCTTCTAACACAGCCTAACATAAAACAAATATAAATAAACCATAAGTAGAAGATCAACAATCTTATCTGTGTTTTCGAAAAATAGTCAATAATAAAAAGCTGTTCAAATAAAAAACAATTGATTTCTAAAATACAAGTTAATCAAATTAAATTAAAATGCCTCTGAGTCAATTATACATTTTAAAAGTAGATTTTTTTAATATTAAAAGTATTCTAGAAAGAAAAAAATGAGCTTATTTTAAAACGTGGAAACTACCCCTTCCGACTGTTTTCCTGCAAAGATGTGGGTGATGGAGTTTAGCTGAGAGTTGATGTACTTGTTTATGAGTCCATTCCACTGGCTCAGTGAATGCAGAGTCCTTAGCAGGGCCACTATCTCCTCTGCCAAAGTACTACTATGGGTTGCAGTCAAAGATGCCTGGGGTCTGGCCTTCCTCCTTCTCAGAGTAGATTCTAAAATAAAAAATAGAGTTAAAGCTTAAAAGTGAATTTCTAATTCATCTAATTAATCAAATAATGCAAAAAGCCACTTCACCTCTGAGTAGTGGTATATCTGAAGAGCATGTACTAAGTAGACTGCCCAAGAAGCCAAAAAGTTTTTCCACAAGAAACTTCATATCCTTTGATCTTTCTGTTTTGTCCCAGGATGGAAGTACTGCTTGTAATAAATGCACTGCTAAGATCTAATAAAAACATAATTACGATCAATTATTTTCCAGTCAATGTGCTATGCCATTTTTTAAGACTCAAACACCAGAATACAAATACGGAATAGAGAAAAGAAACAAAAACATGTCATAAACTTAAATACTGGAATTTAAACACTAAGTTTGAAAGAAAAAAAAAGCATGCCGTGTACATAGCAGAACATTAAGAGAGGATTCAAAACCTGTACCAATAAATTTTCATTTCAAGAACTTGCTTCCCTGTGTTTTCTTTTGTTCTCTGCTGCGCACATTTTCACTTTGTTCTTTCTCCCCTCCCCCAGCCTTCCCCCAGAAGGCCACAATATCAATAGCTACAAATACATACATACCCTCCCCCACCCCCACCCCCGGCTACAATGAAGTTAAGATCAGTTTCTTTATAACCATAGCATAGATACATACATATACACATGCATACACATACATATACAGACGTGTGCTTTCACTCCCATCTTTCTTTTTATGTATGAGCACATCTCTCGTTTCCTGTCCCTCCTGCCCCCTCTCCTTTACTTGTACCCACTACCTCGCCCTCCCATGACTGGCCCCCCTCTGAGGACTCCTCCCCTCTCCTCCCACTCCCATACAGCTAAACATTCTTCTTCACCCCTATTTACCTCTTCTCTCACCCTCCCCTCGAAAGTTCCCTCCCCTTGTCCTCTCCCCCTCCCCATTTTTTATTTATTCTGAATTTAGAAGACTTTTATACTCTTCTAAATATATATGCATTGATTCCTCTTAAACCCATTCCCAATGAAAGTAGGCAACCAGAACAACCAGCCCTCCTCCCCCACCTAATTCCTCTCCATCAATTCTTCCTCTCGCACCTCATTTGTATAAAATAATTACTCTTTTAAGCTGCTCCTAAAAGGTTTTACTTTTTAAACTCATCATACTCAGGTTTACCCCAATCCTCCTTATGAGCTACCCAATTATTGATAAGAATTTCAGACACACATTTTATATAAATAAAAAGTAAATGGTCTGTCCTTATGGATCCCTTATAATCAGTCTTTTGTTATGTGCTTTAAATTTCTCTTGGTTCTTCTGTTGAATGTTCTACTAAGTTCAGGATTTTTTTTTAACAAAGTCTTCAAAGTCTGAGAGTTTATCAAATGTCTATTTTTTTCATTCAGGATAATACCTAACTTTGCAGGGCATATTTTTGGCCAGAGCCCCACTTCTTTTGCTCTTTAATATGTTGTGTTCCTTTAATGTCTCTTCTGCTAGGTCTTGTGTAATTCTAATTGTGGCACCATCACATTTACTGATGTTTTTGAGATTGTATCCTTGAACTGTGGGTTTCTTAATTTGACTATGATATACCTAGGCATTTTCCTCCCAGGATCTCTTTTAAGTGGTAATGGAAGGATGTTTTTCTGTTTCTCCTCTCCTCTCTGCCACTCCCACCCCCATTCTAATACTTCAGGACAATTTTCTTTCCAAGTTCTGTTGTTGATCGTGGCTTTCTGGTAGTCCAATAATTTTTAAGTTGTCTCTCCTGGATCTGTTTTCCAGGTCAGTGGTTTTTTCAAGGAGATATTTCACATGGCCCTCTATTTTTTCATTTGTTTGGATCTGTTTGATAGTATCTTGATT
>CM053580.1:203769568-203787652 GCA_028627135.1 Pseudochirops cupreus | reverse complement strand
CTGGGGTCCTCCCGGCTGCCGTAGCTCTTAGAAAGAGGCTGGGAACTCTTCCCATATAGTTCCAGCTGACCGGATAATAAAGACTCCAGGACCGAGGCCCAAGACGGCTATCTGGATCTAACCACTCAACGCGAGAGCCCTGGCTAGCCCAGTCGCTCAGTCCCCCTGCTGTCTGCAGGCCGTGGCGGGAAGCTGCAGAGCCGAGGTGCAAAACCTCTGCCTTTTGCTTTTCCGCTCTGGAGGCCTTCTGGCCGGACTGCTTATCTCCCCCTTTCACAAATCCCATTTACAGCTGTCACTAATCTGCTCACCTGAAGCTTCTCAGCAATTCCCGTCCAGCCGCCCCCGGGGCACAGCCGCGGCTTCAGGCCAGGCTGGTTTCGTTCGCAGTGCTGATATGGTTCCTCGTAGCCGAGCTGACCTTAGTGGGAAGTATCTTTGTGTGCGTTTTGGAGTTCCAGGATTGGTTTAGAGTCCTATTTTATGGGTATTTTGGGGTGGCTATGTGAGAGCTGCGATATGTTGCTGCCTCTACGCCGCCATCTTGGCTCCGCCCCCCTCAATAAACCACTTTAACTCAGACTTTCAGCCATCATCCATATTTTTCACATGTGATTTTTTTCTTCTTTGGAACCTGGTTTCATGTATGATTTTTCCTTCTTTGGAACTTGACTAGCAGCTCAAGGTCCTCTCAAGCTGCCAGTGTCTCCTTCCTCCTTCAGTTAGTCATGTATATACTTACACGTGTGTGTGCTGATGGCAAGGACTATTTTGTTTTGTCATTGTATGTCCAGTGCCTAGTATAATGCTTGGCACATTGTAGGATATTAACTAATGTTTGTTGATTGATGCAACTTAAGAATCTCTTAAATATTGATCAAAATTCGTTGGAATTCACATAAACTCAGTCTTATTTTTCTGACACCTAACCTGATTGATTTAAACTCCAAAGCTATATTTCAAAGAGAGCTTTTGAAATAACTTTTCACTTTGTTATTCAAGTCTTTTGATTGTGTCCGTTAATTTTAATGTCCTAGACCTAGGTTCAAGTTTAAATATTTCCAAATTGAAACATGGCTAATTAAGTCATAAATTTATAATCAAATACATTATTAAATGATATCATGGTGATTTTTTTTTAACATAGTACCCAAAAAGTCAGAACCTACTGATGTGGAAGAATCTAAGATTGGAAATGAAGAAGGTGATTTAGAAGAAGCATGTATTCTACCACATAGTCCTCTATCTGTAGATAAAAGGCCTGTTCCAGTTAAATCCCCTAAGGTATGTTATGTAAGGATGTTATTCAGCTTGGTCACTTTGGGAAAGGAAAGTGCCATTTGGTCTCTTAATTTGTTCCTAGATTGTCTTTGAAGTGAGTGTGGCATAATGCTTTTGTGTATTGTGGGCAATCGATAAAAATTGATGTCATTTGTTGAGTGACATTTAGTTTAGTGCTTTCTGAAAAATAGAGGATAACAGTGACCATATGTGATGATGAGGAGGATCGTGATAGATTCACCATTGTTATTCTGTTCTCTTTTCTGATGCTCAGTTTCTACCATTTCATTGCATAATATGCGATAAGTAGTAATTGTGAGAAATTATTCTGATTGTTAATGTATATTTGTATATTACTGTTCATCATCTTCACTGAAATATTTTACAGATTACAAAGCACTTTGGCTTTATTACCTCATTTGATTTTCAAAAGAGCTGCGAGGTAGATTTTATTGGTATAGTCCCATTTTGTAGAACTTAAAAGAAACCCCAGGAACTTTAAACTGAATGTAGGAATAGAAACAAGTGTTTGTGGTAAAAGAAATGTTTTTTAAATTTCGGAGAAAAAATCTTATAATATTTTGCAAATATTTTATGAAAAATATATTTGGTGTATGTGGAAGTTCTTGAATAATGTGGAAAATTGTCCTAATAAAGTATTACATGATTATATAAATTTTTGATTAAAATTTGAATTAATGTTAGGATTTTTTTTGGAGGTAAACTTAATGAGACAACATAGTAGTTAAACAAATTTAGAACAAAAGTCAGTATCATGACTTTTAAAACCAATAGAAGCAACTGTCTGTATTTTTCAGGATAAATGGCAGCCACTTCTGAGCACAGTCACAGGTGTCCATAAATACAAGTGGCTCAAACAGAATGTCCAAGGCCTCTATCCTCAGTCTGCGCTGCTCAGCACCATTGTTGAATTTGCACTTAAAGAAGAGCCGGTTGATGTGGAGAAGATGAGAAAGTGCTTACTCAAGCAGGTAAAGCTGGCTGAGAACGTGCTGCTGCTGTGTGTTGGGTAATTTATGGAATCTGAAAGCTGCGTGTTTCTATCTTTGCAGTTGGAGAGAGCAGAAGTTCGCTTGGAAGGGATAGACACAATTTTAAAATTGGCCACCAAAAATTTTTTGCTTCCATCTGTGCAATATGCTATGTTCTGTGGATGGCAAAGACTTATCCCAGAAGGAACCAATATAGGGTAAAATTCAGCACTGTTGTATTTGTTCCTCAGGAAAATTTTGATCTAAAGAAGAATCTGTTTATGTTAGGGTTTAAATTGACATAAAATAATTATTTTTTAAAGGGAACCACTTACAGATTGCTTAAAGGATGTTGATCTGATTCCACCATTTAATCGAATGCTACTGGAAGTAACTTTTGGAAAGTTGTATGCTTGGGCCATTCAGAATATTCGAAATGTTTTGTTGGATGCAAATGCCAGATTTAAAGAGCTAGGTGAGCTTTGATTTACTTTGCCAAGATACGTCTGCTTTTCAAAGTAATTACCTTTACACTGATAACAGAAGAACGTAATTAAGAAGATAACCTTGTATATTCTTGCTGTTTGACTAATTGTTATTAAACCTACAAAAATGATATGTGTTGATTCGGATACTTTTGTAAATTGCTTTATTACCCTGTTTTGTGCTTTGTTTACCTGTTTTTTATTACCCTGTCTTAAAAGCTTTTAAGCTCCAGGATTGTAAACTAAAAAAAAAAAGTCAACTTCACACTTAAGTATTGAATTATAAAATTTCAAAAATCTCCCTTCTCTCATTCTATTTTTGCTGTATAAGTGTTTTAAGGACAGAAAATAGTGTTTTAGTTATTCTTTGTGTCTAAGGTGCCTAAGCCAGTACCTTTTCCTTATTAAGGAAAATATTGAATTGAGTTGCAGAGTAGTTAGACTGAATGGCGGCATCAATTAAAGAAACTTCCCTTACATGTGTATGAAAAGCGACTATTTCTTTGGTGAATGTCTGCTATCTTTGGTACGAATGTGGGCTTCAGAATGACATTACAGCTCTGTAATGAAAAAGGAGAATGATTAGGGCATTTTGTTGTTAACGTTAAGATTATGTTATTCCCTTCCCTGGGCTGCTAAAATGTGGAAAACTGAATAGACAGAAAACATTTTTGATGTGAAAACAAACTAACTAGAGAGAAGTAGTGTGGTATGTAATGGAAAGAGCGCTGGATTTGGTGTCAGGGAGTCCCGATTATCGCTTACTGCTTTTGTGGCCTCATGTGAGCTATTTATTTCATCTCACTTGTTTCCCCGTCCCTTCCAGCTCCAAGTTCTTATTCTGTTTTTCTCTGATTTCTCCTTTAGTTTTGTAACTGCAGGTTAACAACGTTATGTCTGCTTTTTAACCAAGCCATTTGTTAGGTAGTCTTGTATAGAATCTTGCCATTGGGACTTGTAATGTTTTAGGTTAGAATGGGATTAAATCATAGCTTAGGTTGGGGGAGAGTTAATAGTTAATTTAACTGTTTAAAGGTCGTTTCTGTGACAGTGTAGGGCAGAGGTGCCTAACTTTCATCTGTGAACTTATTTAGGTACTTCGATTATTATATTTCAGTATAATGGATTTTCTTTGTAATACTATGCATATTATGTATTTAAAAAATTGGCAAGGAACATTTCTTGTATTCCCAGTGAACCTTTTAAAGAGTATTTTTTACAGTTATTATCTGTGATGGTAGTGGCAGCTTTTTGAAGGTCCTTTTTTTCCTTCCTTCTCTTCCTCCCTATTTGGTGTGGCAGTGGAATAAGAAGAGAAGTTAGGGCATTTAGTACAAATTACACATAAAACCTGTAGTCAAAAGCTGGCATCAAGTTTTCTAACTTAACATAATTTAGATTTATTTATTTTGGGTACTGATAATTGTTCACCAAGTGTTGTGGGAGGAAGTGAGCCAGGACCCTGGTTTTCATATCTGTAATGTCACAGAATTGCAATATATGATTTGTGTCTCTTCAAATGCTAAAATTTTCTTAAGTGCTTGTATATAGTTAATTTAATACTTTTGGAGTTAGCATGTCCTTAACAATCCTGGGTCTCATATTCCAAACACCTAATGCGCCTATCATAGTACAGTAATATTCATAAGCCAATTTTAGGGATAACTTTGTGGAAAGAAAGCAACTCAGTTGGAATGTAAAAGGGATTTTAAAAAATAAGAGGAGTGTGAACTAGGGGGAAAACAAGTGTGTAAGAAGAAAAATCAAACAAGGTTCTTAGAAATAAGGGATTTGGAGCTTTTTGGTGGCTGTACTTGCCATGTTATATAGGGCAATAAAATGGTATTTAACTATTAGGTAGAAATTGAGTTTTTTCCTTTTTTAAAATGTATATTACTGTTATTTATATTTCACATATTTTACCTAACTGAGGGATATTCTGATTCCTAACCAGGTATCCAACCTGTTCCTCTGCAAACCATTACTAATGAGAATCCAGCAGGACCAAGCCTTGGAACCATTCCACAAGCACGTTTCCTCCTGGTGATGCTCAATATGCTTACCCTTCAGTATGGTGCAAACAACTTGAATCTTCTTTTGAACTCTGGCATGCTAGCATTGACTCAGACAACATTGCGATTAATAGGTAGACGGTCCTTTGGATTTTTTTAGTGGTGGTTTGTGAAATACAAGGTTTTGACTTTGATAATATTTTTATGTTGTAGTTTTTTTGCATTTCATAGGCAAACTATTTTGCCACGGTTTATTTAGAGATTAATGATGTTATGCCTTGCTCAAAATCCAAATCCCTGCAATACAGAAAAATGTGCCTAATATATAGTTTTGTTTTGTGATAACTTTTGTTGGGTTACTTTTAGTTTCTTTGTTTTCCCCCTTAAAACGAAAATGCATAAAAATACTATCTCAGATATTTAAAAGAAATTATGGTCACTAACTTTCATAGATGTTATATGAAGGAAGGGGTGCTATTTTAAGTCACCAGAGAGAGGTTCTTATTTCACATCACTTGAAATTTAGCTTTGGCTTTAAGGAAGAACAAACTGATAGAAACATGATTATTAAAGGAGTCTGTTGAATCTCCTTCTTTGGAGGTAGATAAGAATAAGATAGTGATTTGTCGAGGAGATTTGGATGCTCTGCTCTCAGTAGGAGGTACTAGAAAATGAAAAACAAGGCCTCTGTTTAGTTTGACCGTATTTCAGGTTTTCAGATAAAATTTGTATAGGTGACTAGTATCTCCTTGAGTAAAAAATTTTAAACTTCAGTAGCCTGTGCTTGTGATTTGTTAAGTCATTTACAATTCATATTTCTGGAATTGACACTTTCCTCAAGTACATGATGTTTTTCATTGTTGCCCTATAACTTGTTACCTAATTGTTTTCTCCCTTCTGCCCTCCCCCCAATTTTTGTATATTCAGAGATTTACCTTGATATTTTGAGACAGAACTAGAAGAAACTAGTTCGCTCTTGAAGTTAATATGGGAAGTTGTTGATTAATTGATAGAACTATTTAATATGGTTTCATAAAGAACAGCATAATGATGATACTAATTAGTCTGCAAATTTTTTTTTGGCTTTTTAAAGTAGACTAGAAATAAATTGAAATACATTTAAAATTTTTTCATTGCAGTAATTTTTACGGTGGAAATAGATTTAATAGATATATGAACTTAGGATAATTATATAAAACAAGAATTATTATCTGCTTTTACATCATTTTTAGCAAGTGGTTGCTCAACAAACAACTGATTTGTTTAAGTGATTCTTCGGTCAGGTCCTAGTTCTGACAATATCGAAGAAGACATGAATGTTTCTGCCCGAGGAGCCTCAGCTACTGTTTTGGAAGAATCAAGAAAAGAAACCACACCAGTGCAGCTTCCTGTTTCGGGGCCAGAACTGGCAGCAATGATGAAGATTGGTACCAGGGTTATGAGAGGAGTAGACTGGAAATGGGGAGATCAGGTATTGAATCTGACTAAAGTATCTTAATACCTGGCTGTGTAAGCGCTAGTAAATCATTTTAGGTGGTAATAAGAAAAAAAAATCTCCTTTTTCTGTCTAATTCATGGTATAAATAGCCTAGAATGTAACTCCTCCAGCTCTTTGTGAGGTTGATAGATGACCCGAGAGCTAAAAGCATTTGTTTGTGGCTAAGGGGTAAGTGATATCAAAGTAAGGAATGGACAGATAAATAATACACATCACATACTGAAGTGGAACTTGAAGCAGCCTGGCTGAAGTGTAGAATTCTGGAAGATAGCAGCAGGAGCAGGAGCCTCCTCCCCCTCTTCTCCCTAATCAACCCACCCTCACTCTGGCCCCTACCCTCCTCCCCACATTCTAAAAGATCAAAATATTCTCTTCACAACAGTCCTGTGAATTTGATAGGACATCATTTTTATTTCACTGTTGAGGAAACTGAGGCTCTAGGAAGTCCAGGGTCACACAGTAATAATAAAGTGCAGGAGACGGAATTTGAACCGGGTCTCCAGACTCCAAAGCTACCATTCTCTTTGTTATGCTGTGCTGCCTCTTAGGTTACAGTTAAGAGTCAGGGTATCTCTTTCTGTACAAGGGCATCAGTGCCACAAAATAGGGAACATTTTTCATACATTAACACTTTAAAAAGGATTCTTGGATCTATCTCAGATCTGCAAACAGGGCATCAGGAGGTAATAATATTTATGCTTCAAAAAGATAATTTTTTTTTGCCCTCTGATAAGAAGCCAGTGCTGTAAAAATTGCTTCATTCTCCAAAGAAAATGGAGGGCAGTTCTTAAGACAACAGATGGAGCCTCCATTTCAGAAGTGAATTCTCTACAGAAGGGAAAGAGTGTGAGAGATGGTAAAGGGTGTTTTAAAGCAGGGGTTAGCTATTAGAAGGGCAGAAACAATAGGGCCTCTTCTTGTCTCATTGCAGTAGGTCAGATTTCTGTGCTTTTAATGACATTGATACTAGATAAGAAGAATGAAAAAAAGTAGCTGTGCACTCCAGGTAGAGCTATTGGGATGGAATACTACACTGAAATTATAATATTTAATTTAGTTTTCTTCTTTCCTTCTTAGGACGGTCCACCCCCAGGTTTAGGCCGTGTGATTGGTGAATTGGGAGAGGACGGATGGATCAGAGTCCAGTGGGACACAGGCAGTACCAATTCATACCGAATGGGGAAGGAGGGAAAGTATGACCTCAAACTGGCTGAACCTCCCCCTGCAGCTCAGCCTGCAACAGAGGACTCGGACACGGAGGACGATTCTGGTCAGTAAAGAGCAAGAGTTGAGAGAGAACCGACAGCAAAGAGGTTTTCTCCTTCCTTTCCTAAGCTCCATTTCTCTCCTCTCAGTGGCACTCGTTGTTTGCTTAGTCTTCTTGCTCCCTTAACATATTCTTGTTGGCATGTTCTGTCTCCTCAGCCATGCCGTAGAGACCCCATGTATGCAGTGTCTGATGAACAACAGTTGTGTAGTAAATGCTGATGTACTGAATTTGAAATCAGAAGCAAATGATTTCCAAGGGCATAGAGTTCTTCAAGATTAACTTTACCAAAGACATTTGTTGTTTTCTTAGGATGCCCTTTATGTTTTTCCTTGCTTTGCTTTTGGACATTACATAATGTAGGACAGGCAGACATTTGTAAGCTTGAATTTAACTTTTCCTTTAATGAGTTTAGGTGGGAATAAGAAACTATATAGTTAAAAACCAAAAAATGACCAAAATATGCATCTATTTCTTTAGTAAACATTTAATTCCTAGTATTCAACTTTAGGATGGGGTTCTTAAGGTGAAGTCCATAATGTTTTTAATATTTTGATAACTATATTTCAATATAATTTGTTTCCTTTGTAATCTTCTGTATTTTATTATATGCATTTAAAAATCTTATTCATAGAAGGAGTCTTAATAGGCTTCACCAGAGTTCCAGATGACTCAAAAAAGGTTAAGAACCTCTTCTTTAGAATTATTTATGTTTGACAGCTGAGAATCTTTTTTTTAATTGTGTATGCAATATAGGTACCACTTGCTGCCCAGGCCCTTCCCTTTCTACCATTTGCTTAGATTCTAAGGGAGGGAAACACAGTTGGCAGGGGCCTACCTTTTGCTGAACTGCTCTTTAGGGATTTTGTTACTGGCAGAATCCCCTGTTTGCCAACCAGATTTGGAAAAATGAAAAATAATTTCTTCTCAGATTACACTGATCAGACCTGCACAACAATTGGCCTGCCAAAGGACTTTGGGCAAGCTGGTGAAAAATGTAGAGGATGTGAAGCAGGCCTGTGCAGGCCCGCTGTAGGGGCACACTGCACGTCAGAATGAGATAATTGTCAGCATCCATTGAAGCATTCCCTTTCTCAGCCAGGTGATAGTTAGAAGTGACTTAACAGATTTCATCTGGCAGCCCTGTTTCTGTATTTGTCTTTTCTGTTCCTTGCCCCTTTCATGCTCTCCCTACTCCCCATCCCCTATTGGGCTCTTACTTCCTATCCTCAAAGATTCATTTCAGTTGAAGTAATTTTTTTGTATATTTTGTTGGGAATTATTTTTTTTTAACATACATCTCAAAACACCTGTATTGGAATAATTGGTCAGTGAGGTGCAGCTGCATGAATATTTTAATTTGTGTTTCTTCTTTGTCTTTATTTTGGTTTCCATTTCAGAAGGCGAACAAATGGAAAGAAACCTCCACCCTACGTCTATGATGCTTACCAGTACTGTTAATCTGCTACAGACTCTGTGTCTCTCTGCTGGAATTCATGCAGAAATCATGCAAAGTGAAGCCACCAGGACTTTGTGCGGCCTGCTTCGAATGTTAGTGGAAAGTGGAACGGTAGATAAAACATGTACGTCATAGGTCATGTGAATGGTAAAATAAACACGTTCTTGGGTGATACTGGTTTCCTTCATATACCTTTTTGTCCTATATTTTCAGTTGTAATAGTCTGTGTGTCATCTTTAAACTTTACCTTTAACTGAGGTACTTTAAACCTCAGATGTGCTGTATAGGCAGCTACAAAGAAATCTATGCGAATTTGAACAGAGAAACATTTTTGATAGACTTAAGAAAGTACCTGTGATGAGAAGACCTAAGGTCATTGCTGTCCCTTGAGTATCATTCTACATCATCATTGACTACATTGACTATAGTTCATAGTCAGTGAACATTTCTTCAGTGGTCTATGTGCTGGGCACAGTGCTAAGCACCAAAGATACGATGAAAGGCAAAAGAGAGGCACTCTTCTCAAGTTGTTAACCAGTCTGAAAGGAAAAGGAAGCTGAGATGCAGGGGGCAGTTGGAGGGAGGACCGGGAGGGAAAAGAAGAGGGATTGTACCTGACTTGAGGACATAATGGAGAAGTACTAAGGAATGTATCCTCTTGGGAGAAGAAGATATGGATGGACGTGGGCATTCTACTTAAATGGAGGGTCTGGGAGGACTTTGCCAACCTCTAATCAGTAACTACCAGTGGGTTCTGGTCACTATACTGGGCATCGTTTTGGATTGAAAAGATATGTGTTCTGGGGTGGGGGTAGGGGGGCAGGAATGTAGTCTTGGCAGGAGAGTGCTTTACAGTTTTGGGATAGATCAAAATAGAGAAATGATAGTACAAAAGATACGAAAAAGGTTGGGGGAAGGCACGTTAATTGGGATTTTACCCTGTATATCCTAATGAATAAAAAGATTCAAGAGACCTTATCTCAGAGGAGAAGAGAATGAAATATTTTGGTAAAGATTGGGCAGTTTCAGAAAATAGATGTTATTACTACAGAACTCACTGAATGCTACACTTTAAAATGTTGCTCGGGAGATAGAAACTATTCTTGAAGATATTATAGGAAAAGAGAGTTGCAAAAGGTCAGTTTTAAGGAGGGGAGTGTAGGTGAGAAGTAAGAAAGAGTAATTGGGTACATTTAGTTAATCTGATGAGCCTTGAAACCCAAGATGTGGTGTTTGGTTCTAGTACAAAATTACCAATGAGATGTTAGAGGGTTTTGGAAAATTAAAAAAACAAAACAAAACTAATGATCAATGTGTGATGATAGATAGGCATTTGGTAGAAGAAATAAGAAAGAACTTGGTAAAGAAGTTATGATAGTCCAGATGATTAAAGTTTGAGCTTGAGTGATAGGGCGAAGGTATGGTGGAAGACATGGGAAGTTTATACAACTTAGTGAACAACAGAGCAATATTATTGAAGATTGTTGTCTTTCTCACTGGGGGGGCATAAGTATAAAATGGTTGTGATATTAATTAGAGAATTAGAGAAAATGGGTAGAAAGAGAATTAACTTCATTGAATTGTTCTTTTCCTGATCCATGTGATTTATGTGCTTGGATTTAGAGTAATAATTTAGCATCTGATACCTTGTTCTTCATTTCCTTTGGAATGGTGTTACTTGGGTGTGGAAGGAAGTTTGAATATGGGTTATGATAAGCTAAGCTAAGTTCAGTTGGAGTTCTTATGCCGGTGTAATTTTGCTTATGCCTTTTAACTTTTTTAGGCTCCAGCTAATCCCCACTAAAATGAGAGGATTGGGATAGAGGTTTAATCAAACTTGTTCTAGTTCTAAATTCTATGATTTTTATGGTGTTTAAAGATGTTGGGCTTGATGCCTGTTTCTTAGGAATACTGTGAGAATTAATTTCAAATTTATAGAAGCGCATGTGAAATTTATGTAATTCCATTTATTCAAAATGTATTGGTTGGTTTTGATTTAAGCATACAATGTAATAAATAGGGTAAAATTCGGGATGGGAGAGCAACATTTCCATTTATATATTGGCAGACATAATTATGACTCTTTTTATGGTTTGTAAAAGCAAGAATAAGCGTAGCTAAAACATCTTGTTTCAGTTATCAAGTAAATTAAAATGTATTGTCAGACTGCTTTTTGTTAGAAGTATCGTAAAGTTAAGACTTTTATTTCAAAACATTTTCCCATTATTTTGGATTATTGCAGATTATTTCAAATTAATGAAACTTTATTGTTTTTGCATATTCCTTATTGCCTTTGGATCTAAAAGAGAAAGGAAAAGCAAATAGCTCCTTCTTTTATTTCAGGAACCTAGTGGGGGAGAGCATTGACATTTTTTTCTCTTTCAGCTTCTTTACCAAATAAGTTGGTTTATAAAGAACAGCACAGAAGTTGGTGCACACTTGGATTTATTCGAAGTATAGCACTCATGCCTCAGATGTGTAGCACCCTCAGCACATCTCAGTGGATCGCGTTGCTGATGAAGATTGTGGAAGGACACGAGTCATTTACAGCAGCTTCACTTCAGAGACAGGTGATTGATTGACTTGACAGACAGATGCTTGCTATGTGATGGTCATGATGATACAAGAAATAGTTTTCAAGTTGAATGAAAATGATCGTAGTAAATGTTAAAAACCTTTTTTCAGTGAATTTATAAATCATTCTGAGAAACTGAGCTCTTGTTACAGTAGGTAAATAGTCCTCTCTGGTAAAGAGCAGCAGAAATCATCTGGAAGTGAAAGCGGTGCAAGGAGGCTTTTAGAAGAGCTGGGTTCTGGTGACTGACTGCGTGGCAAGTCAGCCAGCTTCTCCTGGTTTCGGCCTCCTGGCCTGAAAAGTGATAACAAAGAGCCATGAAGTTCATGAGGATTCCTTAGAGCGCTTTTTTAACAAACACCTTGTCATTTTTCATTATCATCGATCTGTTCTCCACGTTGTGTTGCCTCTGGTGATTGTTACGATAGTTTTCTTGTATGTGTTCTCGTACAGTCATCAGCATAGTCTCTTTAGACATACTTCTCCAATAAATTTGTCAGCACTATGAGAACAGATCATACTTTGGTTTCTGTATCTCTTTCATTGCCTAGTGGACTTTTTTTACATATAGCAAATACTGAATAAACACATTTTAATTGAGCATTTAGTAATTTAGCAAGCATATATTAAATGCCCACCATATGTAGGCCACTCTGTATGATATATTCAAAGACAAAAACGAAGTAGTTCCTGCCCTCAAGAAACTTACCATCTACTGCCTAGATACAGCATGTAGACTGAGAAGTTAACAAAAAGGTAATGGAAAGAACAAGAGAATACTAACAGCAGGGGATTGAGAAAAGGCTTCTTTCACATAAGAACTGGCACACAGATAAGAAGTGGCTAGACCCTAGGATTCATGAAGGGCTGTTAGAGGAAGGAAGTCTTGAAAGCCACCAAGTGGAAGAGTAGGAGCTTTTTATAGAAGGAATATTTTATATTTCTTTGTATTTCTGTAGAAGCAGTATTTTATAGAAGCAATCAGGAGTCACTAGAAAATTTTGAATAGGAAGTGACATGGTCTGATCTGCTTAATTTCACAACTGTTAGAAGGCTGTTACAGTAGAGGGAGTAGAAGAAGGAATGCAAATTATAAAAATATTGTAATAGAATTGATTAACAAACATTTATTAGCAAAACCTCCTTCTAGAAGCTTACATTCTAATGAGGAGACAACTTGAATAAATTGCAGTGTATATAGAGTATATAGAGTGGTTGAAATGTAACCTCAGTGATGACATTTATAGCTGAAGGGACCAAGAAGAGATGGTGCTTGAATTAAGTCTTAAAGGAAACCATATTTTGATAGCTGGGACATTGAGTTCAAAGACACTGGGATGACAGGTAGAGTGCTATGTGCAAGAAACATCAAGTATAGCAGTATGGCTGGATTAGAGTCTGGGAGGGATACAGAATGTGGGATGTTTGGGAAGAAGGTCAAAAAAGGACCAGGTAGTGAAGAAATTTAAATGCAAAATAAAGGACTTTATATTTCATCCTGGAGGTAGGGAGGAGTGAGATTCCAAAATTCATTGAGTGGGGAGATGGTGTCATCAGACCCATATGTTAGGAAGATCACTTTGGCAGCAAAGTGGGGAGTGGTTTGGAGTGGGGAAAGACCTGTGGCAGGGAGATCAGATAGTTAAGAGGCTGTTTAGTCCAAATATGACGTGATGAAGACCTGAATAGGGTCTAGGTAACTGTGGGAGAGAATGTGATTTATGATAGAGATGCTGTAGGAAAAGAAATTTGGCAGCTGATTGAATATGTGAATCTGGTGAAGAAGAGGAGGCAGGAGGCCCATAAAAGTTCTGAATCTAGGTGACGGGAAGGGTGGGGATCACCTCTGCAGTAATGGAAATCTCAGAAGATGGGAGGGTTTGGGGAGAAAGGTAATGAGTTCTAGTTCAAAGTGATCAGGGCCTGAACGAGGGTCAGTGATTAAACAAATGGATCAGTTTGAGAGACACGGAGAGATAGAATTGTTAAGACTTGACAACTGATCGGATATTGGGGATAAGAGCAAAGGAATCGTCAGAGATGACTTTTTTTAAAAATTGATTTCTTTATATACTTTTAGTTTGCAAGATTCAGTTCCACAATCCCCGGAGTTTCAAATTTTCTCCCCTCCACCCCTTCCCCCCCGCCCATGGAGGCATGGAATCAAGTCCAGGATCTGCAAATACTTTCACATTGGGCATTAGTCTGGTTGTACAGAAGGGTTGTAACCAATGGAGTGAACAGTGGGAAAAAAGAAAGAAAACCAAACATGTAAAAGAGCAATAGCATGTAGCTTGCTTCAGTCTCTGTTTAAACTCTGTTCTATCTAGATCTTTCTTGGAGTGTAGATGTCTAGCAGTCAGTTGATACTATGTGATTCAGTTTAGGTGAAAGATTATAGATGGATATAGATTTTGGAATTCTCTGCCTAGGGAGAATACTTGAATGCTTGAGTTCTGAATGAGATTAAAAGACAGCAGCAGAAGAGGACTTAGGGCAGAACCTTGGCAGACTAACCATGGTTTATGGGTGGGAGGTAGATGATCCCACAAAAGGAGACTAAGAAGTAACAGATTGTTAGGAGGAGAATCAGGAGAGAGTAGTGTCATAGAAAGACAAGAAAGAGCAGAATATCCAAGAATAGGGGGTAGCCAACAATAAAGACACTGTAGAAAGTTAAGTATAAGGAGGTTTAAGAAAAAAATTATTGGACTAAGCTGTGAAGATAGCATAGGGAATCTTGAAGAAAGTTGTTTATCTCCCGCATTGGAATGATTGAGCGTGAAGTCAGATTGTAAGGGGTTGAGTGGGAGATGAGACAGTGTAAACAGGGATAGATAGATAGTAATTGGAAAATGAAATAAAAAAGAGATATAGGATAGTATCTCAACATAGTGATAGGATCAAGTGAAAAAAATTTTTTTAAGATTTGGGGGGAGATTCTGGGTATGTTTATAGATAGAAAGGAAGAGAATACTAGCTAAGAAATTAAAGGAGAGGGAGAAGAATGAAAGAATGAATGAATGGAAATACTTGGGGATCAGGTTCTGGAGGAGACTTACTGAAGGGCTCACATAGGGACTTGGCCTTGACAAAGAAACTTATTTTTGGAAAGAATGAGGGACAACATGGAAGGATTTTGAGTTGTGGACCAAGGGAAAAGAGCTGAAGATAGGTGGTCTCAATTTTCTTAGTAAAGTAGATGGCAGGGTCGCCTTCTTAGAGATGGAAAGGAAAGGATAGAGTGATGTTCTTCTGCGGAGAACATAGAAGGTTTGGAAACAGGCAAAAGTAAAAAAGATTGTTATGAAACAGTTGATTAAATAGCATACATGTGTGGAGGGTGGAGTCAGCACAGGTGTATGACTTCCTCTGAGATATTCAGCAGCTCCTCACAGCAGAAATAAAAGAGGATTCTGTGTGTATAGTAAGTTTCTGTGTTCAGTGGGTACTCAGAACTGAGATTTGGCAAGGGGTAAACACTATTCAGGGGCAGAGGATAATTTATATATGATGTATTTTAGTTGAACTGAGTAACTATAGAGTCAAGATTTTGAAGGGAAAAAGTTCAGGTGAAGCAGGAGTGAAGGTTGAAACAAGGGAGGTTTGAAGGGGGTAGAGGTTCCAAGGAGGATAAAGAATGGATTTAGTAGCAGAAAGGCCAGGGGAGAGCAAGTGGAATAGGCTAGGATTATAGAGAGGAGCTTCAGAGTTTAAGACAATGTAAGTGGTATGGTTATGGGTGATTAGGAAATCTGAGATGTGACATGGTCTTTGGGTGGCCAAAGTAGAAGGATAATGTGAAGATGAAGAGAGTTAAGGACCTTGAGGAATTAAAAGGCCACACTGTGTAAGAAATATCAAAGAATATGTATTGAAATCCCTGAATATAAGAGCTAGATTTGGGGTAGAGAAGCAGACCATGAACCACGTACTGAACTACTTAAAGAAGGAGGGTGATTTATCTGTAGGCTGGTAGATGACTGTAATAAGAATAATAACTGAAGGATATAGATGAATAGAGTAAATCTTAAAGCATAAGAAGTTGCTGATTGGTGTTCTTGATATGACAGTGAAGAGTAAGAAATATGTCTTCATCTTTTTCTGGACAAGTATGTCAGGAGGCATGAACATCCAGTACTGGAGAGAGTAGTCGGGGTATAGTGGCTTCTGGAATGAAATAGATTTCTTTGGGCCAGAAGGTAGATGACAAGGGCTAGGGTGAAGGAGAGTTTAATGAGAGCAGAGGGTCATAAAATCATAGATCTGGAGCTGGGAGGGGACCTTATAAATAATTTAGTCCAACCTCCTCAATTTACACATGAGGAAACTGAGGTACAAAGGCAAGTCTTGTTCAGCGTTTCACACGTTCATTGCAGCTGGAATGATAGGGCTCAGGCAGAGAAGGATGAGAATATGTTCAGAAATAGCAGGAGGAAGGGATTAATGTGAGCTAAATCACAATCTTAAGGTGAGGGGGAGGAAGAGATGACAGTACTTCAATCATAGGAGAAGAAAAAATGGTTGGGTTAACTTAAAAAAATGATTGGGGGGAGGATTCTGGGAAGATGGTGAAGTAGGTCAGAAAATTCCAAGCTCTCAAGATCCCCCCCCACCCCCAAAAGAGATAAAATAGCACCTTAGGGTGAACAAAGTGTGAGTGGAGATAAATAAGAACAGGGGCATAACCAGAGTCCTCCTGGGACAATTTTAGAAGATGGGGGAAAAAATCCCAGGACTTGGTCCCTGTGAAGAGTCAACACCTTCAGGCTAGGTTCTGTCTTAACAACAAGCAGCAAGTCCTGAGGTTAGATGGTGGGATAGTGAGGGGAGTTGGATGTTTGAGCTCAGGAGGATCAAGGGAACCTCTGCTGACCAAGACTGCCAGACCCAGCTGTGCTTCAGAGAGCAGTGGGGGTGAAAGGAACCAGCATAGGCCTAGTGAGTGCAGAAGCAGTGGGGCAGAAAGCCCCTGGCTGTGGGCACTTACAGGAGGTCGGAGGTTTGGCTTGGATTCCTGGCTAGAGGGGACAACTGAAGATCTGGGGCAAGAGTCACCATTTCCCACACCCCAGGGCTCGAGGTGTTTACAAAAATTAAGCTACTACCACAAAAAATACACAGGCAAAGGAGAAAGAATTAAATCATAGAAACCTGTCATGGGAATAGTGATGACCGGGGTTCATCTTCAGAGGAGGTTATTGAAGTAAAGAAACCCGCAGAGAGTAATGTCAAATGGTCACCTGCCCAAAAAGGATTTGTAGAAGATCTTAAAAAAAGACTTTAAAAATCAAATGACAAAGATGGAGGAAAAACTAAAAATAATAAAAAAGTGAATAATCCAAGAAAAACAAGGGTATGAAAGGAAAGTCAACCAATTAGGAAAGGAGATCCAGAATCTTAAGGAAGAAAATGACAGCTTGAAAATTAGAATTGGGCAAAGTGAAGCCAGTGAAATTATAAGAGACCAAGAAATGATTTAACAAAGTATGAATAATGAAAAAATAGAAGACAAAGTGAAACATCTTAAAAAAAACAACAGAGTTAGAGAATAGATCAAGAGGAGAAAATATAAAAATAATTGGAGTAACTGAAAGTTATGATAAAAAAGAACCTTGATGCAATAATACAAGAAATAATTAAAGAAAATTGTCCTGGAGGTAGAGCCAAGATGGCAGCGTAGCAGCAGGAACATATCGCAGCTGTCACATAGCCACCCCAAAATACCCATAAAATATGACTCTAAACTAATCCTAGAACTCCAAAATGCACACAAATATACTTTCCACTAAAGTCAGCTCAGCTACGAGGAACCATATCAGCACTGCGAACCGAAACCAGCCTTGGCCTGAAGCCCTGGCTGAGCCCCAGGAGCGGCTGGATGGGAGGAACCTCAGAGCCTCGAATTAGCAGCAGCTGTGAGCAGCGTTCAGAACTAGGTCAGTGGGACTTGTGAAATTGGGGGAGAAAAGTGGTCTGGCCTAAAGGCCTCCAGGGCTGGAACGCGCAAGGCAGAGGTTTTGCACCCGCCTCCGCATTGCAGCTTCCGTGCCCGCGGCCTGCAGACAGCAGGGGGACTAAGAGATCGTTCAGAGGCCAAGAGCTCTCGCGTTGAGTGGCCTGGATCTGGATCGCGGTCTTGGGCCTCGGTCCTGGAGTCTTCATTATCCTGTGAGCCAGAAGCAAGTAGGAAAGGGAACCAGCACCTTCCTGAGAGCTACGGCAGCCAGGAGGACCCCAGCGATTTGGGACAGAGCTTTCCTTTCTGGAAGCAGAGCCCCACAGAGATGTAAAAAAAAGAAATCAAGGACTGACAAACCATGAGTAAGAATAAGCATAAGAAGCAAAGTAAGAACAGCAACCAAACCCTAGATTCCTTCTTTGGGGAAAAGAAAGATCATGGCAAAGAGAGGGAGGAGGAGAGTTCAGCCAGAGCTCCTCCACCAGGGGCCTCCAATAAACATGAAGAATGCCTTAAAGCTAGAGATGAGCTGAAGAAGGACTTTGAAAACCAA
>CM053580.1:203747389-203769068 GCA_028627135.1 Pseudochirops cupreus | reverse complement strand
AATAGACTGGGGGAGGGGGGAAATACTGGGATGGCTGTTTTGGGGTGGTGGGCGGGGGAAAGACGGGGAGAAAAGATGTAACTCAAAAAAATTTAATAAAGAATCTCATATAAAAAAAAAAATAAAAAAAAATAAAGTGGTTTATTTTAGTATTCTGGAGATCTGAATATGTTTATAAGCAGATGGGAAGAAGACAGCAGAAAAGAAAAACTGAAAATCAGGATGATTCATGGATTGTGATCCCAGAAGAGGTAGGAAGCGATGGGCTCAAAGACAGAAATGAATGACTTAGCCTTGCAGCAAAGAGTCAGGAAACCAGGGACTTAAATAAAAATTATGAGATGTAGGAGTTGAAGGAGCACATTTAAAATGGCATCAGTCTTCTCAACAAAAGATAACAATAATTTGTTATGAATGGAAGTCTTGAAAGAGCAGTTGGGGAAAATCTGAGAGATGATCCAATAAGATCTAAATAAAAACAGTCACCCCGGAATCAGGGCCATTCATCTGGGGTCAAAAGCAACCAAACTTTATAATGAGGGAAATCAGTATAACTATTACTTTCTTCGTCAATATTCAGCAGGTCAGGACTAAGTACCCAAGGCCGAGAATTAGCAGTGGAGGAACAGTAACAGCAGCAGCAAAACATTCACATCATGCTTTCAGGTTAACACATACTACGTTATTTACATATAGTATCTCATCTGATCCTCTGTGAATTAAGTGCTATCATTACCCCCAGTTTGCAAAGAGTGAAACTGAAGCTGAGGGAGATCAAATGACTCGCCCAGGGTCACTAATCTGACAAGGGTCGGGTTGGATCCAAACCCAGATCTTCCGGACACCATATTCAAAGCTCCATCCACTATGCCATGATACCTGGCAATTAAATCAACAGTGGAGGTGGTCAGTGGAGCCCTATCGTATCTATTCACGCAATTTAAGTAGCTAAGACAGGGTAGGGGAAGCAAATGAAACAAAAGTAGGAGAAAATAAACCGGAAAACATGAAGGGCAGAAAGGGTGGAAGATGAGAGGAAAATGGAAAATTCAGAATGAGTAGGAGACTGAGAAAATGTTAAGTACAGGAGATTGTGATTCAAGATTATAATCTCCAAATTCAAAATAAGGAAAGTAATATATACAAGGCAACAGTAAGAGAATAAGTGTCAAAAATAGAAAGACTGACATTAAGTCTGATAACAGGCTTTTTGACAATTCATCAGAAAACAGAAGTCTCCAACGGGGTTACCCAGGGGTGCCACAGGTAAATCATGAAAACCTGAGTCACTGAGGAAGGCAGAAGAATGAACTCTCTTCTTCCATGTTCTGTGAATCAGTAAAGAACAGAAGGAGCAGCCTACATCCAACAGGCAAGAGACAGAGTGAAATCAAGAGAGGAGAAAGCCATTTTCTCAGTAAATTTGAAGGAACAGGAGGCGTGCTAGCCATATCCACCTCGCAGCCCCACAAGCACCTGAAACTTGACCTTAAGATAAACTTATTCCACATAAACAACATCACTTACAGCAGGCGTAACTGACTGACTAAAGGAAGACTGATCAGCCAACAAATATTTATTAAGCAACATCTATATGCAAGGCACTGACTGGGGTACTGGGGATACAAAGACAAAAGTAAAGCAACCTCTGTGCCTAAGGGACTAATGATATTTTATCAAGAAAGACAGTATGTGTGTGTTTGCCCACATTTCTACATATATGCATACACACATGTACATACACATGCTATCTACATACGAAAAGTTTCCCTCCTTTCCAGTCCATCTTCATCTGTTAATGAGAGATCTATTTTACTTCCGGATCAAGAATGAAAAATTCCTTAACACAGCATTAAACATCTTCTTAGATCTGGTTCTAGCACATCTTACTCAACTTCATTCATGTTACTCCCCACTGCAGACACTATGCTCCAACAAAACAGGACTACTAGCTCTTCTCTGACACCTTACAGGAATCACTTGATACCTGTGCCTCAGGCAAGTCATCCCTCCACGTCTAATGTTCCTCATCTCGGTTAAAACCCTACAAGACACAGCGAGGCACATTCTTCTCCGAGGCATCTCTATCTCTCGGCAGCTCCAAGTGCTCTCTCCTTTATGTCTATTATCATCTATTCTACCTTGTAGGATATTTATCTGGATACATGTCATACGCCCCATTAGACTGTAGGATCTCCAAGCAGAAGAGACTTCAGTGGTCATCTAATCCAATCTTCTCATCTGATGGACGGAAACCAAAGCACACAGAGCTGAAGTGATTTGCCCAATGTTACAAAAGGAATAATTAGCAAAAACAAGGCTTGAACCTATGTCCTCTGATGGCAAATTGCCTTGAGAACTGGGACAGCGTCATATTTCTTATTGATATCTCCAGTGCCATACATACAGCAGAAATTTGATAAATGTTTGTTGAACTAAAACAATACAGAAGAATTCATCATCAACAGTGCGGGAGTCTCAAAGAACACACCAGAAGATACAAGTAGAGTGAGTATTGGATGCATTAGAATATCAGAAAAGGATATAGGGAACTCTCACAAAGATACATAATCTTAGCACAAAATAATGCAGAAATTCTTAAGAGATGCAAGAATTGAAGTCTTTGGGGAAAAACATCTTTCAAGAGGAATATACAACTATTAATAAAAGATATCACTAACATACTTTTTTTTAATGCAGATTAGAATCTATGAGGTGTAAAAAAAATCCCAAAAGGTTCAATTCAATTATACTAAGTTCAACTAGATGTCAATTACTAATATATACATAATTTTAAGAAATTATTCTTAACCAAATGCATTAAATTTAAAAATAAAAAATCTTAAGATTGCGTTAAATTATATCATTTTGAATTTACTTTCCAGAAAGTAATCATCTAAAATCATACTCATTTCTACAGTATATAGCTCAAGAATAGAAATTTAAAGGCTTTTTACATTATTAAGTAAATTACATAAAGAAGCAGGATTTCTACTTCTATCACAAGCACATGTAAGAATGTGACGGGTGTAAGGCTATATGCCAACTTACATCACAGTTAATAAGTACCTATTACTTGAAAACTATAACCAAGAAGGATCCTGCCTCGTCCCCCACCCAAAAAACCACAGTACTTACAATCAAGAAAAAATATTCACAATATTTTCCCACTTTCTCATATTCTTACCTTTTTTTTTTCTTCTGTCTCGTATTATCTTCTGAGCTATTCTTTTCCATCGAGGCAAAGAGCTTAAAAGTTTAAGTTTGGACATTATTGAGAGGTCATTGCAGACTGCAGGACGCAATTCATTAAAAAGGAATCGCAAACGTTCAATGACAGGAGCACACACTTCCTTATAAGAACGCCCTTGCTCCTGATGTGTCTGTAAGTTAAACACATGGAGGTTGAGAGGGGAAGAGAGAAGAGACGGTTATTTTTTTACATAAAACCAGAAGAAACAGAGTCATTGATGGTAAATGGCATATACGTTTACCTTAATGAGCGAGCATTTTGCTTGGTAGACGACTCTACAAACATCCACCACAGACTTGGGCAATGTTCTGTGTTTAACTTGGTCAACACCAAGCGTAACCGGATGAACTAAAGATAAGGCCACATGACCTACACAAGGCATTTTTTTAAAAAAAGATAACATGCGCTGTTAGCATAAAATTCAGGTTAGCAAAAAAGTATACTTGTACATTTAAGACCAAAATGTTAATACCTAAGTCTTCGTGCTTCAGAAGACAACATAACAGCAGACGCCCCACTTCTTCCACAGGATGCTCAGGAGGAAATGTTATTGGTGTGGTCAAATGGCACTGCTTGCAGTACCTTTCTATCTGACATAAAAAATCCTGAAAACAGAAACAATTAAACCTAAATTCTTAATAGGCATCACTATAAAATTGTATAATCTTAAATACTTCATAAGCTCTCACACCTACACTGGTGCTAGACATCTGAAATACTTTGAGATTTTACTTGAATATAAAACCAAAGTCATTCCCAAAAAATTCTTCCCTCTCATTTAATTAAAATGCAGAATAAATTACCTAAATGAGCCTGAAGAAAGACTATATAGAAATCAATGACAGAAAAGGGCCTGTAGCATAATAAAGTAAAATTAAATATTATGAAATGACTGAAGTGGGCATCTTTCCACACTTTTCTCAATTAACTAAAACACTAACCATGAGAATATTACCTTCACAGTGTGGTCCTGGATGTTATTGTCTGCAATGGCTTGCAGAAACGGCTGGGAGTGATCACTCAAAGTCAGTCTATGGGAACAGAGTTTGGATTTGTTTGGAGTGGTATTTCCAGGAGAACTGCAGTGGTCTTCATCTTTCTCTTCATTGTAACTGTAATGTATCTGACTGGTCTGCAAACCTCCAGAGAATATAGATGACTTAAGCCACTCTGGGGAATATATAAAAAAAAATTTTAAAGACAATGTAGACACATGAGCAAGCAATGATATTCTTCACCTTGGGGAGGGCAGCAGGGGTGCTGATCACTGAGGCGTAGTCTGCAAAGTGCTGGACTTGGCCTCAAATCCCAGCTTCCATCAGCGAATAAAGGCAAACTGCTCTACCAATTCAGATTTCAGTGTATTCACACGTAAAATGAAGATAATTATCCTTTCCCTACTAGTCCCACGTCCTTGCCGTGAGCAAAGCGCCTTGTATTTTATAAAATACCACAGGAATGTGGGGAGGCATTATACCTTGAAAACTACACCCTGAGCGTGTTCAAACAGCTGCACTTGGAAGCTGGAATATTTCCCCAATCAAAAATGTCCAATTAATTTCTCAGCATGTGAAGAGCACCGTTTCTAGCCTCCAAACAACAGAAGCTAACACATCGCCCTGGTTTTTAAGGAGATCTGGCAAGCAGCGGTTGACATGCAAAGAGACGTTAAGGACGTTAAGCGTAAAGGAAAAGACAAATTAGTTCTTAACACTTTATGAAACAGAGTAAAGTAAGCGGACAAGGCCTGGTTTGGGCCGGCCGAGCCCGGGAAGCCGGGAGCTGGGAGAGCTTCCTCTGCCACGCGCTAGCGGCGGGGACGCAGGCGAGTCACCCAAGCCGATGAAACCGCAAGAAACGGGCCGCCCAGCTCAGTGGGCGGAAGGGGTCTCCGTGCCGACGCCAGCGGAGTCAGCCACAGGTCCGGACCCCACAAAAACCTTGCAGGGACAGTGAGTAAACACAGCAAGATTAATTCTGAAGAAACGCTTCCTAGGGAAGACCTGACGGTCTAGGACTGAGTTTCAGAGTGCAAAAGCAGGAAGACTGAAAGAAAAGTGGGGAAAGCTTTTCGTATGAAAGAAGTGATGTGTGCTTAAGGTGGACAAGTCAAGTAGAAAGAAAGAAAGCCAATACGGCAACCAACAGCTTTTCTTGCCCACCGTCAATCAAACCATTACATTCCACCGAGGCAGGACTGGGGTACAAAGACAAGCGAACATCCCTGCTCTCAAGGACCTCACAATCTACTGCAGCGACTATGTACAGCTATGTGCAAAAGAGGCGTCAGGAAACCGGGGGAGGAGGGGCAACAACTTCCTGCAGAAGGCAGGGCTCGCACCGAGTTCCGAAAGAATCCAGGGGCATTAAAGAGAAAAATAAGAAGGGAGCCCACTTCAGGCATGGAGGAAAACCAATTAACGCCAAGGCAGTGACTGAGACAGGGAATGGAAAGCTATGTGTGAGGAGCTCGAGCCAGGAAAGAACGGCTACGCTACAGTGCGCAGAAAGGGAAAACACAATAATATACTACACAGAATCCCTTGTTTCTTCCAAAGTTTCACTCAACCACAGTCTTTTTTCTCATTTTTTTTCAACCCCAACATTCTGCAGGAAGCTTTTCCTGGTGCCCACCCTCCTCATACCCAAACTAAAGAAAATTTATATTGTGATGATTACGCATGTATGTTTATACATGCACAGTGGGGGGTGTGTCTGGATTTGAGGCGAGGCCTCCTATTTAGCCCGGGCTGCAAGTACAGTGGTCCTCCACAGGCCGCATCTCACTGCTAAGCGGCTGGAAGCTGCTGCTGTCGTTGACCTGGGCTGGTCTGCCCATCCCTAAGCAGCACGCTGGCCACGAGGTTTGTGACTTCAGCGTCAGACTCCTGAGATCTGGGCTCGTTCACTCCATGAGGAGTGACATAGCTGACGCCACATCGGATCCCACAAAGGGCAGCAGACGGCACAGTTAACTACCCAGGAAGGAACAGTCGATGGAGGAGAGGGAGGGGGCGGTCATGGGCAGAGGGCACAACAGTGCCCACATGCAGAGTCACAGGCAAACGAGCCTTGAGCCCGAATGAGAAGGGACTGGAAACCCAGCTCTGAGTTTTCTTAAATAAGAAAAAAAAATTTTAAACCAGTTAGAAGAAACTTCTTCAAATATGAAGGGAAGGTAATTAAAACAACAGGGCCATTCTACATGTCTGAGACATCTAAAAGACTCCAGTAAGATATCCCACAGAATAAAGGAAATAAAGCTTCAACCCAAAATAAAATCCTACAACGCTGAACCTAATTATCAGTTCAATAGGAAGGATATTTAATAAGAGAGATATCTGAAGTGTTTCTGAAAAAAACAAAATAAAACAAAACCCGGAAGTGAGCAGACCATTTGGCTTGTAAATATATATGTGCAGTTGTCAATAAAAGACTGATGAAATCAGTTCTCTCCTATTTATAGATTATTTCTTATTTTTAAAAAGTTTGAACTGTGAAGTTAAAGAACAAAGAAGAATATCCAAGAAACAAAAAGAACCTAAGGGGCACTTAAAGAATCAGGAAAAGGAAGAATTTAAGAGCTGAATTAATACTCCATGTACTTCTTAATAAATCAGTATCTTCTGTGGAAGGGTGTAACAGTGGGAAGTTGCATGAATGGGGAAATGTAATGGTCATGGAATCTGGAGATGCCCCTGTACTGGCTTGGTTTTTGGATGGAGTGTTAAAACCCAGAGCCTGTGAACCCCACTTGTGGGATGGACTTGTTGACATGAAGAGAGAGCGCTGAACTGGGAGGAGCCGTGAACTGGGAGAGAGGCCAAGAGAAGGCCAGAAGGACTTTGGGAGAGCAGCATCCAGCATCATGGAGCCTGAGTTGCTGAAAAGACTGCTGAGGACCAGTTGGAGCTGCCCAGGACTTCTGAGAACTGCCACCCGGAGCTGCCAAGAACTGAGGGGGCACGGCTGTGATGCCGGTATGTTGTCTGTCTGTTTTGATGTTGTTTTGCCAGATTCACCTGCTGGTGAAGGACAGCGCTGCTGTGGTAGAGGTCCTGGAACCTGGCTGTTGGTTCAGAAGCCCTGAAGGAGGATTTTCCTGTTGTATGTTTACAGAAATCCTGAAAGAGGGCCTTGCTGATGTTTTCAGGGGTTCTGGGACTGTTCTGCAGGCAGAGAGCGACTTGATGAGGGCATCGGCTATGGCTTTGTTGACCCTTATCTCCTCAGGAACTGAGATAGCTGAGGGCTTGCCTGGAGTCAAGATGAAAGAAGGACTTTTCCTTGGGTTTTCAACACTGAGATGATATCTTAACCTTGTTATAGCTTAAGGGTGGGTGGCCTTTTGCCCTCTCCTGCCCCTTTTGAGAAAGTGCTTGGTGTTAACAGATGATACTGTAATTCAGTAGTATCCAGGGGTGGGAAACCTTTGGCCTTTTTGGTGCTCTGTGACTGACTAAATGAATGTACTTTGTTTATGACTGGAAACTATTCTCCATGAATGTACTGCCCAGGAGTGGGCTACTTTGACTACTGATCCGGGGTGGGATACTTGGACCTTAGTACTTCGCAACCGAATTGAGAACTTACTAGCTAAATAAATGAGTTACGCTGTATTTTGACTTTCTCTGTTCTGCGAATGTTTGCTGAATAAATGAGGTTTGCTATGCTGGTAATCCAAACCTTGGAAGTTGCCTTTGGTTGGCATTACAGGAAAGGAGGAGGAGATATACACTGAAGCAATAATAATTCTTTTAGTCTTTTAACATAATGGGGCAGGGTAGGCAAAGAGGAGAAAGCTGTGGGAGAACAGGATAAAAACAGGGGAGCAGGAGGACTGGGGCAGGCAAGAGAATAGGTAGAAGTGAGTTGAAAGGAATCGTGCTCTAGAAGGGGAAATGCAAGATTGTCACTAAAAGACAGTGTCATTGGAAAGGAATTACAGTGAAAAATTGGTCTCTTATAACTGATTTCCTCAGGAGCATAAGGGTGAGGAATTTGCATGTTAGGAGGAAACCACCTTGTCTGAAAATGGGCCCTATTTTGGAAATGCTGGATTCAAAACATCTCTAATCTAAAATGCCCAGTACGGTAGAGAGTTGGTGATGCTGACTGGAGTTCAGGAGACATATTTGCACCGGATTCCTAGATCTGAAAATCATCTCTTCCATACAGACGATAATCAAAGCCACGGATGCTAAAGACATTGTCAAGAGAATGGAGAGAGAGAGAAGAGGACCCAGGATAAAGTGTTAGGGTATATACCCAGTTAGGGAATGTGATATGGATGAAGGTCCAGCAAAGAAGACGGAGGAGTTAAACATAGAAGAAAAGAGAAGAGTGAATCCAGAAGAAGAGAATATCATTAACAGTCTGAATACAGAATAGAGGTTTGGAAGTATGAGGAGTAAAAAAAAGATCATGTCTGACAGTTAAGAAATCATCAGGAACTTTGAAAAGAATAGCTTCTGTTGAGTACTGAGATCAGAAGTGAGACTGCAAAGGGTTGGGAAGAGGAGATGAAGTAGAAGCAACAAGTATAAATAGCATTTTCTAGGAGTTTAGCCAAAAAAGGAAGGCGCAAGACAGGGTGATAACTCTAAGGTGGATGGCAAGGTCTAGAAAGATGAGGAGATGGGTATGTTTGAAAGCAAGCGGGAAGGAACCAGTAAATAAGGAAAGAATGAATATGGGGAGAAAAGAGAGAGTGGATAAGAGAAGGGTCAATTCACTGAAGAAATCAAAAGGGAATGAATCAAGGTCACATGTAGATATGTAAGTCCTGGCAAAGATAACAGCTACCTCATTATTAGAGACTGGAGAAAATTAGAAGTAGGGAATGACCATCACGGAATTCTGAGATAAAAAAGAAGGGAAGAAAAGTGACATCAGAATGAGTTGCCTTAATTTTCTCAGTAATGTGGGAGGCCAGGTGATTAGCTGAAAGGATGTGGGGAGAGAGGTATAGGAGAACTGAGTAAAGGAAAGAAGGTTTGGATAGTATCTGTGGGAAGTGAGACAGGGAACCAATTAGGGAAGAGCAAAAAGACTAGCCTGCTTCATTGAGTACCCAGGGGAGATTAGAAATAAAATTTTGTGCTGTCCCAGTGAGTTCAGACAAGTGACTTTCTCTCCTCTCAACAACATACGAGTAGGAATAGAGGGGGCAGATGGTGGAGTGACCCAGGGTTAGGATATGGCAAAGGACATGTGGCAAAAAAAACAAATGGGGAAAAGATTCTAGAGTAAAGAACAGTATGGAAAGGAGCTAGTGTCAAGATTGAGAAGTGAAAAAGCGAAGTGTGAGCAAGGGTGTAATCAATAGCCTGATAAAGTACTCAGATGCAGAGGGATTGGTGTTTATGATAAGGCCACAGAAGGAGCAAAACACAGCAAGAAATGAGATTAGATCATGACACAACAATGTCAAAATTTCTGACATACTGAAAGACATGTAAATTCAGTTCTTGATTGCATACAGCAAAAGAGTAACAGACAAGTGAGTTGCTCCACATCTTATCTTGGTACCTTTAACTATAACTGATCTTATGTACATCCAGATAAAATACCTGTTACAAAATTCACAGTCATCTGTAATATGCCAAGGGAATACTACAGTTACTATCAATTAACAGTACTTCAGTAAGAGAGGTCATAGATGAAAAATTTAAACTACTTAGTGTAAGGCAAATTTATTTTTAGGATCATCTATCCCACATAATTTTAACTCGCACCAAACAGAACAAGTGATGATACAAAAACTGATAGTGACCATAAATATTACCTGGATACATGAAAAACGATCATTAAAATAAGTGTTAAAGTAACATATTTCCTGTCACTTGATGCAGCAAATTAGTTACAAATTGAGGAGCAGAGAAGGTTATTTTAAATTAGATAAATATCACCATCACATGCACATATTTATCTCAAGCTCTTCATCAAAATACATAAAACTGGAGCAGGGACGTGACACCAATCTTGGCACACTCAAAAGGAGGTACTCCCTGACAGTTTTGTAAGCCATTAAATAATGTAATCATGTTTAATATATTTGATTCATTCCTAATTGTATTCTAATGTTTATCATTCTCATATCACTTCAAATTTAAATTTGCATCGACTTTATTTTCCTAAATATAAGAGTAATTTATCACTATTTCTATTAATTAACAATACCTCCTCTTCCATAATGTTACTTAATGGCAAATTGATTCTAAGGCCAATTTAACATACTGATTAATATTTAATTCAAAGGAAAAAAAATCATTCTTACTGGCACATTCAACCTCCACAGGAGACAGTGGTGTGCTCATTGCTAAATAGGAAGCATGAAGTCCAAGAAGGAGACCCAGATTTCGTTCTGGGTCTATGAGAGGTGAAGAGAGACTGCTAAGATCTGGCGTGGTAATCACTTCCTGGTCAGGCTAGTAAAATGAAAAAAATCCATCATCAATTTGAGAATATAGATTTAATTTAAAATGATAAATAAGGAAAAAACCTACAGTTTACATTAAAAAACAAACTAGTCTAAAAACTCAACTTGGGTTCCTGTCTCCTACTCACTCATACTACTGTTTGTAAAGACAACAGCTCTCTAAAAATAACAATGTGCTACAGTAAATTAACTTTTTTGTATGTTATCGGAAAGGTCTAAGCACCTTAATTTGATGGCATGTATCAAATGCACATTCTTATTACATATCAAAATAAAGCTATAGTTACATCTACATTAGAAAATTACTTGGGGCAGCTAGGTGGCCCAGTAAATAGATCACCAGCCCTGGAGTCAGGAGGACCTGAGTTCAAATTCAGCCTCAGACACTTAACACTTACTAGCCATGTGACCTTGGCCAAGACACTTAACCCCAATTGCCCTGCCCTCACCCCTCCAAAAAAAAATTACTCAAGAAACAAAAAGTTCCTAAGGCTAACGTATCTAGTTTTTCAGTATATACCTTGCATAAAATGGTTATGTTACAAAGCAGCCCTGTGGAAAGCAAAAGACCTAAGTACTTACATACTACTATCCCCCTTCACTAACTGTGGCCAAAAACATCGAGGGGAAAGGTAGCTTCTGCTCTACTGAAAGTAGAATCCTTTCCAAATAAAAGTCAAATATTAATCAGGCTCAAGATTCATTGTCAAAAAATAGAAAAATTAAGATTTACTCATTTGCTAATCGTCTAATATTAAGTCTTACTTGCAGAAGAGTTGCTAAGTAAGCCACAAAAGTGATAATCTTTGGTAGTATTACTCATGTTATATAAAAAGTTATTTAAAGACACGGTGTGGGATGAATATTTACTAACTTTATAAAAATTTTCCCTATAGGAAGTAACTTAGCAATTTCATATTCAGAATAATTATCCTCTATAGAGGAACACTGTCATATAATGCTTTTTTGCTTTCAAGTTAGACGGTAATACCAAAAATCAAAACACCTTTTAAAAGAAGTGACTAAATAATTCTCCAACATCCTTGGTTATACCAGCTATGACAATAATACTGTGCTGAACTGGAAGGAGTTGGGTATCCTAACATAAAAATAGGCACATACTTTTTCATTCTTGAGCAAATTCAATACTGAACAACTCTAACTTTCAATAAAACTTAAAGACAGACATTTAAGCAAAAAGTCATAAAAATTGCATCTCAAGTATCATTTTAGCAATAATTTAAAAGTTCTAGCACACTGTGTTTTAGGTTATCTTAAAAATTACATGCTTATATATGAAAACGTATTAAATTACTAATGACAGATATTTCACATTTCACCTCTTAGATGTCAATTTGTTATGCAAATCATTCTATCACAAAACTATAAGCAAATTTCAGCTAACAGAGATGCAATATGACATTTACTCAACTCAGATTTTACCTCCATATACTGGCCAACACAAAATGCATGCATTGATTCCCTTGTGTCCTCAAATTGCAAAGCAGCTTCCAAAGCAACGACTGGGTCATCCCCTGCAAACTGAGCTATAGTAAAAAAGACCAAAAAAAAAAAAAGAAGTGTAAAAGCCAATAATTATAAAAAAGAACACCATTTCAAAAACACCTGCAGGCCCAGCTACTTGGACCCAGCCTTCATATACGCAGCAGTATTTGACAGAGATATTTATCAACATCCTAAGAACTAGCAACATCTAAAATCTCTTGCTGATCAAGGCTAAGGTAAACTCAAGAATGAATTAATGAATGAATAATACTGAGAGGTGCTTAGCCCCAGTCTGGTGGGCACTGAACACATACTCTGAAGTCATGGATACATCAAGGGGTACTAGATGATCTACAAACTGGATAACCTAAATGTTCTCTGTAAAATGACAGCTGATACAATTTCTGATTATGAAGTTAAAAATTACAACCTACCGAGAATACTATTGCCTGTTAAAGACTGTGTCTGAAAGTCTTTTATATCATATACTTTCCCATCAATCACTGTCCAGAAGCCTCCATCTTTATTGTGGTTTTCCAGGTCAGCTTTACGTATAAGTGTTACTTCCTCATTGTTTCTACAACTTTGACCAGTAAAAAATGACCCTGAAAGGGAAAATATATGGTGAAATATTTCACTGCTAAGATGTACACACTATATTTTCATTTCGAGACTGATATTAAAAAGAAAATGGCAAACTGAGGAGGAAAAAGGCAACAGAATGGTCTAAAATTGGTCAACAGACCTTCACAGAGAAAACGATAACACAATGGGGCAGTGTGCAGCAGGGCTGACCTGCATAAACTGCTATGAAAATGAAACAAAAATAACAGACTACACACAAATTTCTTTCCAAATGACCCAGAAATAAATTTTGGTCACCTTAATTATTTACAAAATAAATTTAAATTTCCTCAGCCTTGTTGTATAAACAGAAAAAACAATTTCTATTTTGTTAATACCTAATCAACGCCAACTGTGAAGAAAAAAGTTTTGTCCAGACATTGACAAATGACACACCACTTAAATGCAAGACTTACTTATTAACCATCTACTTCGCGCTGAGCCCTGAGGTAAGGGAATTAAATGACATACACATATAACCACTATAATACAAAATAATATATTCTATAATAATCATAATAGTTCTCATTTATGCAGAGCTTTAAGATTTGCCAAGTGTTTTACATACATTATTTTATTGGCTCTCCACACTAAGCTTGTAGGGTATATGCCAGAATTTTCTCAATTTTACAGGTGAAGAAACTGAGGCTTATAGAGGTCAGATCACTTTGCTAGAGACAGAAATAAAAGCAAAGTGTCATATGAGGTTCAAGGGAAGTTAAAAAAAATGAAGAATGTAAAAAGAAATATGGGCAGGGACATGGCAAGCAGAAGAGAGGACAGCTGAGTAGGGAAAATGGGATAAAAGTTTGGAAAGTTAGGTGACAAGACTATAAAGAATTTTCAACAGCTGGCAAAGGAGCTTTCAATTTATTCTGTAGCCAAGGAAGTAAGTTTTTAAAGTTTTCAAAAGTAAAAGCAAAAAAAAAAAAGTGAGAGAATGAAGTCTAGATATGGGGAAAAGGAAAAAAGACACAAGAAAGTCTGTCCAAGAAGGCAACAATGAGTATATAAACTAATATAGTGGCAACTAGATAAAAACAAGAGGGGAAAGATATGACAGATACTATGGAGACAGAATGAACAGGACTTGTTAACTGACTGGATATAGTAAGTTATAGGAAAAAGAAGAGTCAATACTCATATTCAGATTTCAAAGACAACAGACTAGTTGAAAGGTACTGTGCCACTAAGTCAAAAGGAAAATTAGGTTTTGGGGGAAAAAAATTTGATTTTGGACAAACGAGGTGCGAGTGAGATATCCCGGTAAGGATTTGCAGCTCAGGGCCACAGTCAAGGCTTGCCATCACTGACAAGACTTATGAGTCATTTACACAGACATGATAAATGAAGCAGTGCAAGTATGAGATCGCCAAAGGAAAAAAACTGGGAACACTGAAAAGGCACCTCAATTCTGAATTCTGGCATCCCTGATTCTAAGGCCAGCATTCTTTTTATAAACAAATTTAATCTCATCAACTTTTTAGGTGGTACACTATCATTAAAGAGGAAGGAAGGAAAAGTAAATACATGAACCTAACTTGCAGCAAATGTGAAAATAATCGAGATCACACACCAAGATGAGTGAACTATAAATTTAGGTTATGACTTCTTTCTTTACCATTTATTATGTTCCTAAGTCCATGAGACTTGATTCTCCAACACGGAGACACGTGACTTAGATTTAAGAACACGTGAAAATTCTAAGCAATAAAACGAATACATCTATGTTTCAAGCAGCAAATATAATCAGAATGAATTTCATCACCAAATCATACAATTTCTCTAGTAAGATGAAAGTAAGAAAAGCAATCAAAAGATTCAGAGAATGGAACCATTGTCGATGCGCACTGATCACTCCAAAGAAGCACAATTTCATCTGGACAGTTAAAAATGAGATTAGAAGCGACCGTTAACACGGAGCATGTAAAAGGAGATACTGAAGGCCACCTAGTTCATCCTTATCACATCTTAGAAATGCTCTAAAGCAAGGAATCTATTCTTTCTCTGATGAAAAAAAAAATCCCCCCCCCCGCATTTTCATTCTCCCTCATACTCTTTCCATTCAGAATCTCTCATTAATCTATTCCACTATTTAACAAAATTAACAGAAATGATTCATGCACATATAGTATAAAGTCTTAATCTCATACCAAATTCATTTTACTTCTTACTCCCCTTTTTTATGAACAGAAAAATTACTTCCCAACCTCCTCTTCACAATAATCCTCAAGACAAAAAGGCAAGGGAAAAAAATCCAGTATCTAGAATGTTACATCTAAATAAAACATTTTTAGGACAAATCCCAAATTTAAATGTTTTTCACATTTCTAAAAGTGAATACTTTAAGTTAAAACAACATACCCATTATTCCAGGCCATGCTAAATCTTCATTATCATCTCTCTCTTTTCCTGGTGCCAAATGGTTAAACCTATCCAGATGCTCCAGCAGGCCAGCCAAGAGAGGAATTGCCCCAGCTTCCTGCATCAATCCAGGACTTTTACTGAGCAAGAGCACAATAGATACTATCAACTCAGGAAGAAGAACACCTAAAGGAAAAAGAAAACAAAACATCTATAAGACAGAAGTCATTTCAAAGCATCCCTTAAAGTGAGTTATTAAAAAACACCTCAGGTTTTAGATTCTGTTCTCTTTTTCACTAAGTGATAATTTGATACTTTATAAGTATAAAACTTTTACTAAGCTATGAGAACACATTTTTCCTAAAATAATTTCCTTCAAAAAATCACATTAAATATGTCATCTAGCCTGAAAAGTCTAAGAGCATACCAGTACACTTTTCATCATAAAAAGCCATCAGGTTAGGGGCGGCTCGGTGGCACAGTGAATAGAGCACCGGCGGTGGAGTCGGGAGGATCCGAGTTCAAATCCGGCCTCAGACACTTAACACTTACTAGCTGTGTGACCTTGAGCAAGTCACTTAGCCCCAACTGCCCTGCCTTCCCCCTTCCCAAAAAAAAAGAAAAAATTTTGCAAAAAAAAAAAAGCCATCAGGTTAAATTTCCAACAATGATTTCTTTCCATTTCATCAAATAACGGGTTAAAAAAAATCCTACAGAGGCTGTATGTCACGAACATTTCTTAAGGTTCCAAAAGGAGTAATGGTCTTTGCCACACTGCAACAAAATAAAAAATTAATATCGATCTCTAATTTAAGACATGCTGAGAATAGCCAAAGTCTAAGCAATCAAAAACTGCATTATTCTATCACAAGAACTACCTGTTAGATCACCATCCACAACACGAGATACTTCAGCAAAGTGACGGTAACTGGTAGATGCAATGCTAGTTGCCACAGGCAGTATATCCCCAATGTGCGTGCACAAAAGAGCTGTGTATTTTTTCAGCAAAGAACCAACTCCTAATAGCTCAGGACCTTGAAGAAAAAAACTACATAATTAAGAATTCTACTTCAAATTTCATTTTACCTCTTATTACATCGTGCTGCTTTATTTATAATTAATTAAATATAATATAATTAATTAAAGTTTTACCATCATTCTCTTTTTTATGTCATGGACGTTCCTTTGGCAGTCTGATAAAGTCAATGGATCTGTTCCCAGAATATTCATAATTGATATATATGCTAAATTTTAGTTAGGGGTTGGTGAAAATAAAGATGCAGTTTTTCTTCCCTACTCAAGTTCTTCACCCCCGGAAATCCATCCAAGGATCCCGAAGGGATCAACAGACCCAAGGTTAAGAACTTTTGAACTATGTACTCAACTACACGACTCTAGCAATCTTCTTAAGTTTAGTGCCTATCGTTCCCATCCCACAGGTCTCATCTACATGGTCAGAACTCTTGACGTATTAGATCACATGACCAGATCCGTTGAATCTTTCGTTATACAATACCTATAGCAGAGATAATAAAATGCTAAATAAAAGGAAAAATAGATGTTTTGTAACACATAACTTCCAAATCCTCTCATTTTAAGTTACTCAACAGGAATAAATCCCGGCAATTTTCCAAAAAGGCTAGCAGTACAACGGATAGAGGGGCTGAACCCAGAGTCAGAAAGATTTAAGTGCAACCTTAAACTTAAACTCTTACTAGCACTCTGTCTGCCTTAGTTCTCTCAACTACAATATAGGGATAATAACACCACCTACCTCCCAAAGGCCACACTGAGGTTCAAAAGAGATCGTATTTGCAAAGTGCTCAGTTTGCACAATTGTCTGGCATATAACAAATGTGTGGTTCTTTTTAAGTCTAATTTCTTTTCAGCAATAAAAATACTTATACTTTAAATTATTTAAACTGTTATCCTGTGATTTTTTTCACATAAAATTCTAATTTTTTTAATCTACTTGGTTGTTTTTCCATTTCAAAACCAGTAGCATCTTAAATTTCATCTTTTCCTGTCTACAAAAGCTTGTTCTGTTAACCTGGCATGGTTAGGGGGGTTAACAATTTACTTATATGATTCCTTATTTCTTAAATATGATAGTTTCAGATGCTTGGCCACTGGCAAGTGTTTTATAATTCTGGTAAGCTTACCTGGTAAGCTTAATTTGAAATAACACCTTTACTAAAGAAACACAAACTTGTATTCTCTGACATGATCTGTATTCAGTCTGAAAGCACAATTAAATAAAATTGTTCAATGGTTGTAATAAAGATATGTTCAACAGGAAAACTGAGGAGTAAAATAATGTTATTGATTTTAAATCAGCATTTAATATGAGCAAGTCCAAACTGAGAAGTACGGATAAAAGGTATCTTAAATACCACAAAAAAAATTAAGCTACTTACTAAAGGAATTTGAGACCTGACCACCATTGTCTTCTGGATAGAGTTTACTGACAAGCAAACGCTGAAAACGAAGCAACAAATCCAGGGAGGCAGATCGGTCTTGACTATATTGCTCGTGGTCAAGACAGGATGAAATTCGACGAGCGACATCTTTCAATTTGGCTATTGTCTGTGAAGCAATATTTCTAGGTGAAAAAAAAAGAAGGTATTTTTTAAAATAATATAACAATATACAAAAAAGGCTATGATATTCTCTGAAAAGCATCATAAAATGCTACTCTCTTCTAAACTTGCAATCTAAAAAGAATTAACCACATAAGTTGAAAAGAAACATAGAATACATTCTATTCATCAAGCATTCTCAAACTGGTATCAGAATCAGAACCAATACCAAAGAGAATGTTGTGGACCACCAAACTGTTCATAGCTATTACTGATATAATGTTTTAGGATGTTTTTTTTTTTATCCAAATCTGTTACTTCATTGGTATAAGTAAATCCTAGCATGAAAACTCACTCTACAATGAACTTTGGCACTGCTCTGAAACTCTCTTAGACTTAAAAGTTGTGTAGAACACTGAGAGGTTAGGGTAAGGGATTTGCCCAAAGTCCTACTCTCTATTACAAGCACTCTATAATACTTTTTTTTCTATAAAAGTTAAAGTATAGGGTCTGCAAAGTCAGAAGAAAAATGGGTTTTGAAATTAGTACTGAGGTTTTTTTCATGCAGGAAAGGAGCACTGGATTTAAAGTCAAAAGACATGGATTTGAATTACAGCTCTGCTACTTCCTACTCGAGTAAATTTGGGTAAGTAAATGAATCTCTTTAGTTCACTCATCAGTTTCCTCAGCTTAAATGAAGGGACTGGAATTAACCTCTAAGTTCCTTCAAGCTCTAAATTCTATGAGCCTACACTAATCATTAAGAATGTGTGTACAAATGTCAAATATGTCATATTCTAACTCCCCAGTTCTCTCATCCTGGGAGACTGACCAATAAAAGCACACCATTTTATAATGGTACATTCCCCCAAAAAACTCTAGGAATCAAACAACTGCAAATACCCTGGCAGAACCTGGCTGGTTTTACTCAGCTCATCAAGCGTTTAATTAAGCGCCTCATGTGCAAAAAACTGAGTCAGACTCGGGACACGATGAAATCATTCCTCTCCCTCAAGGAACAATCCTCCTTCCTACTTAGGGGAAGATGACAGAAGGGATACAACATTGGCAAATAAACACAGAGTATACTAAGCACATTCATAGTAATTTTTTTGGAGGTTGGAAGTCTCTTGTGGGAACCTGCACCTAAGCTGAGATCTGAATGGAGCCAGAAATGCTATGAAGCGGAGGTGGAGAGGGCATTTGTGTACATGGGGCAGCCTCTGAAAAGGGCTGGAAACAGTCAATACTCTATCACGAATAGAGAACAGCAAGTCAGAAAGTCTGGCTTACAAAATAGAGTATATGAGGGGGAGTAACTCTACAACAGAAGTTCTCAACTTAGGGTCAATGGACAGTGGACAGATTCTGTGGACAGATTTCAGGGGAATCCATGAACTTAGATGGGGAAAAAAATTACATCTTTATTTTCATCTCTAACTGAAATGTGGTACTTCCTTTAAACAGATCCCTGGGCAATAGACAAAATTTAGAAAAGGGATTCATAAGCTTGAATAGGCAGCCAAAGAGGAGTTAAGTTAAAAGTTAAGAACCCCTCCTCTAGAAAGGCAGGCTGGAACAAATTTCTTAAAGGCTTTTTAAATGCCAAACAACAGATTTTTCTTTTTATCTTAGAGGTAGAAGAGAGCCACTGAATCTTCTTGAGAAGGACAGTGACATGGTTTTATATTAGTGCTATAGGAATATCAATCTGGAAGCTACGTGGAGGGTGAACTAGAGAGGGTAAAGGCTGGACAAAGCAAAACCAAATTGTTTCACCTTACAACAGTCAGCCCTCAGGTGACAGAGGGCCTGAACTAGGCTAGTAGCCTTGGGAGTAGAAAAAGGGGACAGACGCAATAAAAGTGATAGAAATAGAATCAACAAGACATGAAAACTAACCAAGCAGGGAATTGAGAGATAAGAAATAACCAGGATAATGACGAGTTTACATACTTTAAGGATTTCATCCTATGAAGAAAAAAAGTACTCAAATCTTCATATTATTTTTCATATAAATTTATCTTTACACTTTCATACCCGCTTTACAGGTTTTGAAACAGAAACAGTAGTCACAGTTGCCAAATATCCTCTATTAAAGTTATGTGACAGGGAGAAGTAATACCATGGTTGCTGGAGGAAAAGAATGACGTGCAATCGAGCTGAGTAAAATAACAGGCCAAAATAAAGCAAAGATCAGGAACATTAGCCTACAAAGAAGCATCAACAGCTAAAGCTGGCAATCTGACCTATTCACTGGTTTCCATGTTTAGAGAACAAATTATTATTTGTTTCAAACTCCAAGAAATATTCTTGAACAATCTAACAGTAACCTAAGATCCCAAAACACTGGCCATCCTTCTGTCCACCCTAGAGAGTCAATGTGGTTTCCACAGAACCTGCTCATTTGGGTCTGAGTCACAAAAGCTGTGTATTTTCTCTAAGTTTCACAAGAGAAGAGGAGTCTCAACAAAAATCAGTGAACCTGTGTCTTCTTAAAATGAGATCTAGATAACCAGTAAAATGACTTCATTCTCACAGACTAAGGTGAAGATTATTCCCGGAGCAGGCGGGTTTGCCTATTCCACAACTCTGAGGAACTCTCTGTCTTGACCTTATCAATTATCTGAAGAAGTCTGCGACCTCATAACTAGCCAACACCTGCAAGCCTGAGACAAGACAATAGACAAGACAAGGCATCCAGGTGAAGGAGCATGCATTTGTTACTGCTTTTTAGTCACTCTATATGCTAATGCCATGTGTACACTTGAGAAACCTATTACCATTTCTGAGACTATTTCTGCTGAAAACATCACCCAGAAGATTAATCTTAGGAAACTATTTCCTAATAGCTATGAAATTTGTATGGAAACAAGCGTAAGAATGATGGATACCAAGATTTCCCTTGTCCACTTTCAAAAAGAGTCTTGTCTCACCATAATGACTGAACTAGCACATACAAGGCCCCATCTTCCAGTTACAGACAACCACTAGAATCTACACCTGGCATTAAAATTTCCCCTACTAGACAGGAGAGCATGAACCTAATAAAGTAATCTGTTGACTTGCTTAAGGACAAATGAAAGTATGGGACTGAGAGTCTTGGACTTTCTGGTAAAACATAAGATGAAGTGTTTCCTATTATTTTGTGATTTTAAAATATACTCTGTTACACTTAAAACAGTCACACTTGTTATTTAATAATTTGGAAAAGGATCATCTTTTCTAAGTATAAAATTCAGTCTCCATCCTAGGGACTCTAATAAAAATCTATAACCAAGAAAGGCTTGATCACTACAGTATAAAGACTATGTATTTCACCTAGCAGCTTATTTTCGTTTTGTTTAATTATTTTCATTTATTTCATTATATATTTCCAAATTACACATAAAAAGTATTTCAATAATTTTTTAAATTGAGTTCCAAATTCTCTCCTTCCCTCTCTCCCCTTTCTTAAGAAAGCATGCAATTTGAATTTGATTATACATGCAAGGTCATGCAAAACACTTCCAAATTAGTTATGCTGCAATACACACACACACACACACACACACACACACAAAACAATCAAAATAAAGAATTTTTTTAAGTACACTTCAATTTCTCACAACTTTTCTTTTTTTTTAATTGATTTTTTATTTTAGTTTAGTTTACATCATTCATTCCCATGAAATTTTGAGTTACAAATTTTCTCCCCATCTTTCCCCTACCCACCACCCCGAAACAGCCATCCCAGTGTATCCCCCCACCCCCAGTCTATTCTCTCCTATGTCACTTTTCGGTAGGGCAGGATGGATCTCCCAACCACAGTGCCTGTGTATCTCAAGTTCCAGTTGGATGTAGTTAATAATAATAATAATAATAATAATTGTATATATATCTATATATAGAGATATATATATATATTTTAAC
>CM053580.1:203723483-203746889 GCA_028627135.1 Pseudochirops cupreus | reverse complement strand
CCAGTCTATTCTCTCCTATGTCACTTTTCGGTAGGGCAGGATGGATCTCCCAACCACAGTGCCTGTGTATCTCAAGTTCCAGTTGGATGTAGTTAATAATAATAATAATAATAATAATTGTATATATATCTATATATAGAGATATATATATATATTTTAACATTTGTTTATAGAACTTTAGATTCTCGATTTTTTTCTCTTTCTCCCTCGTCACCCATCCCCACTAGAAGGACAAGCAATCAAATACAGGCTGAACCTGTGTAATTACACAGAACCTCTCCACAGTGAGCATATTGTGAGAGTCTGATTACATGTTCCTTCTTCCTATCCTGCCCCCCCATCCACTCTCTACCCTGTCCCTGTCCCTCTACAGAAGTGTGAACTTTCATCAGCCCTCCCCGCCACTCGCAACTTGTTTTCAAAATCAGGTTGTAATTATTGGCCTCCCAAAGCAACAGTTGTAAGAAAGAAAAGATTTATTTTCAAATTATTTCCCATTTTGGGGGCAATGTTTCTTAACTCAAATTCTCCAAATGAAAAGCAAAATAAAATATATTTAGTGGTTTTTAAAAAAATTTTACATCTAAAGTTTGTAAAGTATTTTATCACCTAACAGATTAAGTATTCAATAGCATTTTCACGTAAGCATCTCTCTTCCATTGACAATACCTATAATAATTTTATTGTATGTAAACGGAAAGGAAATGCTGACATTAGGATGGCTGTGTTAATGGACATCCTTCCATCACATGGACCTAAAAATACTACACAGGAAATAGTACAAACAGCATCAATACATGTGGAGCTAAGGCAGCCAATTCCCATCCTAAAAGTTCAATGCAAAGATGGAGAGATCTGGGGAAGTTACAGTATACATAAAAATTTCTTGTCATTTAACCAAAGATCCATTAAATCCAGTATTAAGCCTCTTAACAGTGGCACCAAAGAATGTGCTGAAGGAAGGGATTTCCACCCTCAATAACATCAAACTTACCTTGCCCTTTTCAGACTTATTTTTAGGTTTGTTAACCACCGCATCCAAGTTATTTTCATTTGAGTCAAAATTAATCAAAAACTGTTTGAGTTCCTCCATGTGCCTGGTACAGTGAGTGATAAGTACCAACTGTAAAAAGCTTTCTCTTTCAATCTGCAAAGGGTGTTGCATACTTATGATATTCTTACTTTGGTGAACAAGCTATACTTAATCTATCCACACAGAAAATTTTAAAATGGGAAACAATACAGGTACGATACATTACAAGCTTTAAAATGCTATATAAATCTTAGCTATTATTATTATTATTAAAAATCCTAATCATAATTAGCCACCCACACCCATTCTAGTCTCTTATCTTACCAAATCAAGTCCTAAATTTGTTTAGTCAGTCATCACACGAAAATCACTGTTATCTTACTGATCACTTGATTGGGATTCTTCTCCTTATCTGTTATGTCCTTCTTAAGATGAAGGTACCAGAGTTCTTTAATATATACAGCATTCAGTACTCCAGGTACAGCTTAACTATAACAGTGCTACATATACACGGGATAACTTCTGCTGTTTCAGTGGCATTGACCATTTCACTGACATGACCATAAAAGCACAACTGGTTTTCAGGGAACAGTCCAGAATTACTCCTAGGTTCTGTTCCTGCCGCGTCCCTGCTAAAGCTACCATCCACATTTATTATTTTGGATCCCTTCCATTTCTGCCTATTACAGGATATTGCTCCACCAGGTAACTTCCCTCACAACTTCCAATCTCATAAAATTGTACCTTCATAATCTTTCTAATGGGTGGAATGATCTAAGTTACCTTGGTTGACTGCTTTAGCCAACGTTCTTAATGAGCAGCATAGGGTCAATATATATATTCTTGCTTCACCTCAACCCTAAAATTTACAGAGCAGTGATGCTGATTTTAAATCCACCCACCGTTCTACTCCTCTTGGAAGAAAGAAAAAAAAGCTGAGCAGACACAATTATTCATGCCAGGCCTCACATGACAGCTTTCTGGTATCATGCTTTAAAAGACTATTTATTTACCTAAGGAGCTGTTGTATTAGTTGAACCAGAGGTAAACACTGTTTTCCAGCAGATTCATAAATTCCAGTATTAATAAGGTCTTTATCTAATGGTGTCCTACTCCGATGAAGTGTTGAAGCATTTGCTTCCTGTTCATCAATCTCTTTTTCCTTCTGAGCTTCTTTTTTTGCTTCAATATCCTATGGCATATAAAGGAAGGAATTATTAACAGGTGTCTTGTTAACAAACTAACAAGACTCTTAAGCAATCTAGGAAAGAAAACAGCAAAGTCAAGTCACTCTAGATTCTTGTAGCTCAAACAAGACATAGAAAGATTCTAAATAATTCCTAAAGTAAATGAAAAATTAACAAATTTGGCCAAAATCATTCAGTGCAGAAATAAACTGCCTTGATATGGTAGAATTAGGCCAAACTAATGCCCTAAATAAAGTGAGACCCTGTACCATCAATACTGACAAATCTCACACTGTCAGTTTCTCCCTCATTATTGACTCCTTCTCCCACACAAATAAAAAAGTTCAGTCCTCCTTAAATCAGAAAAATAAACTTTCCTTCACTCAACATTACCAGCTAGAAAACATTCTATTTCTCTCCTTATTTCACTGACAATTCTCTCAAGAAACTATCTATGCTTACATACTGATCTCCTATCATCTTCCTTCTCTCAAATATTCTATTAACAATGCTTTCTGTAAAGGTTAGCAGTGACCTAATTACCAAAATGAAAGGTTTTTTCCCTTCATCCTCATGGTCCTCTTCACCAGTTGCTGCCAACCTGTTCAGCAACATTGACCGCTTTTCCAAAATTCTCTACTCCATTTATTTCCTAGATATTATACTGTTGTGACTTTACAACTACCTCCAACTTTTATGAGTTCCTCTTTTCTTCCCTGTCTCCCAAATACAAACAGTCCTCCAAGAATCTACCCTTAGCCCTCCTCTCTTCTCCATCTACCCATCCTGTCTCAAGACTTTACACCCTTTAGGCTTCAATTATGCAGGTATTTATCAATCTCTAGCCACAATCTTCCTTGTGACCTCCAGTTCCACATTTCCAAGGGCTTGCTACATATTTCTGTTCATACATAAACCAATCTGTCTCAGACAACGCTCAATTTCTTCCCTTCCCACTCCCAAATGAGTTCCACATTTCCTCACTGCACTGCTCTTGTTAACTGTACCACTATTCTTTCAATCATCCAGTAGGCAACTTCTTTCATATTTTATTTCTTTCTTTCCCCACACCTACATCAAGGCAGTTATCAAGTTCTGTCAATGTCTCCTTCAAAATCTCTCTCACAGCCAGCCCTCCAATCCTTTTAAGTGTCCCTTGCTACCATGTAAATGAAGATCTTTATTAAACTCATGCCTAGATTACAGCGGTTCTCCTAACAGATCTCTAGGCCTCCAATCTCTTCAACTTCAAATTCATCTTAAGGCACTGCTTTCTTTGTATCAAACAGAAATAAAAATTTTGAATGGCTCCTTATTTCTTACAGGATAAAATACAAATTTCTTACCCTTACATTCCAAGTAGTCCAAAATTGGGCCTTGATGCATGAAGCTTCCCAGGGTTCTCTCCTACTCTCTCTTACAAGTACGTGAACCAGTGAAAGTAAACTACCCATTCCCCACCCCACTCCATTCTTTCAACTCTGTCCTTCCTTCCACAAGTGTATTCCTCTCTAGCATCTTCTGGCCAAAACTCACTCCATTCTTTAAGGTCCAATTCCAATTCCACCACCTACACAGACTGCTTTTTGATCATCCCAGTCAGAAGTTATATTACCCTATTATGAATTTCTACAGCAGACTGTAAGCTTCCTAAGTGGAGGAACCATTTCACACACCTTTCCCTCACGTTCTGTGCCATGCCCTGCTTGTGTTCAAATATCTGAAACAGACAGATCGATATACTGATAAATAGATAGATTAAATAGATGAATGAATGACTGAGTTATTTAACAAGTGTTTTTCAATGACGGCAACTAGATTCCACAGAAAGTAAAAACTTTCTCCCTAAAAAAAATTTTTGGATGGCTTATGACAGGGGTGTGTAACCTATGGCCTTAAGGCCACATGTGGCCCTCTAGATCCTCAAGCGCAGCCCTCTGACTGAATTCAAACTTCACAGAATCAATCTCCTTAATAAACTTGACAGAACGTCATCTATATCAGGACCCCACAGGTGTTCCTCTTCCTATTTTTCATGATAAATTTAGTCTGTTCCTTTGGAGAGATGCCTGAGTGCTCTATAACGACTGTTTAAGCAGCTTATCAGCATATGTAAAAAGAGATACATGTTTGCAAGGTTAAACTGAAACAGAAAGAACACAGAATAGCGAGAACATAGAATATTTTTATACATCCTACTATGGAAAATTCAGAGTGCTAATATCACTATATTCTTCTTTTTGAAAAATATAAATATTTAAGGGTAGAGGCAGTTATGTTGTGAATTTTTTTGTTTTTTGAAGAGGTACGGTCCTTTTCTCTTCTGTTTATTTTAGGTAGGGTGACGTATTCTCTCTTTTGCTTACACACCCTGTCTTTTACTCAATCTCTCCCTCTCATTTCATATTTTTCTAGAAACCAAAATGTTAAGAGACATTTTTTATTCTGCCCAACCAAAAGCTACCACACACTGCAGAACAAATGATTGAACAGATCCTTGGACTCTGTCCTTCTCCATTCCTCTGTCCTAACTTTCCAGAAGTATCTTTTTGCTGTAAGCTGAAGCCTCCGCTTTTGTCCTCAATCTTGTTTTCTCTCTCTTTTGAGATGTAGCACTGTTTGCTTTCCTTCTGCATTTCTTCACTACCTGACTATAATATATATGATTAATTATTAGAGAATGCTAAAGTTAAATTTTTTATGCAAAGTAGCTATCTGAGCAAACTGTTATATTAAAGAACAATGATTTGCATATTTGTATTGGGGCTAAAACTCTCACACTGCAATCAATGTATTATTTTATAATTTTGTAAGGTTAATAAACTTAAATTTATACTTTCAAAGGAAGACTTGTAAAAGTATTATGAGTCATTGGGTACAATTCACACTAATGTCTAAAGGATGCCAAAGTCAAAGAATTCTTGGAACATAAACACACATACACACACACACACACACACACACACACACACACACACAGCATAGAAAAAAATTTATTGTCAGATTATACCTGGATTTCTGCAGTGATGGCAGCATTTAATGCAGACTCTAATCCTCCATCAGCCATCAAACTGCCTACAAGAAGATCAATCATAAAACGACGTCCTGGGCTTACATTCATGTCATTTCCTGAAACTTAAAAAAAAGAAAGGAAGACTTGAAATGAAAGCCAATCACTTCCCATAGGGAGGTGCAGGGTAGGACTGCAAGGCTCCTGCATCTTTTATCTACTTCTTTTTTTCCTTAGTCCCAATCTATTTCCAAGCCTACCTGCACTGGGTAAGAGAGCTGAAAGAGCCCTTGCTCGTTCCTCTGCTGTTGGAAGCAGCACAGACCATCCACTCTGTAGCACTGCTTGAGCAGCTGATTGCACTGTGTTAAGAACTCCAGCATTACTTGCTAGTGTTACAACTGTTTGTTTCAAGCTATTCAATAGCACACTTCCCAGACCCAATCCAAGACATTCCGGATCAACCTGGTGACTAATAGCAGCATGCAACTGAAAGAAAACAAGTTAATTTCACTCATACTTTGAACAATTAAATGGAAATCTATCATCAAATTCTAAGAACAGAACTTTATTATAACATCGATCTAAACAAAAATAATAATTTATATTTATGCAGCATATTACAGTTTAAAAAGGACTTTCTTCACAATAATCATTTTGCTATATTACAACATACCCGGAAGCTGAGTCTTTAAGAGCTAAAGGGCCCTGTCCAAGGTCACAAAGCTTAGGAGCATTATTAGGGGAGGTCCATGAACTTCAGGGCCTTTAACAACAACTCTCATGCTCACGTATTCCACCTGCACCCAATAAAAACAACTGAAACTTTAAAAGTACTTCATACATTAACTGATTCCCTCAATGTCATGTCCTCCACGAAGTATTTTCTATACTTTTCGCCCATTCTCATCAGTAAGAATCTATCCTCACTCTCAGGCTTTACATAGTTCTCATCTTATGCCTCCTTTATGGTCTTATACAGGTGGTTTTTATTTATTTTTGTCTACCATACCTCCACTAGAGGTAAGATTACAGATTAGGTCTCATTTACTTTTTCTCTCTCTCCCAGTACCTGGAAAAGTGGTCTGCACATAGCTGCTTTGATAGGAACTTAATGTCTGTTAAGGTTAAATTAGTATCACCCTGATATAAATGCCTCAAAATCCTCAGGATTAAGCCAAATTGTGGGTCAAATCATGTCCCTTAATGATTTCTGACACTCAAGTCTCTAATTTTACTATAAACAGTCTATGAGACAGGAAGTTGTGGCCCAGTAAAAAAACATGGAATCCCTCAAGGAGTTCATATCCCAACTCTGCCACATTCCAGCCCTATGAACCTGAACAATCATTTAAATTCTCTAAAGTCAATTACCCTTTCTGAAAGACCAATACATACACTATCAACTTCAAAGAGTTATTGTGAGGGTAACAATTTGTAAACTTTAAAGAACAATAATTCTCTTAAGAAGAAAAAAAGCAGCATTGTACATTCCCCCAAACAGCAGAATCAATTCAAGTCAACAGGTATGTGCTAAAGGCTACTCCAGACAGAGCACTGTCTCTGGCATTAAGGAGCAAACACAAAGTTTTTTTAGATAAAGACATTCCTGATATACTGAACTTGGGCTGGCTGGTCATGGGATAATAAGGACATAGATACAACACACAGTGAGTGCATTGATATAGTTGCAAAATCAATTACTACGTAGGGGTGTTAGAAGCGCACAGAGTATGTACAGAGCAGCAAACAGCACGAAGGTAAGAATGGAAAAGTAGAGCAGCACTGGACTAACGAAAGCCTAAAACGCTGCCAAGCAAAGCAGGCCGACCTTTACAGAATAGGCAAGAAAGACACTATGAGAGGCTCCGAGCATAGAGTTATTGCAATAATCCGGGCAGGCAGAAACGGAAGCATGTACTAGGTAGTGACAGCATAGAGACAAGTGAGTCACACAACCAGACCAGAAGGGTCAATGTGGAAAAACGGAGTTTCAAGAAAACAAAATTAATTAACATGGACTTAAATCTTCCTCTTTGTTTCTGCTTACTCTGTAAACGTGAATTTTAATAGGTTTAAATTCATATGGCTACAGCATATCAGAGAAAAAAATAGAACAACATGTGTATTCTTGCATTCCCCTGAGTCTTGATTTTAGTGACCAGGTAAGTTGCTGGACTGATTTCCATAACTTATCAAAAAAACTTTAGATTCCCATACCACAGTCACACCTTATATTTAGAAAATTATGTTAGTGATTCATACAAAGTGTCAGAACCTAAAAAATTCCTTCAATTGCTTTATAAATATTCTTAAGTATATCTAAGTAGACATTGGAAAAAAAGAACATAAGATACCTGAAGTCTCAGAAGGTTCAACGTGGCCACTGCCATACATTCTTTCTCCTGTGGTGGTGGCCAGTCGGAGGTGCCATCCATCCCTTCACTTACTTGTCGTAATAAGAGATCCAACTGTTCAAATGTCATTGGGCAAACATCCACCACAAATGGTACACGCAGGCCAATGGACCACTCAGAACAAGAAGACCAAGCAAAACTCTATACATGAAATATAAGTACCTAAAATGAATCTCCAAAAGTCAACTCAATGTGCTACAAAAGATATGGTGTGACAGCCATTATACAATGTTTCATCATTATGGCTGTCATTTCCTAAAATTATTTCCTCTTTAATCTTTTTTTTCCCCAAATGAAACCCAATTGTTGAGATTCTCTAAAACTGTCTATTTTGCAGATGTATCTGCCTCTAGCTCTTTTGGGCATCTATCTCTCCCTATTACCTTCTCTCTAGCAGAAAGATATTTAATCTTGTTTGTTCCATGGACACCTTTGGCTGTCTGAGGAATTCTAGGAACTCCTCAGAATAATGTTTTGAAATGTATGAAACAAGAAAGAATAGGATGACAAAGGAAACCAATTACACCGAAATACAGTCATCAAAATATTTCATTTAAATGAGTTCATGGGTCCCAGGTAAAAAAAAAAAAACCCTGCTCTGATATCTCTTCTACACCTTTCCCTCAATCTCTAGGTGCCACAGGGGCTCATTAAAAAAAAAAATCACTCTTCAACTGAAAAATTCCTGATAGCGGCAATTAGAACGTGAGCAACAAATTAAAATCATGCATTCAAGATAAAGTGGAAAACACATTTTATGATTTATTCCCCATGAGTATTCAATGTGAAAGCAACTTTTAGGTGATAATTTACTATGTGGGGGTAAAAAGTCATTGGCATAATCTTTTTTGAATATAAATTCTAAACCTAAAATAACCAATAACTTCCTTGTTTATGAGGTAAATGTAAATAACTAATATAAATGACTTGTAGTCCTCAAGACTAAAGATATTCTTTGAAAAGGAAACTGGCATTTCTCCATCTCACAACCAAAGTAGAAAGCAAAAAGAAGTCAATTTTGATGTGAGGTCACCTAAACCACCTTTGAACTTCTGAAATAAGGTATACTTACACAGTATATTACTAAGAGTTATACAGAATAATCTTGTATCAGGGTCAATGCTAACAAATGCTATCAATTCAATTTTTAAAAAAAATCATAGCTAATTGAAAGCTATACTGACAAACTAACAATGAATATTATAATGCTGTCCATCACTAATATTATTACGATGCTGTTCCTCACTAATAAGAATATTTAGAACTCAAGGGATTATGGAACTGAATGTTGTAATGTACAAATAAGCAATCATTTGTTCAATTGACTTTATTCATTCTAGATGTTTCACTTAAAGACAAACATGAGTCAATAATAATATCAGAAATCACTTCCTTAATGCACTCCATTTCTTAGTCTATTTAGTCATTCACTCTCCTATAACAAAAATATGAATATAACTTCTTAACTCCCAGTCCAGAATACTTAGTTTTTAGTTCACAGGGATGGTAAACCTTCATCTCATAAATTTGTAGACAAATATGTCCAAATTCAAAAAAATCTGTCCTAATCTTTAAAATTTCTTTTACTATACTTAAAAAAAAAGTTATAACTCAATACCTATCACATGAGTAATTAATGCCTTTTCTTCTACTCAGGAAAAGAACAAAATACTGCATTAAAATATCAGATAATAAGGTATCTTTTTTCTTTATTATTTTTAAACTTTTTTTTAAAGCTGAAACTTTTAACAACTCTGAGGTACCACATCTCACCAGTCAGATTGGCTAAGATGACAAAACAGGAAAATGATAAGTGCTGGAAAAGATGTGCGAAAATTAGAACACTAATGCATTGTTGGTGGAGTTGGGAAACTGATCCAGGATTCTGGAGAACAATTTGGAACGATTAAAATGTGCATAACCAGCAATAACACTTGTAGGGCTGTATACCAAAGAGATCATACAAGTGGAAAAAGGACCGGAAAGTACAAAAATATTTATAGCAGTTCTTTTTTGTGGGGGAAAAGAACTGGAAATCAAGAGAATGTCCATCAATTGGGGAATGGCTAAACAAGCTGTGGTATATGAACACTATGCAATGGAATACTACTGTGCTATAAGAAATGAGGAGCAGACAGATTTTATAATAACCTGGAGAGACTTCTAGATAAATTGATGCTGAGTGAGGAGAATAGAACCAGGAGAACACTGCACACAATTATAGATACATCATATCTGTGATGACTAACTTTGATACACTGGGCTCCTCTCAGCAATGCAACGCTATACGACAACTCCAAAAGACCCATGATGGAAGGGGCTATCCACATCCAGAGAAAGAGTTGCAGAGTCTAAATGCAGACTGAAGCAAACTACTTGCTCTCTCTCTCTCTTTTTGCTTTGTCTTGTTCCTTCTGTCTTGTTCATTCCATTGGTTATAATTCTTCATTACAACTTGACTAATGTTTAATGTGAAGGTATTTGTAGAGCCTATATTTGACTGCATGCCGCCATGGTGGGGAGGGGGAGAGGAAATTTGGAACTCAAGGGATTGTGGAACTGAATTATAGTTATAAACTAAAAGTAAATAAATAAATAAAGTTATTTTTTTTAAAGATGAAACTTTCATTGGTTACCTGAGCAGGTCCACAAGCAATTCCAACTATATGTTTTGTATCCAACCCTGGCAATGCAGTAGGTTCAGGTTTGGTAATCCGAAGGGTGTCAAAGTGCTGACACTGGTCATTGCTTCCCCAGCTATGAACTTCACTATCCTCAGTGAGTGCTAAGCAGTGTGTAGAGCCAGCAGCCACGTCAATGACTTTTTTACCTATGGGTCAAAAAGAAATTCAAGTTTGCTATTAATTATCAATTTCTGGTAATGATAAAAATTAACTTACAGCACATCATAACTTGTTTTATAGCTAAACTGTTTTATATCCATGTATTAACGTGATCATCTCAATAAATTTAAATACATACTGTAAAGCATTATTACCCCCCTTTTATAGACAGGAAACTTAGGTTCAGAGAAGTTAAGTGAGTTGACCAAGGATGCACAACTGGATTCAATAAATGTTTATTAAGCATCTTCTTTTTATGGAACTCCATGTTAAACAGTATTAGGTGCCAGGACTGAAGGCAGAATCTTACGACTTTGAGGCCAATATTTCCTATACTATAGGCTGCCGTCTCTCAAGAAAAGTAAGATATAAGAAATCAGAAGATACCAAAACTAAAATAAATGTAATAAAATCATCAATGTTGCTTGCAAACTACAAGTTTAAAGTACCAATAATCTCAGCAGTAAATACTAAAGAGAGGGGACTATTAAGTTCATCACTCCTTACTGAACTTCTCCTTAACTCAGACAAGTGTTTGTCAAACAATTATCTCCTTTTCTATTCGATCTATCACTTCTCAAAAATAACTTTTGCTTTTCAAGCAAGCTCTTTAAAAGTAATTCTTTTTTTCACCTGAAATACACTATTGCAGCAAGCAAAAAACAAAAACCAATCCTTTCAGGAACCATCAGTAGTTTAAATGTAAATGTTAAGAAATACAATAATTTATAGGTAGAAAAACAAGACCAACACAAAGAGAATTTCCTAAGAGATCACAATGTTCCTAATTCATCTGGAACTAAAAGGCCCCCAAATAAATGCAGGAGCAGCTAGTACCACAAACTTCCATGAAATGCAAGTAAAAAACAACAAGAGCAAATGAAATCTGAGGATACGAGAATTAATTATGATTGGTTAGCACGCCAAAAGAATATAAATGAGGAAATGTATGTGTTTCCTAAAGGGAAAAATACAAACAGTAGTGCGAATGAGTACAATGCTGTAAAGTTAATCAAGTACACACGAACAGTAAATCACAGTTCAATTTAATGAACAATTATTAAGTGTCCAGTGAGAAGAGATAAGGAGCTTATTAGACAGGCACGGTCCTTACCTTCATCAAGTTCAGTCTACAAACACTACGTAACACATGTTAAAAATAACTTCAATACAAAATATTGCATGATAAGAGCACAGAAAGGTACACACAAAGTATTACATGGAAGGTCTGAGGAGAGGACAAGCTTATACCCAATGGAGAGATTTGAAGAATTACAAATATTAACTTCCAGTAATACATAATTCTTATTAAAAGCAGTATAAAAAGCTTCTTTTAAAAATATCTGCAGAGTGGTTTGTAAGACAACTTATGAAAAAAAATTAAAATGCTTCATCTAAATTTATTTATTCTAAATCAATGAAACTATGTATATAGACATATAAATTATATGTATATATTCTTAATTTTATTTACAGGATAATTTTTACTTATTCTTTAAAGGGAGGAAGCCTTAAAAGTACACCATAATGTAACACCCATCATTATAAGAATCTAAATTTGCTTGGTTGGTATTGCTGTCATATTGTGAATACCTGCAATTAATAATGGTGAATGAAGGTTTTAAATCTATAAATGTACAGAACTGTAAATTTTAGTAAAAAAAATATTAAAGCCTTCAAAGAAAATTATCAAATAAACCAGCCCCATCATATTTCTAGTTAAGGAGAAGAGGCAAAAACTAACAAACAACAAGCCTTGCTTTTTATTTTGCAGTGCACTGACCTTGCAGGCCTTCTAACAGTTTGGGATACCGAACATGTTCCTCTGTTCCATGCCCGAGTCTCTGGTTGTCACCTTTGCCCCATGAGTAAACTTGACCATCTTTAGTTAAAGCGATAGAAAACTGACTCCCACAGCGCACTTTAACAACATCTAGATCCTGAAGTTTTTCAATAAGTTTTGGTGTTTTACAACCATCGCTGCCACCTCTTCCTAGTTTTCCATAATCACCATCACCCCAAGACCAGACCTGACCTGGAAAAAAATATGATACTCATTTCCAGCTATACCACATTTTCATAATCAGTAAGGACAATGACATATTAAAACTGGAATTGTCAGATTCCTAAGGAAACTAAAGTTATTTCAGAACAAAAAAATTCTAGCCTCACAATGCTTTGTATATAAAAAGCTATTAAATTATATTTTACTATTATTATTATATTATAAAAATTTAAATAATAAATCTCTAGTTTACAGTTAACCACCGAAATTAACATGGAATTAAGAAAGAAAAGAAAAAAATTACAAGGTGAATAAGTTACCAGAAGTAAAAACAAAATTCTGAATCTTACCTGCTTTGACCTCAATTAACTACTTCTTTAACCAAAAAAGAACTCTATCACTAAAATGAAAATATAATACATTTTCAAATAAAGGGGCATGGTTTTCTTCCAGAACACAATTCAAATTCCCAAAATATCTTGATATAATATTGTGCAATGGTAAGCCAAATCTATTGAGGAACTTTAATGTGAAATACACCACTTTTGGGGAAAATAGCTGAACAGTTATTTGTTCATGTGTAGAGGTAAATCTTGTAGGTTTTAGTACTCAATGCTAATCAATTATATGATATAGTATCCTCAAGATACCCCACCCCCAAAAAACTAACAATCATAGGCTGTAAAAACAAAAAAGTACAGTCCTAACATCTGGAAGCTGATAGTTTCACTGGACTCTGCCCTGGTCAGACGACATCTGCAACATTAGGTTCTAGTATACATTTTATGTGTCTATTTTTTAATCAGCTCAACAAGTTGGAGCCAATAAAAGGCAACCATGAAGATGAAAGGTCTGTAGAACATATTACAGGAGAAATATTTAAAGAAACAGAACTATTTAGCCCATAAAAGAAAAGACTAAGTTCTTAGAGTAGTTTGTTAAGTTTATGGGGTCTTTTACTTTGGGGTGCAGATGGGAGAGAGAGACTGGGAGATGAAGGGGGCATGGAAAAGAGAGACATTACTGACATCAATTATTTTAGGGTTGCCAAACAGAAAAGAAAAGGCAGATGTTTTCTCTGGCACCAGAGAATAGAAATAGGACCAAGAGATAGAATTACAGGGAATCAGGAGATTTTGGCTAACTCAGGCAGTCTGATACCAAATCCAACAGAATTTAAAGCACAGAGTTAGCAACAAAAACTTCACAGCAAATGGCATACAATTCTAAACTCTATTGGAAATTTTATGAAATTTCCTTTGGTCCTAAACAGTAAATTTTAGGGGCCTAAAAATCACAAATGTTAAACCATCATTAAATATTGATTTTATACTCCATTCATATTGGAAATGGCACGAGAATCTTATTCTTTCTAAAAATTAACACATTAGAAAATATATATGCACATACTTTTCCTGCCACTCTTAACATATGTAAAAAGAAAATGAATCCTACTAAGTATTTTAAATATAAAATTTCCAGACATTTATGCTGTAAGAATAGTCAGACTAAGACAATTATTAAATAGAAATTATTCTATTTCAAGTTACTATGTCTAATCTAACATTCACCTACAAGACAAAGAATACCACATTTAAAAGCAGAAGACCGGCGCAGAAGGATGTGGTTAAAAAAAAATGCTGGACTTGGAATCAGAGACTTTAGATTCAAATCCTAGACCTGCCAATGGTCAGTGTGACCTTTGACAAGTCACGACCTCTGGGCATCTACAAAATAATGTGACTGGACTCAGCTGACCTCTATGACCCTTTCTAGTACCCTAGATCTATGATTCCATGATGGCAGTAGGCCATTAACACTTCTTATCGCTGGGAAAGCCATTTAGGTTCTTCATTTATATGAGAGAACTAAAACTTCACTTGACTTGAGACAGGAAGCGAACCTAAATGACCTGCAGAGATCATTTCAAAATCCAAGAGCTCCAATTCTAAGGCTGTAAAGAAAGCCTACTCTTTTCAAACTGAAATTCAAAGTCCAAAGTTCTTTTAAAAGAATCCCTACATTAAGAAGCTCTCACTGGGAAAAAAATTATTTTCTACTTACCGTTTTCAGTCACTGCAAGAGTCTGAGCATCCCCACTCCCACAAGAGACATCAATAACCTTCAGTCCTTTAAGTCCAGTTACAAGCATTGGAATTGTCTGATCTTCACTTGAGCCTTCAAAATAGAAAGTTCTGTCACATCAATCAATCAGCAAGTGTTTATAAAATGCCTCTTCTGTGCTAAGCACTTCAGATATAAATATAAAAGTGAAAAGTCCCCTACACTAAGTACCCTTATTGAGGTCCAACAAATTTTACCAAAAAATAATTATCTTTAATAATTTTATGTTAAAAATAAAAACACACCATGTCCCAGTCTGCCATAGTTTCCTCGACCCCACGTATATAACTCTCCTTCGGCTGTAATAGCTGCACTGTAAGTACTGCCACACGCAATGTGAACTACGTGTTTCCCAGCTTGCTTTCCCGAGAGAGCGGATATCATCTTAGGCTCTTCTAGAGGCCTAGAGAGACACAGAGAGAACAAGAGAACTTCAAAAAGTTAACATGTTATTTAAAGGCACCTGGGAAATGACAAGGTAAAGCACTTGTTGAGTAAAATAATGATGATCTATAACAATAATATTAGTCATCACAGATATAAAATTACTGCTAAAATTGTTTTATGAAAATACAACATGTTTTCAGAACTATACATAACATGATTTTTAATTTGTCTCACATAATCCAAAGGGTTAGGCAAATATAAATGTAATTTTAATTTTGTGTATGCAAGTTACAGAATAACAATTATTTCAGAATAGGAGGGACTCTTCAATAAATTTGCAACCATTTAAGTGCCTAATTTAAAAATATTTCTGTTTCTAATCAAAGTGTCAATGGAATTTGGACTATACACTCAAAAACATTCTTAAAGTTTAACTCAACTATGTTTTAAATAAACTTTTTTTGGAAATTATTCTAAAATCTAAATGCTGAATGCAATTAAACTACTGTCATCTACCCCAAAAGACATCCCCCAATAACCCATACTGGCCTGAACCTTTTCTGATATCCTAAAGTGCTTTGTATGTGTCATTCATTTGAACATCAATACTTTGTACTACCATTTAACCCAGCTTTGCATGTCTTTTTCCCCCCCAACTACACGGGCAAGTTCCTAGGAGGCAAAGATCATGTCATATTTCTTGGTATTAAAATATTTATTAACTACAAAGTACAAAGCACTATGAGGATATTCCCAAGTAAGAAAATCTTCCTCTGGGGTGGCTAGGTGGTGCAGGGAATAGGGCCCCCGCCCTGGAATCCGAAGGACCTGCGTTCAAATCTGGCCTCCGGCACTGGACACTTACTAGCTGTGGGACACTAGGCAAGTCACAACCCCAGATGCCTTGCCTTCCCCCTCAAAAAAAAAAAGAGTATCTTTCTCAGTATTTAATAAAGCATTACTCACAGCAAACTCAAAAAAAAATACTTGAACACCACATTCCTAGTCACACACCATTTAGTCATATTCACAAATAAACTATTTCATAATTAAGATTAAGTATGAAAGACGCTTTTTTCTATTGCAGCCTTTTAGCTAGATAGTCTAATCTGAAAAAATGCCATTACAAAGACTATTTATGGTCTAATCTGAAAAAGGCTATTTACAAAAACTGTTTATTGCCTCACAAGAAAACAGTGATAACACGTACACCGTATCACCGTGGCCCAACCGTCCACCATCTCCACACCCCCAAGAAAAGACCTCTCCCGTGGCCGCCAAAGCCAGGTAATGGTGACCATCTGAATGTGCAGCAATTTTCACAATGTTTCTAGAGGCAAGACCTTGAACTAGTTGAGGTCCCTAAACAGGATTAAAAAAAAAACCAGTCACAAGAAGAGAAATCAGCAAAATAACTTAAAATACAACCTAGTGGTACATGTATAGCGACACATCCCAACTTACTAGAAGCCCCAAATGCCTGAAGTACGGCTCTTTAGTTCCTCAGTTCTAATGCTGCCCAATTTCTAAACAATGACTTAGGGTTTTCAAACTGCTTTACTATGAACATCAGATTTTAACTTCTAAAATACAGGTACTTTAGTACCCTTTTGAGGGAAGCATGTTAAACACATTTTAAGGAGTTCTATAAAGTATACTATATGTATGAAAAAACCTAGAGAACCATTACATTTCAAAAATATCAATAATGTACATTTAGTCTACTGTCATTCTGAACTATTTTAAGTCATCTTCCATAAGTTTTTGCAAAATACTATTTCTGCCTTATCAATGCATTTGCATGGAACTCAAGTATAACAAAGAGAAACTAATTCCATAGTAAACAAAACGATGTAGTAAAACAAAAAAGGTGAAAATGAGCACTACAGTGACAACTCAAGGACATGGCATGAAATCTGAAAGAAGGGAGTTATGGCATAAAACAAATCCTAACTACTGAAGTTCAGAAAATGACGGAACCTAAGAGAAGTTTCAACTTCATATCACAAGTACAAATCTAGATTAAGTAAAGAAAAAATGTTTAGAACAAAGGGGAAGAAAAAAAACCACCTACCAGTGTGTCACTGTTGTAAGCCTGCATGTAAACTCGCCCATTCCGAGACAGAATCAGGAAACGTTTTTCTGCGCAGGCAATCTGTGTGACCCCAAGATTTGCAAGTCCCTCACACTGAATTGGGCCAATCACATTAGCATAGTATTTCCATCCTATTAAGCCCCAACCTATTACTTCTTGCAAAGATCCCTGTAAGACAGTTAAATTAAATAAACATTTATTAAGCACCTACAATGTACCAAGCATAACAACTTTTTGCTGAATTTCTGAAGCAATATATTTTCAGACAATTATTTTAATGAATTAGAATAGCACAGCAACGTCATAATCAAATCAACTTGAGGGAAAACTCTAATAGGCATCACTCATGAACGCATATACACAGAAGAAAAGAAAGTTTCTTATCACAAAAGCATCATGATACTGCTAACATTAAACATAAGCTACAGCTGATACACACCTTCTGAGCGACCATTATGCATTAAAATTTAGATCTGTTTCCTTTTTTAATACAGGCTGTCCAATAACAAATTCCTCAAAACCTTCTCAACTACAGATACTTTCAAAATTGGATCACTGTTCTAAAGGCTTTTTTAAGTGATCTACATTCATATAATGTATGTAAAGCACCGTAAAATTAAATTTTGAGCTAGAAGCCTTAAAAGTCTCTACTTTGCTCTAACAGGAACTGAGTTCTCACTTTCTCTCACCCCTTCATATCATTCAACAAACATTTTAGGATTGTGGAACTAAATCTTGTAAATTAAAAGTAAACAAATAAATTAATTTTAAAAAAAACATTTCAAAAGGGCCTATTACGTGTTGGGCTGGAAAAGGTACAAACTTTAGGTAAGACTTGGTTCTCTGTCTTATAAAGCTTAGAGTACATTAAGAAGAGAAATAACAAAAAGCGAGCCAATGAAAAGTAAACTATGTTTCTCTCACTCAGGAGGCACGAATAGGTATCCTCACCACTTCCCTTCCCTCCAGCATTGGTATTACCAGTATTGTTTCTAGTGATGTGTATGTTCTATTAAGTAGAAAGTAAGGCCTTAGAGGCCAAGGACTATTTTGTTTGTGCCTCTGGATCTTTAGGACCTAGCACAGGGTGCCTGAAGGTACTTATTAACTGTTCACTACAGAGGATTTTTAAAGGGCAATCTCCCTCAGCAGACAACCAGGAACAAGGACTGCTACCTCTGAAGCTTCAAAATGTAAGGAGGGTATATATGATCAAGAAAATCAGCAAAAGGCACCTTCCCGTCAGAGTACCACATACCAGGAAGGCCAAACAAGTGAAAAACCATACATTTAATCACCTGAGGCATTCAGAAACTCTGAGAAGGATGTTATTACTTAGCAAGACCAACCTTTCACCTAGAAAAGAATTGAAGGAAATCTACGTTTGACCTCAGGTACTAACAATCATGAGGCTACCTTGAATAACCTAGAGAGAGAGAAAATATTAGCTTCTTAATCATGACTCTCTAAACAGTGACAATGAGAAAAACTGGGAGACAATTTGTCACGCAGGAAACTTCTCAATATGAATTTGTTCCCATCGTCAGTGCAAAATGAAAAGTTAGAACAGCTCTTCATGACCATCAACCTCAACCAGACCATTTCTGACAGAGAGTTAGTGTCAAGTGAGGACAGGAGGCAGGAGCAGAACTTTTCCAAGACTATACTTGGGACAAATGGCAAAGACATGCAAATTAACACTTTGAGATTTAAGTAATTAAAACTAGAAACTGAGGCAGTTTACAGAAGCAGACATTAAATAATTCGCATCATTTGGGCTAGATTTTGACTCAAACCAATACTTATACTTAAACTCAAAGTTAGAAGCTGATTTGATTTGGCAGTCCACATGTTACATTTTGCTAAGAACACCAAAACAGCTCACAAATAATAGAAGGTAGGAACTAAGATACATGGCCATTTTATAAAAACAAAAGGATGGATTAAGCTAGTCTAATATCAGATCTCAAAAGCAACACTAAGGACACATGTGGTAGCTAACAAATGCTTTATTTACCTACAGTTTTTATCTGTGTACATCTGTATGTATACATATATTTGATTTGTGTATATATACTGTTTGCCCACTCCAGCACAACCCCGCCCATTTCATCAGATGAAATTTGTCATTTTCCTCATCCTTACAATGGGGATACCACCCAGGATACCTACCACAAAGGATTATCATGCAATCCCAATTCGATAATACACATGTAAAGCGTGCTGCAAACCCTAAAGCCTTCTAAAGGTGTTAGCTATTATTATTCTCAAGCCAAAGAGCAGAGAAAAGGGAAAGTCCAAAGGTTCTCTCCTCAGGAAGAGATGAGAAGCATCGGGCTGCCTGGACAGAGCTGCCAGGTACCAGAACTCAGAGCCACAAGAAGGATGCAGCATCTACAAAGGAGTGTAGTAGCCAGACAAAGACGGCGGCGTGAGCAACACTAAAGGGACACGAGCTGAGTCCAACCAGTACCAGAGTCCAATACTGTAAGGTCAGAGAAGGTCGGAGTGAAGCAGAGAGTCCGTGCCCATGTGCGGCCCTGGGCTTCTTGAAGGTGAGTGTGTATTTTTAGGCCTAGATACAAGGCATAAAATATTCCTTCTACCTTCTTCTAAATTAAATTTAGCTGGACACCATCCTGCCACTGAGAGTAATACTCAACAGCCTATTCTAAGAAGTGGCAGGCAGTTTAAGGACTTTCTAGAGTCAGACCTTACGCAAAAAACAACTGATCTCTCTTCTCTTCTGATTAAATAATCTAGTTTCTAGACTAGTTTATGGTTGAATTTGGAGTTTTCCCAGGTTTCCCAGGTTCAATCAGATGGTCATTCTGGAGAAATGGGCAGCAAATGTTAGTTGTCAATAGCATAAGCTACTGACAAAATTAGGACAACTGGCATAAAGTACAGAAGACAAAGTCGAAGAAGGACTTAAGTAGACTAGGGACGTGTACAGTCTAGGATAAGATGAACAAGGAAGGGCAAATTAGAAGGCTGAATAGGAATCTACAAGGGCACTCACTGACAGTAAACCAGGGTGATTTGGTTTGTTTGTTTCCTCACTTTGAGATGTAGGAGACCGGGAATCTGTAAAAGAGAACTATTTATGGTAATCTAAGGGGTCACAACTAGAAAAAGTTTAAGAAGCCCTGATATTACCTAAAATGAATGAACACTGAAACTGTAAAAGGAACCTTTAATTCAAAAAATAGACATTAATTCCCAGCTCTGAGAACAACTAGTAATATGACTTTGTCCAGGGCATTTTATCCCCTACCTAAGTTTTCTCATCCATAAAACAGTGATAAGGTTATGAGGCGTGCATTTTGCAACTACAATGTGCCATGTGGATTGTCATCATTTTTAATAATCTGTGAAACAGCCCTTTAAAAACTGTCTTCCTAAGCACCATTTATCATAAGATGTTACTGTAAATAGTAACAGAGCTCACAACAGAATACCAAAAACAGCCAATACTTCCAAGTATATAGCTGATAAATTTGCTGTGCCAATTAAAAATAGTTTAAAAAGTAACTGCTTTCATAACAGGAGCACCAAAAGAAAATTTAGAGAGTTATTCATTTCAATGACAAAGAGAAAGCATTTGAAATTCCTGATATAACAGTAGGTAGAGGATTTCATTTCAGTAAATACCTTATGAGACGTAGGAGAGCTGCACTGAGGAGGCATGCAGGGAGCAGCCAGCCGGTCCAGATGTGCCATGATCACCACCGCCGTCTGACGCAAATCAATGGCTAATTCGTTGTCTTGTGGTAAAGTAAGGTACCTCAGAAAACTTTCGTTGGGACTCAGAGGGCCAGACAGCATCTACAGGAAGAGGGGAAAAAATACATTAATCCATCACTTCAAAAACAGTGTGAAGAAAACAAACACACTAACGTATAATATCTAATATGTTTTCAGATCATTTATATTTTGGTGTGGACATAACAGCCAAACTTGGCCAATCTGTTATTTCAGTCATCCCAAGGAGTAGTATCAATCACACGTCCGAATGAACGCTGCACGGATCGTCGAGACGACTAACACAGTCGAACGTTCCAACTGACCACTACGCCGTCGGAGGGTTTTTCACACACAGATTTAGCATACGAAAAGAGGCATTAAGCTATTTGTATTTTTCATCTCAATTTAAAGAAACTGCCATATATTTTCTAATTTCATTCTTGTAATTTTTCTATAAACAAGTCAAGAACCCTATTAGCTTACAGATTATCAAATGTTAATATGTACCAGGGCTAGAAACTAACTACAAAATCATAATATTATTTTATGTTTCAAGTAAAAAGCTTACAAAATAAAAACAAAAACATTTCAAAGGTTTTAACTGAGTCTATAAATTGTATCCTTTTGCATCTAATGCCAGGAGCAAATCCAGAAGTTAAAAAGTTGGGCCCTTGGGTGGCTAGTTGGCACAGTGAATAGAGCACCAGCCCTGGAGTCAGGAGGACCTGAGTTCAAATCCGGCCTCAGACACTTCACACATTTACTAGCCGTGTGACTTTGGGCAAGTCACTTAACCCCAACTGCCCTCCAAAATAAAAAAGGCAAAAAAAAGTTAGGCCCTCTCTAGAAACAATAAAGAATAACGCCGAACCTTCTAAATTTAAACATTTTCAAAATAAGCTGAATAGGGCAAAAAAAAACTCCACACATTGCAGATAACACGACTAAGAAAATTTTTAGTTTTCTTGGGAAGCAGAGGGGTTGCTGGGGTTTTGTTGTTGTTGCTGAGAAATTAGATGACACCAATCCAGCCAAAAGTAATGTTATTTTTCTTTCAACTTAGAAATTTTACAACCTAAACTGATTATTTTAATAATGATTAATTTCATGCAGCTTTATGACTGTTTAGAATGGTTGTCATATTACTTTTTTAACTAGTTAATTTAACTTATCATTCATTTTACAAAACAAACATGGAAAAGATAAAAATATATCAATCAACCAACTATTATTTATTGAATGTCTACTATGTACCAGGGATATAATTTTATAATTATATTGGATGTAACTGTAATAAATAAAATGAGGCTGCTCTCAAAACAACCTTCCACTTTAAAAGAATAACGGTGAAAAGGATAAATAAAAAGTAATCAAATACAAATTCACTTGGGAGGGAGTCAATGAGAAAGGGCTAAACCCTGAGGGGAGCAGTGAAACTGAGTCTTCAAGGAAGAGGGGGCCTCCGGGAGGTGGGAAGATGGTGCAGAGACACAGAGCTCGGAGAAGGGAGGGCTGCTTGGGAGGAACACACGGACAGCTGGTTTGGCTGGACTATAAAGGGTGAGAAATGCGATCATGTACAACGAGGTTGGGAAGACAGAATGGGGCTTCCAACCTCAAGGGGGAAACAACACATAGAAGCAGTGGGGCAAGAAAGATTGGGACGCGGGAGGTATATCTTGCTCTGCGGAGCTGAAACTAAGCAGAGCAGCAGATGCACAGTGTAGGGAGCCCAAAAGTCCAGCTTCTGTCCTCTCTAAAGGAAAGCACTGGGAAAAATTTGGTACTCCACCCTCTGGTCCTCCCCTCAGAGAGCAGAGGAGGCCGGGGGAGGTGACGTCAGTCAAGGGTTTCATAGCCCTTCAGAATTTGACCACAATCTACCTTTCCCATCTTATTACATACTGATTATGTATATTATGTACTAATCCTGTTCACACACTCTATGGCCCAGCAAACTAGCCTCCCTTCCTGTCGAGCAATACTCCATCTATTCTCTCTACAACTTTTCACTGACAGTATCTCCACATGGAATGGGCTCCCACCTCTTGTATGTCATTTCCTTCAAATCTCTATTCAAAGGCCACCTTCTACAATAAGTCTTTTCTGATTAGCTTCTCAAAAGAAACTTTTTTTTTAATCTCCCTAGATGCTCAAAAGAAATTTTCACCATTTTGTATAGCCTTTGTATTAGGTTATATACAAAGTATTTCCCAACAGAATGTAAACTCCTTTAGAGCAGGAACTGTTTCATTTTTATCTCAGTGCTTAAAAATGCCTTGTATACAGTAAGCATATAATAAATACTTACTGATGAATTAAGCTTTCTTAAATGTTCAGTCAGCAACCCCTAGGTAATTAACAAGTATTCTGGATGGCATTTTCAAAAATCATTAATTCTGCTTTAAGAGTCAACCTTACTCTCACGGAATTTGGCTTAGGGAAGGAATGACATAAACTCTAAACTGGGCATCTTGCCACACAGAAGAGTAGGGGGAAGGGGGATAAGAGGTGGGGTGATGGAGGGAAGGGCAGAGTGGGGGGGAGGGATGATGAAT
>CM053580.1:203692614-203722983 GCA_028627135.1 Pseudochirops cupreus | reverse complement strand
GGAGAGAATAGACTGGGGGAGGGGGGACACACTGGGATCGCTGTTTTGGGGTGGTGGGCGGGGGAAAGACGGGGAGAAAATATGTAACTCAAAATCTTGTGGAAATGAATGATGCAAACTATAATAAAATTTTTTTTAAAATTCTGCTTTAAAAGTTTACTAAGTTAAGTGACAAAAAAATTTACAAAACCAAGTGTCAGAGGTCTTTTCAGCTTTCTCTATATCAACGAATACTTTCTCAACTGAGTGAAGTGAGTTTCAAATTATACACAATGAAATAAGGCTTTTGCAACCAGACTTCTTTCCTCAACCCCCTGCTGCAATCACTAGATAATACATGCAACAACACAGACTCCACAGTTATTTTGCCTTTTTCATTCACAAATCAAAAATCCCAAGAAATGTACATACTTTACTTACGGGCTTATAAATTTAGCTGAGACTCATAAATCACACAAAGTCAGTAACGGCTACACTCACCTGAATCTCATCTTCAGTATTAGGCATGTCTTTATTACAGATTATACTCTGAAATCTTTGTAACAAGGGCAGAAGCGGTGCACTAGTCCCTTGGGCAGATCGTTCATTATCTGTTTCCCTTGTTCCACTGTCCCACAACTGAAGTAATAACATAATGGCAGATAACATTTGGCTAAAAGAAAAAAATCAAAGTCACCAATCAAAGTATCAAATAGTTATCTGAATCCTTTGAATGTTCTATAAAGAAAATAGTTAAACTTTTATTGCTTAATAGTTAAAATTTTATATATAAATAGCTAAAATTTATGAAGGTTCTGTATTTCAAGATCAACAAGATCACCATCTGAAAAAAAATTTAATGAAAATAAAAAATGAGCAAAATGCAGCTTCACAAAGCAATGCCAGACTTTTTATGTTTATCTAAAAAGATAAAACGAAAGGTTTAAGTCTCAAAAGGTTAAAATGCACTCATTCTTCAAGGAATTTCTGTTCCCTCAACGTACTGGTATATTTAAAACATCACAAGGAAATAAAAAGGAAAACAGAGAAGCTTCTTACATGTCAAAAAATGGAGATCACAAGTTGACTATGTAAACATACTCAGTTTTGCATTTTAAAAGGCTATTTGCAAAGGCCCTTTAATTGCCAAATACGGTGCAGCTGCTTATACAGAAGAAAGGGAAATAAAAGCATTCCTGGATTATTCACTGAATATTCCTCTTCTAATAAGCACAAGGTTAATTTTAAGCCTTTTAAGACCGAGATCTTAAAGAGCGATTACTGCACTCCTCACCTTAGGGTACCTCTCTGCACAGCCAACTCTAACAATATGGCAAGTGCTAAGTGCTGGTCTTGTAACGGAACGTTTCCTGGCCCTTTGGTGCTCGGAGCTCCATGAACATCACTATTTCAAAAGCAAAAGGCATTGATTCAGAAAACTTTACAAAAAAAAGACAAGACGATATGCACATTTATTATGAAATGATCTCCAAATCCCCCCACTAACTGAACGTCCTCCAACAAAATAAATGGAGTAAATGACAATGGAGTAATAAGATTTCTGAAGTTTGCAACAGTGACCTTCCAAAACAATGGACTTGCTAACAATATTTTCAGAGATATTTAGAGAACTCATATTCCATGTTTTACAAATAAAGGTCAAATAAGTATTTATATCTATATCATTTAAAGATACATGCTCTAAAGCTAGGCTTTATTTGAATTAACTCAACTTTTAAAAGGTATGCACAAAGTTTCTGAAGCATAAAGTCTCTCATAATTCTGTTATAAATCAAATATAGTATCTTTAACAAGTTACTGTATATAATATGAATATAAATATTTAGATTTGTTTTCACTTTTTATGAAATATAAAGTTTCCATGATTTCCCTACATTACTCAACAACAATCAGTTTCTTGCACTTGTCTAGGAATCAAAAGGCAAAATTACTACTAAGGCTGTTCTCATTTCTGAGTTGAGAATGATTTTTTGACATTACTTTTAACATAATTTGTAAGTAATTATTTTAAAGTTACTATTAAATATAATAATATCTAATCACTATTACAAAGAAATTTTTAAAATTAAGCTCAAAGCCAGTTTTTCATTTTTATGAAATATACTTTATTTTATACTTTATCATAAATACCAATTGGAACATTAAGTAAATATGACGTCATATGTGTGTGTGTAAAACTCTGAGGTGTTAAAAAAAATACCTTAAAATATTCTGGACTTAAGTTCAGATTGAATACATTTTCCTAATAAAACAGCATTTTAAAAATTCAAAATAAAAGTGATTGTTCATTATGATGATATCAGGCTTACAAACTGTCATTCTAAGTAAATATAAGTCAGACAAATCCATGATCATTTACATAGTGTCAATGACTGAATTTATACTGGTGACAGGTACAAAACAAGCATGCAGATACTTAAACAGTACCAGTACCTGAAAAAAAATTACCTACGGGAGATGTTTTTGATCCACCAGCATACAGACAAAATTACATGTTTTTAATTCAACCCAACAAATATTTATTAAGTGCCTACTATGTGAAAATACAAAATGTAAGTAGAATCTTTAAAAGAAAAGAATTTATTTGTATTCACTGAGATAATAAGAGTTCAATATACGAGAACACTAACCTAAGTTAAGAACTCAATACTAATTAAGAACTGGACTGTGAAACATGCGATACAACTTAACTCAATAAACATGGAAAAGAAAACTTACCCAGTCACAACAGACCTTAGGAATTTCGTTGCTCTCTCCACAACTTCCAACCAAACAGACGACACTGTGCTTTCATCAAAAAGAGATGCTTCTGGCAGGGCTCTCAAGGCATCAAGAGACTCCTGCAACAATTCACTGCACAGGTCGGCGTCCTCCCCTAAGAGAACCAATCCGACCCAACCAGCATTATTAAGCACTCCTAAAGGATGGGTACTCCGGTATACGCAAGAGATACAGAGTCTAAACAAAGTACAAACATGGGTGCTGCTCTCACGGAACACGACCTTGTCAGGGGATGGGAGACACAAACAGAAAACTAGAGGTTCTGATTACTTGAACATCTAAGAGGAAGGCTCGGGGCAGGAAAACACAAAGTACTTTCTGGAGAATAGGCCAGCCTGAGAAAAGCAAAGCTGATATACTGTAAGGTGGGGCTAGATTATGACAGATCACATGAGAAATATTAGCATTTCTATTACATTATAGGAAAGCTATTTTTCTCAACAGCATTTCTGGATATAATAAATCTCATGTGAGAATTATTAACTTCATAATCTCATATCAAGTAAACGATACCAAATAAGTCAGTTTTTACTTCATTGGCCTGATGAGCTGCTATTCAGAATAATGGGATCTACTCTGGAATGATAAAATATTACAGCCAAAAAAAAATCAGCTACACTACTTCAAAATACAGATGCAGAAACCTGAGGCCCAGAAAAGTTACGTTATTTGCCTACAGCCACACAGACACTTAGTGGGACCTGGATCCCCTGACTCACGAGAAAGTGCTCTTTGCACAACAGTGCGGGGGAAACACCTTTTAGCAAACTGAGAGACATAGCTCAGCTTTACCTGACCGCCAGGCTCTGCGTAAGAAGGCAAAGGCAAACGAAAGGGCTGCTCTGGATCCGACTCTCGCAAGTCCTTCTACGCCTTTTCCTATAGGTCTAGAACTACAACCAAACAAAAGAAAAACAAAGCCCCATGCTGTTTTAAAAGTCACCATTCCCATGAAATTCACTTTTTACATTTAATAATCACTTCAGAATGAATGTTAGAAGAAAAACCTAATAAGAAGCATAGTCCCACGTCACCTCCACAAACTCATCGTCATGAAACATGTGCTTTCTCCCAATGGACGCTAAAATGTACAGGTTTATGAGAGGAATTAAACACCTCTGCAGTAGTGAAATTCAGATTCTTCTCCTTTATACTGGACGATTAATTCATTACAAGCAACGTCTGCGTCACTAATTGTGTAAGCCCAGTGAACACTGTCACCTGGTGGACAATGAGCCAACCTCAGAATGGAGGAGACCAAAATTGAAATAACTTAATTTCTATGTCCTGGGCAATTCTTTGAGATTCTAAGTCACAAAGAAGATGCTGATCAGCATTGGTACAGAACGTTTCCTCCATACAGAGTTCCCTGTATCACTGAAATGACAGCTCCTATTAAAAGTCCTATCCAGCTCATAAAGCACAAGGCCTTGGACACAGGAGTTGCCTGAGAAGAATATTTTGAATCCATCTTTCCTTGGATGCAACTCATGTCCTCCTCACAGACCCACTGGCATTCCTTCCTGCCCTTGACACTATTTCCACCTCTACTGGAGGCTGGGAAGGACAATTTTTAGCTCTGAAAATGGACTGATGACACAAGGTGGAGTTATTCAAAAGCGAATATGAATGCTAAAAGCTACCCAGCACTGCATTCTCTCCCACCTAAAGAGTCCTAATCTAGGAAGCTGCAGGAAGTGAGCAGTTCAAAACTCCCCTGGTTCTATAGAATATCTGATATATTCTTCCCTTACATTCAAATAGAAAACTGAAATGGTCCCTGCCCTCAAGGAGCTTACATTCTACTGCGGAAATAAAACATAAACAGAAATAAACATGGAAATACACAGACACATACATATATAACAAACATCATGTACACACACACATACATACGTGTGTGACAATGAAGTAATTTCAAGGGGGAAAGAATGCTGGTATCTGGGTAGGTACAGGGGGGACGTCAGGAAAGGCCTTCTCTACAGACTGGCCCTTGAGCTGCACTTTGAATGAAGCCAGGGACTCTGAAATGCGGGTGAAGAGCAGAGTGCATTACAGATACGGGGGCCACCTGTACAAAGGCACATAAGTTGTATGTGGAATATGTGGAATCTCATGTATGGTAAATATCAGGCAAGTCTGTGAATGAAATACCAGAAAAGGAGAAGAAGCCTTTATATGCCAAGCTGGGGATTTTGCATTTTATCATAGAGGAAATAGTTCTTAAAAGATTTCTGAGCAGGGAAAGTGATATGGTCGTATCTCCATTACAGGAATATTAACTTGGCAGTTACGTGGAAGATGACAGGAAAGGGAAGAGACTGGGGTCAAGAAAACCAATCAGGAAGCAATTGAAATACTCTAGACCAGTGGGGCTGGAGCCTGCGCTGTGAGGTTGGTGTGAGCAGAGAGACGGAGACGGACGCAAATGATTACGCTGTAGAAGCCAGATCTATAAAATCCTGCCTCCACACAGCCAGCACACCCATCAGTCTGCCCCATCACTTCTTCAAAATATCTCCCATTTGGAGTATCATAAGCAGTCTTCCCAGCTAAACGTATGTCTTTTTTTAAGAAACCAAGTAATACTTTGTTCTGTATTACCACAGGACTAATTTTATACATAGAATACAAATATAAATTTGGAATTGGAAAAGTTCTCACTTATGTTATTACCTCTTTTTGTCCACGGCAGGTAAAGGAATACTGTTGCTTTTCCACTTAACTTTGACATTTTCCTGAAGAACAGTTCTATTCAGTGCAATGAAATAACGTTCCAGTATAACCAGCCTCTGCTTCAGTCTCACTGCTGAAAGAGCTGTTGTGGCGGTCTGTGTAGCCAGAGTCTGTTGTTCTTTTACTAGCACAGAAAGGCACTCTTTCAATTCGTTCACATCTAAGAGAACAACGAGAAAACATCATGACTCAACAGCAAATATCTGTCTTTTTATCCTACATGTGATATGTAATTTGTTAACATAACCCACTTAATTTTAGCACACTTCTCCTTATGATGTGTTTACTTACATGAGGGGCCCACAGCTTCCATCTGCTGGTCCCTACTCTCCCTTCCGGGTCTGACTCAAGTATAATCCCATTACCATGCAACAACTCTTTAATTTTTGAAGACAGTAAGTCTCCTTATTCAAGTTAAACATCCCCCTTTCAAACAACGTCCTGCCCTCAAATGCTCATGGTGATGAGCTCTAACCTGAGCACCTACCTATGATTAACAACGTTCCAGTTTATTAATAAACTAACTACACGGGCACCCAGACATGCATGTAATACAAAGCAAACGACACTCCTCCTCCTTTCTAGCTACACTGCTAGCAATGGAGTCTAAGAAATCACATTACTGTTTTGTTTTGGTACCCACGTTTAACTGACTCAAACTGAAATTACTGAACATAAAAATTCCCAAGTTCTCTTTACATGAACTCTTGTTAGTCACACCTGTATGTCTACAGCTGAAATTTTAAAGTAGGCTCACCATGAAACTGAAAAGTAACAGGTTAGAGAACAGAATTTTCTTTTGCCTGTTTTACTGTGGAAGTTTATGTTATACCCTGTTTATACTACCATAGCAAAACAGACTATCCTGGAAGGCTACTAAAGGACCTTGGTGACTAACATGTAGCAAAATCTCTTTATAACATTTTTCACAGAACTACAATTTTCAATGTATTACGCACAAAAAACTCAAAAGAGGTACAACTGGCTTGTGGACAGACTTTAGAAAACTTTAGGTTTATGGGCAAGAAACATTGGCATAAATATTTTTTTTGTTCTTAACAGTAACAACATTCTCAAGACTGGGTGAAAAGACAGGGCCAAAACCACACTGCATTCTCCCTCACAGACACCCCTCATCAGCTCAAAGTTTCCCTTCTGGATGCCTCCCAACTTATTACTCAGATTCTCTCAATGACTCAATTCAATATGTATTAAACATCTATTTAAAATCATAACCATGGGGCAGCTAGGTGGCGCAGTAAATAGAGCACCAGCCCTGGAGTCAGGAGGACCTGAGTTCAAATCCAATCTCAGACATTTAACACTTACTAGCTGTGTGACCTTGGGCAAGTCACTTAACCCCAACTGCCCTGCCTTCCCCCCTCCGAAAAACAAACAAAAAAAAAACCCCATAAAATCATAAACTTGACATTTTCACAAAATGTGAGACAACGTCTTCAGATGAGAGGGGAGTGAAATTAGTACTCCCAAGAAGCTAGAAGAAAGAAGAGACAGATTGTCTATTCCCCTCCACTGCTGTGGTGAATGGGACAGAGAATCAATTAGTTGTCCTTCCTTCTCAAAGAAGATCAAAATGACATCGTGATGTTAGAGTCAAGGTACAATGTGTCTGACTGTGGCTGCTCAGACCAGTATGAGCTCAGAATGCTCTATCAGAGTGTGGGCACAAATGCTCTGTGTGGACACTGGGAGTTGATTCTCTAAATGTGCGCATCTCACATTTCTTTTGGGCTACTTCCATTTTGCTTCGCTCATTGAGTACAGCCGCTCCTTTGAGGCAGGCAGTCCTGCACCAGTGTTTCCCATGTCACACAATCCACTCCATGTCTATAGACATGGCTAGTTGCTAGGGGTCACGTAACAGACATCCCAAAGTAGAGTAAAGGTTAGAGACTGGGAAGAAAAGAAATTGAGCAGGATTAAGAAAGTCAGAGTCAAGTAAGGCATGTTCATTGGAGCTAAGAATGAATCAGAAGGGAAGAGAAGACAGAAACAAGCACTAAGGGCAGAGAGTTTGTGGCTCACCTAATTCATTCCCATGCTAATTAGTAAATGCCTATTACATGCAAAAAATGTGACTGCCTCCTTTCAGAATCACAGAAGGATTCTTACCACACAAGTACAGAAGCAGCATTTTAGGAAAATTAAACTAGTGGTATACTGTTGTGGGAACTGTGAACTAACCCATCCATCCTGAAAAACAACTTGGTATTAATAAAAAGACCAGTAAAAAAAATCTGCTAACTAATGCTATGAAGAAAAAAATGCTAATTATGGGAAAGATGATGCAAAAATCTGAGTACTCTAAAGAAAAGTCATTTTTACTGTTGACAATCACTTTTTCATTCAAAGCTATGCTAAAACTGCTGTCAAAACAAGTCCAGGTGAATCTCTAAGATCTGATCATCTCCATCAGACTATAAAACATCCATACACAAAAGTGTTGGAGGGACTTTTTCAAGTTTATTATCCTGATTCAGGAAATGATGAACTCAGGTAAATATTATGAATATACTAAAAAGCAGAACTGTTTCAGAACTGCAGAAATGGAATGCTATATGACCTTGCATCATGCACATTTCATGAAAAGTTAAGAAAATGTATCCAAGATATGGAAATAAACATCCTTCCAAAGCCTAGGAACTGGGAACTCACCTGATTTAGGCCCCATTGAAAATCTATGGGCTAAAAGTTACTAAACTCGGCAAATTCTTTTGACCCAGGTATACAATTACTAGGCCTATTGTCCAAAGAAAACAAAGCGGAAAAGGACTTCATATGTACAAATATGTTTACTGCAACTCTTTTTGTGGTAGCTAAAAACTGGAAATAAAAGCTGTATCATCCTCCTATGAATGTAATAAAATACTGTGTCAAACAAATTATGAAATAGTTTCAGAGGAAACTGGGAAGATCTCTATTAACTAATGCGGGGCAAAGTAAACAAACTAAAGGAACAATTTACACTATAACATTATAGAGAAAACATTGAAAGGCTTTAAAAATATGATCAACACAACTGATAAATCACCAGTCCAGAAGAACAATGATAAAACACGACACTCATCGCCTTCTAGAGAGACGACGATCTTAAAATGCAGATAAAGATGAACATATTCAGACACAGCCAATGTGGGAATTTAGTTTGCTGCACCACGAATCCATCTATGAATTAAGGGCTTTATTTCAGGGGATTTTTTTTTTATTTGCTCGGTGGAAGAGGGAGGAATAAAAGCAAAAAGACATATTGTACATCAAAAGGTTTAAAAGATGCAAAAAGTTGTTACATTGTATTTGTCAATAAATGTAATTATTTTACTTTGTCCTAAATACTTAATACAGCAATAAAAATAAAAGGTATTCATAAGACATGAAAAAGTCTTTATAGTACTATATAAATGGTCACTGTTGCTAAGAGTGTTATTAATATTATCATTAAATATTCAACACCTAACCTCAAAACTGGCAATAAAGCTGACCTAATTTTTTTGGTAATCATAAAAGTCCCACAATTTGTTTGGGTAAAAATAGGCAACAATTGTGTATATCAGTAGAAACTAAATGTAATTTCTTCTACATTCCAGAAATTAATAAATTTCACTTTCTATTAACCATGCCAATTCTACAAGAAACCACCTGTAAAGAGGTAAAGACAAGGGTATCAGTTTCTAAAGGCTACCAGAGAAAAGCAAGTGGAAATTAAAAATAGGACTTTAAAAATAACTCTTAACCATATAACTAAATGATCAGCTAGTTGAGGTCATGTGCTTAACTTGAGACTACAGTTATAAATTCTACTTTCTAATTTCATTAGGATTTTTTCTTTTAACTTACAAGAACTCATGTCTTTGTATCTTTTTTTCCCAAAGACTAACAGAAAAAAGAAAATTAGTCAGAAGCAATCAAATAATGGATCATTGAGATATCTCCACTACACAGATTTATGTATTAGCAATCATACAATAGTAGCCTGTAGTAAAGACATAAGAATAGTATGGATACAATTGCTTACCTTTCACTCAAAGCCAATTGCAGTAAAATTTCACTGAAAGGCATTAATGGAGGGAAAGGAAATTAACTACTGTAATACTACAAATCTGAATCACCAAATGTTTCTTTAAAAAATGTAGTTTTTCTTACTAGAACACACTAACCAAATAAACACTGCCCTGCTTTAAACGAATACCCATTTGTTAAAGTCAGCATTGTATAACAACATCTATTGTATTTACATCCCAAATACTTTGAAATAGCTGATTCTCCCATGCATCAGGAATTTTTCCAGTCAATCTTGCCTATAATATTTATCTTCCTTTTTTTCCTCATAAATTTACACAAAGGAATTTTTAATACCACCTTGGGCAAAAATTTTTAAATGACCAAAAACTTCTAAAATATTGAGGTTGCAATTGAGCTTTTACCAGGATTTTTCATCACGGAACAGAAAAGGAACCTGAGGAGGTATTCAAATAGACAAATATGGTAAGAATCTGTTATACTACCTAAAAATATAATTCTAGAACATGCTCTCAAAAAAATCCTACTCTAATGCCTGGTGGCCTGGAAGTGATCCTGGGTTCTTAGGATATACTGGGAAATGTTCCACCCATGACAGTTTTCAGTATTGTTCCAGGTACAAGTGATACCTGCTTTAGGAAGACGGATCTGGCTAATTAGAGAGGCTCAGTACTAGTAAACTATCAATCTAGGATATAGAAAATAATACAAAACAACCTTCACTCCTGTTAAAATTTCCTTCCCCTTTAACTATAATTACATAGGGCATGACATTATTAAAATTCTAGCCATTCACTATGTATGTTTTAAGAAACAGTGGAATGCCACGGACATGGTTCAGCACAGAAAACATTTTGTATACAAACCTACCTCACCCTTCTGCTCAATAAATGATCAAAGTGAGTGAATGATACTGCTTTTCACTTCAATTCACTTTTATATCTTTTAAGGTCATTCAATTCAGTTCATTAATGCCACAGTTCTCAAACTTGACAGCTTTCTTTGACAACTGGGTCTTTATGTCTCACCACCAGTAACTTAGCACCTTTTCTTTTCTCCCACCCCTCATGAGTTTGCATTTATTAGTATATAATTTCTCTCCTTTCACTCTTTTTAACACCTTACAATCTCGCTTCCAATTTCATCAAGTGACCAACGATCTCTTAATTTTCAAATCCAATGGTATTTTCTCCATCATCATTCTCCTCAACCTCTCTGCAGCCGTTGGCACATTTAATCACCCCTCTCCTCAATACTCTTCTCCACAGGTTTCTGGAACACCACTCTCTTCTAGCTCTCCTCCTAACTCCTTCTCAATATCCTTTGCTGTATCCTCATCCAGATCAGCACCCATGGATTTAATTACCAAGTCTATGCTGATGATTCACAAATCTGTCTTTCCTGCCCCATTCTCTCTACTGATCTCACAACTCCAACTGCCTTTCAGACATCTTGAACTGGATGTACAGAAGAAATCTTAAACCCAACATTTCCAAAACTTAACTCATTATCTTTCCCCTAAACACTGCTCCACTCCTATACCTTCCCTATTACTGTAAAGGGCAACACCATCCATTCAGTCTCTCAAGTTCAAAACCTAGATATCACTTCCAACTCCTCACTATCTCTCATCCTTATATCCAAACTGTTGCCAAGGACTGCCAATTTCACCTTTGCGACGCCTCTTGAATATACCCCCTTCTCTCCTCTGATACTGGCACCAGCCTGGTTTAACCTTCACCTCATGCCTGAAATAGCCACTGGTGGTCCACCTACTTCAAATTTCTCCCCACCCTAACTCATCCTCCATTCAGCCATCAAACTGATTTTCCTAAAGTGCACGTCCAATCATGTCACCTATCTACTCAATAAACTCCCCTTCTAGCCTATGAGATAAATGTAAAATCTTCTGTTTTCTCTGTTCAAATTCCTATATAACCCTCCTACCTTTCCAGTGTTCTTACATCTTATTACCCACCACATACTCTTCAATCCAATGACACTGGCCTCCTGGTTTGTTCCATGAACAAGACACTCGATCTCTTAACTTCAGGGATCTCCTCTAGCACCCCACATCGAGAATGCTCTCCCTCGTCATCTCTAGCTATTGGGTCCCATGGCTTCCTTTAAGTTCCAACTAAAATCCCATCTTCCACAGGAAGCTTTTCCCAATCCCTCTTAATTCTAGTGTCTTCCTTCTTTTCATTAATTCCTATTTATCTTATATATAGCTTGTTAATACACATTTGTTTGCTCATTATCTCCCCCACAACACTGTGAGTTCCTCATGGGCAGGGACTGACTGTCCTCTGCCTTTTTCTGTATCCCCAGTACTCATCACAGTAGCTGGCACACAGGTGCTTAACAGGTGCTTACAGTCTAACTAAATATATGTATGTGTACATATGTATACACACAAAGATGTGTTCCTTAATCTATTCAACTCCTATGGCTTCTACTTCCACTACATCTCAGCCGCACACTGGGATGGTCACACCTTAGAGCTTTCCATCATCCAGAAATGTGCAACTTCCTCAATCAAAAACTCTGACATTCATCTCTCTGACCCCAACCTCCTATCATTCCATCTATTCCTATGATGTATTCCTCCTACACCTTTTCTTTGCCATCACTCTGTCATTACTTTTGCTCTGAGTGCATTTTCCTCCCTTCCCAATTTCTACCCTCTGAGTAAGCACTCTACCCTCAATCACTTGCCCCACTGCCTTCTCAATGCTCACATCCTACCAAACCCCAACCATGGACTAATCCCTACCAGCTGTCTCCTCCCCTCCATTTCACATCCCACTGAGTAAAACTGGAGAAAATCATGCAACCATGTTCACTGGATCCATTACAAATCAGGATTCTCTAACCCTGACTTAACACTCACTGAAGCAAGGCAATCCTTTGACCCTTTCTTTACTCACTCACTAAGAGGCTGTTTCAAACCTTCTCTTCTCTCTTCAAGCCTCCCATACCAACTCTCCTCTAAATCCTCTCAGCTGGGGACTCTGCCTCCTGCTTTTTACTATAAAAGATGGATGTGCTGCGTAAGAGCTCCATATTCCCACTCCTCTCCATCTCAAACCCCGTGACATCATCTCCCACTCTGTGCTCTCCTCTAGTCTGATCACTAAATGGCCCATCCTCTACCATCTTCTTCAGCAGACAGCACCTCTGATCATCACTTCTCTCTCCCTAATAATATTCCCTCCCTCCTCATCTCTTAGCTCCTTCTCAGCTGTCTACAAACATGAACAAGTTTCCTCCATTCTTAAAATACCCCCACAAAAGCCTATATCCTTCCTATAAGCTATCAACCTATATCTCTCCTCCATTTCTCAGCCAAATCTCTAAAAAAGGGCTGTTTACACTCAATGCCTCCATTTCCTATCCTCTAAACTCACGTCTCAACCCTCTGTATTCCAGTTTCCAAACTCATCAATCAACTAAAACCGTTCTTTTAAAATTTCATAATCCTTTAATTTCCAAATCTACAGAACTTTTCTTAAATTCTGCCCAGTACCCTTTCCTCCTAGGTACCTTTCTCTTCTTGGATCCTGTGGCACTGCTGTCTCTCCTGTTTCTCCTCCTACCAATCCTATATACTGACTAGCTCCTTCCTAGTCTCCTTTACTCACTCACCAACTCCATCACCCCAACCGACCCGTGCCAGGGTACCCTGACAATCTCTCCTGGGCCCTCTTATCTCTGTACATTCTATTAGTAACCTCATCACCTCCCATGCGTTTAGCTGTCACCTCTCTGCAGATGACTCTGAGAATATATCCAGTCCTAGTGCCTCTCCTGAGGTCTAATCTCACCTCACCAAGTATCTATTTGACATTTCCAAGTGGATGCCCTATAACCATCTCAAATTCAATACATCCAGAACGGAACTCAATTCAATTCAATTAAAATTTATTAAGTGCCTACTCTATGCCAGGCACTGTGCTAACTGCTAGAGATACAAATTTAAAAAAAAAAAAGGACAGTCAGTTGCTGACCTCAGGAAGCTGAAAATCTAACGGGGGAACACAACTCACAAAAGCAAACTAAGTGTGGTGGGGGAGGCACAAAGGAGGTATGATGTTCCATGGGTCAAAACCAAGCAAAGATGCTAATGAAAAATGGAATTACCTGAAAAGCTCAATATCTTTTCCCCTTCTAGAACCACTGTTCTAGCCACGATGGTCCTCAAACCTTTGTGTCACCCCTGATTCCACACTCTCCTTCACCCTAGAGAGCCAATCAGTTGCCAAATCTTGCTGCTCCTCCCTTTACATCTCTTACATCTATGCCCCTCTCTCTAGCCATAGTCACCACGTTAGTTTAGACCTTCTGCAATAACTTGCTGGTTGGTGGCCTTGTCCCAAGTTTCTCCCCACCCCAATTCATCTTCTACACGGTGTCCAAAGCGACTAGGCATGTCACTCTCTTATCCAATAAACTCCAATGGCTCTCTACTGTCCAGAGGGATGAAACATAAATTCTTCTGTTTGGTTTTCAAAGACCTGACACACCAGTCACCACTTACCTTTTCCCATCTCATTATGCATCACTTTCTTCCCTGTACTATACAATCCACACACACACTGGTCTTTTCTCTCTAGTCTTCACACATGCTCCTCAATCTTCTGTCTCTAAATCTTCCTACAGGCCAGTCCCCATGCCTAGAAAGTACTCCCTCCTCATCTCTGCTTCACATAACCCCTTTTCCTTCAAGACGAACTTCAACACCACTTCCTATATATAGGCTTTCCTAACTTCTACTGCTAGTGCTCCTTCTATCTAATTACCTTTATTCTATATATACTTATTTATTTTGTATATACATATGCACATGTTGCTTCTCCCCAAAGAATTTGTTCATATGCATATACATAAATTCTCTGATAGCAAGGAGTTTATTTTTATCTCCATATCCTCAGTGCTTGGCACAATGTTGGGCACATATTAAATATTTAATAAATGCTTGTTAAATTGAATAACTGTGTAAATCACTTAGCCCAAAACGATCAACTCCTTTGGGTTAGGGAATAAGTCTTATTTAAACTTTGCATCGCCATAAGTGCCTAGCACAGTGCTCTACACATAATAAACACCTAGATATTTTTTCATGTTCTATTTGCTACAGAAGGGGCACTTGAGGAACTATTTCCTAAGATTATGAGTTTTGGACAGCTCAGACTATATTTGCTCCAAGAGGCAGAAACAGAATAGTAAAGGAGAGTCACAGGGTGGAAGAATTCAGTGCCAATTGTTAAAATGTCCTTCCCTATAAAATTATCTCCAATAACGGAACAGAGTCCCTTATGAAGAAGTAATATGCCCATCACTGGAAATAGTGAGGCAGAAACTGAATAAATAATTGTTAGGAATATGAAAGAAGGGATTTCTCTACTGGGAAGGAGGTTGAACCAGATGCCCCTCTGAAGCTCCTTCTAACTCTATGATTCTATAAACATTACATACTAAAATTCTACACCAGTAATGTGCAAATTTGGGTTCCAAATCAACTATTTACTACTTATGTTGCTTTGGACAACTTAGCTAACTTCTCTAGACCTCAAATTCTTCATTTGCAAAACAAAAGAGCTGAATTAAATAACCTCTAAGTTCCCTTCCTGCCCTAGATCCTATGATTCTATGACTTAATAAAAAAAAATTCCAATAATATTCATCAGACACAAGTATCAACGCCCTTAAAAAAATTTTCTGAATATAAATATTAATTTGTTCCAAGAGTCCAACATACACTAAATGCAGGAGTGCAGCACACACTAAATAAATACTCTGACCTTGATGTTTTATAAGTATAATAGACTTGAATTTAATCACCCGCTTGAAAAAAAATTATATATTACCTTTAAAGGAAAGTGCATCAGTATTATTTATTCATTCATTCATTCAACTATGTGTTGAGTGCTAACTGTGTTCTGTGCCAGGTGCTCAGAGGGATATAAGACTATCTTGCTATCACACAGGTCTAACACTTATCAGGAAACAAGAAACAAAAAAATAAAGAACTGGAAATTGAGGGGGCGCCCATCAACTGGGGAACACCTGAACAAATTATAATATATGATTCTATGAAATATTACTGCACTATAAGAAATGACAAGCAAGGTGATTTCAACCTTGAAAGATTTACATGAACTGATACAAAGTGAAATGAGCAGAACCTGGAGAACATCATACACAGTAACAGCAATATTGTATGATGAAAAAACCATGAATGACTTGGCTATTCTCAGCAACACAATGATCCAAGATAATCCTAAAGGATTCATGATACAAATGCTATCTGCTTCCAGAGAAAGAACTGATACTGTCTGAATAAAGACTGAGGCATACTATTTTTCACTTTCTTTTTTATTCAAATCTTCTTGTGCAAAAAACAATATGGAAACATTTTACATGACTGCACATGAATAACCTATACAGGATTACTTACTATCTTGGGGAGATGGCAAAATAAAGAAGGGAGGAACAGAACTTGGAACTCAAAGCTTTTTTTTAAAAAAGGTTAAAAATTGTTTTTTACATTTAATTAAGGGAAAATAAATTATTATTTAGAAAGAAAACTATGCAAAATACAATGTAAGTATCAATAAATCCTATCACAGTTAACTAAAGAGAGATCTATGAAAGACTGAGATCTGAGCTAACATTTGAAGGATGAATGTGTATACAAATGAGCAAAGAAGAATCACAAAATCTAAGAGCTAGGAGGAACCCCAGACACATCTGGACTGGAATCCACTGTATAATATTCTCAAGTAAGCAGTGGTCATGCAAGCCTACGCTTGAAGGTTCCCAGTTTTTAAGGGAGTCCACCAGCTTATTTCACTTTTGGAGAGAGACTAGGGCCAGAAATACCAATTAAAACACTACTTCAGGGGCGGGTAGGTGACACAGTGAACAGAGCACTGGCCCTGGAGTCAGGAGGTCCTGAGACACTTAACATTTACTAGCGGTGTGACCTTGGGCAAGTCACTTAACCCCAATTGCCCTGCCTTCCCCCTCAAAAAAACAAAACAAAACACTATTTCGATAGTTCAGGAATAAAGCAAAAAAGGTTTAAAGTAGGCTATATTAGCCATACCAGGCAAAAAGGGGCAGAGGGAAAGATGCAAAATATATTTAACAAGACTTTGGAATTTATGCGGGAGAGTGAGCAATCAATGACAACACAAAGGACCGTGAACCTGGGCGATTGGAAGAACGGTAACGCTCTCAACAGCAATCCAGAACTTTGGAAGAAAAGTAGATGTGAGAAGCAATTCATCCATGTCTGCTCATGCTGTGCAATTTTCACTGTCCCACCAAAAACTCATCGCTGACCCACAAAGAGCCTGCTCTCTAAGAGATGTCTGCCAGAGCCACAAAGTGATGGACAGGGGGATGGTCAGTGAGGGAGAAGACCTGCTCAGCTGCTGTTTCAAGTACCACTATAACAATTAGGTTCTATGTGTCTTGAATGGCCCATGCTGGTTTCACAAAAGGGAGGGTTAGGAGCTTACTCAGCAAAGGAAAGGGGAAGAGCAGGGCACTGCTGGGAGATAAGGCTAAGTGTGGTAGTGTTGAAGACAAGTTCCATGACTATTATCAAGAGGATGATGTGTGACTCATCTTCCCACTCATCCTAATGACTAAAAACACAGTCCTTGGGGTCATGTTATGATTAAACCTTAAACTGAGAAAGATGGAGTTAAAGAATGTCTTGAAAGCACTACCAAAAAATGCTGTTAATTCCAAAAAATGGAGCTGGAACATGGACATCTGTATCTTTAACTTCAAGCTAAACCCTATGATTTCCTTCCTTCTTGTATGTCAGATTCAAAATGAAACTGCAATTCCTTTTGCATTTTATACGTATTATACAAGGAAAAGTCATGCAAAAACAACCCTGAACCTAAGGGTTAACAAAGTGAGCATATGTATGAAAGGAAGACTGAGAAAAATCTAAGAAATGAATTGCTAAAAAAGAATTACTCAAAATACTCCCATATTAAAACAGTCTTAAGTTCAGGTCTGTCTTGGAAAATAAAAATAGGACATATTACTCATATAATTTTTATTTTAATATGGCATTTCATAAACTAGAGAGAACTTTTTTTAAAATGACAAAAATTTTAAATGTCTTATAATAGCAAAGAGGAAGAAAAAATCTGAATCTCAGACATCTACTAACAAGCAATAATTTTGACACAAGGAGGCAGGAAAAGAAAAAATTAAGAGCTTTTTGGTTTTTTCAGCTTTAAATAAATCTTTACTTCATTCATAAATTTGTTAACCATAACAAAGGATCAGCATGTGTTCACAAGTTATATATAATAAACGGTTTAAATCTACCTACTGACTAATGTCCCAGAACAACAGGTATGTTAATGAGTTGTACCTTTCTTAATGTGGAATCAAAAGAATTTCAGAAGTAGAAGGGCCCTCTGAAATCAACTAGACCATGATTCTTAACATAAGATCCATGACCATTTTTTAAAATATTTTGATCACTGTATTTCAGTATGATTGGTTTCCTTTGTAAACCCTATGTATTTTTTTGATGTATTTAAAAAAAATTATTCTAAGAAACAGTCCACAAGTTTCATGAGACTGCCAAAATACACAAAAAGTCAAAAAACCCCAAACCAGTGCAGTCTGCGTCTTTATAAATGAGAAAATTGAGAGCCACTGATACAAAGAGATTTGCTTAAGGACACAAAGAGTATCTCCCTCTTAAGGAGAAGTTATGGAATAGCTGCTATAGGAGTGTGGTAAAGAATCCATCAAAGATGCATACAAAGAATGTCACACAGGAGCCCAGATCTAGTAGTCACTTCCTCCCTTCAATAGCTAAGCCAAAAACAGAGAAGGCAAATGGTGAGTGAGGATGACTCAGTGCTGAAAAGCATCAAAGTACAAATGGCAGAAGAAAAAAGAGAAAGAGATGCATGAGTGAAGGGCAAGGGTTTCTTGTTCAACTGGTTAACTAGAGGGTCAAGACTAAGAATGGAAAAACACGGGAAGATGGATGACAGTCTAAGAGAATAGGGCCGACAAAGTGACTAAAGGTTATGAAGAGAACAAAGAGTATGGTGAAAACAAAGAACAACTTTGGGAATGGTTTTGACTGGAAAATAAAATAAGGATAAGGAACACTGGCTATAGAGTCAGAAGACTTGAATTCAAATCCCAGCTCTGTAGCTCACTCCCTGTGTGACCTTGGACAAATCACTTTGCCTCTCTAGGCCTTGCTTTCCCTCATCTGTACAATGGTCTAGATCAGCGGCTCTCAACCTGTGGGTTATGTTCAATTTTTAACAATGAAAATACATCCTGCACATCAGATATTTACATTACAATTCATAACAGCAGCAAAATTACAGTTATCAAGTAGCAACGAAAATAATTTTATGGTTGGGGGTCACCAAAACATAAGGGACTGTATTAAAGGGTCACGGCATTAGGAATTTTGAGTACTGGTCTAGATGATCTCTAAAATATCTTCTCGCTCTAAATCTATGATCCTACTGACTGAAGCAATTCTCGTCATCTAAGAGCATTTCAGAGCTCAAGACCACATAGGCAGAACAGCTTTGGGTGATAGTGAAGACACCTGAGCGGTGGCTGAGATGGCGGAGAGATACAAGTTAGGGAAACTAAGAAGCCTGATGATTCAGGAAGGTATTTCCTGAATAACTTATTTGAAGGCATATCAATATGACTACTAAAGTAAACCAATATGAATATGGGAGAACAGAAGGGATGGAATATAGAATAAACCTGTGAGCCAGGTTCTCAACTCCCTGAAAAAAGTAAAGAGACCAACAACATACCATTTACATAGTACTTTTAAGATTTGCAAAATGCTGTGTATGTGTTATCTCAGCTGAGAATGGAGTGAAGTCAGTGGTTCACAGCAACAAAAATCTGGACAGGTTCATATAAACAAAGAGATTCACTTCAAAGAAGGAAAAGTTGTGGATGGTGGCAAAGGGAAGCTCCGGACATAGCAGTAGGGAGCAAGGGGGATGTAAATTCCTCATTCTATCTAATTCAGTTCATTTAACACATGAGAAAGAGGGGAACAGCCCGCCATAGAAAGTGTGGCAAAGGGAGAGCTCTCTTCCGAAGAAAGCCTCCATGAACTCACTCCTATTAAAACTTTACTTCCACACTTGAAGAATCTGTAATTTCACCATTATGTGAACCAAATTCACCAAAGCAGGTCACCATCACCGCTAACTTGGGAGATTATTTATAGATTCCTGTTGCCAAAGAATTCATTAACTTGAAATCAACTTGGTGATAAATCTCTCTGAGAGAGAAGTAAGTCCTTTAACACTGGGCATGTGCTCAAAGTCTGCCCAGCTTGGTTTCAGCTTCAAGCCTCATCTGAACCGATGTTCATTCATATGATAGGCCTAGCACAGAGCAGATGGCACAGCCTTTGAGAACCTATGGGTTACCTCTACACTTCCATGAAGCACTAAAGTAGGCTCCTAATAAAAAAGCAAAAAAAAAAAAGTTAATCATTTGATGGATTGTTGTTTTGCCTGACTCACGACACAACTAAAAAAGCCACCTCCACCATGAAGTCTTCCCTGATCCCCACATCCACTGAACTCTCATAACACTTTTTACATGTAAACACTCTACTTTGTATTACCTATTTTTGTAACAGCCGCCCTACTAGGCTATGAAACTCACCACAACTTACTTATCTTGCATCTTCTCCATGCCTGTGTTCTATGCTTTGCACAGAGCAATTTCAATAAATTATTCTGACCAAACATCTGCATTTTAAGTCTTTTATTTCCAAGTACTAAAGAAATCTGGCTATAATCCCTAGAACAAGAATTTTTAGGCAATCAACAAGATAAAGCTGAAAAATATCTTATGAACATCTAGTCCAACCCTCAATTTCGGACTCAAAGAAGCCAGTTACTTGCCCAGCATTGCAAACATATTAAGTTTCAAAGCTGGGATTGAGCCCAGTTCCTCTAATGGCTTATCCACCACTCTTTCTGCTCTGCCAACCTGAGATTTTGAAGGTCAAAGGATTCCTTAAAGTCAAACTATGGCTATTTATAAAGCCAACCCTCAGAGGCAAATCTGATTTAGTTCTGTCAGGTAACCAGAGAGCAGTGAAAGAACAAGCAAAAGGAGCATCAGAAGTAGTGATTCATAATATCTCTTCTCCACTTCTTTTGGGGGAAAGACAAGCAAAAATTACAACAGAATAGTTAGCCTTGGTTCCCTAAGGGAAGACAAGACAATAACTAGCTCTACAAAAACTATTTACTCCCGGGAGCTGGTTGGGGAAGAAGGGAACATAGAGAACCACTGGCTTCTTCCAAGAACTAAATCTACTTGCAAAGGTTCATCCAGCAAATTACATCCTTCTAGGGCTTCTCCCTACTACCTTCTTACCAGAACCCACATGATGCTTCTGTCTTCTCCCTCTAACCCCAAACAGATATTTAGATAGATAGATAGACAGACAGATAGATCCAAATATATATTTGCCCTATTTTCTAACACAAATTAAACAATTTTAAATGAAACTGAATGATATTCCTGTTGCGGGGCCCACTTTTAACTCCTCTGCTCCTCGAAGGTAAAGCTTATCACCTCTAATCTCATCACCAAGCTGGCTAACTCAAGCCCTGACTGAGACCACCTCCCTTACCTTACTCTCCATCTGAGTGAAGGGCTAGAGGATTGAGTAACAAACTCTTCACAACTCCATCCTTTATAGAGGGCAGAAAATGGACTCACTCCACTCAATCTGTTGCCCTGCCTAGTTTCAACTTCACAGAATAAGATGCCCAGGACACCTTGGTCTCTTCTTCCCCCACCCCCACCCCCTGCCTTCTTTTGTGTGCTGTCTCTCCCATTAGGCTGTAAGTTTCTTGGAGGCAGGGCCTGTGTCTTTTTATTAATTGTATCCCTAGCACTTTGCAGAGTGCCTGGCACATAGCAGACACTTGGGCATTGTATAGAGGTGCTTAGTAGACACTCAATGAATTGAGTATCTCTATTTCTTCTTCAGGTGAAGATTTGGCGTGGCACTACAATTCATCCACAGCACAACAAATTACGACTTGCAGAAAGTTTCCTCCAGAACTTCAAAGTACCATTATGCCTTTATCAGTTCTCCCTTTTTAAATATCTCTGCTGTTTTCCAAAATGCACTTTTAAGAATTTGAATATAATTAAAGTTAGGGTTTTTTTCCTTATATTTATTTCAAGTAAATCTTCCAAATAAGAATGTTTATCATTCTGATAAGGGTCAAAAACACAGGGGGAAAAAAAAGGATGAAGTGTTCTTAGTCTATTTTCAAAAATTTTCAGCATTGAATGGTGTAATGGGAATGGGAATTTAAAGATCTTCCCTGCCCCTTAATAGACCTGGGGGGAGTTTAAAGCTTCCCTGCTGTGAAGACAAACTCTGCCCCCTAGAGCCCAAAGAAAGCTTCCCTGCTGTGAAGATAAACTCTGTCCCCTGATAGACTAACTGTAGTCACATGAAGCCTGTGGTGGGAGGAGTTTGCTGAGGAGAAGCAGAGCCCACAGAAGCTGGTAGAGAGCTAGACAGACAGTTGGGGACAGAGGAGCTCAGGCAAGGAGATAGAGAGTTTTGTGAGTAAATATTGATCTTGTATTGGTTTGTGGGAAGAGGATGGCAAGGCTCTCAGCATTATTATGGCTTCTGAGTATCTTTGTTACTATGATGGAATCACTTACTGGCTTTGGGATTTGGTTTTCTGATGTCTAAATAAATCCTTCAGCTTTATCCTCTATCTGCATATTTTGCAATCGAATGTCATGCGATACTTACAGTCATGGTCTTTATTGTGATCGTGGGTGCTGTAAATATTGCATTGGCACAACAAATGGATAGCACCATTATATCAATGATTCCTTTGACAATGTTATATAAAGCTCATATTCTGATATCAAGCATATTTTAAAACACAAAATTTACAGAGTATATGCTGAGAAATATAATAAAACAAAAACTACCTATGAAGTAGTCAAAAAGATGACTAAAACATTGAGTTATATATGTAAAATAGTAAACAAAAATGAAGAAATAAATAAGTCTTAATTGCTTAGCTAAATATAATAGTCATCAAATACATTAAATATGTATCCAGAACATTCACAGCAAGTCCTGGGTCAAAGCTTTGTTCAATAGCACAATTTCAAAATTTCGTAATACCTGGTTGTTTGCCCCACACCCAACTCTCCACAATCGATTTGGCCCTGTACATAGGCATTGGAGTTTCCTCTTCATCTTTCTTCTCTTTGTCATTTTGATCTTCTTTCTTTGTCCCACTTTGGCATTCCATGGTATCATCTGAGAAATTAAACACAGAAACTATTAAAACTTTAACAAAAAAAATACAACATTCAGCCCAGCTGTGATATATATCTCTAATCTTGAAATGGAAAAATCAAGATAATTGAATTTCATCACACTTAATACAATATTGTAATGCAGGAAAGGCAAAAACAAAAAAAAGGAAAGGTGACAAAAATCACAGTTACAAAATGTGTGCCATATTTGTTTTGATACATGTGTCAACAAGCCAAATCAGTGACCCCCTCTTAATATTAAATCGCTCACGGATTTTTCTTTGAAACATGCTATTCTTCACAATCATTATTCAATCTCCCAGTTCTGAACATTTTTGTCACCCCTGCTTTGGTTTCCTGGGCTTCCTTCAAGTACCAACTATAAAATTCCATCTCAGGCCTCCATTCTGTTGATGAGACTAGTAAGAGAAAATGTTGAAAGAGAGAAAGTTCAGGACAGAGCTTTGTGCACATATGGTATGTGGTACATGCGCGATTAGGAGGTAGAATCCAGCAAAGGACACCAAAAGAGAACAAAAAGAAACCAAGAGAGGGTAGCAAAAAAAAAAAGCTATAGAAGAATAACATTCAAGAGGTGATCAATGGCATCAAATGCTAGAGAGATCAAGAAGGATGAAGTTGTAAATTTAGAGATTATTGTTAACTTCTGAGAAAAAAGTTTCAATTAAATAATGAGGTCAGGCACTAGACTTGCAAAGAGTTGAGAAAGTAGTGAGAAAAAGTAGAGGTTAAATAAGTAGTATAACAGCATTTTCTAAAAGGGAAGAGAGATAACAGGATGATTAGGATATGGAAGAGCCAAATAATGGTTTGTTTATTTTGTATGCATATTTGGGAACTATGGGAACTATGGCTGCTGGCCAGAAGCTCCCAAATCTTACTATTGTTCTCTACAGAAAGCCCTCCTTTTTTAGCAGATGTCTACAGTATACTCACTACTAGTCCATTTCTGAAAATGCTTGGTTAAGTGATACCATTTTGAACTTACTGCTGAAATAGGGCATAAAGACTTCACATCACCAATGATTTGCTGACATTTATTCTCAAATGCATAATTTTTAAACAATGATGACACTCTTTTTTTGGATTAAGACTATACGAAAATAGTGTTTATTGAGCCTGGCAAAAGGATTACTATGTTTGTTTACTCTTGTTTCTAAGACTAATTGTTAAGGCTATTTTTAAAACCTCCTCTAGATGTGCTAAGAGGATACAAGGACTCGAGCCAAGACACGGCAAGGTTCAGAAACACCGTCCATAAACGATAAATTACAAACCCACAAAATGGGGGAGCTGAATTTGACCTCTTGAGTTGTTCCTGGCTGTAAGTATATGACCTTAAAAGAATGATTTTTTTTTAATAATCACATTTTTACTTCTGAGTACAAATCAAGAAATTTTAAATATGCTTGAGGAAATACTAGCTTTTATTTCCTGAGTAAGTAAGGAATTTAACATAATATTAATGTCAAGCTAAAACACTGTGTACCTCAAGCAGACACACAAGGAAAAAACTATAATGAAATCAAAGTTACCAATATATGAGACCAAGTTAAAGTCAAAAAAAGCTTCCATAACATTAATTATAGTTTTTCAACATCTTAAGCAGTTTCAAGATTCAGAATGTACTTTTATCTTGGTATGAACCATCAGAATTGAGAAACACAACCATATGTTGTAATAACCTTTTTAAAAAATCTTTACATCATGAGGTGTAAGGAGCAAAGAAAAAAATGAAAATGAGCTGCAAATTTATAATTTCTTCTAAATAAGCATGAGTCATTTTTCCTACCCCCCCTCATAAACAAACACATTTGTTCTTTTTTATAATAAAAGAACAAAGGATGTTAACTGGAAAAAAGGAAGGCTACCAATGTTACCTAATAGTTATGAATGCCACAAGTTAAAAACAAAGGGGTAATATTTCTTATAAAAGTTCAGTATGCTAATTTAAAAGTTTTTTTAAAACAAATTTCATAATGATGCTGACATAATCACAAAATCACAAACTATTAGAGCTAGAAAAGACCATAGCAATCATGTCATCCAACTAGCTGATTTTTGAGTTGCAAGAATTGAGTCCCAAGAAGTAATGCGACTTGCTTGAGGTCACACAGCTAGTCAGAAGCAAATTGTGACAAAAACCCATATATCCTGATTTCAAGTCCATTATACTTTGCACTACATCAAAATGTCCATGTTGGGACTATCAGTGTATGTCTTAGATGACAAAATAACCAAAGAAGAACGTGTACAGAAACTTCCCAACTTAACAAATATTTACTAATACAAACAGCTGGTTATGCCCCTCTCCAGGCTTCCCAAAGACTAAATATTAATTTATGACCATCCCTAGTACCTCCTTACACATCAACTAATACACTCCCCTTCATACTATTTATGATAAATGAAGTTGCCAGATCAGCTGGTCCATAATTCACAACACCTTCAATCACAGGCAAAATTTAAGAAATAAAAAAATCTTTCTTATGTAATGTTAGTTCTCTTCTGTTTTGTTTCATTACAACTTAGTGCAGCATTTCTACTTTCTTTAAATGCAAACATACAGTATATTTTAGCTACTGAGTTTCAGTATTATGGCATCATGGGTCCTAAATTGGGAACCTTAATAACCATTTGGCTATGTAGTATAGCAGAACAAACCCTGGTAATGAAATTAGAACTCTGGGTTTGAATCCCAGATTCCATACCCAATACAGTATTTACATGATCATGAAAAAGTCACTAACCCTCCCTGAACCTCAGGGGGCACTGCCTCAGACAAACTAAGACCTGGGAAAGACCTTACTTTTAAAAAGGCCAAGGTCACCCACTGCATCCTGGGCCGCTGCTACTGCTCTCCAATGACTCTGGAGGAGAGAATGAGGCTGATGACTTTACAGAGCTCTGCCTCACTTAAATCCCTCTCACCCCCATGATGTCACTGACCCTCTTCAAGAATCAAGGACAAAGGACAACTTGTACGTAGACTGCAGACCCTCCTCCTCGCACTGCCCATCTCACAGAGGTGCTCCCTGAAAGGGTCACACACAAATGTGAGGAGTCACTGTGTTTCTCTGTGAGGCAGGGCGGCCTAGAAGACAGAGGGTCTGCCCGGAGGCTCTAAGACCTGGCTTTAGGCTCTTATCTCAACACATACAGGCTAGGCAGGCACCGAACCTCTCAGTACCCACATTTAAGATCCGATGGGGCCATGTTTGTAAGGCCCTTCACCACAGTGCCCAGGACACAGAAGGGCCATACAAATGCTTATTCCATTTCCCCCCCGCCTCCCCTCCGCACTGTATATTAGATACAAGTTGTAATTTGTATCAGATTGGAATCTCCATACCAAGACTCCCCTATCTGGGTGACATCACATCCAGGGCCTCAACGCAACTCCACTTATCTTCTTTCCCCTCCCAATTAAAAAAAAAGTTTCTATGAGAAAAACAGACTCAGTGCTTCAAACAAACTGAATCAGTCCTAAGATCTAAGGCCAGAAGGAACTGGGAAGGTCATCTAGAAAAACTCCTTCATTTTTTACAGATAAGGAAACTGAGACCTAAAGAGATGATGTGGTTTATTCACAGTCGAGTACTGGAATTCATATCATGACAGCAAGTTCAGCATTCTTCATTGCATCACTCATTCTACCTTCCAATAAACTTCTGGAACATAACTCATTTTCAAACTAGAAAAGGTACCTATTATGCACTGATTGGCTTACTCTGGATAAGCCCTAAAACAACAGTACCAATGTACAGATACACTTACAATAATAGGATCTCACTTAACTAGAATGTTCTGTGAATAAAATGGTCTAAATGATTTTATTTTCCAATCAACTAAGAAAGTTAAGAATAAAATTACTTTTTTTGTTTCAATCCTTGGTGGAAATATTTCTAAATTTTAAAAGAAATAGTTAACATTTATATAAGGCAGATAGGTAGCGTAAGAGAGCACACCAGGTATCAGGAAGATCCGAGTTCAAATCCAGTTTCAAAGGCTTACTAGCTGTGACCTTGGGCAAGTCACTTACCCTCTGTCTGCCCCAGGTTCCTCATCTGTAAAATGGGGATAATAATAGCACCTACCTCCCAGGGTTGTTGTGAGCACCAGATAAGACAATAATTGTAAAGCACTCAGCACATTTAATTTTTACTACTATATATTACAGTTCAAGGTTTGCAAAGCACTTTACAAATATATCACTTTATCCTCATAAAAACCTTAGGAAATAGGTGCTATTATTACCTCTATTTTACCAATGAGGAAACTGAGGCAGAGAAGTTACCAGAGTCACCCTGCAAGTAATAATAATAATAATAATAATAAACTACCACTTCTGTGAGGCTTTAAGATCTGCAATGAGTTTTACACAGATTATCTCATTCAATCCTCACAACCACCCTGAGACTTGGACGCTATTATCCTCTCCGTTTCACAGATGAAGAAACTGAGGCAGACAGTAGTGAAGCGAAGGTCCAGGTCCCAGAGCTCGTAAGTTTCTCAGGCTGAACTTGAACCCAGGCTTTCTTGACTCCCCGTCCAGCTCTCTCTCCACTCTGCCAAAAACAGCCAATAAAAAGCACACTGAAGATTTCAAATGCTAGAGACATGAAAGGGATGTGCGGGGGTGTTGTTTATCCATTTATGTATACGTGGATTCAAACTCTACTCTCTCCAGAATGTTACTCTCATTTTAAAAGGTTCTTGTTGGTATTTTTTAATCTCTTATATAAGACTGTTGGCTACCATTTGCCTTTTCCTAAAAATACATCATAGAATAAATTACACCTGACAGTTCCAATTAAATGTGGTTCCAGATGACACTTTTTGCTTTTACTGTTAATCTTAGTATAAAAAGGAAACTGACTGGAATTAAGACCTTGAAATTGTGAGATTTTATATTAGAGAAAAGCAAAAAATAGTCAGACGGATTCCCCTTGAACCTATTGCCTTACAAACACATACATAAACACACTTCTTTCTCGAGACACCATATTATCCTGGTCTCATTTTATGAGGTTATGGAAATTATTTTAACAGCTATGACAACCTCACAAATAACTAAGAATAGATTAATTTTGGCAGAAGTCTATTTATAGATTTAACAATAAGAGATTATGTTCCTTTTTTATGTTCAGTTAAATCAATGAAAGACAAAGATGGGATAAAAGGAGAAATGGGTGAAGAGAAAAGCACTGGATAGGTAACAAATACAGTTATCAGTGTTGAGTGGGAAGGGACGGTAATCACCCGGACTGATTCACCTAGGAAAAATTATAACGTGGATATAATAAACCACTCTCAAAACTAGATGATCATCAAATTGTAAAGTAAACCATTTTTGTGCTGAGCTTGTACAATATCACTGTTCTTTAGGAAAATGTGTATGGTCTCTTCCTAGGCTTATACTACTAATAAGCATCTGGTCCAAACCTTCTCTCCACCACTCTCTACTATGCGCCCAGGAGACCTCACTTCTGACTTTGCTGAGAAAATAATCATGAAAAATCTCATCTTCTCTATTTCACATTTCAAAATCTCTACATCTTCAACCATCATTTCTTCTCTTGCTCCAATCTAAGGAAAACATGGTTTTTCTTGCCCAGACCAATTCCTGAACTCACTGACTCCAGGAAAATGACCCTTTGATCACTCCTCTCACCTTTAACCTCAACTTTATCAGAACTCATCAACTTTTTCTCAAAACCATCCCTCTTCCAAATTTCACCATTTCTACTCCAGACTTCACCATCCTTCCAGTCCCCCAGCTTTATAATTACATCCTCAACTCTTCCCTCTCCCTCACCCATATAACCAATGAGTTGCCAAATCTCCCTTTCGTAAGTGAACACTAAATAAAAGAGCCCCCACAAATGTACTCCTCTGCTCCTTCCCCTTCTCAATCCCTTGCCATCTAGCTTCCGACTCAAGCACTGAAACTGCCCTTACCAAAGACACCGATCAATTCCTACGAGTAAATCTAATGACCATTTCCAAGCCTTCATCCCTCTAGCTTTTAACCAGTAGGCCACTACCCTGGATCCTCTCCCTTCTCTTGGTTCCCATGGTTGCTCTCTCCTATTTCTCCCTCCTACTTGTCTGACTAATTCTTCTCAATCTCCTCTGCTGAATCATCATGGCTCTATATACTGGGTGTACAACTCTCTATATCTGCTTTTCCTTAACCATTTTATCAGTTCCTATTGTCTCAAATCTCTATGTCCAACTTTAATTTCTCTCCTGAACTCCAGCTCTGCACCACCCTTTGCACACTATTAACATCTCAAACTCAATATGTCAAGAAGAATCCATCATCTCCAATAAACCCATCTCTCCCTGTCCCTCCTCCAAATTTCCCAATTTCTAATAAGAGCACCATCATGCTTCCACTTGGCTTGAAATCTCAGTCATCTATGATTCACCCCTTTCTCTCACCCCTCAAAGCCGTTCTGGCTCCCACCTATCTTTCTAGACTTGTTTTATATTACTCTCTTTCATAAGGTCAATGCTGTAATCAAACTAACCTACTATTCTCTAAACTTGACCTCTGCTCTCTGCAACTTCAGAGGTCAGGCCTGCAATGCACTACCTCCTCACTTCTACTTCTAGCTTCTTCTTTCAAGGCCAAACTCAGAAGCCACTACTTGCAGAAAGTCGTTCTTGATCCCTTCCTACCCTAAGTCCTCCACTTGTTAAGAGCTCTCTCCCTCCTCAAATTATCTTGTGTGCGTGCGTGCGTGCGTGTGGGTGTGTGTGTGTGGGTGTGTGTGTGTGTGAGAGTGTTGTCTTCCCAGCAGGACATAATCTCTTTAAGGGATTATTTCATCCCCAGGGCCCTGCACGTTAGTACTTAAATATTTGCTATACTAAATTGAAGGTCCTCTGAACCTTGCTAATAATCTAAGGAACCACAGGAAACAAAAGAAATGACAACATATAAATTATGGTATGGAAAATGCTGCAGGATACAGAACTAAAACTCTCATGGCAAAGGAAGCACATACAAGTAAGTCAAGATGGATTCAACAAAATGTTGAAAACTAGCATCAGGGTAAAAAGAAGATGAATGCAACAGATACTGAGAGTTCTATTGCCTGAAGAGAATATTAAGTGATGTGCAGTGATGATGAAAATTTACTTAGTAGGGGGATCTAGGTAGCAATATTTCACACAAGGCACAACCTAATTTTAGTAACAACAACAAAAAAAAACATTTCAACTGGCATGAGCATAAATATCAGCTTTAATCTGGCCACACAATGGCAGGAACCTCTCCCACTAATGTTAGACAAGGCGATTTTTTTAAAGATGTCAATATCAAAATTTTCATATATTTGACAAGTCTATCAAGTCTTTTTGGAGTCAGAATCAAAACTGCAAGAAGTCTAGTTTAAAATTTAGTGTTATGCT
>CM053580.1:203679307-203692114 GCA_028627135.1 Pseudochirops cupreus | reverse complement strand
ACAAAGGCCAACATCTTTGGTATGTAAACCTCTCCCAGTTTTATGCCCCAATCCATGTAGAGTATCATTAAACAAGTTTTCTTCTGTTATCATTTCTGTCAAAGAATAGTAAATAATTTTAATGTATGCAAGGGAAACACTTTGAAGATAAGCCTTTGAAGAGTTTTTTTTAATGGACCAAATCAAATACTGGGGGTTTTCTAATAGTTAACAAGCAATAAGCACACTAGTATCTCAGAACCCTTACATTTTTCAGTCAACTGTGTGATGATAAAGATATAAGGTACTATGGAATGTCACTTGTGAAAACCTGCATGTTCCCTACAAGTATTCACATAATTGATGTCCTCCACATATGAAAAGATTCATATAAAATATGTTATATAGGTGGAAAGAGTTATCAAGATTCCTCTAAGTTGTCTTTTTTTTTTTTAATAAGGTTCAACCTTTTTCTTCCTGAAAAGATACTTGGTCTACTCCAGCCATGTAACACAAGGAGTACGAGCCTTGCTTTGACCATAATAGAGAAGTTCCCTTCCTCTGGGGCAGAGGTATCAGACCCAAGGATCCTGTTCCCAGCCCTGGTCAATGATTCCTGGACCTAAGGGAATCCTTGCCACTCTAAAACAGTGCAAAGCTTTGACTCTCAGTCCTTGCCCTGAGACACAGGCTTTAGACTCCCTTGCTTTCTCTGGTAAGGACAGGAAGTCTTACCCATAAAGGGCTGTCAAGACATCTAATTCCAAACCTGGTCAGAGACTCATGGACCTAAGGGGAAATAGAAGAGTCCCCCTACTGCTGAGGCATGGGGTTTAGGTGCACCTGCCAAGGTTCCTAGTCACAGCCCGGCTCAGTGATTTCTCAATCTGTAAGGAAAGGGGATTCTCTACCTGAAGCCCAAGGTTGAGTGAAAACAAAGTGTGGCACCTAGGCTTCCCCATTCCACCTTGTCCACTGAGACGCAACAAGGTCTACTGGCAAGCAATCTCAGCTTTGGTGAGCAGATCATGAGCAAAAGGGAGGTATCAGTGATCAGTTTGACCTATTATCTGTCTAGGTGGTTTGGTTGAATTCTAACAGGAAGGGACAATTCCAAGAATCAGAAGAGGTTTTATTAGCAGCGCAGTGACACTCACTACTAGTAGAGGCCAGCAGTGAATGCAAAGAAGGTCCAATAGCCAGCAGTGAAACCTCTAAAATGGAACAGGAAAGGGAAGAGAGGGAGAAATATCCTGGGAGGGTTGGGAAGACAGGGAGTTGTTGAGTAATACCTATAAGATGGAAGAGTTAATCTCTGGGCATCGATCAAGGGTGGGAAACATCCATGTTGTCAAGAGATTGGCAACAATTGCCCCAATGATTAGAGACTGAGTGGGGGTTTTTTGGGGCATTCTCCCACCTATTAGGACAGGGATAGAGTGTGTTTCTCCTAAGCCTCTAAGTGGGCATGGGTTGTTCCCCCCAAGCCTCTGAACAGTGGGAGAACTTATCTCTAGATGCAGGGTAGGTGCTAACTTCAGACCATCCCCCCAGTGACAACCTTATGCCAAGGATCAGGGGAAGGGATGGCAGCTTATCATAATAAACAGTGAGAGGAGACCAAGGCATGGGGGTAAGAGTCAGCAAACCAGCTAGTAAATTTCCAAAGCAAAGTAAAACTGTGTCACAAGTCAAAGTTAAAAGACAGGCCCCTGGTGACAAAATGGAGCTTAAGAAACATCATAGGAAAGCACAGCAAAACATTCCCACTACAAGCTATTTTTCCCATCTTTGTTTTCTTCAATGCACTCTTCACTTCCTCAAGAACCACATCTAGGACAACTGTTCAGATTCCAAACGTGGTGAGAAGTACAGTCTCCAGTCACTTTTTTCCCAAAGAAAGTACTCACGAGGCTTGTGTCTGTACTCTATGAGCCTTTGGCCTCTCTTATTCCTTACTTTTGAACAATATTTTCCTACATATTTTTGCTATTCTAGATACCCATGTACCCTCTGTGCTGAAGTCACTGAGTATATACGTTGATTCAATAGGAAAGGAGTACTTAGTCCAGATCTTTGCAGAATTTCTCTATCTCTTCAGTCAGTACAATAAATGTTGGCATACAGGCTTCAATTACTTTCATAAGGAATCTTTTGCAAATACTTTTATAAAGCACTGCAATACAGGGTAAGCAAACATCACATAAAGTAATGTTCCCTGTGGTCTTCAGATGCATATTAAAGCAAGCTTTACCACCTCCTTTAAATGCCTCTCTTAAAACAAAGCTAGCAGTCATGTGTCCATTTAGCGCCTTCTGTTTTCTGCTAGGTGGTGTAGTAGGTAGAGTGCTGGGCCTAGAATGAGGAAGATATATCTTCCTGAGTTCAAATCCGGCCTCAGACAGACACTGCCTGTATGACCCTGGCCAAGTCACTTGATCCTGTTTGCCTCGGTTTCCTCATCTGCAATATGAGCTGGAAAAGGCAAAGGCAAACCACTCCCATATCTCTGCCAAGAAAACCCCAAATGGGTCAAGAAGAGTCAGACATGACTGAAATGACTGAACAGCAACATTACAAACCAGGCACTGTTGTGGGTGCTGAGGATTGTGAAAAATGACTATTAATAACCAACATCTCGGGGAGGTTTAGAGCTTCCCCCTCCCCCACTCTCCTAACCCTGGTCAACCCCCCCCACCCCCTCCAAAGCAGGGCAGCCCAGCGTCCCGCTCAAGCCCAGGTGGAGACAGACTCTTCCGTCTAGCTAGCCCAAAGTGGGGTGGTCTGGTAAAGCTGGGGGTGGTCTGCATGAAGGTATTTTCTCTAGAGAAATAAACAACCTAACAAACTGTCTCTGAAGGTCGACAGGATACAAAAAAAATAATTCCTGGCCTTTCCTGGAGGAAAGATTATGTAACACACAAGAAGTAAAATGAATACAAAATGTACTCAAACTAACTCCTAGCACAGGCACTAGCGTCTGAAGAGAATCAGAAAGCTGGCACTCAGGTTCAGCCTGAAAGGAGGTTTGGAGTCCGTGAGGCACAGGGAAGTATTGCTGGGGGGAGGGAAGGCAGTATGGCTGAAATGACAGCTTTTGCAATAGTACAGACATGGCAAAGAAAATTCCATGTATAGAGAATGGCAAGTAAATGCTCTGAGGTTTTCCCAACAACTCTTCTCTTCAACTCTTTCTTGTTTCCCTGATCCACACCTGGAAAAAATATCAGGCACATTCAAACCCCTGAACACAAATGTCATTTCTCTACCTGCTGTCTTTCTGGATCCTATCCTGCCTAGCAGCTTTAAAAGCTGAGCCTGTAGCAGGGAGGGAAACAATTTTTTTTCCCCTTCTAGTCCATTAGAGTTCCAGAAGAGGTGATGATGTCAACTGAAAATAAACCAGTGGGTTTTCATGAGTAGTGAGAACTGTAAAGAACTGCTAAAGTATTATTTCCAAAGCAGATTATAAATAGAATAAGATGAATGACACTTAAAATTCTCTCAAATATCAGTTTTTTCCAAGGAATACAAATATGTATCTTCTCTGCCTTTGACTGTCCTGGTTTTTGTATTTTCTCTGTCATCAATATCTCCAGATGTTCTCCTTCACCTCCCCTGTCCTCACCTCCTCTAACACACACACAAGAGATTTTAAATGAAATAAGATAATTTCTATCTGGAAGATGCTTTAAAACCTAACTGTAACCTCTTCATTTTAGAGAGATAAGGAAATTTAGGACCAGAAAAGCTAAGTAACTTCTAAGATTAAAGATTTAGTGCTAGGAGGAACTTATTGGTAGCATGTGACAAAGGCAAGATCTGACTGCAGCTCCTTTGACTTCAAAGCCAATGTGTTCATTAACACTGCATGGCAGGACGGCATGTTTGGTGCAAAGTCGGCATGCTGGGTGTTCAGAACCAAGGCTGCAGTGAAATTACTTGATACAACACAGGCAAGTGCTGCCAGAAACACCTTGGGTTCATCATATGTTTGATTTTTAATTCATTTTTGGTCGTTGGGCATTAAGAAATCTTTTACTGTTGCCAAATTTTCCACAACCCCACATGGAGTGGCAACCCACAGTTTAAGAAGTGAGGGGTCTATACTAAGACAAAAAATAAATCGAGATTTGCATCAGTGGAGTTGAAATAGAAATCAGAAATCCTCAAGCAGGGAAATAAGTACTACTTGACATTGTTACAACTATTTCCTCGGTCTATCAATTCTTTAGTTAGGATATCTTATTTATTGCCATCACCGGAGAACTTCAAAAGGCTGATTTAAATCACAAAAGAGTAACATTCTAACTAATAAGTTTCTACAAGAAAAATCAACTCTACCAACCAAGATGAAGTGGGATTTTTGCCCCCTTGTGTCACCTATGCTTGGGCAGCGAGGGGACAGAGTGGAGAGGGTACTGGGCCTTTTCTTCAAGACCTGAATTCAAATACTACCTCAGACACTTACAAGCTACATAACCTTGGACAAGTCATTTAACCTCTGCTGCCTCAGTTTCTTTAACTTTAAAATAAGGAAAATAATAGAGTTTACCTCCCAGGGATACTGTGAGGTCCAAATGAGATATTACACATAAAGCACTTAACATACTGCCTTGCACACAGTGGGAACTACAAAAAAATAGTTATGATAATGATGATGATGATATAGTTCAGCCATACTGAACTCTACATCATGAAGAAAATCACCTAAGTCTCAGTTTTTTTCTCCTACTTTTCTACTTTCACTTTGACTCAGTTTCTCAGAAAGTACCATATCTCAGAAAGTACTATGAAAGTAGAATAAAAATAAAACTTCCACAATTTTTTTTTCCTTTGGAGAGGGCAAGGCAGGGCAATTGGGGTTAAGTGACTTGCCCAAGGTCACACAGCTAGTAAATGTTACATGTCTGAGGTTGGATTTGAACTCAGATCCTCCTGACTCCAGAGCCGGTGCTCTATTCACTGCGCCACCTAGCTGCCCCCACAGTTCTTATCAAGAAAAAAAAAGTCAAACAAGCTTGTCTATCAACTTGTATAGATTGATGCTCAAAAAATTTAGTATCCTTCAAAATAAATTCTCCAAGCAGCCTTCAAGACTTCTGAAATGAAGTCTTCCCAAACAAAATATTTCAACACAACTAGTCTGCCTATGTACAGAATTCACAGAAAAGCTACCAACAGGCAAAAGAAGGTAACTAAGCTATTTTTGCAGCATAAAACAAGATTCTTTTCCTTGTGCTTTTACAGTCAAAAATATTCACACAACTATTATGTTTATGGTTTAACAGGTAGGATACTGGCCTTGGAGTAAGGAAGACTGGTTCAAATATTAAGCTGCTGTGTATTTGTTGTCTACTAAAGGAAATGCTGGTATCAAAAGGATAGATGGGGGTATCATTTGCAGGTAGGAGGGCTGTCCCTGGTCTCCTGAGAATTCTGCTTTCCCTCCTCTCTATGCTGTTAATGCCAAATATGCTTCTTTCTACATTCACAGGTATGGTTTCATATTCTCAGACTCTGTTATTTTCAGACAGAGATATATAGATACTTATATGACATGCTATGAACAAATTATTTCAGTCCTAAGACTTATGGGAATCCTGTCCATCAGAGTAAAAGGCCCTAAAATTGTATCAGTACTGAAGAAACCTGGAGCTATAAAGAACAAGTCAGTGAGGAACTAACTGAAGTGGAGTGAAAAAACAGTAAATCCAACAAGTGGCCACAAATACATGTCCAACACTGTTATAAGCTTACTTTTCTGGTGACTTGTGGCCCCAAGTTATGCTCTTGTTTACACTACAACTTCCTAGTAATGTCATTTTGGTTTCCTTACTCAGAAGTGTTTTATGAGTACCCACAGCTGGGTGGCAATCTTTCCACCAAATTCCTCAGTCCAAGTTTAGATCCCAGGCTGCTCTGTTATACCCTGTGGTGTCAGCAGTTCTCCTGGCCATCTCCTAACTCTATTAAGAACACCACCCTATGTCTGGCTCTCACTTCAAGTTAGTATTCAAACATTGCTGACTCTAGAAAGAACACTAAAGTGCTCAGAATTCGTGTAGAGGAAGGCTAGTTTCTGGAATATAAACTGCAGCTGAGGAAAGGAATGCGATAGCAATGTGAGATTTAATTAATGATTCATATACTCATACCTGGTCATATTCTACACATCTGACCCCCTATAGGTCATCATCTGAACCCTATTCCTATCCACTCCTACCTGTGTCTTTATTCCCATCTCCTTCAACCCACCAAACCCAAAGTCCCAATCAAAATTACACACCCCTTCCACTGTGCCCTCCAGAATGCCTGCTCCATAGCCAACAAACTTGCTTTCACCTTAAATCTTGTCATAGCCCACTCCTTCCATCTTCTGATAATCACTGAGACCTGACTCCCCCATGACACAGCCTCATCAGCCATTCTTCCCAGTACCGGCTACACCTTCACTCCTCCTCAGTTCACTGGTTGAGGTGGAGCAATTGCAATATCCCTAGCTCCTCAATGACAATTCCATGTTCTCTCCCTTCATCTATGGCTTAGTAAACTCCCCTATTCTGCAGTCCATTTAATCCACATCTTCTACCCAATCAACATCCTGGTAGCTGTTGTCTACCAGCCTCCAGGACCCTCTCTCTCCTTGCTCAGAGATCAGTACCTGGCTGGCAATCTTTCTCTCTTCCCCAACTCATGCCCTCACACTAAGGGACTTCGATATACATACTGACATGCTCAAACACCCTAACGTCCCAGTTTCTCAACTACTCACTTCCCTCGACCTACTCCACCCACCACCCCACTTCAGTTACGCACAATGATCATCATACCCTTGATACTGCCATCACCTACTCCACCTTCAGGAAAGTCGGAAATTCCCTCATCTGATCACATTCCATTGGTTTTCCACCTCTCCCAAGCCTTCCCAGCCTAAACCCTACTCTTCATAAACTTCATGACCTCTAATCCCTTGACTCTATTTTCTCTCCTCTCAGTCTCTTAACTCCCTACAATCTGGAAACTACTCTGTCCAAAGTTACCAAAGAGTTTCTAACTGCCAGATCTAATAGTCTTTTTTCTCAATACGCATCCTTATTGACCTCTCTACAGCATTTCATACTGTCATTCTCTCCTGGTTCTCCTCAGTGCTCCCCCAGGCTATCACCTTAGCACCAGCCAATTCTCTCCTTTCCCATCTTGACCTCAGGCTCAAGCTGAATCAGTTCAACTCTACACTGTCCTCTTCTCAGGTCCCTGAATCCCTTTGTCACATCAACAATTGTGTCTTACCAAGTTTCAGATTTGGATCACTCCCACTATCCTCTGCCTACACTCCTACAAAAATGCTTGTTGAACGAAGGTAGAGAAGAAAATCGTGCAATTTTTCTGATTGGGTCCACTACAGATTTGTTACACAACCTCAACTGGACTCTCACTGTTGCTAGGCAGTCCTTCTATACCTCCTTTATCAACTCACTATCCCACGCTCCACAGAAGCTCTTCCAAACATTTTCATCTCTCCTCAAACTTCCTATGGCTCTGTCACCTCCCACTCCCTCACCTTGCCTCATAAATTACTGAAAAAATTGAGCCCATTCACCTGGAGCTCCCTCTTCTCCTCTCCTCCCCATCTTCTATCAATGAGATACCTTCTGCCACTGTTTCCTCCTTCACTCCAGTCTCAGAAAAAAACGTGGCACAAGCCAAACTCTTCTACATGTACCAGGGATCCCATCTTCTCCAGTAGATTGTAGCCTCTGTCATTCTCATTCTCTCACTCACCTCTCTCTCTCTCTCTCTCTAATGAATCCTTCCCTACTGCCACAAACATACTCATGTCTCCCCCCTCCTCAAAAAACCCTCACTTGATCTTTCCATTCCTGCTATCATCCTTTATTTCCTCTGCCTTTTGTGGCTACACACCTTAAGAAAACAATCTACAATATGTGCATCCACGTCCTCTCCTCTCACTCCCTTCTTAACTCCCTGTGATCTGCCTTCTGATTTCAACCAAAACTGCTCCCTCCCAAATTGCCAATGATCTCCTAATTGCCAAATACAATGGCGTTTTTTCAACAATCATCCTTCTTGACCTTTCTGCAACCTCTGACACTGTCAATTACTCTTCCTGATACTCTCTTTTCCTTAGGTTTATAGTACACCATACTCTCCTCCCATCGATTTGACCACTCTTGGCTGGATCCTCAACCAGATTACACCCTCTAAATTGAGGTGTCCCAAAGGGTTCAGTCCTAGCCTTCTTCTCTTCTCCCGCTCTCCCACTGTACTCAGTGATCTCATCAGCTCCCACTGATTGATACCATCTCTATACTGATGATTCTCAAATTTACCCTATCCTGCCCTAACCTCTCTGCTGGCCTTTGATCTCGCATCTCCAACTCCTTTTAAACATCTCAAACTAGATGTCCAATAGGCATCTTAAACTCAACATGTACAAAACTGAACTCATTATTTTTTCCCCTAAGCCATCCCCTGCCTTCCTAATTACTCTCAAGGACACCACCACCTTCCCAGTCCCCCAGATTCACAACCTAGATGTAATCCTCCCCTCCTCACTATCTCTCACCCTCCCCCCATCTGTATCCCCCATCAAATGTAATATTTCCAAGGACGGTCAGTATTTGCAGTATCTCTGGAATATGCCCCTGCTGATACCATTATCCTGGTGCAAGCCCTCCTCACTTCACACCTCGTCTATTAGAAGAGCCTGTCTGTTGGTTGGCCTGCCACAAGTCTCTTCCCCACCGCGCCACTCCATTCTCCATTCCCCCACCAAACTGGTTTTCCTCAAGCACTAGTCCTCTGACCACATCACTCCCCCTACTCTCCTCCACTCGGTAAGTTCTGGCTGCTCCAAAAGTCTCTGCTGTTGCAAGTCCTTCATAACTTCCACCTTTCCAGTCTTCTTACACCTTATGCCACTCCCCGCCACATATTCTTTGATTCAGTGACAGAGGCACTCTGACTGTTCCACAAAAAAAGATACTTTATTTCTAAGCTCTAGGAATCTTCTCTGGCTGTGCCCCATGCCTAGAACATTCTCCCTCCTGATCTCCACCGCCTGGCTTCCAGCGCCAGTTAAATCCCACCCTCTATAGGAAACATTTCCCAATCTCTCTTAATTCTAGTGCCCTCCTTTTGTTAATCACTTCCTATTTATCCTGTATATGGCTTATTTGTGCATATCTGTATATGTGTCCCTGATAGACAGTGAGAACAGGGACACTTTTTTTGCCTTTCTTTGTATCCCTCGTGCTTAGCACAGTGCCTGGCAGATAACAGGTGTTTAATAAATGCTTAGTGACTGCTGACCAAAAATTACAGACTGTGGTTCAATGTTGTTGGTTCTCTTAGTGTTGTGAATTGCAGTTAGTTACTACAAATGAAGTCGTTGTATATTAACCCACCAGTTCTCTAAATCGGTCTAGTATATCCCATGTGTGATTTCAAAGGAAGGAAAATCACATAAATTTATCTCAGGGGAAGGTGAAAACAGAGTAAATGCTCATACATCTCAGGAAAGATTTTCAAGCTTGACACAAATTTCTGAAGGAGTCAGTAGAAGATGTGCTTAGAAACAACAATGACCCAAGAGTGGAGATCTACGCAAGAAACATTACTAATTGTGCCCCTGGGAAAAAAAGACACACTGGGTATTTTCCAAATGCCTAATTACTTGTATTTTTTCTTACTACTAGCAATTATATCACCACTATAAAAATACAGTATTAGCATTTTCAGATTAATCTATATGAGAACACGGGTCAGTTTTGGGTTTGTTTCTGCTTCTGTTTGCGGTGAGGGAGGGGATTAGTAAAACAAGCCAGGCCACACCCAAATACCCCACCCCACCAAGGGTGGAAAGCTCTTGTATTAGGAGCCCACGACCCAGAGGGGAAAAATGGCCACGTCATCAAGGGCCATATAAACAAAAAGCACCTTAATTTAATTACATTTAAGGTTTTTTAAAACTAAAGGAAAATGAATATAAAATGCTATTCACTGAATACAAACAATTTCATTCCTTTTTTTATCATCAAGTGAAAAAGAGTCAGAGAAAATTAAAGGAAGATGGTTACCATCTCTGTATTTGACAAAACCCTGAGAAAAATCTACCACTGCTGCTGTTGAGGAACAATACATTTTTAATCTAATTAGACCTTCCTAGAATCCGTTTCTAAAGGTCTTTTAATTCATATTGAAAATTCAGAAATACTAACATTCTTCAAATCTTCTCATTCTCAAAAGTGAATAACCCTAACCTGCTATTTTAGGTAGTAAGTTGTTGCATCTCATTTCACAAAAAGAATGATCCATTTTCAGACGACAATAATATCTCTATCTTGTTCATTTTTAGAATGTTGAAGATGATGACCTTAGCAAATAACAAGCTCTCTAGCCCTCATTTTCTTCATCAGACGAAATCCCTTCCAGCTCATAAAATCCTACATTTATACCGTAAATCCTCTAGCATTATCTCAACTGCAAGAATAAATGAAATCACGTCTTGGTACTGGCATAGGGGCCAGATAAAATTAAACCAAAGGGCAGATCCAGGCTACATGTCGGAGATAGCTCCTACCCCTACTCCACAGAGAGCAACACAGAAAACTACCTACTAAATGTTGGTATACCAATTATTATTTCTATACAAACAAAATTAAAAGACATGAATAGTTTTAAGAAAAACCAAGATATATATATATTTTAACATCCTTGAGATGAAAAAATTATCTTAAACTTAATCTGTGATGGCAGACATTATGAAAAGGCCCCCAAATGGCAAGAAAATGATTTCTCAAAGAGAAAATACTCATATTTGCCAGGAAATGCTTCTATTTATTATACTAACTATTACTTCACACTGGATATTTGTATTCAACATGTCACCGACAAATGAAAAATCTGACTGCCCAAGATTTAAGGTCAAATATTCATATTCTATTACATGCTACATAATTTTAGGAACATATAATGAATACACCAGAAAAGACTGTAGAAACTAGAAAATAAGAGAAATACCTTTTCGAGGAGGTAGCTCTCCATTCTGTATTAGTTCTGTCCCGGGGTATACTATTTCTCCATCTTTGACCATTTCATTCCATAGGCCACAGAGTCCATCTCTTGTGAAAGCAAGCTAACAAAAAAGAAAAAGAAAAATATATTATAATTGACCTTAATCTATGAATTCTTACTTAATAACCCTTTTACAAAATCTAATTTTCCATTTATATTTCATTCAACAAACATGTGAATTATACATTTACACACAACAAAGATGCTGTTCCTTAATCAACAGAGAAATACTGTTCTTTTTATACAATCATTATGCCCAAGAAATTATTTTCTGCAGGAAATTACAATGTAGTTAGAAGGTTAAAGTACAATATATATAAGCAATTATAATACAGTCTTACAGGTCTACAAAGGAAGAAAAAAAACCCTTTGGGGCTAAGGTAACTAGCAAAAGATGAGTTCCAGAAAAGACACAGAATGAAATAAAAAAAGACTAAGCATTTAAAGTAGAGTTGAAGTTTATAACAAAAAGAATGGATGAGTGACACTAGTGGGAAATTAAAGGAATAAAAGAATAATGTCATCAATTTGGAACAGGTCAGTATTAACTCAGCTCAGGCTTGTCCTCATTAGTGTCAAGTTTCTATAAAAGTTTCTAATGGGCATAAAATGTAACTTAAATTTTCTTTATAAACTTTCTTCATACAGGATACAGACAATAGTACTAGTTATAACTAATTAAAAACTTATCACTTCTCATTGTAGTTTATTTTCCTATTTCCATATAGCTCAATAATTTAACTTTATTATATAAGATTTGTTGCTGATGGACTAGAATGAAGCTCCTTTCTATATTCAACTGAATAACTATATTCCTTCAAAATGTATAGAATCTTGAAAACGGGTCTATAATCTATTTACTCGAGTTAATATTCCAGTATAGCTCCCTCCTACATGCAGGTTAGGATAGTTTTTCATTAAAAAAAACCAAACACTACTCTTTAAGACTTGGTTGGAAAATAAAATAAAATAAATTTAAAAATTTTTAAAAGACTTGGTTGGTTCAGAATCTTAAGTTCTAAGAGAACTGAGAGACTTCCCCATTGCCTGAGCATCAAGGAGGTACGAGGAGTTGAAGGAGTGGTGCAGGGAAGAGGATGGGAAAGGGGTGTCTTGGAAGTCTGGCTGGTAGATCAGGTAACATAAGCTTCCCTTAGTTGAAGCAACTCAAAGCGTCCTCAATGCTTCTCCTTATTAAATATCCTTCTCTGGCTATGGATAATTAAATCTCCTTTGTTAACTGTTAATGACTTAAAGAGTATCTCATTTTCTTCCAATATCAAACCTATACTATTGAGGAGAATGGCCTGAGTCAGAACAAAGGATAACCAGCACCCTTACCTCTACAGAAAGCAATGTAAATTACAAGAACATGTCAACACATAGAATTTTTGTGCCATGTAACTTGCTACGATATAAATTTCATGTATATAATTTAAAAATCATATTTACAGAATTATGTCTCCTATGCCCATCAACTGGGGAATGCCTAACAAGTCGTGGTATGTGAATGTAACGGAATACTATCGTGCTATAAGAAGTGGGGAGGAGACAGCCTTCATATTCACCTGGAGAGGCCTATACGGACTGATGCTGAGTGAGAAGGGCAGAGCCAGGAGAAACGTGCACACAGTCACAGACACATCGTATGTGTGACAACTCTGATAAACTGGCCTCTTCTCAGCAACGCACAGCTACAAGACACCTCTACAAGTCTCAGGATGGAAG
>CM053580.1:203654770-203679207 GCA_028627135.1 Pseudochirops cupreus | reverse complement strand
CAGATCCTATACTTGATTGCATGCCTCCATGGGGGGGGGGGGGGCGGGAGGAGAGAAAATCTGAAACTCAAGAGATTATGGAATTGAATCTTGTAAAGTGAAAGTAAATAAACAAATCAAATTTAAAAAAAAAAAGAATTATGCCTCCTAGAATCTACTCAAATGCATAGCCAAGATGAGAGAAGGTAATTCAGCAGTCCTTCAACTATTAAATTCACAGCATAATTTTATGTAGTATTCCAGATACCTAAGAATTAGAAAAACAGGATATTGACTGGGCTAACAAAATACTTCCCATTAAGCATATTGGGAACATGGCAGATACATTCCTAAATACAGCAGATGCATTCCTAAAAATGTTGTATACATTGACTTTTTCTAAACTAACATTTTAAGCGCACTAGAGAAGTTCACTATTTAAGTGAACCCTTATACAATAAATTATTTTATAAAGTGAATTTATCATGTCTAAGTTTTTAAAGATTCTTTGCAATTTCCTTAAGAGAACCCAGCCCATTGTCTTCCTTTTAAATTCTGGGCCCAACTAACTTTCCATTGGTAATGTCTAAATCTATATACAATGAGCTCTATAGCTTGTCCATTTAAATCATGGGTCTTTTAACTTTTTTTGTCATGTACCCCTGTGATAAACCAATGGAGCCTATAAACAAACCCTTTCTCAGAATGATGATTTTTTAAATTCATAATTAAGGGAAATGAAAATTTTTAGAGGTAAGTAAAAATAGAAATGTATTTTTTCCCATCCAAATTCATAAAGCCCCTGAAATCTATCCATGGAACCCTGAACTCTAGGCCACAAATTCCTAACTTAATTTTTGTAATAATCTGGACAACAGGAATTTTTCATCTACATGTTTTACTTTTAAGTTTTTCCTCAATTTATAGGGGTGGCCAAACTCATTTGTGTGATTAATTGTCTCTAAGAAGCTGTGCAATGTTTTGGAGCTTGAAGCAACCAGTATAATGTCATCTGCAAAAAAGAAGTATCTAAAGGGATTCACCTTCCAGAGAGAATCCCTCTCCAATTTATACTCTGCACCATATCTCCATCATAAAGACCTCTGGTGAACACACACATCTCCTCCTTCATGTCTCATCTGATGTTAATCAGAGGATTGTCTCCTCCCAGAAAAAAAGGTCCATCTTTTTAATATCAATGTTCTACCACTGTTAATCTATGCCCTCAAAAACAAGAATCGAAGAAAGCACTGGAGAGGTACATGGCAGGCATAAGCAGACTGCAACTACAAAACTTTAAAGAAGCTTCCTCATGAATCACATTAAGGAAACGCATATCCAAAAAAAGACGTGTCAAGAGAGAAGGATGAGAGATGGAAAGCCCTTGTGCCCCACTGTTCTTTGCCACAAGAAAAGGCAAGTGAACTCTCCAAACTGAGGAGGACGCAAATAAAGACTGCACAGGACAGGTCCTCATCAACAGATTGCTACCAACCACAACAGAGGGAACAACCACATCTATGAAATCACAGATTCACGTGAGCAGATTTCTTCAAAACAAATATGTGTAAAAGAAGGGAAGGGAATAAGAATACATTAAGTGTCTTAAGTGCTTTGCAAATATTATCTCATTTGGTCCTCAAAATATATTAACACAAGTTATGAGTGCAAAAATAAGACTAAATGAAGAAACTGAGTGAGAATAAATCAGAATCTGAAGATACTGATGAAGGAAGACTTCCTAAAGGTGATTCTTAAGCCAAAATTTGGAAGAATGAAATAGAAAGAGATTGGCAAAAGGAAAAGCATTCACTATGGAGAAGTACAGTCAAAAGTACAATGATGAGAGGCATTCCTAATCAGAATGTGGTAAAGACAGAAGGTTCATTATTATCAATATGATTTGACATAATGCTAGAGATGATAGCTCTAGCATTAAGAAAAAGAAATTGAGGAAACATTCATAGGCAAAGTGGAAATAAAACTATCACCTTTTTGCAGATAATATGATCACTGAATTACAGAATACTACATGGTCAACTAAAAATTAACTGAAACAATTAAAAACCAGCAAAGTTGCATAATGGAAAATAAATCATCATCATTTCTGTATACTGAAAAGAACTCAGGAAGAAGATACAGAGAAATTTTATTCAAAATAATTACAAAATGTATGAAATATCTGACAATAGTACATCTACCGAGACAAACATAGGAACTACATGAATACAACTAGAAGGTACTCTTTACAGAAATAAAAAAAGACCCAAATAATCCAAAATATATTAATCACTCACAGGTAAGTTCCAGAAACAGAAGTTACTTATACAGTGCTACTCCAATCAAACTCCCAAAGGATTACTTTGTAAAAAAACAAGAAAAAATAATACATTTATCTGGAGCAACAAAAGTGGAAAAGAAGGAGGTACTAGATCTCAAACTATATTACAAATCAGTAAGCATCAAAATTATTTCCTACTTGTTAAAAACAGAGTTTAATCAGCAAAAAAAAATAGGTACAAAACAGGCAGAAACCAATGAAGACAGCATACTACAGATAATATTCAATAAACCCTAAGACCTATCTGGGCAAGGACTCCGTATTCAACAATACTGCTGGGTAATCTGGAAAGGAGTCTGATAGAAATAACCCACATAAACTACAAACAGATAGATGACTTAGATATAAAGGAGTATAGCATTAACAACTCAGAGGAGCAAGGAAGAATTTATCTTTCACATCTATGAACAGGCAAAGAGTTCATGACTGAAGGAATAGAGAGGACCATAGAAAATTTTAATTATATAAGATTAAAAACTTTTTAGATAAAATAAAGCCAAAGCAGTTAAAACTAGGAAACAATTAACTGGGGAAAAATTATTTGCTGCAAATTTCTAGGAAAAAGGTCAGATTTCCAAGATATACAATAAGTTGATTCAAAATTTTAAGACTAAGAGCCATCTCTCTCAACAGATAAATTGTAAAAGATACAAAGCAGTTTTCAAAGGAAAAAATCCAAACTATAAAAAAACATATGAAATAAGAGAAATGCAAATTAGAACAACTCTAAGTTAGCACCTCACTCCCATAAGATTGGCTAATATGATAAAAAAGAAAAAGGATAAATGCTGGAGGGGATGTGGGAAAACTGGGACACTAATGCACTATTCGTGCCGTAGTGAGCTGATCCCACCATTCTGGAGAGCGATTTGAAACTATGCCCTGAGGACTATAAAACCTTTTGATCCAGCAATCCCACTACTAGTTCCATATCCCAAAAAGACCAAAGAAAAAGGAAAAGGACCTATTTATACAAAAATATTTATAGCAGCTCTTTTTGTGGTAGCAAAGAATTGGAAACTGAGGAGAGACCCATCAATTACGTAATGGTGGATAAGATTATGATGGAATACTATTGTACTATAAGAAATTACATCCAGGATGGTTTCAGAAAGACCTGGAAAGACTTATGAACTGATGCTGAGTGAAGTGAGCTGAACCAGGAGAACATTATACACAGTAACAACAATGCTGTACGATGATCAACTGTGAATAACTCAGCTATTCTCATCAAGACAATTCCAAAGGATTTATAATGAAAAATGCTATCCACCTCCAGAGAAAGAACTGACAGGAGTCTAAATGAAGACTGGAGCATATTTTTTTTCACTTTCTTTAATTTTGGGGTTTTTTTTTTCAATATGGCTAACAAGGAAATATGTTTTGCATCATTTCATCCACATAACTGATAGCACATTTCTTGCCTTCACAATAGGTGGGGAAGGAGTGGGAGGGAGGGAGGGAGAGAATTCTGAACTCAAAATTTTTTTAAATGGATGTTAAAAATAGAGTTTATTGAAGCCTATAAAAATCCTCCTACCATAGAAAAATTAGAATTGAAGCAACTCTTCAGCAACGCAGTTATGAGACAACTCTACAAGTCTAAGGACGGGAGGAGATGTCTACATTCTGAGAAAGATCTAGAAAGAACAGAGTTTAAATGGAGACTGAAGCAAGCTACATGCTCTTGTTCTTTTCCATGTTTGGTTTTGTTTCTTTTTTCACATTGTTCACTTTATCAGTTACAACCCTTCTATCCAACCAGACTAATGTCCAACGTGAAAGTATCTGCAGATACTATACTTGATTGCATGCTACCATGGGGGAATGGGGGGGGGGGGGAAGAGGGAGGGGAGAAAATCTGAAACTCAGGGGATTATGGAACTGAATCTTGTAAACTAAAAGTAAATAAACAAATCAATTAATGAAAAAAAAAAGAACTGAAGCAACTCTGAGGTTCCACCTCGGAACTATTATAAAAACAAAGATGAAGAGAAAGAGAAAGGGACACCTGTTGGAGGGGTTGTGGAAAAATAGGCCCAGGAATGCACTGGTGGTGTCTGAATTGATCCAACTGTTCTGCTGATTAATTTGGAACTATGCCCCCAAAGGTACTAAACTGTACAGAGTGTCTGACCTAGTGATACCACTACTAGGCCTATACCCCCAAAAGGTCAAACAAAGAGAGAGGAAAAGAATCCCTATGTTCAAAAAGATTTACAGCAGTGCTTTTCATGGTAGCAAAGAACTGGAAACTAAGGAGGTGCTCATCAGTTGGGGAATGGTTGAATAATTATGGCATATGAATGTAATGAAATATGATTGTACCATAAGTAATAAGGAAAGGAATTTCAGGTAGAGCTGGGAAGTTATGAATGAATAAAGCATTTATTAACGAGCACTTAGTATGTGTAAAAGCTCTGTTCTAAGCCCTGGAGATACAAACAAAAGTAAAACAGTCTCTAGTCTTTGTATGAACTGACGCAGAATGGAGTGAACACAACTCGGGGAACATTTTCTACAATAACAACAGTATTGTAAAGAAAAGTAACTTTGAAAGACTTTATGATCGAAGCAATGTTCAACCACCACTCCAGAGGACCCGTGCTAAAGCATGTTACTCACGGCCAGGTATGTGATGGACTCAAGCCAATCACTTCACCTCTGAGCCTCAGTTTCCTCACATATAAAACGAGGGGGTTGTAGTAGAAAGCCTCTCTAATATCCCTTCCAGCTCTAAATCTATAAGCCTATAATCTTATAAACAAAAAGAACAAATGGAAATGAATAAAGAATCATAAGTGAGACTCAGAGGGAGTAAATGAAATGTAATATTTTAGGGAATGAAATTAATTCTTTTAAACAAATAATCATAAAGAATGATGTTCAACATTCAATTTCTAATAAATAAATTTCCAAAGTCAACACTCTGCTCACTTTGCTCATTCATTAAGGTAAAATAGCAAAATCCTAATACAAAATTAAAGAAATAAATCAGATATGTAATAATTAGGTTTTCCCCCTTAATTTAACTAAAAAATTGCTACCTGATCAAACAACATAATCATGCACAGAGCACGCTACTATACTGGGTACAACACAGGAAGGAGCAAAGTTATCTCTTTATTGCAATCACACCCCTCTCACTACCATCATTCTTGCCTTACATGTGTTTACTGTCTTCCTCTCAAAGCAGTTAGCACGCTACTCAACATACCGTGGACTCAATAACTACTGCTGACAAAGTAAGAATCTGACAGTGTTGACTGCTGCTCTGCTATTAGGAAACACACAGACATACACAGATCTCAAAGGATGTGCGAATTTTTATTTAAAACAGAACAGAACCACTCCATCTAATGCAAGAGTCAGTCACTGTGTTGTAAGCAATATGGAGACAAGATTAGGTTAAAATTCCACATACACTGGCTATGTGATCCTAGGAAGAGCACTGTACCTCCCAATGCCAGAGTCCAGTGGTTTCCAAAGTAAAGGTCACTATACTACCCACAGCATGATTCTACGGGGTGTGAGGTCAACCAATTAGAGAGTGGGAAAAGGGTTTACATCCCATTCTCCCAAGGAGCAGTCTTGTCTCCAAAACAACAACCAGCTGTTTCACCAATTCAAAACTAATTTCCCCCTACTCCACCACATGCCACTGACCTACTCTGGGGAAGTTATAAGCTTAACTGCAGCCTAGTCACCGCAGCAACTGTCTAGGCAAAATTCCCTGCCCTCCAGCTCATCTTGTAGCCTCCACCGGCGCCCTCAGTGAGCAGGCTCTGCACACCTCAATAGTGGCCATTGTATAAAACTACAAACCCCCAACTTTTCACTTTTTGGTGGAAAAAAGTTAACGATGGATAAGTAAGCATGAATGGGTTGCAAACTGTACCACAGATCTCATTACATTCTGTCAGCAAAACTAATTTCTCTTCAGACTTCCCTATTTCCATTCTCCCAAGTTCTCAACCTCTTTATCATCCTTGACTTGTCACTCAACAAACTGCTCTCTCCAAAGTTACCAAAGAACTCTTAATTGATAAACCTGATGGTTTTTTCTCAGTCACCATCCTTCTTGATCTCTCTAAAGCACTCGACAACTGATGACCACCACAATTCCTCCTGGCTTGCTGAAAACACATGTATTATCTATAAAACCCCTCATTTCACCATGTAAAAAACTTCGAAACAATCTTCCAATCTGCTTAAAAATCTTCCAAATTGGAGCAGCTAGGTGGCACAGTGAATACAGTACCAGCCCTGGTGTCAGGAGGATCTGAGTTCAAACCCAACCTCAGACACCTGACACTTACTAGCTATGTGAACTTGGGCAAGTCACTTAATCCCTGCCTTTCCCCCACAAAAAAAAAATCTTCCAAATTAAGAAGTACAGTGAGTTTTGAACCTCTTTGTTAAAAACACAAAACCTCAATATATTTTGTGATTAGTTCGCAAATACAGAGAAGCAGGAAATTTGCTAACTGAATTTTAACAAAAAAACTGCATAAATGGTGGCTAGGACTGAAAATGAGTATTATGATTTTGTAACCACAGCCAATAACATCCGTCATTTACCGTTATTTCATTTTCATATAGATCTTGTCAACTTTATAGGGGCTAAAGGGTTTTTAACTATGACAGCCATTAAAACCAAGTATCAAAATAAATTGAATGATTTTTAAAAGTAATGAAGCATATTCGTATTATTTTCACTAAAATTATTATGGTTAATATATAAATAATTTGATATCTCCTTTTAAATTACTATTTTGTGTACAGAACTTATAATATGCAATTATTAGTATGCAGTACTTATGTACAAATAAACAAACTTTTTTTTTTAACCTACAGGGGTATACAGTGAAAAAAATTTGGGATCCCAGACTCCTGGGCAATTCTAAAACTACCAGAAAAGGTGCTAATTTGCAAAGGTCAAAGTTCTTCATCCAAAGTTCCCTAGACTGATGAAATCACAGATCAAATTAAAGGAAAAATTATTCATAATGTCTCATTTGTCCATAAAGCTCAACTACAATCAAGACCAGGAAGGAAGGAAGGAAGCCCTCTGACTGGTCAAAAGAGATGTCATGAAATCTCAATAATAAAAAACTCATATACATCATTCATAGATTTTCCCTCAGACACTGCTTACTACCACTTTAGATGCAATCATAATAAAATTTGATCACATGGGTCTTTATCCTATAGGGAAAAAAGAATAGTGGGGCAAACTCAGGTCCTGCACATCTCAAAAGCCCCTGAAGGTACTACATACATAAGCTGTAAAACAGTACTGGCATTCATAATGAACAATTGTCAAGAAAAGACTGGATGTGTAGTTTATTCTGTTGAAAGCAAGATAGGATTTCATTTTAGAAAATTTTCAAAGAAAAAGAGTCTATCTTCCCCTTCCCAATACATCCTCTCCCTTCCTCCAAAAAAGTTCTGGCACTTAAAAGGGGTAATATATGGAAAATTCACTCATGGAATATTCCCAGAAAGATCAGACAAATTAGATGGTACTACACACAGCAAAATGATGAAATCTTTGTTGTGGAAGAAATGAAAGATGGAATATGCTTGCTGCATAAACTGTTACTTTAACAAAATTATTTTGAACTTCTTATAAGAAAGGGGATAAATCTTTAATAAAAAGGAAAAAATATTCTAAACAAAAATTATTTACAGGGTATATGGAAAAATAAAGATGGATTGATTTTGTTTTAAAAAAAAGTATTTCTTTTAAAAAACACTAATTCCTACATTTCAGTTTATCCTATTTATTTTTAAATTAAATTTAAATCATACAAAATTCTATGTTTAAAGGTTACATGTGATTTTTAAATTAAATTCTTCAACTCCCCTCACAAAGTATTCTTCAGCACGAAAATTTTCTATGGTTAGAAAGTCAAGAGGTTGTTTTAAAAAAAAAGTCATTTTTAAGCTGAGTCCATGGAAAGGGGTATATTTTAGCATATATGTTTTCTAAGTATAATGCTCAGATACATAACAAGTTAATAATGTAGGGTAGTACTTCCAAAAAAGCCACATCTACAAAAACTTCAGGAGTGTTTGATAGTTTAAAAAGTCTCTTCTTTAACTAAAGACTTCTGCAAACAAAAACAGAACTGGTTTGGAAAAAAGGCTGCTTGAGCTGTAGATTGCTAAGTCATCTTAGACATAAATGTGTCAAAGCAGGGGGGAAGAGATAGAGATAAAAAAAAAAAGACTAATTTGCTTCTGTTTCTAAAAATAACATCAAAAAACAAATTTAAAATCCTTAAATTTCTACTTTTATTAAGCAAAAAATATTACGATCAGAAAAATCAAGATATGGTTCACATTCAGATATCCATTTGCCCAGAATGAATAAAGTTTAAGTCTTTTTTATCTTTTGATGTTTCTCATTAATAGATTTCAGTATTTTATATAACTCAAAACTGAAGAATGGAAGAAAAGAATAAGTGCTTTGTGGTGGGAACTTCAATAATAAATATTAATAACTATAAATTCATATCAATGAAGCATTAATGAGAAATTTTTAATAGCCATCACATATAACAGTATTAGCTTTATATCAATGGAAATAGCAAAAGCAAATTAAATCTTACTTAATTCCACTGAAACAAACATAAAAATACATCAATATGTAACACAAAAATCAATAGGCAAGCATAATTAATACCTAATAAGGCACCTACTAACATGGTAGGCAAGAATGTCAATCTGTATGAAAGTTATCTGAAAATGACCATGTTACCATGTTGCAAAGAAATAGAGGAGGGTCTGAAGACTACACACTCTACAGGCTGAGAATATCCCACCCAGAACGTCCTGGACAAGGATGGTAACTGACCGTAATCTCACACATGTCAAACACACATCCTCTCTCCCCACTCAAAATCCTTTTGTGGCCCTACACTGCCTCCTAAATGAAACAAGCTCACATACAATCTGGTTATCAAGCCTGATTTCACACTCTACTTTCTTTACCCTGGTAGATATTGCTGCCAAACTGGGCTGTTCACCATGCTTTCAATTTATTATACCTTCTCCTCTATCCCTTTGCCTTCACAGATGTCTGCAGCTATACATGCAGGGTTCTCTTCCACCTGCAGAAATCCTTTCCTTCCTTCGCAGATCAAGTGCTAAACCTTCTCTATGAGGCCTGCCCTGATGGCAATCATCCCTCCTTTTTCCCTGCTGGCGTCTCTGGAGCTACTCTGACTTCTCAACAATTTTGTTTAATTCAACAAACAATAAGAATCTACTACATACCAGACACTGTGCCTCACAGACTGGATGCACAGAACGATACGAAGCCAAAAAAACAACACAATTTCTACCTTCAAGGCGATTACAATCTAGTCACTATGTCAAACATCTGTGACTTCACAGGTGGGGGGTGGGGGGCAGATAACCACTAACAGCTGAGGATGGAAAAGGTATCACATTTAGTAGCAGCATTTGAAACCAGGTCTAAGTAACTCCAAGTTCTACGTCATATCCCACTACCCTGCCGTCTTTTTACAATTTCATAGGAAGGATTTTTTGCAACCACCATTTACCTGGCCCTCTGAAGTTTATTTAGAACTTTCCAAGCATTTTTTTTTGTTCTTCACATCCCTGAAAAGTTACCAATGAGGACTCTGCAGCTCAGATCTCTATGACTGATTTACCCACAGTTAACACAAGTACTTTATGTCAAAAACAAGACACAAATCCAAAGTTTCTAAAATACTTTCCTCACAACAACCCTGTGAGGTAAGAAGAAACATTAGTGTGTCCACTTTACAGATCAGTAAACTGAAGCTCAAAGAAGCAATGTGACTTTTTCCAGGATCACACAGTCTAAAAGCAGCAGCAAAGCCAGGACCCAAGCTCAGGTTTCTTACATCCAAGATCCATGCTCTTTACACATAGTAGCTAACAATAAACGGATAACATGTCCATGGCCTCCTTAAGGACCCTTTCGGCTCTAGATTTATGACTCTTTAATACAAGACAGAATGTGATAAGCGCAAAGTAAAGGGTAGGGCAAAAGCTATAATAAAATTCAAAGAAAGATCACTTTAAACTCAGGGGTAGGGCATAAGACTTACATATCTTTCACAGGTAATCTAGTAAAGGTACAGGGAAACAGGGACACATTACATTGTTGGTAAGACTAGAAAGCTCTCCAAAATTTACAGTACTCAGGAAACTGATCCTACAATCCCATTGCTGGAATTATACTCAAAGAATATTATTGAAGGAGGAAAGGACCTTAAAAAAAGGACAAAATGGTAAAAATAATGAGAAAACAATAATAATTCATAGCTATTTCATTTGTAATGGCAAGAAAAAAGTGGAAACAACCTAAAGGCCCAATGACTAGAGAATGGCTTAATAAATTATGGTATGTTAATTTAATAGAGTAGTATTGTGCAAAGTTGACAAATGTAAAGACTATAAGAAGGAAATCTTACCAAAAAAATCTTATAAAGGAAATCTTATTTTAAAAAAGGGATAGGTCAGCAGAATAACATACTGACTACAAATTTTTTTTACAAAACAAACAACAAAACCTCATAAGTATATGAAGAGATTCAAAACAGCCTAAGTCATTTTATATTATTTTCCTATTAAAATGTGAATACATCAATATGTAATACAAAAATACAAATGTGACATTAAAATATAATTTGAAATGAAACAAAGTATTAACAATTTGAAAAGGTTTTCTTTAAGATTTATTTTCTATTTTGTCACGTTGGCTGATAATTCATAATTTTCAAGGCTGCTAATTTTTTTACAAGAGAAAGATTAGAAAGTTTGATTATCAAGATTCAGCAACGGATTGAATACAGAGGAATGAGAACAAGAAAGAGCAAAGAATAAGGCAGTTTTGAGCCTAAAGGATGGAGAAGACGGTGGTAACAAACGGAGATCTGCAGATAACAGACATGGTAGGATTCAGGGGCTCACGGAATGGTTCAGTTTGGGACATATTGATACTCAAGTAACACCAGAACATTCAGCCATCCAGTAAACATATATGTGGGGCTAGGGATCATGGAAAAAGTTTGGTCAAGATGTATACATTTAGGAGACATATACATATACATAAAGGTAATAACTGAAACCATCAGAGTGAATCAGAGTGAAAAAGAGTAAAGAAGAGAATGAAGGACAAAGCCTAAGGATAGTCATGAGACAGCAAGTTAAATCAGCAAAGGAAAAGAAAAATCCCACAAATAAGAAAACTAGTGTAAGAGAGCATGCCAGACAAAAGTCAGTCAATAGACGTTTATTAAGCGTCTACCGTGGTGATAAAAGAAAGGTAACAGGCAATGCCTGCTCTCCAAAAGCTCACGATCCAGTGAGGGAAACAGCACACACACAGCTATGCACGAGCATGACGTACAAAGGATGGACTGGCTATCATCGACAGAAAGAAGGAAAGGAGGAGGAGTGGGAGGGTCTCCCTGCGGAAGGTGGGGCTCTAGCTAGGACTGGCATGAGACCAGGGACGCCAGGAGTCAGAGAGAAAGGGCAAAGAAGGAAGAAGAACCAGGATTTCGACAACACCAAACAGCACAGGAAGGCTCCTTGGGACGTGGGCCATCTCAGTGAGGGAGAGATCCCTCCTCACCTTGAGGAAGACAGGCTCCAGTGCAGGGGAAGGGTGGGAGGAACCTATTCATACTCATGATCACTCCTGCACGTCATTCTAGCAGCTACCTAAGGAGACAGATGTGTCGTCTCTGTGTCTCCTCACACTCTGGCATACAGAATTTTACTGCTGTACTAGCAATCAACCAGATAACCTAAGCAGTAAGCAAAAATTTGAGATGCTTAATCTATAAGGAGCTGTATCATCCTAGGATTTATTTCTAAGATAAGAGGCTTTTCTTTAGTCAATAAATCTTTAAAGCTCAAAATTCCAGTATGATATATTTACCATTATTGCCTAATAGAGTACTGCTGAACATAACATAGAAAACTGCCATGTAATTTCTAGTCAATTTAGTCCCTGAGACAAATTCACTGCTATTTTGGGGGGGAAAAAATTTCAAAAAAACTATCAAAATTAAAGTGACTATCCATAGGATTAGTGTGAGACAGGATGGATGACACAAGTCTATCACATCACACCATGAGGGATAGAAATTCCCCTTAGAGGAACAATGAGAAAAATTCTGTTAAGTTTTCTAATTCTTCCCTTAAGAAATCCTAAAATTGAGCTCAAAGCCTTCAAACTTGGACATTATAAATATATTATCCATTTTTTCTCTCCAACTGCAGGCAAGTTATGGTTAAATTTATCCTCCTTTTTTATGCCAAATGAACCTCTTCATGTCAAGGTGTTTGTTCTGTTCTTCATTCTCAGGTTGCTGCCACTTTCAGAAGCAGCAGAAGCAGGAACAAGACGGTGTTAGCAAGATACAATACAGGAACTTTATGCTAAATAAGTGTGGAGTAGACCTTAATTTTTAGAATGATTAAATTCATAATCCCACAAATGAACAATAATCACATATTGACAAGACACTAAGGAAAAACGCATAATTTCTAGGGTTTTTTTTTCCCTAATAAGATTATGCAATCCTCTAACAACATTTTCCTTCACAAAGTTAACTAATTCAACAAATCCTGTATCCTTCATCTACACCAACTGAAACGGCTGAATTCTTGCAAACATTCACCACTTCTTAGAAGAGCTAATCTTCATGAACAGTACCAATTCTGAAATAGCCAAAAGTAAAATGGCAGGAACTAATTTTGGTTATGTTTCAAAGTATTAAAATTTCTATTTTCACCAAGATTCATATATACTTCCTAAAAAAGAAGCCTCAAAAAATACTTCAATTTTTTTTAGCCAAAAAGCTCTTCATTCTAGTAAAAGTTTCTTGGTAAGTAATAATTAGAATTATGTCAAATATATTAACACCAAACAGTGGCAATTCAGAAAACAGTTATGCCTAATAAAGATTTAGGACAAACAAGGGGTTCTATCATGACACAAACCCCAAAAAAAGGACTAAATTAATCTATCCGATTCTACAGCCAATTCTCTATTCTTAGTTCTAGTTGATATCTGTGTCAACAGTTTATATATAATTCATAACATTTCCAAAATACTTACATATTCTATAATCTGCCCACACTCAACATGGGACAAGAAACTACCAAACAAAATCTACCTGACACTTTGCATGACTTTTATTCATTAACATATCTCTGACAATCTGAACAAAATATATTCTAAAAAAAAAAAGGCACATAACTCTAAAAACATTTAGAGTAACAGCTCCTTTTATAAATATTAAACATCTCAAATAGAATAAGGACTACAGTATTTTAAGTTTTTGTTTAGAAATGTCTTATGTATTAAAGTTATTGCTTGGAAAGTTATTGCTTAGAAAATGTTTATGTTTAAATGAGAAGCAGTTATGAAGATGTGTTTTCTGTAAAGTTTATTCCACCTTTTGAAATTTAAAAGGTAATCTTAAAACAGCACCACAATACTATTTTTTAAATAGACTGAGATTATGTAAATGATGCAAACCTGATCTGCAAGCACTGTTTTGCAAAGAGAAAAATATTTCTTTTAAATAATGATAGTCACTTTGAAATCAAAACAAAAAAACAAGATTCCATTTAACGAAAGCCCATTTCTCAATAAACTAAATAGTAAATTAAATAAGTTTGTTCACATAATAAATCATTACAAGTAACTACTAAAACTCCCTATGGAATGGGGAAGGGAAAGGGAGGAGGAGGGCAAACAGAATTACCAAGAAATCATACCTGCCCATCTAAAGGTAAATCAAACTTGTTCACAAAATATTAATATGAACTTTAACCTTCAACTACATTCCAAAAATTCCTCCATCAGATTACTGATCACAAATCTCTGATTATTACCCACCTACAGGTAATCTAATTTATGTGTTTTCATTACAGAAATCAAATCTTTCTCCACTAAAGTCAACATAAAACGTAAACTGAACACTACAAGTCAAGGTGAAAGACCTACAACAAGTTAGTGAAGACTATCCTTGAGGTGGAATCATAACATGAAAAGAGAAAACACCTGACATTAGACTCTTACCTGTAAATCTGTTTTCAACCACTTGGAGTCAAACCTAGCCTGGGCAGCCAAACAGAAGGATTCAGAAGACATCTTTTACCTATGAGCCCCCTCCTGGCTCTCAGACCTATGAGTAAAGGACAGATATCTTAAGGTGTGTACATATACATACATACATACATACATACATGTGTTCCAAAACTCTTAGTGTAGTTTTAAGCTGTTAAACTTTAAAACTTTGGGGATCCCTTGTACATACATATGCATACATATTTCTATGTACATTACACATATACATATATTTACACATACATACGTATAGATAGCTGTATTTAACGGGCAAGGTACAAGGTTTAATTAAGCAAAAACTATTCCTTTTTTAAAAAATGGGATTCATAACATTAAGATTCCTCAGGTCTACCTATATATGTCACATTACAGGCACAGCAGACAGCGTGTCTGAGATTATTAAAACCCACAGCCATGTCACCAGCACCCACCCTCTCCTCCACGTCCAAACTGTAACCCCAAAAACAAAATAGGAAGCATCGTTTCTGTGACAAATGACTCCATCAAGGGCTCTGCTGCCACTGCCTCAGACCCGTAAATGGTGCATAAATAATTGATCATGGATTATCCTTCCAGAGCAGTAACCGCTATGGGAGGACGCAGGGCGCACGCACGTATGCGCACACACGCACACACAGACACACACACACTCACACACACAAATACACGCACACACACGCAAGAAAGCAAGCCCAGGCTCGAGATCTCCGGTGCAGTCACCTCTATGTAGCTGATCCCCAGAGCAGGAGGGCAGCCGGGCTGTGCACACACATTTGCGCACATACACACATACACACACGCGTGCACACATATTTGCACATACATGCGCGCGCGCAGCAGCAGCCTTGGGGCTGCCCAGCTCGCCGGTCGCCCCGGCAGCAGAGGGCGGAGCACAGACTGGCAGGGGCGGCCAAGGCTGGGGATGGTGCCCGCAGCGCCAGCCTCGCCCCCACGGAACCAAACCTGTTTACCCCGGGGCTAAGCTCGCCCGCCTCGGTCCCACCCCGGAGGCGCAAGGCCTGGCCCCCGGGGGAGACAGCCGCAGCCCGGTGACCGACCCACAAAGGCGGCAGAGCGGCCGCCGCTGCGGCCCCCGGCCCGGATTAACGAAGCCCCCAACAGCCCCAGGCCCCGCCGGTGAGGCTCGTCCTCTCACCGCCCGGAGGGACCCGAGGCCGGAAAGCCTCCCTCTCCCCGCCTCTCTCTCCTCACCGTCAGCCCGCCGGCCCCGCTCCAGGGCAGGACAGCCGCGGCCGCCGACTCACTCCCGGCCGCCGACTCACTCCCGGCCGCCTCGGCTCGCTCGGAGCTCCCAACTGCGGTCGCAAAGAAGCCGCCGCCGCCGCTACCGGCCTTCCCCTTCCACTTCCCGCAGGCAACCGGGGCCCAGCCTTATTCGGACCAATCCCCTCTCCCCCCCCCGCCAGCGGCCCAGCGAAGGGGGAGGGTCGCGCTACGAAGAGCGGCCTCCTCCCCACGACCCAGCCAATCAGCGCGAAGGGACCTCCACCATCGCAGCCAATAGCAGCGACCGATTCCCCCCCTCCCTCACTCCGTCTCCACTCCTCCCGGGTCTCACCGGGCGCCTCGGCCTCAGTCCAACCCATTGGCAGGCTCCGGGAGGAGGGACTTCCGCCTCCGCCCTGCCCCCTGCATCCCTAGACTCCCTCCCCTGTTCCGTCATCACCTCCCCTCCTTCTCCCGACGAGCTCCGGTACACGCGCCCACCCAGCCTGCCGCCTGCTGCTTTTGCTGGAGTCCTGAAGCTCCCTACTGTAATGATTAGAGGAAAGGGAAGCCTGAGCCCTTAAAAAGACGGCTGCTGCCTGCTTCTGTGGATGCGACAGGAGGGAGGAGAGGACGGGATCTGAAAGATGCTTGCAGACTGACTGGCAGGAGGAACAGATGGGATTGAAGCCGTGAGGACAGAAAAAATAGAAAAGTCGGAGATTGAATGGAGAAACAGAAGACAGTGGAGTGGATGAGAGGAATGCCCCCAGGGCCGTAGGTTTCTTATGTTCAGCTTTTAAATCCTGCCATATAGTCATCATTTTGCCTTTGCATCTCCAGTGCTTTGCACATAGTCTCTTAATCAAATATTCATTGCATTAGAAAAGCTCGTGCATTCCTCTGAGGACACCAGAGACGCAGGGGATGCCGTCATCTTCAGTATTTATTGCCCCAGGGATACAAAGTAAAAAGCTTTGAAGTGTGTTCCAATGACAGACTCAGGGAAATCGTCACGAAGAGAAAGAAATTCGAAGGACTCCATTAAAACATTTTCCCAGCAGGTCGATATCTAACAGGTGTACCCTAGGAAAAACTGTCCAGATAAACTCTTATTTTAAATTAATCCAGTACATGAAAATGGCCGTCAAATTTTTCTTAAGGACAAATTGGGAAAAATTGCTAACTTTATACGAGAACTCATTTGTATGTTCCTGCCTCTGTACTCCTCTTCGTACTGATTCCTAGACCTGAATTTTCCCAACGCAGCCCCCCTCCCTCTGCCACACACACACACACACACACACACACACACACACACACACACGATGAAAGCCTTCCCATACTTTGAGACCCAACTCAAATGCAACCTTCTCCATGAAATGTTACCGAAGTCTTCCCCAAACGCTAGTCAAAAATGCTTGATCTTTACTAAATTTCTTCCTCAAATTTCTTCGGGCACTTGTCTTGGACCTGCCCTTTGCTTTTATGACATACTTGTGTCATAGTTATTGAGCACATTAAGTTGCAGTCTTCTTGAGAGAAGGGTTTGTGTTACATCTTTTATTGTGCGACAGGTTGTACAAACCAGATTCCCATTTGGTAGGTTCCCCAAAGCCGTGCTAGTAATAGATGCCTATAACTAACTCTTTCTCTGCTTTCTCCAACTTAGAGAAAAAAACATGCAGTCAATTTATTTAAAATGCCATGGCTTAGTTAGTGTGTAATAGTGGTGGCAGAGTGACAGAACTGGGAAGATCTGAGTTCTAATCCTTCCTCAGAAACTGGCTGTGTGACCCTAGGAAAGCCAGACTCACTCTGCTTCTGATTCCTCATCTGTAAAAGGAGAATAATAGTAGCCCTTACTTCACAGTATTGTTGTAAGGAAGAAGTGAAATAATTTATGGAAAGTATTTTGCATACCTTAATGCGCTGTAGAAAATATTAGGGTATTGAGTAAGCATCAGGCAAGGGAGGATGGTGTATACTTTGGCTGTGTGGCACCATTAAAATGGGGGGATGTGATTTGAGGGAATGAGGTGGCAAAAGAACAAATGTATTCAGTGCATAATGGCTTTCCCAAAGGTAGCTGTACCCCGAGAATCACCAGAGTGTGCAGCCCCCAAACTGAAATAATCTCCACCACTCAGCATTTGCATGGTTCTTAACCTAATGCTGGCCAGAATGAAAATTAAAGTAAGAAACACTCAGATCTAAGAATTATTGAAATCTTCCACAACGGAGTCCCCCCACTGTCAGACAGATAATCTTTTCCATAAGACTTAAACAACTTACTTTTTAGTAAACTAATGATTTATCAAAACACCATAAAGTAATTTTTTTTTAAAGTCACATAGCAAAATTAAATCAATCAACAAAAAAGCAGCATTTATTAAGCCCCTACAATGTGCCATGCACTGTGCTACACACAGGAGATAACATAACAATAAATGAAACAAGCCCAGCTCTCAAGGAGCTTCCATCCTAAAAGGAAGGCAGAGAAAATGCTTTATTTGATCATCTTTTCCAAAGAAGGATTGTTAGAAGAATTTGAATAATGAGAACCAGGTCTACCACCAAGGCATCACAGAAAGACTGGTTTGTCTCCCAGGCCAATCTAGCTTCAGTCACCACAATACTCTGATCTTTTCTTTGTTCCACCTAAAGCTAAGATCTGTCCCAAAATTGTTCTTCACCGAGCCCAGCACAGGATACAGCAGTTACAAATGGCCAGATTCCTTCCCCATCAAGAATGCCCGGTTTTTGATACTGAGTGAAGTGAAGAGAACCAGGAGAACATTGTACACAGTAACAGCCACATTGTGGGATGACTGACTTTGATAGACTTAGCTCTTCTCAGCAATGCAAAGACCTAAAACTGGACACTCCAAAAACTCATAATCAAATAATATCATCCACATCCAGAGAAAGAAATACGGAGTCTGAATATAGACTGAAGCACACTATTTGCTCCTTTTTTGTGTAGTTTAGTTTAGTTTCACTTTTTCTTTCTCATGGTTCCTCCCATTAGTTCTAATTCTTTTATACAACATGACTAATGTGAAAATGTTTTGTAAGAATGTACATGTAGAGCCTATATGGGATTGCATGCCATTTTGGGGAGGGAGAAGGGATTTAAGGTAGAAAAAATCTTAAACTTATGGAAGTGAAGGCTGAAAGCTAAAAATAAATTAATTTATTTAAAAAAAAGAATGCCCAGTTTTGTGAATCTCTCTGCTCCTGGTCAAATGCAAGGTGCATTTGCAAGTTGCAAGAAACAACACAGAATGATGAACAAGAAGCCTCTACTAAGGGCAAAAAAAAAAAAAAAGGAACATGAGAATGATGATAGATGTATACCTTCATATGCTTCCTCTCTGATGTCTCTCTGATCTATATCTCCCAATAACATCAGGCATTATAAACATATCCCTAGTGCCTACCACATAGTAGACAATTGATAAACATGACTGAATAGACACTCAAGTGGTGGGTAATTGGGTATAAAGATGTAAAGATACTACCCACCAACATTGCAGGTAGAATATAGTCAGCTGCAATGAATCTCAGTATTGATGGGTTTATTATTTTTATTTTTTAAGTAACAAGCTTTTTTCATTAATCTGTGCCTCCTACCACCACTTCTACTGAGCGTTTTTTTAATCTGAAAAACAAATCCTTTAATTCATATCTACGTCGTCCAGTCAAACAAATTTCCATGTTATCCATGTATGAAAATGCATTCGCATTTTAAATTCATACTTCTCTATTAGGAGGTATCTGTCTTATCTTCATTCTTTTGGACTTGTGACGATCAGAATACTAAAATCTTTTAGAATTAACTTTCTCTATAATGTTGTTATCATTGTATAAATTGCTCTTCCTACATCTGCCCACTTAGCTCTGCATCCGTTCATAAGTCTTCCCATTTTTCTCTGAACTTGTCTATTTCATCATTTAATGGTGCAATAATATTCTGTTATATCTACATACCATTTCTTTAGTCATTTCACAATAAGAGGAAATCCCTTTAGTTTCCAATTTTTGCCTACCACAAAAAACTGCTATAAATTTGTATTTGTGTGCATGCATACATACATATACGTATGTATTATATATAAAATTTTCCTCTTTCATTGACTTTTTTGAGATGTAGGCCTAACAGTGTTATGACTGGATCAAAGCACAGTTTAATAACTTTCTGGCCATAGTTCCAAAGTACATTCCAAAATGGTTAGGCTAACCCACAGCTCCACCAACAGTGTACTGTATGCCTGTTTTCCCACATCCCGTCCAACATTTGTCATCTTTGCCAGTCTCATTCCACGTGAATATATAATACCTCAAAGTAGCTTTAACTTGTGCTTCTCTACTTATTAGTTATTTAGAGCATATTTTCATATGATGATATATAGCTTGACTTTCTTCCTTTGAAAACTGCTTCTTCCTATCCTTTTAGCCATTTGTATTTTGGAGAATGGCTCTTATTCCTATATATTTTAATCAATTTTTTATATACCTTGGAAATAAGACCTTTATCAAAGAAACTTGTTGCAATTTTTTTCTCTAGTTACCTGTTTCCTATCAAATTTTTGCTACATGAACATTAGATTTACTTGTGTAAAAACATTTAAATTTATGTAATTGTTAATCACCTCATCTTATATGATTCCCTCTATCACTTGTATAATCATAAACTCTTTCCCTATTCATCTGCCGAAGAAATAATTTCTTCCTTGCTCCTCTAATTTGTTTCTAATATGGCTTTTTATATCCAAGCCAAGTATCCATTTGTGGCTTACCTTGGTATATTGTATGAGGTGTTAAGTATAAATTTCATTTCTTCTAGATGTCTGTCCTTTTTCCTACCAATATTTGTCAAATGATGATTCCTACCCCAGCAGCTGACATCCTTGAGTTTATTAAAACATTGTTATTGTTTATTTGCTTTTGTATATCTATTCTGTTGCACTGATTAACCTTGCTTTTTTTAAGCAGCACCAAATTGTCTTAATGATTAACATTTAGCATTTATATTGTACTTTAAGGTTTGCAAAGTGCTCTTCAAATGTTATCTCATTTTACATAGTGTCTGAGACCAACTTTGAACACAAGTCTTGCTGCCTTCATGTCCTGCTTCTACCCAGTGCAACACCTGGCATCCACCTACTACTTCATAGTACCAGTTTTAGATCTAGTACGGATAGATCCTCTTTATTACGCTAGAGATGTTTTTCCTTTTTTGTTCTTCATTATGAATGTCATTTTTCTAGAGCTATAAAACATTATTTTTGGAGTTTGATTTGCACAGCACTGAATAAATAAATTAATTTAGGTAGCATTGTAGTATAGTATATTGTAGAATTGTAGCTTCACCTACCACAAGCAATTAATGTGTCTCCAATTATTTAGGTCTATCTTTATTTCTGGAAAAAAGTATTCTATAATTAGATTGATATAATCCCCAGGTGAATCTTGGAAGTTGTTCTCCCAAGTATTTTATAGCTTCTGTTGTAATTTTTAATGAAGTTTCTTTTTAGCTTTTTATTGGATGTATAATATATACATATATGCATATACATATATCATAAACATTCATATTTATATATGTACATGTATGCATGTATATAATGTAGTGCATGTACATATATAGATATGGATGTTTATCATTTATATGGATTTATATTCTATACTGCGATTTTGCTAAAGTTATTATTTCAATTAATTTTTAGTTGATTTTCTAGGGTTCTCTATACTATCATATCATGTGAAAAAAAAGCAATAATTTTTTTCCTTTGCCTATATTTATCCCCCTGATTTCTCTTTCTTGTATTATTGCTATAACTAGCATTTCTAGCACTGTGCTAAATAACAGTGGTAATAATGGACATCCTGCTTTACCTAGATGTTACTGGAAAAGCCTCTAACTTTTCTCCATATGCATATAATGTTTCCACTTGGATTTAGACAAATATTATTTAATATTTAAGGAAAGCATTAGGGGCAGCTAGGTGGTGCAGTGAATGGAGCACCAGCCCTGGAGTCAGGAGGATCCGAGTTCAAATCCAGCCCCAGACACTTAACACTGACTAGCTATGTGACCTTGGGCAAGTCACAACCCCAATTGCCCTGCCTTCCCTCCTCCAAAAAGATTAAAAAAAAAAAAGGAAAGCTTCATCTGTTGCTCTGATAGTTTTCCATAGAATTCATTGTCAGATTTTGTGAAAATCCTTTTGATCATCCATTTCATCAGCCATATGATTATTTTATTAACATGGTTAATTAGATTTATAATTTTCCTTATGTTGAATCAATTCTGTTTCTGGTATAAATTCAACTGGGTCTGTGTATAATCTTAGGTTGTTGTAGTCTAAGGTGTTAATATTTTCTTTAAAAATTTGCATCAATGTTCATTGGAATATTGGACTATCATTTTCTTTCTCTTCATTGTCTTTCCCTGATTTAGGTATAAAGACCTTATTTGTATCATAAAAAGAGAACAGAAGGGTGCCTTCTTCCTTTATTGCTGCAAAGAGTTTATATAATGAGCTGACAGACTACAATGCCCAGAAAGCATCATCTCTATAGTGAAACAGGTCCTCTTAGTACATTTATGTGGAGGGCTATTTTCTCTGACTCAAAACAGTCTGTATTTCTCATTAATATTTTTATCAAGGAGACTTGTATTTATTCCCAAATTGACCTCAGTTTTCCTTACATATGAATGGTAGGTGTGATAGCCAACCAATGGGAATATTATAGCACAGTATTTTTTTCCCCAGTAATCACTTCAATACGTTGTTCTTTTGTTTTCCACCAACTTTTGCTTTACAAAATCTGTTTCACATAAATTATATCTTTGAGATTTTTATAATTCTTGGGTATATATACAAGTATTCCAAGGTAATTGCCTTGAACCCACCCAAATAGATAATATTGCCTGAGGGTATAATGTGGCCCTCTGCTCAATCTCTGAGCTGTCTTGCTTACCCAGCCTGCACTCACGCTGGCAAATTTGAAGTTTTGAGAAGGAAGTATATTACACACTGCTATGATTCATTATTCTCTCTCTCTCTTACTCTCTCTCTCTCTCTCTCTCTCTCTTACTCTCTCTCTCTCTCTCTCTCTCTCTGTCAAAATGATGCATTGCTACTTTTAACTATTATACCACTTGAGGCCCTACCATTGTGCTTCCTAAATACATCAAACCAGTCACCATAAACACTTAAATATAAAACACTAAATGATAAGGCAAAAGCGATAATAACCATAACATTTGCTAATTAAAAGAATCATGACATTTATTCAAGGGAAGACAAGAGCTAAAAGGGTCATATTCTCCCACTAATGAACACAGTATCCATAGAGGAGAGTGTGCACACACAGAAGCCTAGCACAAGGAGGAAAACATGTATCCAGGACAACTCACAACTCTGTAAGGCAGGTCTTGATGTCCTAGGTCTTTCAGACAACAATTTACAGCATGTATCACCTACTACATGAAATTGCTTCTCTGCTATCTGTTCTCCTCTAGTCCCTGCAACTCTCCTGCCAGGTAAAGCTGTTTCTCTGCTACTCTCTGAGACCACTGAATCAATGATAAACTCTTTCAGCACACAGCCACACTTGGCAGGATGCTGAGAAGTGTTATACCCTTTCTGTGACGAGTAGTTCTCTTAGACAGAGAACTGCCATTCTCCTCAAATTTGTAAATAGCAAGGATTCTGCTTTGTACAATTAGCTCTCAGAAAAATAAAGCCTCTTTTCCCCCAAAGCAGATGCAAAACCTGTCTTTCCCCTCTATTACTGCCCTCTCACTCACAGGCATGTACCCTGGAAGACTTCACCACTTTCTGGCTGCAGATGGTGTTAGAAAGCAAAAAACTGCATAGCTGTTCAAACAGCAACATAATTGTGCATTTATCCAGTGATCCAGTCAGCTCTCAACAAAGTAATGCCTATCTTCTATTTGGCACACAAAACAGTTGCAAAGCCTCCCTATCAGCTCAGCTCCTGTCAGCTTATATATTGTCTTCTATAAGAAGCTTTTCTTGTCACCTCCTGTGCCTTCTGTCTCCAATTCCTCCTGTACTCAGCTTCACCTTCTTCTTTTCCACTCTTTTTCTGCCAGTTTCTTTCTATAGCTTCTTTTGGAGTTTCTAATCCACCAAATAATGTCTCATCATAAGCAGTAACCTACCTCTAACTTAACATCGGAAACTCAACAATTACATGTTTTTGTGCTTCAAAAATCTTCCCATGATTTAGTACTAGTCTCCAAAAAAATTTTAATTTACAATTTCTCAGTTATAATTTTTAAAACTCTAAAAAACTGTCACATCCAAATGAACTAATAGACCCCAATGCCCTGAAGCCATCATTATCTCTTTGGTAAAAGAGTACTTAATATATTTATCTGAAGTACAGTTCTCTCATGCTCAGAACAGTTCATCTTTCTTCAACATTTTATTTGGGAGACTAATATTTCTATTCAAGTTGATCTTCTCAGTTTTCCTTTCACAAGTAGTCTTGTTCTGCCCCAATATATGTCCACATATGTAAGAGACACACCCTAACACAAGGATCAAATTGAAGAGGGTGAAAAAAGATAGGTGTTTTAGGGACCCCAAAGAATCCCTGGAGGGCTCTAGTCTGGAAAGAATTCTTAGGACTCAAGCAATCTTGTAAGTCAGAATTGTAAAAGTTTATTGTTATGCTTTACAGCAGGTAGGAGGTCTT
>CM053580.1:203602849-203654670 GCA_028627135.1 Pseudochirops cupreus | reverse complement strand
AAGGATTCATAGGTGCGACTGGCCATTAGAACAAGAGAGATATACATTTCTTTAAGCTAAAGGGATTCTTTATAGATGGTTTAATGAAGGATTCATAGGTATAGCTTGTTATTGTACCAAGCAGGGATAAAGCAGTTCATGAATTGTAGCTAGGCAGAATGCTGGCCTAGGGAAGAGGCAGAGTCAATGCTTTGAGACTGGGGGAAGTGTGATTTTACAACTTGATTTCACAAACTGATATTACAAACGTAGGTACCCAAATACAAGTGTGATTTTACAAACTGAAGTTACAACTGGATGTTACAAACATGGGCACCTGAGCACCCCATCAAAATGAGTGAAATTTTCAGTACTATTTCAGTATTCTCTCTTCTCTTGGCTTCCCTGACACCACCCTTTACTGGTTCTGCTTCTCCATCTCCTTCACTGGATTTTCTTCCTTGCTAAACTTAAATTGAATATTCTGTAACACTACATATAATTCATAAAATCATAGATTTAGTCATAAAAAGAGCTTTCAAAACCATCTAGTTAAACCCCCTCACTTTTCAGAGAAAGAGAAGCCTAGTGTGTGGGGTACGGGGATCCCAAAAATCCCCTCCTCAAGAAAAATAAAAAATCAGAGGCATCTTGAGGAAGGAACAGGAAGTTTTATTCTCCTCCCCCACAGGAAGAGGGCGGTCCTCTCCATGGCGGGATCCAGGAGAGGAGGCCTGTTACAAAAGACAGAACAAGAATTTATACCCTAAGGTGGTCAAGCCCCCTTCCCCTGGCTGTCCCTTCTCCCATTGGCTAGAAGGCAGGCTCTCAGTCTTGGTGCAAAATCTAACCCAATGGTGGATAACAAAGAAGCCCGCCACTATCTTCTATTGGCAGGGAAGTGGGACAGGAAGCCAAGGTATCATCCATGGCCTTATTTGGTAAACGCCAAAGCAAGGGAGGGGAAAAGGTCACAAGTAAGGGTGGAGGTCAAAAACTCCTGAAAGGGGCCTAATGCTAATGATGACAAGGGAAAGGGGGAGGGGTCCTAGGTTGTGTAAACCCAGAACTCAGGTCTGTCCAGTCTTACAAAAGTCTATCTCTGGTTCCCAGATAGTTTCTCTCCCTTCTCATTCTGAGGAGTCTTCACAGAAAGTGTACCCCACTCACTAGAAAAGTGAAGGGACTTTCACAAGATCAGACAGGTGTATATAAACTCAATGAAAGCAATGATAATGAATAACTTCAGTGATTTTGCATCAGACTTCGTAGTGCTTTGCACATAACAAGGATTGCTAAAATACTTGTTAAATACTTCCTCAAAAGAGTTACCCCAAGATTCTTCAATAACAAATTATACTAATCCCTTTAAGATAATTTAAGTCTTGAAAAGTGAGTGGGGTACACTCTCTGCACCCTCTGTGAAGACTGTAGAAAATGAGACAAAGAGACATCAAGGGATAGTCTTTTTTTTTTTGGAGGGAGGAAGGCAGGGCAATTGGGGTTAAGTGACTTGCCCAAGGTCACACAACACTAGTAAGTGTGAAGTATCTGAGGCTGGCTTTGAACTCAGGTCCTCCTGACTCCGGGGCTGGTGCTCCATTCAATGCATCACCTAGCTGCCCCTGAAATGCCTTTTTCTTAATAAAAGGTAGACCAACCAATGGCTACAGATCAGCACAATATTTTTAGAATAGCCATTTAATCACATTACCCTTTTCTTGTCCAACATCTTTATTATTACAAAGTCCAAGCATCTTATCGATTAGACCTTTAAGAACCTTTGATATCTTTAGCCAAGAATAACAAAGCTAATTAATGACCACCTCCTATTTCAATAGTATCTCTTGCCATGGATTTTGTGTTACTTCTGTATGCTATTTCTCTTTCTGCTTCTTTGTCTCCTTCACTAGCTCTTCTTTTTCCTCCTGTTCCCTATATGTAGGCTTTTTAGTCATTTTAGTAATTTTTTTTAGTCATCTTCTATTCTCATTTTCATTTCCTTGACGATCTCATCTACTCCCAGTTTCAACTATCAGTTCTAATGATTACTCCCAGATCCATATCTCTAACATTGACCACTCTCTAGAAATCCAGACCCACATTTTCCTTGCCTTCTAGGTATCTCCACTTGAATATCTTGTTAGCAGTGCAAATTCAATATCCCTAAAATTCGACTCATAATCTATATATTCTCCTGTCAAAACAATTTTTTTAAATACCTCCTCCTCCTGAATTCCCTGTTCCTATTAGTGGTAATGCCATTGTCTTAGTAACCTAAACCCAATACTTACAAGTCATCATTAACTCCTTATTCTCCCTTGTCCTTCATATCCAAACATTTATCTGCCAAGTGGTGTGGATTCTTCCTCCAAAATATCTCTTATCTTCCTCCTATCCTATATATTATCACTGTCACTATACTACACATTGCCATTACCTCTCACCTGAACCTAACATCTTCGTACATGGTCCTTTGACCTTGATATATCCCTGATACTGATGTCAAATTCATCTTTAAATATAGTGTAATTTATTGTGTAATTTCTATGCTTAAAACCTTTCAGAGTTTCCCAATATGTCACAAATAAAGTCCAAATTCAAGATCCTTTCATAACCTAACTCAGACACGTTTCCAGCTTTGTCTCACACTACTCCTCTTTGCTTACTCCATTTTTCAGGCAAGCTGAATAACTTGTTCCAAGAAAAAGTCTAATTGCAAATATATGAGTCTATGATGCAAGATTCCACATCTTCCCACCTCCATGCTTTTTCTCATTACATTCTTCACGTATGGAATGCCTTCCCACCTAAAACTCTTAAGTCTATATCTGTTGAAATTGAATCAAGACACATCTCCTCCATGCTTCTTAGTCCCCCTCCCCTCAGCAGTGATTTTTATTCTAAGCTCTTATATAATTTTGTTTGTAACTCACTTATGCAAATACATTCTGTTTGCAGTAGTATTCTACCTTCCCTGTTAGACTATAAGCTTCTTAAAGTCAGAGGTACTACCTTGCTCAGCTTCTAGTAATGTCTGTCTAATTAAAATGTATTGGAAATCACAAAGCATAATACAAGTGCTAAGTGGTATCATCATTATTACTGGTATTATTGCTAATAATAAGTATAAAGAGTTTTCTCTTATTCTGAAAGGACTTCCAATGGATAATATCTCCATAAATCATATAAATGATTTCCTATAAATTCAACCAAAGATAAATAAGATGTTAAAATGTAAACTGGTTGAAAGTTCCCATACTCCAACAAATGTCAGTCTGGCTAGGTCCTGGCTGCCTTAAGAATGGGTAAAAGGGCCAAAAAATTCCAGTGAGTCCTTTAAATTCATTGTCAGAGTCTGATAGGAATTCCTGGCAGGCTGCATCATCTTCCCTTCTATTTCTCCTCCTTCAATGTGGAATTCTATTGCTGGAATGGATTTTTGTGCTTGCTTCACTATGTTGACTTCCTAGGCATCCCTCCATCCTCCCCTCCAGCTTTCTACAAACCAAGATTTATTCCTTGACCTTGGTTCCTCTCTCTCCCAACTTAATAATAAGGTTCTTTTGCATTCCTTAGCTCCTTAGTTCACAACTGGAAGTTGTTAATTGCCTTGGCATTTCTACCTCAAAGTTTCATGTTAATTTCTTTTTTATAATCTAATTTTATTTTATTTTCAGCTCTGAATTCTCTCACTCCTCTCTTTCCCCTTACAACTGAGAAGGCAAAAAATAAAATAAAAAATGTGTGTAGTCATGCAAAACAAATTCTATATTAATTAAAGAAAGAGAGAGAGAGAAAAGGATTCAGTCTGAATCCTGAATTCATCAACTCTCTATTTGGAGGTGAATAGCATGTTTTATCATGAATCCTTTAGAACTGTGATTGGTCATTATGTTGATCAGAGATGCTAAGTCTTTAAAGTTGATCATCTTTACAATAGCACTATTATTATATAAACTGTTCTCCTGGTTCTGCTCACTTCACTTTGCATCAGTTCATATAAATTTTCAAAGATTTTTCTGAAATTATTCTTTTCATCATTTTTTATAGCATGATAGTGTCCCATCGCGTTCATATACTAAGACTTCTTCAGCCATTCCCAAATGTATAAGCACTCCCTTAGGTTCTATTTCTTTATCACCACAAAAAATGCTCCTAAAAATATCAAATGGGTATGCACTTTAATAGTTTATTGTGAATAGTTTTAATTGCTTTCCAGAGTATTTGGGCCAATTCACAGATCCCACAACAATGCATTAAAGTACCTATTTTCCCATAGACCCTCCGGCATTTGTCATTTTGCGTTTTTGTCAACTTAGCCAATCTGCTGGGGTGAATTACCTCAGAGTAATTATTACTGATTTAGAGTATTTTTTCTATGGCTTTTGACAGCTGGAATTTCTTCCTCTGGGAACTGCCAATTCAAACACTTTTATCAGTTTTCAGTTAGGGAATGGATCTTATTCTTATGAATTAGATTCAGTTACCTTTCAATGTGGAAATAAGACCTTTACTAGAGAAAACTGCAGCAAAGATTTCCTCCCCCTCCCCAATTTCTGCTATATTTTAGCTACATTAGTTTTGTTTGGGGGGGGAAACCTTTAATTTTATATAATTAAAATAGCCTATTTTTCCTTCTGTGAACTTCTTTATCTCTTCCATGGTCATGAGCTCTTCCCTTTTCCATAGGTTTGACAGGTAATTTTTTCCATCTTTCAATGAATATGCTTATGATGGATGACACCCTTTATGTCTAAACCATGTAACTACGTGGAGTTTGTCTGGGTATACAATGTCAGATGCTGGTATAAATCAGCAAGCCCATCTTCCATTGTCCCTAACAGCTTTTATCCAAGAGGGAGTTTTTGCCCCAATAGCTCCCGAGGCTACAAAAGACAAAAAACATAGCCAGTAAAGAGTGGTTAAAAACATTTCAAATTCTGCAAAGCCTCAGAGGTGAAAGGGCATTTGGAGGCCATCAAGGCCAACCTGAACCTGACCAAGAACCTTTTCTGTAATATCCCTTACCAATCAACTTCATTTGAAGACCTCCAGTGAAAAAGAACTCAGTACTTCAACATGAGAAGAAGCTGTCCAGTGGAATCAGACTAGACAGCTCTCTTTCTTGTTTTGAGGTAGCTCAAAATACTGCCTCAAAATCTCTTCTTTGAAAGATATCTCATGTATCTGCTAAAATCATACAAGATTCAATAAAATACATGAGTAAAGATAACTTTCATGTCCCTCTTATGATTAATATCAAGCAAAGCATAAAACAAGGACTTACCTAGCAGCCAAAGACATTTGCTACTGTCCAACATAGATTTGAAATGGAAGAGGAATTCCTTGCATATAGGAAGGTTTTTCAAGAGCTGCCATTTGCAACTGATAGCATGTTGATTACATCAAACCCTGAAACACTGCAGAGCTTCCATAATAACCTAAAAGAAAGTTTAGCATAACTATTGGCACTAGAAAAATCAAATGAGTGAAGAATTTCTATTTTTCAGATTATTAATGTGCTGCCTCTGGGGGGGAAAAGTGTATTTCATGTCTCTAATGGGTATTCTAACACAAGAAGGATGATTAATTCTCAGTAGAAACTACATTGCATAGAATATTGTACTAGATGTTCTCCAACTCTAAATTCTTTAACACTATCCATTGATTGGGGGTGGCTAGGTGGTGCAGTGAATGGAGCACCAGCCCTGGAGTCAGGAGGACCTGAGTTCAAAGCTGGCCTCAGACACTTGACACTTATTAGCCGTGTAACCTTGGGCAAGTCACTTAACCCCAATTGCCCTGCCTTCCTCCCTCCAAAACAAAAGGACTATCCCTTGGATGTCTCTTTGTCTCATTTTCTACAAAGGTTGACTTCTAAAATAAAAAGCATTATGACAGGCATTGTTGGGGGAAACAAAGATAAATAAGACTCAAGGCTGGACTTCATGGAACGTGTGTTCTAATAGCGAGTATAACAAAAATGACCCAGAACTAGAATAAAAGGCAGAAAGTGACAAATGCCTTCAGAAAGGTACAAAGAGCTTTGGGGTTTCAGTAGAGGGAAACATATCTAGTTTGGAAGATCAAGAAAGGAAGTAATATGTAAATTCAGCCTTGAAAGGTGAATATTCATTCAACTAACAGATATGAATATGAAATATATTCCAGGCAGAGAGAATTGGCACAAAGTACGGAGAATATGGAGTATTCCTTGGTGACAGCAGGATATATAGTTTTGCTGCAATATAAGACATAGGTAGGACATTAGTGTTACATTTGGATAGAAAGGTAGACTGGGGCCAGATCATGGAATATCGTTAAGCTTACAGACTTTATACTACAGAATGTATATCAGGAGCTAACGGGAAGGCAGTGAAAGTTTATAAACATGAAAATGACCATCATCTTAAGAAAATGTTGGCCAAGGGAAAATATTGCCATAAGCAGGACAGATAACTCATAGAACTTATTTCCCTCCACATCCTCTATAATTCCAGTGACACTAGCCTCCTTGCATGTCATTACATAGGAAATTCCATCTCTCAACTTCCTGCATTTTCGCTAGCTGTCCCCTATGCCTGAAATTCTCTCCTTGCTCAACTCTGCCTCCTAGCTTTCCTGGATTCCTACAAGTCTCAGCTTGGGCACTCCTGGCTCAGAGAATGTCAATGGTAACTTTCTCTTTGGAACAACAACCCAGTGGGTCTTCCCCTCCCAGTTTGATTTTTTTTTCTTTTTCTAATTAAAGGGGCCATCTCTTTTTTTTTTGTTTTGTTTTTTGGAGGGCAATTGGGGTTAAGTGACTTGCCCAAGGTCACATGGCTAGTTTTTGTGTTAAGTGTCTGAAGCTGCATTTGAACTCAGGTCCTCCTGGCTCCAGGGCTGGTGCTCTATTCACTGTGCCACCTAGCCGCCCCAAAGGAGCCATCTCTTGACTCACTCCTTAAAGAGGTCTATTCACTGAGTGGGCATTATCTCACTCTAACTGAGAACCTGAAAAGACCTTAGCCTAGAAGGGGCAGGGGGTCACCTGTTGCATCCTGAGTCATCTCCAGTTGTCCTGATGAATATCTGGTTACTGGACCCAGATGGCTCTGGAGGAGAAAGTGAGGCTAGTGACCTTGCACAGCCCTCCCTCACTCAAATCAAAGTCAACTGCAAGTCATGTCAACACTTCCCTGATGATGTCTTCTCCGAGAAGGAAGGACAAACTCACTATCTCACCTTTTGCAACAATCTTTCCCAGTTCCCCTTTAATTCTAATATCTTCCCCATGTTGGTTATCTCCAATTAATCTTGCATGTATCTTATTTGTAAATAGTTATTTACATGTTGTCATCTTTAGATTGTGACCTCCTTGAGACTAGGGACTGTTGTCACCATTTTGGGGTGGGTTTGTTTTTGTTAGGAAATCGGGGTTAAGTGACTTGCCCAGTGTCACACAGCTAGTAAGTGTCAAGTATCTGAGGTCACATTTGAACTCAGGTCCTCATGACTCCAGAGCCCCTGTTCTATTCACTGTGCCACCTAGCTGCCCCCACCTTTCTTTTTATCTCCAGTGATTAGCACAGTGACTGGAACATTGTAGGTACTATTATGTCCTGTAGACCTCTGGCCTCACAAAAAAAGCCTATCCAGAAGTCAGCAGTACACGTCAACCCCTTTCATTGCCAAATGAAGCTAGACAGGGTGAATTCACAGGGCAATATCCATTTTCCCCAGTTCCTGGGAAATCACTCCAGTTTCTTCTCAATTGTTTCTCAAGCCTCATACATCTTTCCCAGGGGAACTGGATAAGAATTATGTAAATCCCTCTGAATTGCTTTCCACTGCCACTAAAATAAGTCACAGGAACCAAGCACTCCCCAGTCTAACTGCATACAAGAAGGAGTGGAATAATGTTAAGGAGAGGAGAGCAGAAATTTAGGTTCCCACTACATTAATATTAATTCTTTACTTTGATATACTGCTTGCAGTTTTCAAAACATTTTCATATACATTACTTTAATCACTTCAGTTCTGAGGTAGGCAAAACAGGTGTTATTTTACCCATTTTGCAGATAAAGAAACAGTTTCTCTAAGAAGGTCACATGCCCAAAACAAGGACCTAATCTAACAGTTCAAAGTTCCCTTTTCATTATACCATGTTGCCTCTCAGCTAATGAAAATTACACTATTGTAAAAATAAAGAAATAACCAACAACGAAGCAAATGACTATTATAACTGAGATGAGATTAATTATTTTAAAATTCTCTTCCTATAATAGGTCATTATAAGTCCACTATCCCTCAATTCAATATAGGGAAGTTTTCATTAAGGCATGATTTTGGAAAGAAGGGGAAAAGCAGCAGGGTCTTAGAACAGGGAAAGTGGAAGCTGCCGATTCACTGCATCTGCAGCACCAGGAATGTGGTGGTTTCATCCAGAGTTGCATTCAGTACCACTGGATAAAAGGCTCACCTTGATGACATCATTAATTCATTGCAGTGTAACCCTTGGCTCAAAGAGGCCTTTGCATGACTCCTCACTGGTGGAGACTGATTACTCATGCTTTGCATCTGTGTGAGAGATGGAATTAATGAAAGTTTGAGAGAAGAAAGATCTTAGTCTTCTGGCTTAAAGATTTGAGAGAGAGGGCAAATGGTTCTAGATTCTCTTCAGATCTCTTAAGGGAAAGAAAGACTCTGGGAAGAAGTCAACATAGAGAGGAGCTGGCAACCTCAATCACATCCCTGTCTCCAGCTTACTAGAGACTTAAGGGAATTTCCCGTTGGTTGAGATCTGAGACTCTTTCTCTTAGTTGAACTGAGTTATCTCACTCCCAATGGCAGAGCTCATTTACTCTTTATTATCTGGCATATTCTCAAGTGTATACTTTCTGTTTGCTCTCTGTTTGGATAAATGGGTTTGCTGCTTTGCTATGCGTGTTTATTGTGGAACCAGATTCTGGTGGGAAGGGAATTAAGTCTGGGGCCCTATTTCCCTATTAATGAATAGCAATCAGGAGCACAGTTGAACTTAAAAATTATTTCCCCGAAATTAGTAACATTTAAGATAGATATAATGTGTGAGGGCTTGTATTAGGATCTGGGATTCAGATCCAGGATTTTTTTTTTCACCATACCACCGTACCTCCTTATCTGGGCCTTGAAGAAAGAAGGAATTCAACAGGGAGAGACATGGACAGGGAGTTTCAAGGAAGCAACTGGCCTGTTTTAAGGTACAGAAGCAAAAGAGCATAGAACAAGAACAAGGTACATGTTGTAGTACAGTCTGGCTCAATCCAGAATGTGTCAAGGAGAATTATGTGAAATACTGTCATGTTAAGTTGAAACAAAATTGTTGAGGACACTAAATGTCAGGTTGATACTTTATCCTATAAGGAAAAGGAAGCCACTGAAGGTCCTTGAGCAGGGAAGTGATTTAGTAAAATCTATATATTAGTGGGAGAAATAATTATTTCTCTCTCATATTAATGGCCAATTATTAAAATTTGGTAGACCCAAGCTTTTTTTCCCCTGTCCCATTTCCTTGTCCAGTGTCTCAAGGAAAGGGCTGATAGGGGACAGGATTAACAGTCTGGATATTGCTACTTCACCCAACTAGATCAGACTTCTGTCAGCTGGATGGAACTGGCCTCTAACCTGTGAATGGCCTAAGGCAAAAGGAGCAGGCTAGAGACAGGAGAGTCAGGAATCAAAAGAACTTTAACTTAAAATGAGAGAAATGGCTTGCAAGCAAGGACATGTCCAACTGTAGTCCTGACAATGATGAGTAACAGCAAAAATAAGACAAGTTTGATTCATAGTAGGGCTTCATGATCAGAACACGGATATAGCCAAGTGTTTGAGTTAAAAACAGTGGTTCTCAACCTGTGGGTTATGTTCAATTTGTAACAATGAAAATACATTGTGCACATCAGATAGATTCATAACAGTAGCAAAATTACAGGTATGAAGTAGCAACGAAAATAATTTTATGGTTGGGGGTCACCACAACATGAGGAACTGTATTAAAGGGTCGCGGCATTAGGAAGGTTGAGAACCACTGAGTTAAAACAACACCTGGTACTGGTCAAAACAATACAGTAATTACATACTGCTTGCTACAGCAGCACATATACTAAAAATTGGAATGATACAGAGAAAATTAGCATGGCCCCCTGCAAGGATGACATGCAAATTTGTGAAGAGTTCCATATTTTTAAGAAAAAAAAACAAAAGTAAAAAAATTAATTATATAAAACAATTCTGGGATGTTGCTGTGGCTGAGATCATCCAGAAGATAAGCACAAAGGACTGTTGCTATGCCAAGCTCAGGACACAGCTTGCTTGCAGGGACTTAGCCCTGCAATGTCTTGACATTTCCCCTCTTTGATCAAAGGGAGGGGGTCTGAAAGAACCCCTACCCTTCTGGCCAATAAAGGAAAGGTAGGTATAAGCCAAGATGCCACAAGAGTTCAGTAGGGCCAAGACAAGTTATTGCCCAGGGGGTTAGTTCCTTGAGAAGACCTATCAGAGAAGTATGTCCTGTGTATCATTGCTGGTCATCGTTTGCTTGCAAGCAGAAAAGAGAAAGGGGCCGAGAATGTAGAGGGATAAAATGCCAACATACACTTGAATCACGGCTTTGTTGGTTGGGCACCTAACAAAAGGGAAAAGGAAAAAAAGAAAACTAGGACAATATACTTAGCCCTCATCTGGAATCTTGGGACAGTCTCATCTGAATGTTGGCTGCTTCTGGGTCCATACTAGACAAACTTTGAAGTCCCCAGAGGGTTCTGCCATCCACTCAGGGAGCAGGAGCTTTCTTCAGATGATCCAGTGTCCACACCCACAGGTTCAACAGCTGTGGGAGTAGTCAGAAGGACTTGGTAGGAGCCCATAGAAGACACATAGGTTGACAATTGTGAGAAAAATCTATGTCAATCTTTGGATCTGAGTTTCTGGTCAGCATAACATAGGTCCTTAGTTAAGATCTCTAAACAGCACATTGAGATGGTCCAGTTTCGCAGTCATGCAGGGCTAGATTCAAACAATGCAATAAAGTTTTCTCACAGTTCCCATAATTGCACAATTACATTAAGTCAGGTACAGGTCAAACTACTTAGAGGTCTCACAATGGACTAGTTCTGAGAAGGAAGATTTTACATGTCACCAAGGTAACCAAGAAAACTTAAACATAAGCCATGCAAAGCAAAACAACAGTTATCACCAATATTAACTGACATTCATGTGCCCTTGTATCCTAGTAGCCAGTTCTCAATATTCATTTAACTTGTACATTCTAAGTCCCAGATATCTCATGTAGTCATGTGGTCCCTAGATATCTTTTCTTAGACAATAGGCTTTATTCTCAGGACAACTCTTAAGAGGGCTCTGCTTCTCTGGTTCCAAATCTAGAGGTTCCTAGATAATTATGACTTAGTTCTCCAATTTTGAAACTTCAAAGAATTTCAGTTTATATACCATGTGCTATTTCTATCCTTAGCCAAATCCTTTACCTGATATAAGAATCTTCTAAAAATTTATGAAGATCCAACTGCAAAATGAGCTCTTTGGCTTTTTTAAATTATCAGTGACTTTAAAAATGGGAAAATAATTTTACTTTCTTTATCATTATCAATATAATTTATGTGTAAAATCTTTAATCCAATTTTGAGAACTTATTACTAAAATATACTCAAAACTTGAATTTCCATGATAAATAAATTTGGAGGCCAATCACAGAACTTTGTATATAGTTCTTGGAGAAAACAGTCTAGTCCTGTTGCTTTCTCAAATTTTTCTATTCCATTTAATTAGAAAACTTTTACATTACATCTTTGTTTAATGGCTTCCCCTTTAGGAGGATATAATTTTATATTATGTTTATAATATTATTATATATTATAATATTATTTTATAATATATTATAATTTGACTACAAATACAGGTTAAAACTGTAAGATGTTCATACTTGCATCCTATTATAGTAACTCAGAGATGTTCCAGTATCAATCTATTATTTAATAGATTTAGTATTGTACTTACAAAACTTCTTGATTATAGAAATTTGCTATAACAGGAAGGACATAGTTATAACAATGTCATGTATCATGACAGTGGGGAAAACTTCCTTAGCTCTGTTTGATTCCATGCATGGGTCACATCTGACAGTCAATCATGTAGTCACAGGGTTTCAAAAGCAAGGCTCGGGATTAACCAGGTGCAGACATTTCCTTTTCATAAAGGAAACAGCACAATAGGGAAACAGAATCAGGAGGATCCTACCTAGACCGTTCCATGGTCATTCCCAAAACTTGTCCCATGTACAAACCTTCAGCAGTTTCCAGATGGCAGCACAAATCATTTTCTACTATTGGTTTCATGACAATTCAGACAACTATCCTTATAATCAAAGCTCAATCCCATAGTAAATTACAGTCCCGGGAATTTTTATCTTAAACAGAAAAATTTCACTAACCACAACTTGGGGCTTGACTGTCTTTCTTGATGTATCCTTAACAGTTAACATTTCATTTATCTTTTACTTATAAATTAAAACTACTGGTATTCTGGGGCATCATTAGTAAAATGACTAATTACCCAGAAATTATATCTCTCGAACTTTTTTTAAGTGTCACATTAGGCAGATTATTTTGGGACCTGTAAAAAGAGAGACAAAAACAAACATTGTCCAATCCACTGTGAGTGTCAAATACACTGAAATAATGAGACACAGGTCTCAGGGGTTTTTTTCGCTCTTCATTATAATCAGGTACATATAACAAGAAGAAATTGATATATATTAGTAAATTTTTTATTTATTTCTTTTTTGGTCACAGCAATTCTCAATTAAACAAACCAAACAAATCACAAAGGGATTTCAGTCTGTCAATGGAAGGAGAACTCACTGACAAGACCATAGGACATTAATTCATCAAAATCATGAAGCATTACTTTCCAGTAAGTACTGTACTATAGAAGTACATTTGATGAATTATGGATTCATCAGGTTCACAAAGCATTGACTTAAGTAATATATATTTGTAGAGTACTTGCCAGTAAGGACTGTACTTAACAAGTAAGTATAGTTGATGAATCATAGATTCTCAAAATCATGAAGCACTAAGTAACTGTTGAATTGGTCAAAATTCACATATCTGTTGATGTATATTACGAGTAGGTACCTATAAAGGACCACAGGCCATTGGGACTCTGACCCTGATGGCTGAACAAGCCCTCTCAGGTGTTTGGCCTGCTGATGGGCCTGGATCAGTTCCCCATCCCCCAGGAAAGAGCTCAAATACACAGGTGTGAGGATTAGGTCCTCAAGATAAGCGTGGCATTTACACCCACAGTCTAGGAACAGAAAAGTGTGCAATGTCCTCAGGGGAAAAAAATTAGGAAGGAAGATTATGGCTCTATACAGCTTGTGCCTGGAAGAATAAACATTGGCTCTCTACTTTCACCATTCTGGGAGTCCTGTCTCTTTTAATGCAACCTCTGGGTATGTGATTCTTTCTCAGCCCTGCTTGGGGAAGGCAGGGCTCCCACACTTTCTCAGCCCTGCTGTGGGATGGCAGGGCTCCCCTTAACTGACTCCTCACAGGTACCCAGAGGAGAATAGGGTAGGCAATGGGCAGGAGAAATGGGTTACTGACTTTTTTAAAAATCAGGATAACAGTATACATTTTTATATTTTTAAAGAAAAATGCTTGCCTGCACATTTTTCTACTCACACTCCTTCAATTCCTTACCATTCCCCCCAGATCTAGATGAAGTATCCAGTTTCAAAGACTTTTCAATTCCCTAAATTCCTAACTCATGTTGACATGAGTTTCTTTTAATTTATATAACAAATTGTTTTAAGGCTACCTTTTAAGAAATTTTTTTGCTGTTCAAAACTGAAATTTTTAGAAATTCACTTGTGACTAAGAGGCATTGTGCTATAGTGGACAGAGAACTGGCCTCCAGGTCAAGAAGATCTGGGTTCAAGTCTTATCTCTGACACATACATGTTGTATGATCCTGAGTAAGTCATTTATACACTTCGTGATCTAGGCCAGTGGTTCTCAACCTTCCTAATGCCACAACCCTTTAATACTCATATGTCGGTATATCTGCATGTGGGTGGACCTGCCTGGAGACAGATAGAGGAGCGGTGTCTTGGTTCCTAAGACCTTTGGAAAAATGTGTTTTCCCTGTGAAAGGGTCGTTAAACCCCCAAAGGGGTCGCAACCCACAGATTGAGAACCATTGATCTAGGTGAACCTAAGGCAGAACAGGTACCAAATTGCATTGGTGGAGGGAGTTCCTTTAATGGGAAGCTCTCTACCCCAACAGCTTCACAAGGTCACTAGTCTCTATCTCTTGTAGCTGTAAACATAGAAGGATAATAATAATGGTACATTTACAAAGCACTTCAAGTTTGCAAAACATTTCCTCACAACAGCACTGTGAGGTAGGGAAAGAGTATCAGTATTGTTAAATCCATTTTATAAATGAATAATCTGGGGTTCAGAGAAGGTACGTGACTAGCCCATGGTCATACAGTTACATGTAAAGTAGTGTTAATAGAACAAAATGATCACTGGAGAAATAAGAGAAATGGAGCTTTGAACCTGGCTCAATGACTAACTTGTCTCCTGGCTGATCTTGGCCAAATCACAACCTCATTGGACCTCTATTTGCTCATCTTAAATATAAGGAAATTGACCTTTAATGTAGTTTATCCAGCTTAGGCTCTGTAAGAAATAATGGTATTTATTATTATGCAAAAGCCAATGTTTGAATGGAAAGTTTTTGTTGTTAGGTTGACCTTTGTGGAAGATTTTGCTCTAGTTAATGCAAAAACATTATTCCAGTTGGAACAACGAGGAAACCCAATGACTTCTGAGGTTCCTTTGAATCCATGATTTATGATCTATGAGTTTATAAGTTTATATAAACCCTCAGGCCATGCTGTAGTCACTTTTCTATGATGGCTGAGAAGACTGCTTTGTGTATATTGGCACATTGGTGCTCCCCCTGGTGGACTAATGTTTAAAGCACCTTCTAGTTAATGAAATAAAATTCGGGAAAGGGATGTATATAAAGATACAAGTATACAAATTTAGAGAGAAGGAAGAGGAAAATTAAGAGAAGGAAAGGGAAAAGATATCCACTAAGTGTCAACTCTGTGCCAAGCATTTTACAAATACTACATCATTGGGAGGTAAGGGCTATTATTATCCCCATTTTATTGTTGAGGAAACTGAGGCAGACAGCTTTTAGGTGACTTGACCAGGGTCACACAGCTAGTAAGTATTTGAGACCAGATCTGAATTCAAATCTTCCTGACTCCAAACCTAGTACTCTGATAAACTGTACCACTTAGCTGCCAAATATGGCAGAACATGGGTACTATATTTCAAACTTCAGTTCTTCAAGAATCTATAATTATTATAATTTATAATTGTTTCATCCAGGTGTGAATAGATGTTTCAATCACTCAATAGCTTAGTAGAGGGTCTTTATAATTTATACTATAATGAGAACCGTTATAGTGAAAAAGAAAATCACCACCTTACCAGCCTTTCTGAACTTAGTTGGTCCAAACCTCCAAAAATAATCTGACCTACTGTACATTTATACATAGACTGGTCCCCAGAACCTTTTCAGCTTGGTAGGATATTCAGAGCTTTTACTATATTGGCATAACCTTCAAGAGCCCAATATTCCCTCCAGGCAGTAATCAGACTACACTTCAAAAATGATTTTTCCTTCTCCTGTAATTTGTAATCCAACTTCCAAAAAGCAGAATTATCATTCACTTGAATCTTAACTTGAATTCCTTGGCATTTCATAATTTCATTTACATTTTGTACATTTCTTACCTTAGCAATTCTAATGCAATACTACCAGTTCCTCCTAGATGCCAAAAATGCCTAATCCAAAATTAAACCATCAATTTCTGAAAGAACAAAGTCAATAAACACTTAGGAAGTACCTACTATGTCCCAGTTACTGTGTTAAGTGCTGAGGATACAAAGAAAGGGAAGGTGAGAAAAGACTTCATCTAAACCTCAACCTAAAGAGCTTTTTTTTTTTCTTTTTGGGGGAGACAATTGGAGTTAAATGACTTGCCTAGGGTCATGTATTAAAAAGTACCCTAGCACACCCGGGATGGCCAGCTACCACAGGTTCTTTGAACTGTTTTGCTAAAGGAAAGACAACTCTTAAAGGTGTCAACAATCTCACTTTAATTATAGATAAGTAGAAAATACAAGCAGAGAAATTAGCACAGAGATTCAACAGACATGGCTCCTACTATAGTAATACAACAACCTACGTACACCACCAGATCCGGAAAGTACAAACCTCTGAGTAGTTGGGGGGGGGCTCTTAATAAACAGATACTCAAGAGTCTGGTCCAGGGAATCAAAAGATCCTTCTTATAAGCAAACCCCCAAAGCAAAATGCCAAGCTCCCAGAATATAAAACAAAGACTCAACCCCTGATTACCTCAGAGTGCAAAGGTACAAAACCTACTTGACTCCCTGTGAATTATCAGGGTTCAAAGGAGATTAATCCTTCAGATGTTTACAATTTATCCTGAGCCTGAGAAACTGAACTCCAGAAAAAAAACAACAACAAAAAATCCCACTTTGCTTACACTTAGCTTACAGGTCACACAACTAGTTAAGTGTCTGTGGCTGAATTTGAACTCATGTCCACCCAACTCCGGGGCCAATCCACTGCACCACATAGTTGCTTGGGGCATATGTATTTTAAAAAAAATTATACCCCTTCCAGAAGTGACCTCTTCTGAAGTAACATAACACTTTGTAGAGAAATTATATTTGTCTTACTTGTCCCCACAGGACAGAAGTAAGCGTGATGAATAAAAATTTCCAGATAAAGAGTTTATGCTTAATGTAAAGGGAAAATTCTAACAGAGCTGTCTAAAAGTAAAATGGAATCTCCTAGTGGTAGAGTCCTCATCAGGGGAGGTCTGCAGGTAGAGACTTACTGATGATTTTGGAGGATTCTTATCTAGGTGGATGACCACCAAACTTCTTCCCAATTCTAAGATTCTATTTCACTTTCACATTCTATCTTGTACTAGAGTTACTTGGGCACATCTCACCCTCCCTACTAGACAAAAAATTCCCTGAAGAAAAGGGTTACTGAGCCACCATCAATTTCACATTTTTATTAATGACTTGGATAGAGAGATAGATAACATGTTTATCAAAGTTAGTGGCTTCTTAGATCAGAGGATACATTATGTATAGCTCCTTCCCTTTCTTTTTGTAAGGCAGAAGATACACATATGCAGTAGTGGGTACATGCACATGTGTGCACACGCATGCACACACACACATATACTTTAGTTGATATGGGAGGCAGTTTCAAGGAGCATAACTTCTGACACTCAGGAGTCAGGCTTAGAGAAATAGACCTTGAAACCCAGCAGGATTTTATAAGTGTGAGAGGACCTCCAGGACTTAGGTTAGGAGGAGCTGAGTTTGTTTTGCCATAGGAGTATCTTATGCGGATGCGTAACTATTATTGTTGTGCTAAGTTTGAGCCCTCTTTTTCTGTGGATCCTGTATATATTGGTAGGACAGTGCACCTCAGGCTTTTGAAGGGAATGCTTAATAATTACTGTTCTTTCTATGCCTGCCATTTGCCCTTTGTTCTTGAAGAGAACCATGACATCACGGAAGTGATGCCATAACACACAAATGAATTGGATTTAAGTGAAGGAGGGCTGTACAAAATCACCAGCCTCACTTTCTCCTCAAGAGTCATCTGGCCAGATAAACATCAGGATGACTGGAGATGGCCCCAGATGCGGTGGAAAACCTTGGCCTTTTAAAGCTAAGGTCTTTAGCAGGTCTCAGCTTGACTGAGGCAAAATCCATTCGTTCAGTGATTAACGCTACATTTTTTAAAAATGAGGCAAAGAATGGCCTCTTTAACCTAGTCCAGAAAAAAAAATTCAATTGGAAAGGGAAGACCCTCAGGATTTCTGGCTAAAATAGAAACAATTTCTATTTATGTTCATTCTGAGTCAGGAAAGAAAGAAAGAAAGGAAGGAAGGAAGGAAGAAAGGAAGGAAGAAAAAGAAAAGAAAGAAAAGAGCTGCATTGGCCAATGGCCAGCTCCAGTTGGGTCCCCAGTGGGGCAGTTCCTACTACTCACAGGGTTGTTATTTGTCCTTTATTCTGGAAGAGTACCATGACATCAGGGAGGTGATAGCATAACACGCAAGTGAATTGAATTTAAATGAGTGTCATGGTTCTCTTCAAGAACAAAGGGCAAATGGCAGGCATAGAAAGAACAGTAATTATTAAACATTCCCTTCAAAAACCTGAGGTGCGCTGTCCTACAAATATATACAGGATCCACGCAAAAAGAGGGCTCAAACTTAGCGTAACAATAATAGTTAAGTGTGCAAAGTCACCAGCCTCACTTTCTCCTCTGGAACCATCTGGTCCAGTGGCCAGATATAGATCAGCACAACTGGAGATGGCCCTAGATGCAGTGGAAGACCTAGGCCCTTCAAAGCTAAGGTCTTTAGGAGATCTCTAAATATCTTTGATAAAAGCTAATGCAAAAACACTCTGTTGGGGGTTTGTGAGGTATAGAAGTAGGAGTAACCACTTAATAAGTTATCCCTAGAAGCCAAGAGAGCAGCCAGCCTCCAGGAACCCAGTCTGTACAAGTACAAGTGTAATTTGGGGGAATAACCCAGAACAGTGCTACATGTTTTTTCCAGAGAGAGGAGAGGCGCATTAAGCATGCATGAGACTGAAGAATTTTTCTCAGCAAGGTTGGAGAGGGTCACTTACTCTCCTTTCAGTGAAATACTAGAGAAGAAATTTTTCTTACCAAAGCTATGAAGGGCAGCTAGTCTGCATTTCATATTTGTAAAAAAAAGAAAAAAAAAGTCAGAAGAAATATGAGTCCATCACCCAAAATGATAGAAGAGTAATCAATAGAATTCTTTGTTGAGTTTGTGACCACATGGAAAAGAGTCAATCTTAAAGCTGCATCTGAGACTGGTTGAGCAGTGAATAGTGCTTGGTACAAGGTAATACAGGACAAGGGGGGGATAGGGGGTGGGGGGGGAAAGAGAGAGAGAGAGAGAATGGGAGGGGGAGGAAGAAGGAAGGAAGGAAGGAAAGAAAGAAGGAAGGAAGGAAGGTAAGAAAGGTCACATTTGGTGATTCCACATGAGTCAAATTGGTAAATTACTATTAAGAATCTCTATGACTTGAACCTGAGTCTGAGGATATCTCCAGATAACAGAAATCTGGGAGGAATAGTTAAAACACTGGTTGATGGAGTCAAGATTTTAAAAGTTCTTTATGGGATAGAATTTGAATCTGAATTTAATAAAATGAAATTCATAGAGATAAATGTGAAATATTAGACTTGTATTTAAAAAATCAGGTTCATTACTATAAAATGCAGGCATGCAGACAGCAGATAATCTAATAAAAATAATCTTCCCTTTTTGTGTACTATGACCCCAGTCAGCAGATTGATATGACAGCCAAAAAAGCTAATATGATTATAGACTACATTATGAAATGCAATATCTAGGACTAGGGAGGTGATAGTCCTGTTATACTCTGCCCTGATCTGACCCTATCTGGAAAACTGTGTTCATCTCAGAATGCCATATTTTAGGAAGGACATTGATGAGTTGGAGAGCATCCAGTATAGTAAAGGACTTTGAAATCATGCCCTTGAGGAGTAGCTGAAGAAAATGGGGGTCAGAAGAGAAGACTTAGAGGGACATGACAACTGTTTTCAAATATTTGATAGACTGTCATATGGTCCTATAGGATCCATGCCCAGATCCTTGGAGAAGCTAATCTACTCAATTTTAGATGCCCCACCCTGGGACCCAGCTGTCTTGATTGGATCATAGGATCATAGGCATATGATAGGCATAGGCTCAGGAGCTAGAAAGAACCCCAGAAGCCAAGGATTCCCACCCCCTCATTTTATAGGAGTTTAAATGACTTACCCAACTCACATAGGTAGTCAGCATAAAAGGTGGGATAATAACTCACTTATCACTCTATATCTAGTTAGCCCCTCACTCTAGACTATGATTCAATTTCATATTCCATCTAGTCATATACCCAGGCCATCTTGACATCTACTCACTCCCTAGTCTTCCTCCTCACCTCAACCTTTCTTACCTATTGCTTTGGGTGTGGTAATCAAATCAATTCTATTATTTCTAACCAAAAGTCTAATGTGTTGCCTGGGAGATTGTAAATTCCCCTTCCCTGGAGGTCTTCATGCTAGGGTTGGATGACCACTCTCCAAGATTCTGGTCATTGTCACAATGGTTTTTTGTTGGTTCATTTTTAAAGTACTGCTCATTTGGTATCTACAGTGACTGGAGATCTATATCATTCCCTTTCTTATACCCATCCATTGTAGTTTGCCCAGGTTCAATTATGCATTAGGAAAACTGGGCTACCCTTTTTTCATTGACTCCTTAAATTCCTACCCTACCTTACTTTTTGTCTCAAGTTCAAGGGTTCTCTGAAAAGGGGGGAATAGGAAAAGAAGTACTCAAAGTACAGTATGAACCTGGTAAAAGACAATTGATTCTAAACATAAATTTATGACTATATATATTATTAAATACCATTCAATAACCATAAAAGGAATCAGAGCACATCAACAGAATAGTTTATATACAATTCAGTAACTTAATTTATAATTATTAGTTAACTGGGAACCTATTGTCAAGCCCCACTGGATCATAATGAAGTTTTCAGGATTGATAATTATCCATCCCCACATTTCATCTCTTCCTTTCAACTGTCCAAATACTCCATTGCTATTCTACATAGGATCTGACTCAGTCCAGTCTCCTGGTATTTTAGGCACAATATTGGAACAAAATGAGACATTCTTAGGTCATTCAAAAGTTTACAAGAAGAGATCTACCTAGTCATAGCAAAAGAAAGATATTTAACAAGGATTGAGTTGATTTAGCAGAGGGAAACTCCCTTTCCTGAGCTTCCCATTGCTATCCACTGGCTAAGTGCCAGCCAGAGAGAGAACCTAGAACTCCTTGTGATTGTTTTGTACTTGGGCAATGAGGAAGTGATGTCCACATCCTGAGCTTTCAGTTTCCTGAACTAAGTCTTGAGGATGATCTCAATACCTTTTAAGGAAAAACTAGCCTAACTTGCATGGGGGAATGGGTTAGGATATTGCTTCTACCATAACTGGTGAAAACCTACCATCATCAAAGTGGATGTACTAGGCTAGTCCTTTATTTTTGGTGGCCATTGTTTCTAATTCTTCCCCTTTCATCAGCCACTGCCATTCCAATAGTCACCACTGTTAACATTATGCCCGGCTACCCAGGACATTTGGACCTTTCAGAATTCACAAGTCCACCTGGACACTTCTCTGGATACTCACTCACCTAAGATCAGGAAAGAACACCAAGACAGACACTTAACAGTGATATGGTGGTTAAATAGGAGACAGGACAGGTGCCCTCCTCCCCTTATCAGGAACAGCTCAAAATAGTCCAATAATTCATCACTGGAAAGCAAAAGAGACAGACCGAGAAGCAAGTGGCCCTTTTCTATATCCACTCAGTTCTAGCTCAGCAGCCAATTGTGAGTCTCTTTATCATCACACAATGTAAAATCCTCCACTGGGTCATACATGGTTAGAAGTAGGCCCCTTGGAGTTTCCATATGGTCACTTGATGGGGACTAGGCATGATCCATGGTAGAAAGTGGAGAGAAGGACACTGTTGCAAAGGGATTATGTCATTTTTTTTTTCCTGTCCTCTACGCCCCTAAGAGTGATTTGCACATCATAAGCCTTCAATAAATACTTATTAGGGACGTGAAACAGCAAGGCAATTCACTTTACTTTAATAAGTCTCCGTTTCCTTTATCTATAAAGTGAAGGAGTTGAATTAGATGAGCTCTGAGAAGTATTGTCCTTTAAAGAACTTCAAAGATTATCCCAATACTCCTATTAGTGGGAGCATTGAAACCTAAAAGAATAAAGTGATGTGTTATTCAATCATTGTTATAATCAATATAATTGCAGTTAGGGTTGTTAAATTTCCAAATAAAAAATCAAGTCAACCAACATTAATATGCAACCAAGGTATATCCCTTCCCCCCAGTGTTCATAGTGTAGGTTTGCAGTTTTCTGACAGGCTATGTGTGGTGGTGAAATCAACATTTCCACATTTTTGTGGGAATGAGTCAGAAAATGTCAGAATGATCATAATGAGATCTGAAGGGACACAATATCACCTGCTGCGTTCCAACCTCACAGTGACCACATCCTATACTCCTGATTAGTTCCGGAAATTCTTGAACTGCTTTAGGTTGTAGGTTTGATTTCAAGTTGCCCAAGTGGTTCGAGTCCAGTACAATTCAGTCTTGGGCTGACCTCAGCTCCATGGCTGAGAAGGTGAGAAGTTTTAGAAGGACAGAAATAGCTCTAAAATCCATCACCTCAACTCTCTTTAAGGTATCACTCTAGGCACTGGGCCAGCTTTCACTTGGCCAGAACTTGTGGAAATGTTTATTGGTAGAGAAACAGGTAGCTTGGTCAGCTAATATCTCTGCTTCTTACACAATCAACTCTACCAAATTAAAGCTGGGACCACCTATCCCACAATCCTTTCTAGACACAGCCTTTCAGATTAATTTTAAACTGGTGTCATATAAAATTTCTGCAAGGCAGCAGCACAAATTGATTCACAAGAATGCTTAGTACAGTGTTTGGCACATATTAAGTACTTAATAAATGTTTATTGACTAAATAAATGTTTATTGATATAATTATGAAGCAAACATGTCATTTGACCTTGAGTCCCTGTTCTAGTGTGAGTGAATATGTGACTATGACGCTGTGAGTGAATATGTGACAACAATTTCTATCACTGAAGGATGAAGTCATTTAGGCTCAAAGGGTAGATTTCTTCCTTTATTTCCTACCACCACCACCAGACAACATTAAATCCCAAAGAAACCTGACCATTCTCTATGAGAACTCTGAGCAAAATGTAGAAAAATCCTACTCGTAATTTAACTGAGACAGGTATATGTTAAAAAGTTTTCCCAAAGAAATTAAGAGAGTAATAAGAAGCAAAGTGAAAGAGAAACCTTAAGATAATTATTCATTTCACTTACTGCTAGAGACTCTTTCCTTACAGTTCCATTTTCACCTCCTGAACCCATTTTGATGTCAAGGCCAAAAGGTCAACATACTCCCGCCAGTACAAAAATTAGCTCCTTTCTTGATGCAATTAAACTCTTTCACATCTAATTAGTAATGGGTATGTCATAATTAAATTCTGACCCCAACCCTTGCCATGATTCTTTCCTTAGTGCTTAAAATGTCATGCTCCACAGTAGAAAATCATCACTTAAGAGGTTGAACCTAGCTGGCCACATTGGTATGCCAGCAAAGGTTCAACAAGTAGCCCTCTGAGGGAAAAATGTACACAACATACTTTTATGTTTAATCTGAATTACTAATATTTTCCCCATCACTTTCTTAAGCTAGGCAATGAGGAACCAATAAATCAAGCCCTGATTTATATCCATTTGTTGTTATCCACACTGTAAATGGTCACACTAAAAGATCTGAGCTTGGAGGTCTCAGGTATACGTAGTTTGAAGGGGTCAAGAGAAGGCAGGAAAGTCCTGGTTGAATGAGGGGCCCAGGAACCTGGTCATGCAGCTTATGTGGTGATTACCTAAAGCTGTGGAATATTCATTGCGATGAGACAGAAACTGGTATTCATTTGGAGGAAAATTTGGCTGAGTTAAAAAAAAAAGAATAAATCAGATACTGGATTCTGGAGCAGATACAAGCTTGGAAGTCCTTGGAAGGAAAAGTGGGTTGAGAAAAGCAAATAGCCAAATGTAATCGTTGAAAATTTAGTCCATAAAGTCAAAATATCAGCAGTTACCAAATATGGGAAATATAGTCAAGACATATCTTATTCAGGTGGTATGGGGCTGCAGTTTTAAAGTTTGTGTAAGGAAAAAAGTCCTAGTGTTAGTAAAAGACAGACCAAAAATCCTTTAAGCTGCTTTAAAAATACAATACATTATCTTTAAACAGTTGTAGGTAGAAAGGATGTAATTTCCCTTTAAAAGAATTCAGTTCGTATCAGAGCTAAGCTCTTCTAGTTACCACATTTGAGCAAAAGCCTTAGAGAGAGAGAGAAAGAGAGAGAAAGGGGGGGAGAGAAAGACAGAGGGAGGGAGAGAGAGAGAGAGAAGGGTGGCGGGGGGGGAGAGAGAGAGAGAGAGAAAGAAAAAGAGAGAGAGAGAGAGAGGGAGAAGAAGAAGAGGGTGGCCAGGTGTGCTGAAACAAGATGAGGCTCACAGCTTTTAGAGAAAAGAAGAAAGAGCCCAGAGGCCAAAGTCACTCCTTTTAAGCTCTACTGAGTGGTGAGCTCTTCCAGCTTCAATGATGAATCTCCTCTGATGTAGTCAGATACTGTTTATTAAGCCATTACTATCTGCTAGGCTCTGAGCTAAGCATCGAGGATACAAACTCAGGTAAAAGGCAGACCCTGCTCTCAGTGAACTCATAATCTAATAGGGAAGTCTAACACGGACGGAGTCGAACATGCAAATATCTATGTACAAACCAGCCAGAGTCAGGATAAATTGGAAATAATCAACAGAGGGCCAACAAACTTTTTTGGTAAAGGGTCAGATAATAAATATTTTAGGTTTTGTGGGCCCAGAAGCAAAATCAAATGTATTAGGTAGGTATTTGCATAATGAGAAAAAACATTTCCACAATTTTTTATGGAATCCAAAATATAATATTACTAATCAAGTACATGCTTTAAAATATACATCCACTAATGAGAAGAATGGGATTCTTTTTGGGAGGAATAATTTCTCATTTAATTGAAATTCAAAGTTAATGTTCCCTATCAGAAAGATCATCTCTCAGCTAAAAAGTCCCTGGAATGATGCTCAAGCCTTTGTTCTCCTACTCAGACAAAAGGGAGAGACAATCTGAATATTCCCTCCCTGGCTTTTGTTAGCTCGGGGTGATAGCTTTGACTAAAGTATAGTCAGATGTTCAAGGGACCACCATATCCTAGCTGAGATGGCTTGACTGACCCAGATGAACCAAGCCCAGTAGACATTAGCGGGAAACAACATCTATCAACAAGGCATTGAGATCCACAGAGCAGTATACCAGTTCATTTTTGTACAACTCTGCCTCACTTAAATCCAATCTACATGCAAGTCAAGACATCACCCTCGTGATGTCATTGGTGAAACCAATGGAGCCCATTAGAACAGAGATGCCAGGTCCAGAAAGGAGCAGGTCCAGTGAACCCAATAGAGATGACCTGACCAGCAAAAGGTATCTACTCTTTGATCTAAAGATCTGAAGGCAGCAGGATCATTACACTTAGAAGACATCAGGGATCCTGCAACACAGAAGGTATAAGCGGCCTTTCCACATATATCACCCATATATAGATATGATCCTCATGCAAGCTCACTTTCCTTACTGATGGTGTGTATACATTCATGTGCCCCAGGTTTATGAGAGGAGCGTTCTATTGCAAATCTTACTACATTAAATATTTTTATTTTGAAATAATTGTGTTTTCCAAATGAGGAAAAAAAATTATTTTATCAGTGAGGACTTGTGAGCTATTGCTTTGAGTGGATATGGAGGCACAGAGTATCATGAACTTGGGTAGCTGTTTTAGGAATCCCACTTGTGTTATGGTAACTACATATGAAATAAAGTTCAGAACCAAGAAAGCGATAGCCCTGATGCACTCTGACCACCTCTAGAGATTGTCTTTAGCTCAGACCGCATCTAGAGTATGTCTTTGGTTCAGGGTCCCAAGTTCTATGTCCAAAGGTAGGACAACCAGGTAAAATTACTCAAGGTTCTGCCATACAGGCTGAACTGAAGAGACCGGAGATATTTAGCTTGGAGAATAGTTGATTTAGGCATGCCATGATACCTGTCTTCAAATATTTTAAAGAGCTATTTATGGGGAAGATGGATTAAAATAGATGGAAGTTACAGACGGTAGATTTAGGCTCTATGTAAGAACAATTTCCTAAGACTTAGCGCTACTTCAAAGTGGAATGGGTTGCTTTGGGAGACCGTGAATTCACAACCACTTTTGTTGGGGGTTGGGGGTGCGCGACAAAAAGAACCTGGGTGTCCAACTCTAACAATATATTCTATTTCTGAGATTCTATGACCATACACATTCCTGATTCTTTCTCTGTGCATTCTAGTTCCCTCCCTATTCAGCTGCCTTCAGGAGAGGCTGGAAAACAAGACCTTGTCTCCGTTGCTATGGGTTGCTATAACAACCGCGGCACGCTCAGCACTGCCTCCTCCCATCCAAACACTCCCCCTCCCCCACGTTTGTATCTTTTGTTCTTTTCCAGATTCCCAACTTCGGCCACGCCCCCCTCACTCCTCACCCGGCTGGGAAAGGAGATCCTGAGGTTGGGGGTGATTAGGCAGGGAGGAGGGAAGGTGTGCACCAATGCAACTCATCTTCTTGGTTACTTGTTGACGGAGAAGCGGCTGCCCGAAGTGATTAAACCCCTCTGGAGGCAGGACTCGTGGTGGTGGTGAAGTCATGTCTGATGATTCTGAGGAATATGAGGAGGAGGAGGAGAAATTGCCTTATCTCGGGGTGAGGATGAAGATTATAATTCGGGGTGAGGAAAGTGGCAGAAGGGCGGAGAAAGAGAGGACATTTATACCTGTCTTGTGACTTCAGCCTTGGGCAGTCTCAACAACGCCCTCCTCCTGGATGCTCTCTCTTTGCTTGGTTTACTAACTGCGAATAACTTGGTTAACAGAGTTCTGTCCTGGCTTACTTCCTGAAAACTATCCTGTTTTCTTTAATGAAACAGAGAACCTTCCTTGCCTTCTTCTGTGTGTCTCAAGGATTTCTTTTTTTTTTCCTCTCTCTCCGTATCTGTCTATCTTCTAGTCTTTCTTCCCTCCCTATTTCAGTGATCTTATAAACTCCAATGGGTTCAGTTGATGGTGTAATATAGTGGAAAAAATATTTAACTTTCCCCCAGAGCTTGGAGTCTGGGGAGTCTAGTTTGAATCAGTCACTTGAGACCGGACCTTTCTAGTTCTCTCTGTGAGAGGCAGATGGTAGTGTGAGTAACATCCACCCTTTGGAAAACCCCTTTAAAAATTAGTTTCTCCATTTGTAAAATGAGTGGGTTAGACTAAATGACTTCTGAGATCCCTTTAAGACCTGGATTTATGCTACTAGGACCATATGCCAGATAGTCATACATACACAAAAATAGGTAGGGATGGAGATTGGACCTGTGATTGAGTGCATTCTACTAATGCAAGTGTATGCATACGTGGCAATTTATAGCCTTAGAGGTCTGCCTAGAGCGTTGAGAGATTGTCACTAGCCAAGGGACATCCAATATGTGTCAGAGGTGAACCGTGAAACCAGATTTTCCAGGCTTCTCTTCCCACTATACCATACTGCCTCTTTTCTCTCTCCTGAACTTCAGTCTTCCATTTCCAACTGCCTCCTGGACATCTCCACCTGGCATCTTAAGCTTATTATTCTCTCCCCACCCCCATTACTATTTCTTCCCTATTTCTGTTGAAACCATCATCCTTTCACACAGGTTTACAACCCTGTAGTCACCCTCCACTCTTCACTAGGTTACTTCTGTGTTCAGTCAGTTGCTAAATCTGGCCATTTCTACCTCAACAACCCTCACATCTGTTCCGTTCTCATCAGAGTGTTGCAAATAACTCCTAGCTGGTCTATTCCTTTCTCTTCTTAGGACTCTGCTCAAAACCTTCAGTGGAGGTCTACAACCCTTTGTATAAAAACAAAAACAAACAAACAAACAGAACAAAAATCATATTCCTCCTGTTATTTAAAGCTTTTCACTCTCAGGTGCCAGCTTACTTTTCCAGACCTAGATCCTCCTTTCCAGCCAAAATGGCTTGCTCATTGTTTCTGGAACTCTTCTATATAGTATCTCTTATCTTGGTGTTTTTCCACTGTCCCCCAAGCCTAGAACATGTTCCCTCCTAACTTCTTTTAACCTTCTCTTATAGTCTTAGGTGTCAACTCAATGGGAAGCCTTTTCTGATTTCTCGTGGTTGTGCGTATGTGTGTGTGTGTGTTTTCTCTCTCTCCTTATCTTGTATTTGCTTATCTAAGTGCTTCATCCCCAGAAACTCCTCAAAAGACAGGCAAATACTTTTGTTTGTTTTCTTCTGTTTCTCAGTAACACACACTATGCTTTGAATTTAGTAGGCTCTTGAATGACTTTACTTGGATCAGTGCTTTGGTCTTATACCCTCTTCAGGTATCTGGACAAAGTGCCAGGACTCTGTGCCTGGAGAGTGCTATAATGTACAAGATCCAGCTTTTGGAGCCCCCTTTGACTTTTGATTTCTCCAAAATGACAGTGATTACCAACCCATTCTTTTCTTTTTCTTGTCTTTCCCCAACTCTGTCCCAATCCCTCCTTCCTGTTCCCTCTAAGTCCTTCCCTTTTTAAATGCTCATCTTCCTCCCTTTTTTCATTCTTTTTCATTGCTTTCCTGCCCCCTAACAAACCTCCAGAAAAAGGCTGCATGCCAGTATCTTCCGGGTACTGATCATGCATTCTATTCCGGTTTTTTAAAAATAATATTTTATTCTTTCTCAATTAAATGTTAAGACAATTTTAGCATTCTTTTTTTTTACAAGATTGTAAGTTCCAAATTTTCTCCCGTCCCTCCCCTCTTCCTAAAATGGGCATGCCATTCTGCTCTTGAAAATCTGTCTCTGACTTCCCATTGTTTACATAATCAAAGCCAAATTTGTCATTCAAAGTTTTCCATTGTTTTTCCATTAATAACCCCTCTTTTTTTTTTAGTGCTTTAAAGTTCATAAAGTACTCTATAACAATCCAATATCATGATACTTCAGAGATGAGCAAAACTGATATTGAAGGTTAAGTTGACTCGCCCCATCTGATTTAGCACGGCGCTGGCCACTTCTGTACTGGTGCTATCTGGTACTTCATAAAAACTTGGTGACCTGAATTCACAAAGCTAAGAAGTGTCAGAGCTAGGTTTTAATCTGGCTTTTCCTGAATCCCAAACTGAAGACCAGTGCTTCAAGCTCCTCCCCTTCACAAATGATGCTTGAAGCAAACTGGATTGACTCTGTGCACCAACATTTCCTACTCCCCCCATGCCTTTATTCACAACATTCTAGGTTTAGAATGTTCTTTCCTGCTTTCCCTATAATTCTAGACCCAGATCAAGTGCATCTTTCCTTCTGTGGAGCGAGAAGCCAGTGCTCACTTCTCAGAATTCTCACGGCACTTTTCTCTCTTCTCTCCCTGTTTTAACAATCATAACTACAATTTGTATTTTATAGCAATTTAAAAAGTGCTTTCCTAATGACAACCCTGTCATATTCTAGGCACTATTATAAGGTTGGAAGAATTTTGGATATGGACACAGAAAACAGGTTCAATCCCATTTTCATTTTCCCAATTTATGAAATGGGAAATAAAACAAAATAAAATGTGGATGATTCTCTCACCATTTACCTCAAACCTGGCCTGCACAACATGCAACACAAGGGCCACTTGCGGCCCACTAGATTTCTGTCAGCTGTTGAAAAATGTAGGAAAGGGGGTGACTAGGTGGTGCAGTGAATAGAGCACCGGCCCTGCAGTCAGGAGGACCCGAGTTCAAATGCGAGCTCAGACACTTATTGCAAAAACTAGCTGTGTGACCTTGGGCAAGTCACTTAACCCCAACTGCCCTCCAAAATGCACTGTGATTAGTACAATATTATCTTTTAAAGGGAGTAATTTTATCTTTTTGTCATAGATGGAGTAAGCTGGTAGTCAAATCCAGGTTCTTTAATTCTATACCCAGTGTGCTTTCCTCTACCACATCTCTCCTTTTCCATGACGTTGGCCAACACCTTAGATAAGCCTAGATCTCCTTGTTCTGTATGTTATTTCAAGTCAAGACTAAGCAGGTGACTGAACAAAGTTATCTCTGTGGTTGTGTGTATTACATAATTTTTGTACATCTTGTACATGAATTCTTGTAAAATTTTTATACACGTGGGAGACCCCTTGACTTGTAAAAAGTCTTCAGTTCTGTCTTTTGTTTTACTAAGTTAGATGCTTTCATAAAACCAGTAAACAATAGACATAGCAGGAACTTATAAATACCTCACTCAGTTGTACAACTCTCAGGAAAGAATCTGATATCAGTTGTCTAAGCTTTATGATAAGTTCAAGGCACTGCGTCACCTCTGGGTGAAAATTTAGTCTTTATTTCTAACTGTGAAGCAAAGAGCTTTATCTATAGTAAAAGAAATTTCAGGCATCACTGAGCATGTGGAAAAGATATTCTGGGGAATAGGAGAGCCTTCTGAGAGTCCCTAAAATTATACAAGACAGACTACTCCCTCTGGCTACTCACACGGCCAGCTCTGAGAATATTTCATATGTTTGATATTTTAACTTCACTTGATTTTCACAGACGCATCCGTTTAATCGATTCACTTTAAGTATCTCATTTCTTCAGGAATATGAAGGAGAGCGCAATGAGGAAGGTGAACGGCATGGACATGGAAAAGCAACATTACCCAATGGAGATACATATGAAGGACAATATGAACATGGTAAAAGACATGGTCAGGTAAGAATGAATGTGTTAGGTGAATTTTTCTTCTAAAAAAATCTCATCTAAAATTTTTCAGGAAATATTTTCACTTAGGAATAACAAGAAAAAATGTTTCAGGGGACCTACAAATTCAAGAATGGCTCTCGCTACATTGGAGAATACCAAGACAATAAAAAACATGGTCACGGTACTTTTTTCTATGCAGATGGATCACAGTATGAAGGTAAAATTGTATCATAAGTTAAATATCATTGTTTCAATGTAAGAAAACTAGTTTGGTCTTTTTGTTTTGTGTTAGTTTTGATGACTGAGTTTATCTGTAAATATTGAAGTACATGAGGGAAGCTTCAAATTCTTTGGTTCCATCAGTCAACTGCCATTTATTGAGTACCCCTTATATACAAGGCATTATACAATCCACTGTGAGAGATATTAGATAAATAAAAATGTAGTCCCTTCCTTCAAGGACTTTGCAATCTAGCCAGTAAGATAGAATCAACCTATCTATCTGAGTGTGTGTATGTATATGTGTGTGTGTGTGTGTGTGTGTGTGTGTGTGTGTGTATACATGGAGGGAGGGAGGGAGGAAGGGGAAGGAGACAGAAAGCGAGAGAGAAGGAGAGAGAGAGAGAGAGAGAAGGAGAGGGAGAGGGAGAGAGAGAGGTACTTTGTTAAAAAATGCCAAAAAGAAATTATTGCTTTAAAAATTCATTTTGGGTTGGTGTAATCAGAAAACACTTTTCAGAGAAGTAAAGAAGAAAAAAGACCTGAGTATGGAGTATTAACTATAGTATGAGTGTTGGGAATGACACAAGCAAAGAATTAGTTGGAGATATTGGAGAATAATAATGGTTTGGATGAAACAGTGATCATGTTAGGAAATAATGGGAGAAAAAAACTCGAAAGTTCTAGTGGGGCTAGATTGTGCCCTCCAATACCAGGCTGAAAAGTTTGAGACATCATCTAGTAAGTAGTGAGGAACAATTAAAGGATTGGGGGCAGATAATTGACAAAATCTACGAGGTATTTTAGGATGATTCTTATCTAATTGGAAAAAATGAATGCTGAGTTTCTAATACACATCAAAAGTTGGTACTGAGGCAGGTTATAGTTTTGATGAGGGTCTTTATGAAAATATTTATTTCTTTGAATTTATTTATTTATACTGAAGTTTTCTTTCACCTAAAAGAAAAGCACCAGGAAAATTCTTTACTTGTTTCGCCAATAACTTCAGCTTCATTGTCAAAGATTATCAGCCAAGTATTTATTAAGCACTTTCTACACACAAAGAAAGGCAAAACACAGGCCCTGCCCTCAAGGAGCTCACAAACTAATGGGTATATTCTAAAGGCAGAGAAAGTGTAAGGGAAATCACATTCTCACTCTAATTTTGACCAACAAAGAACTAGCTGGTGAAGAAGAAATGTCAAGAACCACAGAGGGACATAATTATACTGTTTTCAACTCATACATCCAAAAGATAAGCCATTATCTTTAACGGTAAATCCACCCCTCCCTTTAATTTCCCTGTTTTGTTTAGGGTATCACTATCTTTCCAGGCATTCAGGGTTATAACCTTGAAATAATCCTAGGCATCTCACTCTCCTTCCCATCACTTATACACATATCTTGTGGATTCTACATCTGCATCTCTGATTTCTGTCCTCTTATCTCTACTTGCCCAAACTATTTCCAGTAGTCTTCTGATTATTTTCCTTTCCTCAAGTCTCTCTCCTTTTCAGTGCCTCCTTCTGGATGCCATATAGCTCCCCAAGATAGTACTTTTCAAAGGATGGATCACCCTTGCCCAAGAAGGTTCAATGGTTTCCTATTGCTCCTACAATCAAATATAGGGTCCTACATTTTGCTTTCAAAACTCTTCACAGTCTAAATCTACCCTACTTTTCTAGGCTTATTACACATTATTCTCCTTCATAAACTCTATGTTGCAGTCAAAATATAGCCTTGTTGTTGTTTCATGCCCAGACTGTTACATCTCCATATGTGTGCCTCTTTTGTCTACTGTCCCTCTTTCTTAGACTTCCTGGAATTCACAGTTGACCTTCCAAATTCAACTCAGGCTTCACCTCCTACATGAAACCTTTCTTGATGCCAATGCCTCCCTTCTCTGCCAAAATTGCCTCATATTTTCTTTGTGTGTATGTGTCTGTACATATGCTTAGTAAATAATCATATATACATTTAAAATTTTTTATTGATCCTTTGTTTTTAAATCACCATCATTTCTTTTTTTGGACTATTTTATTACTTTTACTTTTCCAGTAACATGTGTTTATTTTATTAGTCTTTCTTTCCTACTGTCGCTAATTCTCATCCTTCCACTGAGCGAATTATAAAAAGCGAAAGCAAAAGCAAATCTCTCTCTATATAGCTGTATATTCCATCAAAAAACTTCCCACTTGAACAGTGTCTAAAAATGTGTGTCTCTTTCTAAATTTTAAGCTTCTTTCCTCTATCAGGAGTAAGAGCTATGTTTCTTCATTCTTTTGAACTCTTGGTTTATCACAGTGTGGATCAGAGTTCTAAAATCTTTCAAAGTTGTTTTTCTCTGTATTGTTAACCATTGTATAGTTTGGTCTAATAGCTCTGTTCTTTTGGCTCTGCATCAATTAATAAAGGTTTTCCCAGTGTCCTCTGAAATTGTCCATTTCACCATTACTTATTGCTTAACAATTGTACATTTCATTATTTCTTATTACATAAATACACATAAATATTACACATTTCCTTTAGCCATTCTGCAATAGGAAGATGCATTCTTAGTCTCTAATTTTTGACTCCATTGGCAAGAGCTGCTATATGTATTTTTATATAAATAGATCTATTTTCTCTTTCCTTGATTTCTTCGGGATACAGGTGTACTAGTAGTATAGCTGGACAAAAAGTATTAATTGGTAACTTCCTGGACATAGTTCTTTGCTTTCCAGAGTAGCTAAACCAATTCACAATTCTACCAACTCTGCACTCCTGTTCCTGTTTTCCGAGGGCCTTACCATTCTGAGAGGTATAAGGTGGAAGCCCAAATTTCATTAAATTTGCATTTCTCTTATTATAAGTAATTTAGAGCATTTTTCATATGATGGTTGGTAATTTGGGTTTTTTTCCTTTGAAAAAATGCTTGTTCATATCTGTTAACAATTTATCTGTTAGGGCATGGCTCTTATTCTTATAAATTTGAATTGATGCCTTATATATCTTGGAAATTAGACTTTTATCAGAGAAACTTTTTGCAAATGTTTCCCTGTTCTTTCCTCTTCTATTTTTTTTTTTACTATATTAGATTTTTTTGCAAAAACTTAAATTTTATATAATAAATGTTGTCCATTTATTGTCATTTTATCTATCACTTGTTTAGTCATGAATTTTTCCCTATTTATAGATCTAAAAGGTAATTTTTCCTTGCTCCTCTGGTTATGATCTCTTCATTTGGAGTTTATATTGGCTTATGATACGAAGCTAATTTCTTCCATATTGATGTACAGTTTTATCAGCATCTTTTGTCTTTGAGTCCTTCCCCCAAGCAATTAGGGTTTTTAAGTTTATCAAGCATTTTGTTCCTCTTGTTCTGTGTGTTGCATACCTACTATGTTCTCTCATCAATACCTCACCACCTCTTTCTGTCTTTCTATCCCCCCAAAACAAATAATTTTAATGGTTACTGCTCTCAGTTCGAGATCTGGTATTTAATAGGCCTCCTCCTTCCTTTTCACTTTTCTTTCACTATTACTCTTGAGATCTTTGAAACAAAAGTTTTTCCACATGAATTTCATTATTTTTCTACATCTATGAAGTCTTCTTATAGAAGTTTGATTGGTACAGCCTGAAATAGGTAAACGAAGATAGTATTGCCACTCTTATCATATTGATTCCATAAGCAATTACCGTTTCTTCAATTATTTAGATCCATCTTTATTTCTATTAAAGAGTATTTTATAGTTAGCTTCATACAATCCATGGGTGAAGACTGATAGATACACTCTCAAATATCTTATTTCTTATGTAGTTATTTTTAACAGAATTTCTCCTTTTTCTTCCTGGGTTTTATTAGTTACATATAGGAATGCTGATATTTTATATGTATTTACTCATATCCTGCAACTTTGCTTGAGGTATTATTTAAATTAATTTTAGTTGAGTCTTTAAGGTTCTCTAAGTACAACATCATATCATCTGAAAAAAATGATATTTTTCTTCATATCCGCGCTTGTTCCCTTGGTTTCCTTTTCTTGCCATATTGCCGCTCTATATCAAATGCAAGTGGTGACAATAAACATCCTTGCTTTCCTGTTGATTTTACTAGAGATGGGAAAGGCCTCTGACTTTTCTCCATTGCAATCTGCTCTTGGATTTCGGTAAGTGCTATTTTACTATGTTAAGAGTCCATTTCTTCTTAAGATTTCTAGAGTTTTAATAGGGATGAGTGTTGGATTTTACCAAAAGCCTTTTCAGCATCTATTGATATATATCTTATGGTTTTTATTATTTACGTCATTAATATGGATGGTTTATCATATTTATAGTCTTCCTTATGTTGAGCCAACTGTGCACTGGTATAAGCTCAGACTTGTCATACTATATATTTTTATGATACCCGGTTGTAATTTATTTGCTAAAATTTTATTTAACATTCAATTTAAGATTTATTTAAATTTAAATTTTATTTAAAAGTTTTGCATTAATGTTCAAGTTTGTATTTTTCTTTCTCTGCTTTGTTTCTCCATGGTTCAGGTATCAAGACTATATTCGTATCCTATAAAGAGATTAGAAGTCATCTTTTTATTATTGCAAACCATTTACTCAGTGTTAGAATTAATTGATTGTTAGTTGTATATTTCCTCTCATCTTGTCTTTTTGTATATTTTCCTTCTTTTTTTCCCACCTCTCTCGTTACAAATAAGAAGATGGTCAAAGAGAGCGGGGAAAAAAAACCACCAACCTGTTTTTTCTCTGTTATAGCTATTCTCTTCCTTTGACCTTAGCCCTGATCCTTGGTTTTTAGTCTTTCTTCCTTTCATTTTCATCTTCTTTTCATATTCCTCCTTCCAGTATTTAAGTTTATTTTGCTTATAACTATTCCTTTACTTATTCTGCCCTCCCTCTGAGACGCCTTTCTGTCTCTCTCTTGTTCCTGTCCCTGCTAATTTCTATTTTGAGTTTATTACATTTCTTTACAGAAATCTTTTAAAATGTGAGTTTTCAATGTGAGTTTATAATTGAGTTCAATCTTCCTTTTTATGATTCAGATGAAAATGAGGATCACTGGATGCCCATTTCCTCTCAAGTCTTCCTGCATGGCTTTATTCTTTTCATCTTGTGTACGTCTACTATAAAGCAGTGATTTCTGTAGAGGATAAAAATAGAGGACTTTTTCCTCCTTGGTGTAGTCCCATCCCTCCACTTTTTGTCCTTTCATAAGATTATAAAAATATAAGATTATAAAACCATCACAGACCCTTCTATCATTTAGACCTTTCTTTATGACCATCAAAGATATTAAGGTTCTTTGAAGACCTTTGTTTCGTATCATCCCATCCCATCAACACGTAAACAATTTATCCCTGCATATTTCCTTTCAATTAAACACATACGTATGTTTCTATGTTACTCTTGGCATATGGATTTCCATTTCGAAATATCTACTGAATACTGGCTTTTTCATCAAGAAATGCTTGAAAATCTTCTATTCTTGTCAAACAATTGATGTGGATACCAGATCGGTTTTAGGAATTCAGGGTCAGGGATGAAAAAGGAACCACTGGAACATTTGTTATAGCCATACATTTCCCTCCAATACATTTCAAACAATAAAGTATATATGAGTGTAGGAAATGCCAGGGTATAATACTTAGCAGATAATTTCTTCTGCTTTTAGTAGCTGCTGGTAAAATAGGTCTCTGAGTGAGAGAAATCATCATTTTGCTTTCCTTGTCACTTCTGTTTAGATTAACAGAATTAACAACAGAAAGCAACATTCACTTTAATTTGGTTAAAGCGTATAGTGTAATTTTAGGAGGACATAAGAAATCTTGTGGAATGAAGGGAAACCAAGCAGGCAAGAAGACCAAGAAAAAAGAAGACAGAAAAGAAATGGAGTCAGAGAAGAGAGGACAGATAAAGAGAAGGGGTCTGAAGTGAGGCTGCCAGCCATGGTTAGAAGGGGTCTTAAAAGGGGTCTTAGAAGATCACTGGATTTAGAGGCAGAATGGACCTAATAATAGAATCTTAGAGATAGAAGAGACTTCAGAAACTCTCAGAGTAAGACACAGTAAGTGCTAGCAGCTATAAAGCTACACCTAACCCAACTGGAGCTGACCAAGAATACCCTTACGTCCTTGATGAGTAATATTCTAGCCATCCTTTGGGAACACTAGTGAGGCACTCTCTTCTACTGCTGGATAATGAACTCCCTTCTTTCCCTTCTCCCTCGCCCCATTTAACAGATAAGGAAAATGAGACCTAGAAAAGTGACTTGTCCAAGTGGTTAACATTTAGAATATTCTTTTAAAAAAAAGATGTCAATCCTAATAATCAAAGACTATTTTTCTTCAGAACATTTAAAAATATTTTTAAACAACATAATATATACTTAAAAGACATCCAGTGGTTTCTCTATATTTAGTGAAATCCATTGGGCCATATAAATTAGTACAAAACTTTTTTCTGGAACAGATCTTTGATTTCATTGGTATACAGAATGCCACTTGGCATACAGAGTATCTCCAGAGTTGTTGTAAAGATTAAATGAGACAATATTCACTAAGCATAATGCCAAGCACTTAATAGAGTCACAAGATCAGCCCTGTTCCTTGGTTGGTTCTCATTACCCAGGCCTGAGAATTCCTGTTAATGAATCTCTGAAATATAAGATCAGTTCCCACTCTCTGACAGGCTCTCATGGCTTATCTCTTTAGAAGCTTTATACTTTCATGCTCTTGCGCTCACATCTCTTCTTTCTTATTGTTTGGCTTACCTGTCTCTAGTTTCCTCTATCTTCCACCTAAATATTCTTTTTCCAAAAGTGAGAGGGCTAAGTTTGGGAGTCAAGGTCACTCACTTTCTGTGTCTTAGCCAAGCCTTTCTTCAAAGTCTCTTTGCCAGAGAATTAAGTTACAATTAAAAAAGAAGACTTGTTGGGTTGAGTTTGATTGCAAACAGAAAATGGTGTAAAAACAAACAAAAACTTCAATAAACATTTTTAAAGGACTATTATTTCATTTTTTGAGGGTACTTCCTTCAGGGAGGCAGCTGGTAAGCCCTTCATGCCAAAACTTTAATTGCCATAGGAAAAAGAAAAATCATGAGGTAGTGTCTTATGTGATTGACTCATCTGTTAATGAGTCTACTGACATCATGGTAGGATGGACTTCAGAACTAGTCTACTACAAGCTGATACTAAAAGCCCTTTCAACTTGGCAGGACTGGCCAGAATCAGCAATCAACTAATTGGCTAATCATTAACCGTTAAGTAAATTAGTATTTATCTCCTTACCATAGTGATGCATCAGAGTAGAACTTTAGCCAAGAATTGCTGCAAGTAAAAAGTTAAAAGTGAGAGAAAGTGATCCTTCTCCTTGGCCCTGCATGATTGGGAGAGCGGTTAGGGGGTAGGAGGACGGAGGGATGTTTCCTAAAATTATGGTAAGACCTGTATGACCTGATAGAAGTCAAGGGAGAAGAAACGGGAGATCATTGTGCATGTAAGAGCAATGTTATAATGATTAACTGTGGAAAACTTGACTAGTCTGATCAATACAATGATCCACAATCAATACAATACAAAAGACATGATGAAGAAATGCTCTCCACCATAGCGAGAGAACTGACCAACTCTGAGTGCAAACCAAAGTATCATTTCCTTACTTTCTTTTTCTTGTTTTTTAAAAATATAGCTAATATGAAAATATATTTGCATGATTTCATATGTATAATTAATATGATGTTGTTTGCCTTCTTAGTGGGTATGGGAGGGAGTGACAATGAAGGAGAGAATTTGGGACTCAAAATTTAAGAATAAAGGAATGTTAAAAGTAAATAAATAAGAGATTTTTAAAAAGTTATGTCAGAGCCCTAATCATCACACAGAGTTATTTTTCTGAGCTCTAAACCCGTGTTTAAGAAAAATAACTTCTGGGCTCTCTGTGTTGTGACAGAGTCATTTGAAGTTAGATATCTGTCCCATGAACTCAGTAAGAATATCTTTTCCATAACGCAAACAATGAACTGCTGTAAGTCTCCAGATGGAGGAGGTGCCTGGGGTTACAGAGTTTATTACTATGTAATAACAGTCTGTATACTGGGGAAGTATATAGTTTAACTGTATCTATGGGAATCCTAAACCATTTGGACTTTGCATCATTTTTTTTTAAACCAACTCTCAGTGAACTGAATCACAAGTGCCCAGGAGTAAATAAACAGCTTTAATTCTCCAAACCTATAAGATGATAGTGTCATCTCATACTCTCCATTGCTGAAGAAGCTACTATAGCTATCAAGTGCAGAATCACACACCTGGTTTCCAAGACCCTTTTGCAAGTGCCTACATCCTAGCTAAGCAATTTTTTAAAGCTCATTACTTTCCAACTCAGCCCCACCTTATATGACAATTTTTTTCACTGTACTCACACACCAGAATTATTCCCGCCCCCGTGTGCTCCTCTGTTCCCTTCTACCCATCAATATCTTTATCAGTCTTCAAGATATCATGATACAAGGGAAAGCATACTGGACTGAGAGTTGTTTGTTGGTTCCCCCTCAAAATGATTGTGCGGGCAAACTGTTTCAGCACTCTGTGTCTCAGTGTCCATATCAAGGGTTAAGAAAAAAATGAAGGGTAATGGGCTAGTTCGTCTGAAAAGTCCCTTATAATTCTAATATTCTATGACTTTATTGCTAGACTCAAGCCCTTTGACCTTTATATAAAGTCTTCCTACTATTCCCCCTCATTCATCCTTATAATTTTCTGAATTACTGCAAATACAGCCTATGCTATGCAATTTAGCACAGATCATATTTTATATTTTCTCATATTTATTCTCCAACTGATGTATGTGTGATAGCTTAGTAAGCTTTTTTAGGGAAGAAACTGTCTTCTCTTTGTGTAAGTGCCTAACATACATTAGGTACTCAATAAATACTTTGACTGACAAATTATTTAGGGTCCCTCTAAAAGCTATAACTTTCTTTAGTTAAATGGTTTTTTATTATTCAAACAATTAATATTTCTCTTTAGATGTGTGTGTACTGCACTATAGTAAATTATAAAATTTCAAAGATAGCCCAAATTGTATTTCTTATGCTGGCATTTTTTTTTTTGCATTGTCAATTTCAGGAGACTGGGTTAATGACGAAAGGCACGGCTTTGGAGTTTATCTCTATCCAAATAATGATACATATACGGGAGAATGGTTTGCAGGCCAAAGGTTTGTTTCTTGTTTTTGTTTTACTATTTCTTTAGTCTTATATTTTTCATTTAGGCAAGCAGAAGACTCTAGTGTGTCTTTAGATTTATTATAGAAAATTCATAACAATAAAATCTACAACTCTCAAATTCTTATATGAATTGGAAAGAAAGCATTCTGGAAATGATCTGCCTCAGTACAATTCTTTGTTATCTATGTAAGAAAACCGGGTTCATGATAACTTATCAGGACAGCCCTCCACAAGCTGATGTAGGAAAAGTTTTCACCACACAACTAGAGAAGGCAATATTTGGACTCTGCTCTCATTATCAACAGAGCATAGAAGGACATAGGAAATAGAATGCTAGGCTTGGATTCAGTGAACATATAACCAGGTTATAGTGATTGGTGCTTTGCCTTAGGCCAGTGTTTCTCAACCTGTGGATTGTGACCCCTTTGGGGGTCAAACAGGATCACCTAAGATCATTGGAAAACACATTTCGGATGGTCTTAGGAACCGAGACACTGCTCCTCTATCCGTCTCCAGGTGGGTCTGCCCACATGCAGATATACCCACATATGAGTATTAAAGGGTCAGGGCATTACAAAGGTTGAGAACCACTGCCTTAGGGTGAAGAAATCTGAAGAGTGCTCCTAGCATTTACCTTCAGCAATGTGTAAAAAAATGAGTTTAGAACCTACGTAGCAAAAATAATTAGGTAACATAGGAAGCTATGAGGTGGAATGTGTTTTCTTTCCCCCACTTACTGTATCCCAGGTGAGCCTTTCTGCAGTCCTTACCTGGAGTAGAGCAGCATTACTTTGTCCTGCATTTTGTAACTTTCCCTGAGTGTAAAAATGCTATCTATAGCTCTGAATAGACCTTAATTTTAATTTCTCCTCTGATGCTTAACTCTGTTTGACCAGAGATGAATCATTTAATGTCTTTGAACTTTATGGGAATATTACTATTTGCAATACCTATCTCACAGTGTTATAGTGAACCTCAAATGAAATAATGTACGTAAGTCACTTAGAAAAACTTAATGTAATATATATATAGCTATTGTCATAGAAGGGGCTGTATTGAATCCCAGAGAAGAATTATTATCTCATACTCATTTATAAGAAATGTGCACCTTCTTTGTATGCCTTTTAGAGTGATATGCAAAATTACTATAATCTCTCACCATGTTTAGAAAGCCATGTTTGGTTCCATGATTGGCTCCTCTGTCTAAGCACAGACTGAGGATTTTCCCCCACTGAGACCAGTGTACATGACAGTCAGGCAAAAATCTTTCCTGTTTTATAACTATATAACTTCCTGTATGAGATGCCAACCCGAGTCAGACTGAGTCCTTCAGAGGAATGACCATACCAGATTCAAGGTATTCTGTGGTTCCACTGTCTTAAAACTGTAGCTCATGAGATCTCACCAGTGAATTTGCCTGGAGTATTCCGCCAGAGGATATAGTTGGCTAAAAGCAAAGGCATTTACTTTGCTTAGTAAGTAAATATTAAAAGGTATATTAATAAAACATCTATTCCACGAACTTGGATTATACTATCCATCAAGGACATAAAGCATCAATTGAAAAGAGCAGTGTTCACATAGAGATCAAAAATAAAGAAGCACATACATATGGAACATGAATGCCTAGGAAAGTTGTATATGCTTTACAAATATATGCACATGTAAAACAAAAACAAAAACTAGCACCTCTGGTGTAAGGGCTCGTTGAACCCTTTTCAGGGCTGCTCATCCACCTTTGGTATCCACCAAAGAGCCCCGACTCTCACCTGTGGTTCTAAGAAGCTGTAGCATGTGCTGTACCACAGCCACACTCCAGTAAACCTTCTCAGAAGACAGACAAAACCAGGTTGAGGGTAACAATGGGTCTCAAACCCACAGGTGAGTTAGACGGGTGTCTACCTTAAGCATATGAAGACATCTCCCAGTAGGATGGATGGAGGAGAACAATTTGTTCCAAAGGCCATCAAGGGTGAAGCATGTGCCATGGAGCTCTTAGAGCTTGGTCAGACATTGAAGATGCCAAGGTCATCCACTGCATACCGGGCCATTGCTAGTCTTCCTGACTTTGTCTTGCCACTGAACTTGAATGACTCTGGAAGAAAGAGTGAGGCTGACAATTCTGTACAACTCTGTTTCACTTAAATCCAATTTGTATGTGAATCAAGATATCACCCCACAATATCATTGTCCTCTTTGAAAACAAAGGACAAACAAAAACTTGCTATGTATATATTCTTTATATGTATAAGAATATATATGTGTGTATATATGTATATTCCTTTGCAGTACCACTTAAAAGAATGCCATAAATCCTTTAGCTCTAGTTTCTCCAGCAATGTGTTCAATTCTACAATTTCCCTTGTTTATTATTTATATGCTGGTAATTTTTTATCTTTGCTTTGTCTGATCACATAATTAATTGCACCTAAAGTCTCACAGAAGATTCTAGTTGAAGTAAAACCATACAACTTAGGCAGACCCGGGTTTTGCCAGAAGAAACTTGCAGAAAATCAAGAAAATGACACAGTAAATTCCAGAGCACAAGCATGTTGTCCACATTGTGCATACCTTCCAGAGCACGTGGGCTGGTTGGGGAGAGGTTGAATGATGAGTGCATCAGGGATTGTGGATTAACCTTCTCTGCAGTTAGTTCATCAATTGATTATGTTGTTAGAGCTCTTGGAGTCTTGGTCTATGGAAACCATTGTAATTACTTTACCTCTTGGGCAGCTAGGTAGCGCAGTGGATAGAGCTCTGGGTCTGCAGTCAGGAAGACTTACCTTCCTGAGTTCAAATCTGGCCTCAGATACTCACTAGTTGTGAAGTTACTGGCAAGTTACTTAACCCTGTTCACCTCAGTTTTCTCATCTATAAAATGAGCTGGAGAAGGAAATGGCAAACCACTCCAGTATTTTGCCAAGAAAACCCCAAATGAAGTTATAAAGAGTTGGATGTGTCTGAAAAACCACTGAACAACAACACATAATTCTTATTTGGAGAGGTTTGAGATGTAAGGATCAGAGAAAATGTCTTGTCTTTCCTCTTGTGGATGGCATGTCCCAGAAGTCCTACATAAAATATTCCAGACAGAAATCTGACCTTCCCCTACACTAGAAAAACCAGATAAATTCTCCTTCCCTTAATGCTGCCAAGCACTCCTGTTTTAATAAGCCATCTTCTGTGGCTGTGTGCCAGCCCAAGTGTACTACTCATGTCTCCTTTCTATCTCTCTTCCTTTTAATTCTGTCTCTATTATCAAATCAGCTCTATTGTTTCTCTGGAAAAGAGTGTGTCATTCTACTCCCTTTTGCTCTACTCACTAGCCCCGCACTATTCCAAACCAAAATATTCCTTCTTGGCCACCACCTCCCTCTATATACAGGTATATCTCATTTTATTACACTTTGCTTTATTGCACTTCACAGAGATTGCGTTTGGGGTTTTTTTTTGTTTTTTACAAATTAAAGTCTATTGGCATCATTTTCCCAACAATATGCACTCACATCATGTTTCTGTGTCACATTTTGATAATTTTCACAATATCTCAAACTTTTTCATTATTATTACATCTGTTATGGTGTTTTGTGATCAGTGATCATTGATGTTACTATTGTAATTGTTTTGGGGTACAATGAACCACGCCCATATGACTGGGAACTTAATTGATAAATGTTTGTGTGCACTGACTGCTCCACCTACCAGCCATACTTCCATCTCTCTCCCTTTTCTTGGGCTTCCCTAATGCCTGAGGCACAACAATATTGAAGAATATTATATAAACTCAGTTGATAAAGCAGTGATAGGGTTTCAGAGGATTGATTCTAATTCTGAAAGAAGTTCTACTGTGGGTAAAATGCCATCGAACAGAATCACATGCTATAGAGAAATCTTTCATAAAAGGAAGAGTTAATTGATGTGGCACACTTAATTACTGTCTTAATTTTAAAAACTGCCACAGCCACCTCAGCCTTCAGCAACCACCAGTCTGATCAGTTAGCCGCCATGAATGCTGAGGCAACACCCTCCACCAGCAAAAAGGTTACAATTCACTACAGTACAGGGTCAGGTTAGAATATTTAGCAATAAAGTATTCTTTAATTAAGGCATGTACTTTTAAAAAAACCTTCATAATATTGCACACCTAATAGACTACTGTAGAGTGTAAACATAACTTGTATGTGCACTGGGAAACCAAAAAATCCATGTGACTCACTTTGTTGTAATATTCACCTTATTGAAGTGGTCTAGAAGTCAACCAAATATCTCTGAGGTATGCTTGTATTTTATTTTCTTATTAAAATGTAATATTTCCATCCATAGCACTTAGTACAAAGTTTGGAACATAATAAGGGCCTTAAAAATGGTTCATTCATTCATTCATTCATTCATTGCCATAGTGAACAGGGCAGCTAGGAAAAGTTTTACCTTTTGCTGCAACTGTCAGAGAAGATCAAATGAAAGGACAAAAAAATGTACTCTTAAATATATGGTTTATTACATCACTGTCTCTCTTCTTTATTGACTCTGCAGTTCATTTGTTAACAGGGTCAGTTCCTCTAAACTCCTAAGTCCTTCCCATCCTCTCTTATCGATGAGTGGGCAGAGAAAGGGCCATGGGGCATCCAGCTTCCTTTTGTCAACCTTCAGCCTTATTTTTAGTGGTGTTGCCCATTGAGTTGGGCATGTGTTTTTTTTTTCCCCAACAAGCAATATTGTGGAACTCACCTCTATAAGACTGTGCCTCTTTTAGAACCAAGCTAATTTTTAGGTCCTAAGGAACAAGTTTGTAAGACAATGAGATGTAAGGCTGAGGATCCTTCAGGCAATACTGTTGTTGTTCAATCATTGTACATCCTCAAAGCACTCACAATCTATCAGGGAAGACAACGTGCAAGCAAGTATCTGCAAATGAGATCTGTACAGAAGGAGCTGGAGATAATCAGCAGAGGAAAGGTGCTAGAGTTAAGTGGAATCAGGAAAGAATTCCTGGGGAAGGTAGGACTTTTGCTGGGACTTAAAGGAAACGAGGAGGTAGAATGTACTTAAAATTTTTATCAATGGATAGAGGCCTAGATAGCATCGTTAAGAAATTTGTAGATCACACAAAGCTAGGTGAGAAAGTTAACCAAATAATAACAGAAGAATCTAGAAGAAATTCAAAAGGATAGGTTAGGCCAAATTTAATGAGACGAAATCTGTGTTAAGGACCTGTGATTTATTTTATGTAGAATGTCCTCTACAGATGCAGCTTGTGAAGTGGCTATATCTTAGTTCCTGAGGCTGAGAGGTTAAGAGACTCTTCTATAAGCATACAGCTAGAGAATGTGTCAGAATTTGAACTTCGGTCTTCCTGACACGAGGTCTAGAATGTATAGTCCATTACATGTACTATTACTCAGAATGAAATTTAAATAGGGTTGAATGTAACATCTTAAACTTGGTTAAAAAAAAACAACCAACTTCATAAGTACAAGATGGGGGCCATGTGACTAGGCAATAATTCATCTAAAAAAGATCTAAGTTTTATTAGACTTCAGGATCAGTAAGGATCTATGATGTTTATAAACTTCCATCAAAAGGGAAGTCCATAGGGTAATTCATAGTTTTGTTTGGATTTCAAGTTAGAATGGTGCAATGGTGAAATAGCTAGTGCAGTGGTGAAACAGGCAAATTCAGTATTAGGCCACTTTGAGAAAGCCATAGTGTCCAACACTAGGGAAGTGATAGTCCTATTGTATTCCATCCTCATTAGACCATATTTAAATTACAGCAGTAAATTCTAGCTGTTATGTTTTAGAATGGACACTGATAAGCTGGAAAGATGACCAAAGAAGTGTGACCACGATGGTGAAATGTTTTAAGATAATGCTATATATGAAGATCACTTAAAAGAATTGGGGATGTTTATACTATTTATACTGACTTATACTGTCAGAAGAGCTGACAGTAATTGTCTTCAGGTCTACATGGTATTTTCACGTGCAAGAAAGATTAGATATGTTCTTTTGGTCCCAGAGGGCATGACTCAGTAATGTTGTGAATAGTGAAGGTTGCAAAGATAGATTCAAGTCCTGATATAAGGAAAAGCTTCCTAAAAATTAGAGCTACTGAGAGGGAACAAGGGACACACTTTGGGATTTTGTAGAATGTATTCTTATTTAGCTATAAATTGAATTAGATCTAGGTAGGCATCTTGGGGTCCCTTCCGACTCTGAGATTCTATGAGTTTATAAGCATCCATCAAAGAGAAGGGTTATAATATATTTCATACTTTTTTTTAATATTTAGAATTAGGAGGGACATTAGACATTATCTAGTCCACCCCATCCACTTTGCAGATGAGAAAACTGAGGCCCATAGGCTATCTCCCACTTGTGCCTCAAATGCAGAATGATGATCTCCACAATCTTTTCAAGCTTTAAAGCTACATTGATTTGCCTAAGGTCATACAGCAAGAAGAAGAAGCAGGGAAGTAAATCCAAATCATTTGACTCTTAATTCCCTGCTCTTTCTTCTACACCCAGCAATTTGGCTTTCCCTTGATTTTCATCTTTTTTCACCCATGAAACTTTATTTCCGAATAAATTTTTTAAAACTCCTCAATTTTAACCTATGCAAAATTTAAAGTATTCCCTTTCAAAACAGGCACGGGCAAGGAACTTACTTCTATGCTGAGACTGGCTCCAAGTACGTTGGTACTTGGGTAAATGGACAGCAAGAGGGAGCAGGAGAACTCATTCACCAAAATCACAGATACCAGGGCAAGTTCATGGGAAAAAATGTAAGTAATTTTAAAAGTGCAGCTCCCTAATAAATGTAAAAAATTGTTGTTATAAATATCTGTCATTGTGTAAATTTTGCAAAATGAAAATTTTTAAAAATATGGTGGTATCCTGAGAAAGGAGAGTACAGTACAATGTATGAAAGCATTAAGATCCTCTGCCTCAGTTCGTGAATCATTATCTTGTGACTTCTATTTTTATTATCCACAGGAGAACAAGATTTAGGTTGAGTTTTGTGAGTATCCCAATAACATTTTTTTCTCATATTCCTTTTGCTGCTACTTCATTGGATACCTCTCCAAAAATATTAGTCAGACCTTTTAATTCCTTTTTTATAAATATGTTCTCGCTTCAAAAATTCAGAAATTAAATGTTTATTTTCCAGAAAGAATTCTTCTACTTTTATCATTGTGATGTTTAAAAAATTTGACATAGTTTCTGAGCAATTAATCATTTTATTAATAATGCTAACATATTACCGATAAAATGGGTCAGTGAACAAAGGGGTCAGATTCATCACTGCGTGAAACAGAAAAGGCACAAATTAAGAAGAGGAAGATGTATAATAAATTAATCACAATAAAATTTACAAAGAAAAATGAACAAGCAATCTGGAATAGGTCATGATAAAATCAATATGAATTCAAGGAGGAAAACCTTCAATGGGAAGGAAAAAAAGACTACATACAATCAATCGTCACCTTTTGAAGGGTTAATATTACCAGAAAGCGGTGCAAAAGCAAAAAATGCCAGATGTTGCTACACTGAACTTTTGGAAAATAGGGGTTAGGTTCCCACAACCACCAAAAATTGTAATCTTTTGCTAGAGATTGCTGAAGATACACTTTTCTGCATACAATTCTTTATAACAAAATATTAATTCTGACAATATGTACTTTTCCTAACATAATAACCATGAGATAACCCATAAAATGCAGTCCACAAAATAAATGTAACATGCAAAACATTTTTCTCACTACTGATTCTATAGAATTCTGTGACCTTTTGTGCTAACATCAATTTAAAAAAAAAACCAACATTGATTTCATACAATATTCACTTTTTATAACACATGAAATCTACAGTGCCATAAATGCAGTATAGCAAATAAAATTCTTAAAACTAAAACATTTTTTAACCTGAATCTTTACTTTCCACTGTATCAGATGATGGTGTGAGGGTGTGGTATTGAATATTATATTGCTGTGAATTTCTCTACCTTGGTCACCATCTGAAAACCAAAGTAGAGATTGCTTGGGCTTTAGTTGCTGCTGTTGGAAGACACCAAAACTGGTGAGGTCTCAACATCACCTCTGACATTCTGTCCTTTGCAACTAGTGGATGGCACTGGAAATCATGAAGGATGAGTCAACTCCTTTTTGAGGATATAACAGATTGCTGATTTGGTAACACAGACATTCTGGAACGAAGTTTATCTACCACCTTTATTTTCTAAGTTGCGTCGCTGACTTTGCACACTTGGGCTTAGGGACCAAAGGACTTGCACTACCTTGGGGGGCATAATTGCAACACAAAACTTGAGTTTTAAAGGCAAACAATGAAAATATGCAATGAAAGCATGGGGAGTTCTTTACAACAACAGAGCAAACAAGAAAAATGAAGTGCCTAGTAGGATACCAGCCATTCCACAAGTTTGCACGCAGTGTGCCTCTCATTTTTTTTCTTTGCTGCACATAGCTGTGAATGTGCAGATTGCAACACAAAAGTGAAAATGAAGTTACTAATATAATTACATGGATGCTTGAAGTCCCCAAAGTTAAAGGCACAAATGTTGAGGATGGACGATGAAATAATGGAACAACAGCAAGAAACCCTATAATGGATCAAGATAAGGGGGAAAAATACATTTAAAAGAAGAAATAAGAATTAGATTAGAACAGAAAATAAAGCTATGAAAGAAAAAAGATAAATAATAAAGTAGAAAATTTGTAACATGTCACAGAAAATCTCTTCAAAAGTATATTTAGGCTCCAAGAAAGAGAATGGCAGATTTGAAATTTGGAATGGAGGAGAAATTGAACAAAATCAAAAGGCGTCAAGGAAAAATGTGATTTCCATAACTAGCCAGAGAAACTGACTTTGAAGGTAGGATGGGTAAAGATATTTTGTGAATAATGTATAGAGATAAAGATCATGAGTCTCTCAAATCCATAGATTGCTAAAAGAATAACACAAATTTGCATCTCCAAGGACTAATTAAATATCAGAATTTTAGTGTTACACAGTAAAGATTTCAGGAAGCCAAGAGGTAGGTCTTCAGCTGTTACGGAAATCAAATGGAAAAGTCCAGGATTTCTCCTTGATTATGAAATTAAAATATTCTGAAATGATATTCTAAAATAAAAAGGAAAATATGTGAATCAATTTGGGTAGTATTATTATATTGACACAGCCCAACCATGAGCGATTAATACATCTTTCTATTATATATTGGGTAATTTTGATTATTCAGATATTGTGGTGAACCATGGAGCAGCATCAAGAAGACTGGTGTTTAAAAGATTGAGGCTTTTTTCATAGAGAATTTTGGAGTTCACTTTCTTCTCTCTATTAAGATCTGCATTCTGTCCAATATATGTCAAAAAGATCATCTCAATGACCCATCCATCCAACTGTGTAACATAATCTGGACATTTTGTATCCAGTTCATTATCCTGTATAGATTATTAGATGTAGATTTAAACTAGGTTAGCCTTGTTTAAATGGTTGTGAATTCTCAATTAGAAAGCTTTACAATATTCTGAGTCTTAATTTAATCAACTCCATGTTGTCCATAAATGGGATCATCTGTAGTACTTCAATATATAAAGGTAATCTCTCTTTAATTTGGATCTTATTTAAGTGTCCTCCATCACTAGGACTCCTTGTTTGGGGCTCCACTTGACACTAAACAGAAGATCATTGAACAAAGGTTTTGGTTTTTTGTTTTGTTTTGGTTTGAGGTTTTTTGTGGAATCTATGATCCTAACATACATGAGAAACACTCCATTATGGGAAGAGTCTTTAAGTAAGCATTTTGTTCCAATCAAACACTTTTTAAAAATAGTTAACAAGCAATAAATACAGCTTGTTCTTGGGTCCTATGCACCTTTCAGTAATCTGTGTCACTCTAAAAATGTGATCTATTATAGAATATCATGGCGAAAGCCTGCCTGTTTTCTTCTTGTGTTGTCATCTAGGATGATGTCTGTGTGTATTTCTGTATGTTATATGTCTGTGTATAATTGTATATATATATATATGCAAACGTATACACACATTTATGTGTAGATTGTTGGCATCAAGATTTTATAGAGGTGAGAAAGGCATGAATCAGTAACTTTTTTATTTCTTTGTGGTCACCTTGTTATAAACTGCTACATCATCTGTGATGATCCCCCCACTCATTTGCCATTGTTCTCTCTTTTATGCTTTAACCTCCTTAAAATTTAGTTGCCTCAAGCACTCTATGAATACTTGATGTGGTCTAGCTACTGTACCATCTTTATTGTCTTTAGTGTTATTGGTACTATCTCTTATAATATAGTAATTAACATCTGTAGAGTGCTTAAAGTTGGCAAAATGCTTTACATGTGACATTCATTTGATCACATCAGGACTGCGATGTTAGAGTTTAAATGCTGTATCTCCATTGTTGATGGACAGACTGACAGATCTTTCACGCTTTTTTATATATTTTCCTGTCCTGCTCTTGGTGTGATCTCAAGAAAACTTTTGGATCCAATTCCTCTTCGACACTTATGGAATGACTATGGCCAAGAACTTCCAACTGCTACCAGACAACCCACCAAGACAACTCACCAACAGTTATTCACTGTTTATTATTCACAAATTTTTTTTCAAATAATTTTGTCAAATTCTCTCTATGACTTACAAAATAAGTAGAGAAAAATGAAATATATTGAATGGTAGCATTAATATGACATTTTAACAAATACAAGTAGAGTATGCTCTATAATAATTTCTCCCCCAGACAAATATTTCATTTTATTCTCACAACAGCCTTGGGAGTTGGGTGCTATTATTATCCTCATAAGGTATACAAAGGTATACTTATAGGTATACCTCATAAGGTATACAAAGGATACTTATATTGTATCATTTATTCTATTACATTCTTCAGGTGTCTTAAAATACAGATTTAGCATTTTGTAAGTTTTTCCTTTTTCTTTAGATATCATGTTGTACTTTACTGTAATATATAAAAAACTTAATTAATTTAGAACCTCAGTCTAGAAATCATAGTAGTTTAATCAAGGAATGAACAGAAATTTTACATTCCATTAATTATAAAAAGAATTTGCTAAGAAAATGAAGTGTCAAGATGACTTAGGAAATACTTAGCTTCCTTGATAAAGCAGTGTTTTGAGATACGCTTAAAATCAATTTAAATTAGGCTTTGCTAAGGAGCTTTCCTTTGTAATAATCACTAATTTATAAAAATAATTTCTAATTTACGTGGTTCCTCCCTTCATTTGTCCATATTATGCAGGTGGTGCTATGGTATGCTGTAGGCGAGACATTGTGATATAATGGATAGAGGGTCAATCTTGTTGTTGGGATGATGACCTGAGCTCAAGTTTAACCCTTACAGAAATTAGTTGTACATGGGCCAGTCATTTAACCTCTTGGTGTCCCAGATACCTCTCTAAGACTAAGACTTATGTAATGCCATGCACCAGCAGATTCCCAAAGGAATGCTACTGTGAACAGCCTTTAGAGTTCAGATTACAAAATATAGTGAACACTCTGTTTATTCCATTACAAATCAAGACAAACATTCAAAACATTATAATATTCACAACATTACATCTTATCACAGAAGATGGCCACACAGTTTTCACTACAGTGGCCACAATATTCAGAACA
>CM053580.1:203579496-203602349 GCA_028627135.1 Pseudochirops cupreus | reverse complement strand
CCCAGAGCAACATTCCAATTCTGTCTGTCTGTCTCTGGAATTCTTGCTTATATACACACCTCAGCCAATCCCCTTCTTCCACATCAACAGGGGAGTTCATGCCTTCTCAACAATGGGACAGGGTTTGCCCCTTCCACACTTAGCACTTAGTACTAAGTGCTAAGTATCCTGCTAAACAGATTACTATTACAACTTACAGACAAAATATTGATCTACATTAATGGAGGGAGTTTCAGCATGGATGAAATCACAGGTCTGGGGGACAATTATTATAAAGCATACTCCCTCTGTATTATAAACTGAATCATCATAGTTGGAGGTAACATTTTGTTTCTTTTATGTGTAGCCAGTGGGCCCTGGAAAGTATATTTTTGATATTGGATGCGAGCAGCATGGTGAATATGAACTTAAAGAAATGGTAAGTTGTATAGTAGAGTATAATTAGCATATTATGGCTTATTTTTTATATTGACTGCTTATATATTGCTGCTATAAAGTTAGAAGCAGTGTGATTTTAAAACTGGGAAATAGCCTCCTTTTTTGTTTTATTTGTTTGTAAATACAAAATCAAAATATTGATCACATTTGCAGATTGGGTTCTGTCATACTTAGTGTTTATTGCCAAAGTCTAAACTGTATTGCATGTTAAAATCAAGCAGTTAATATTTAGCAAGAAAACTTTGGATATTAAATCTTTGAAAATGAGTGAACTTTTCTTTTTTGTTTTTTGCTTTTTTGAGGGGGAAGGTAGGGCAATTGGGGTTAAGTGACTTGCCCAAGGTCACACAGCTAGGGTGGTTTTTTAAATGGTAAGTGTCTGAGGCTGGATTTGAACTCAGGTCCTCCTGACTCCAGGATCAGTGCTCTATTCACTGTGCCACCTAGCTGCCCCATTGAGTGAACTTTTCAGCGTTACTATTACAACATGACTAGCTTGTAATAGATGCTATCCATTTCAAGAGTGTGGATGATGACATATGAAAACGTCTTTTTTTTTTAATAACATTAAACATTAACCATATTGAAGTGGCCAAAAATTAACACAACCCAGCTAATGTTATATTATTCAAAATTAAATTTCCCTTATATGTGTATGTACCACTTGCATACTATATCTGATGTCTGATTGGTTCATGTCTATCGAAGATCAGAAAATTAGTCAATTGTTTCCATATTGATACTTTTTGGTAGTCTTTTGATTTTTTTTTAAAGTGAGAACCACTGTATTTATTCATTCAACAAACATTTAATTAAACAACCACTAGTGTAATACATCAAGGTAATAAAATAGAGAGATATCCAGCTTTGGCATCAGGAAGACCTGGATCCAATTCCACTTTGACACTTACTGAATGACTATGGCCAAGAACTTCCCACTGCTACCAGACAACTCACCAAGACAGGGGATATTCCCTTTTCCATGTCACAGATCCCTTTGGCAGTCTGGTAAAGACTACAGCTCCCTTCTTAGAATGTAATCAAGTGCATTAAATAAAATGCATAGGATTATAAAGGAAACACATTATACTGAAACAAAATATTCAAAAGAAAATTCACAGATCCTAGGCTAACAACCCTCATTCTAAGAATATAAATTACAGACAGGCTGTTGATCTGTATCACTGGAGAGAGACCAAACATTTGGAGCTTCTTCCATCAATGAAATTTTGGGTCAGATAGCATGTAATACACTTTGCTAAGTACTGGGATGAAGACTAAAATGAATAGGATACTTCTCTTTTCCTCAAGGAGTTTATAGTTTAGTTGAGAGACATAATACTCATTTACTCAACAAACATATCCAATTCCTACTGTGTGCAAAACATTGGGGTAAGTGCTGGGTTTATAAAGAAAAAACCCCCACAAAAATGAAATAGGATCTGCCATTGAAGTACTCATGTTCTGCTCCTACCTGATTATTCCCTCTTTGTTGTTTATGCCATACTCTCAATCCTCCATCTCCGTCAATATTTTTTCCCTACTTTTCTGCCACCCCAGAAGCATAAAAGGAAACTGAAAGCCTCTTGTCCACCTCTCCTTTTACATCCTGACCAATCATTACCTCATCCTCCATTTGACTTTCCCTCACCATCTTAGAGATAGGTGTTTTTCTATATTACCTTCCTGTCGATATAATTCTGATTTTTAAAATAATATTTTCCCCAATAACATATAAAAATGATTTTTAATGTTTTTTTTGTAAGTTTTGAGTTTCAAATTCTATCCCTTACTCCTTTCCTCCCCCTCTCCTTGAGATGGTAAGCAATCTGATGTAAGTTATATAAGGTAAAATGTAAAACATTTCCATATTAGTCATTTTATGCAAGAAGACTTGAAAAAGAAAGGAAGGAAAGAAGGAAGAAAAGAAGGAGGGAAGGAAGGAAGAAAGGAAGGAAGGGAAAAATAGTATGCTTCAGCCTGTATTCAGACAACACAACATCAGTTCTTTTTCTGGAGGAAGACAGCGGTTTTTATCATGAGTCCATTGGGATTGTCTTGGATCATTGTATTGCTGAGAATAGCTGAGTCATTTACAATTCTTCATCAAACAATATTGGTGTTACTGTGTACAATGGTCTTCTGGTTCTGCACATTTCACTTTGTATTAGTTCATGTACATCTTTTCAGGTTTTTCTGAAATCATTCTGCTTGTCATGTATTATAGCACAATAATATTCCATTGCAATCATATACCACAAGTTGTTCAGCCATTTTCCAATTGATGGGTAGCCCCTCAATTTCCAATTCTTAGCCACCACAAAAGGAGATGCTATATTTTTGTACAAATAGGTCCTTTTCCTTTTCTAAAAAATCTCATTGGCATATAGACCTAGCAGTGGTATTGCTGGACCAAAGGTTATGCACAGTTTTATAGTCCTTTGGGCATAGTTCCAAACTGCTCTCCAGAATGGTTGGATCAGTTCACAACTCCACCAATAATGCATTGATGTCCCAGTTTTCCCATATCCCTTCCATCATTTGCTATTTTTCTTTTTTGTCACATTTGCCAATCTCAGGAGAAAGATGATACCTGACAGTTGTTTTAATTTGCATTTCTCTAATCAATAGTGATTTAGAGCATTTTTTCAAGTGATTATAGATAGCTTTGATTTCTTTATCTGAAAACTGCCTGCTCATATCCTTTGACCATTTACCAATTGGGTAATGACTTGTATAACATGGATTTTTTTAATGGGGACATGAAATTTACCCCTTAAATATTAGTTTTTTCTTCCCTACTTACTCTCCCTCAGATTCTTTCCATTACAGTCTTATTGCTTAGCTCTTCAAATATTTTTTAACATTGTAATTTATTAATTTACTTTTGCCATTCCTTTCTTTTTAAATTTTGCTTTCTAAATTCTCTCCTTCCTTCCCACCCACTCCCCCACCCACTGAGAAGGCAAGTCATATAGTATCCATTCTGCATGTGAAATCTTGCAGAATATATTTATTTCTCTTACTTGATTTTCAAAACCCTTTTTGAGCTCTTCCGTGACCTGTGACCAATTCATATTTTTCCTGGAGACTTTGGATGTAGGAGCTTTGACTTTGTTGTCTTCCTCTGGTTGTATGTTTTAATCTTCCTTGTCACCAAAGTAAGATTCTATAGTCTTGGGATTTTTATGCTGTTTACTCATCTACCCAGTCAAATACTTGACTTTCTAACTCTTTGTCTAGGTAGGACTCTGCTTCCAGTTGCTGTGGTGGTGGTGTGGGTGTACTGTCTCAGGCTTCAGTTTTGTATCAGCCACTTGATCCCCCACCATCTGTGCCCAAAGCTCTGGAAGCAGCCACTGCTGCTCCTGCTGCCACCACTGCTACCTCCACCACACCGGGACTGGGGCCAGACCATGCTTCTTTTTCTCCCAGGTCCCACAGAGTTTTCCCAGTGACCTTCTATGCTGTCTTTGGCATTTGTGGGTTGAGAAGTCTGGAAACTGCCACAGCTGCCAGTAATTCAGTCCCCTGAGCCCTGCTCCAACCCTCTCTGTGCTGTGGCCCAGTCAAACTGCACTCCACTCCCAGTCTGGTGAGATATGCCCTTCCTGTTGATTCTCCAGACTGTCCCAGGCTGGAGACTTGTCTCAAGGTGTCATCTTGTGGGTCCTGTAGCTCTAGAATTTGTTTAGAGTCATTTTTTACAGGTATTTGGAGGGACTTGGGGGAGATCTCAAGCAAGTCCGTGCTTTTTCTCCACTATCTTGGCTCTACCCCTTGAGGCCTTATTTTAAAGTCATTTGGAGGGGAATGTTGGGAGAGTTCAGCTGGGTGGCTGTCCTAGTCTACCACGTTGGCTCCACTCTGATCTTCAAATCATTAATGATCTCTTTGCCTTCTTATTGTCAATGTGGAAAAAAAATTTTTAAAGTCTTAAAAAGAAATATTCTTCCCCAACATATACATACATATTCATGTCCTGATCTAGTCCTAGTCACATAAAAAATAAATTTTCTATTATTATCTGACAGCATTTAACTTTATTCTATTTGCTCTCCTTAGGGTTCTTTTGAAGGAATAATTTCTGATTCTCCCTTTTTATTGAATATTTAAGGGGGTTTGTCATTTGTTTATTAAATGAAGGCTCATCTGTGCAGAATAAATTATTTTGGGCCTGTCTATTTCTTATTGGAATCACATATTCCAGTTTTTCCTTTGATTTCTTGCAACCCCAAAATAATCCTGTACTACTCTGAGAGTTTCACTTGGAATTTAAATGCTTGTTTTCTTTGCTGTCTACGTGAGTTGTTCTTTGATGTTTTAGACGTGAAATCTGACTATGTAGTTCCTTGGTCAGCTCATTTTTTTTCTGTTGGCGCTCTGAGGAATTTCGCCCTGAACTTTGCCATGTGCTTCCAATATTTCTGAGAAATTTGAGGGTGACTCCGTGAGGTATCACATTCTGGTTCTCTTTTTCAATCTATGATTCTTAGGTGATCATTTTTCATCTTCAAGTTCAGTGTTTTTGCTTTATTTAATTCTTATATTCTCACAAATTTATTTTTCTTCATTTTTCCCGTAATCTTTAATGCTATCTGTGATTTTTTTTACTTCCGGTACTGTTGTTTTCTTTCTTTCACCAAATGACACAGAGAATTAGTAATTTTTGTTCTATTTTCTGCATTTTTTTGGTTATACTTGCCGATTTATTTCTTAGGTGCTCTTTTTGCATTTGTTTTGTTGCTATTCTCTTATTTCTTTGTTTATTCTTCTGGTCCATTCTGTAGGTTCATCAAATTGCTCCACGGTTCTTTCAGTGGCCTTACAGATTTTGTTGTGCAATCTTCATCTGCTCTTGGATATTTTTTTCTTAAGGATTTTTATGTCAGTTTCAACAAATGACCATTGAGAATGTCCTAGAAGTTGTTATAGTTAAGGGGTTCTTAACTTTTTTTATTTTTGCATCATGGAGCCATTTGGCAGTCTTGAGAAATCTATCAATCCCTTCTTATAATAATGTTTTTAAAATGCATACAATACATAGGATTGCAAAGGAAACCAATATATTAGAATACCATTATTAAAATATTTTTTTAAAATGTTAATGAAACAAAAATTTCAGTCCCTTTTGCTAGAGAATTTGTGGGCTTAATACCTTTGTTATAGTCTTAACTACAAGCAGAAGTATCAGGACAACCTCACCATCAATAGGGAATGACTTTTCAACTTGGATTTGCAAAGCATACCCTCCATGGCACTAGAAAACAGATATGGTGAGCCTGTGCCCTGTTTTAGGCTTTTGACTGAGGTTGATGCTCTGAGTGTTGTAAAAATTGCTTTATATATATTTTGATTAAGTTTTTCTAGAATTTTTTTAATGTCAAACATGTGTGTGTGTGTGTGTGTGTGTGTGTGTGCTTTTTCCTCTTTGACTTCTTTGAGATACAGACTTAATAGTCTTATCACTGGGTCTAAAGGCACACATAGTTTAATAGCTTTTGGGTCATAGTTGCACATTCCTTGGCAAAATAGTTGGGCCGGTTTAGAGCTCCACGTACAGTATATTAAAGTACTTGTTTTCCCACAGTCCCTCCAGTATTTGTCATTTTCCTTTTTTGTCAATTTAGCCAATAGATGAGATGTGATAGCTCAGAACTATTTTAATTTGTATTTCTGTAATTAGTGATAAAGAACATTTTTTTCATATGACTATTTATAGCTTTTCTTTCTTTGAAAACTATAAATATACACACATATACACATGAAACTATGTATACATACGTAGTGTGTGTGTGTGTACACATGCATAGTGTATGGGGTGTGCTCAGAGAGGACTACCACCTCTGGTGTAAGGGTTTGCCAAGCCCTTTTCAGGGCTGCTTATTCACCTTTGGTGTCCAACTCTCACCTGTTGCTTCAAAAAAGCTGTAGCATGCACAGCAGCCACACCCTGGTAAAACTATCTCAGCAGATAGGTTAAACCAGGTTGAGGGTAACTGACAGGCCTCAAACTCATCAGTGAGTGAGAGGAATATCTTCCCTAAGCATGTGAAGGCTTGCCCTAGCAGAATGGATAGATAAGGACAGTTTGCAGCCAGGAAGACCAGCTAAAGCAGGCTCTATGGAGCTCTTAGAGATTGGTCAGATGTTGAAGATAACAAGGTTATTCCCTGTATCGGGGCCATTGCTAGTCATTCTGACTTTTATCTTGCCACTGGATTTCAATGACTCTGGAAGAGACAGTGAAGCTGACAACTCTGTGCAACTCTGACTCACTTAAATCCAATTCATATGCAAGTTAAGACATCACCCCATAATGTCATTAGTCCTCTCTGAAAAGGAAGGACAAACAAGATACAAGACACTAGAATTTTTATCTATTGATCAGTTCCCAGCTAGGGAACAGCTCCTATTCTTATAAATTTGACTCAGTTCCCTATATATTAACTTAGAAATGAGACTTTTGTAAGAAAAAATTACTGCAAAAATTTCCCTCCCAATTTCTTAAAACTTCACTTCTAAGTTTAGCTGCATTGGTTTTATTTGTCCAAAAACTTTTAAATCTATGTAATCAAAACTGCCAAACTTTTCTCTCTCTTATTTGGTCATGAATTCTTCATCGGTCTATAGGTCTGACAGGTAATTTCTTCTATACTCTTCTAATTTGCTTATGATGTCACCCTTTTTATCTAAATGGTATACTCATTTGAAGGTTATTTTTGGCATATGGGGTGAAATGTTGGTCTATACCTTCTTTCTGCCAGACTACTTTCCAGTTTTCCAAGGAGTTTTTGTCAAATAGTAAGTTCTTGCCCCAATATCTGGGATCTTTGGGTTTATCAAACACTATCAAAAACTGCTTGTTTTACCTATCTGTACCACTGATTGATCTCTATTTCTTACCCAATATCAATTTTTTAAAATGATTTTGACTTTGAAGTAGAGTTGAGATCTGGCACTTCTAGACCCCCTTTCTTTTCATTTTTTTTCATTAATTCCCTTGATATTTATGACGAGATGAATTCCTCCAGATCAATTTTGGTTTTTTTTCTACCTCCATAAAGTAATTCTTTGTTAGTTTGATATGGCCCTGCATGAGTAAATTAACATAGGAGTCACTGTCATGGTTATTATATTGGCTCAGCCTACCCATGAACAATTAATGTTTCTCTATTATTATTAATTAAATATTAATATTTACATCCGTCTTCATGAAAAAAATATTTTGTAATTGTGTTCATGTAGTTCCTATGTGTATCTTGGCAGGTAGACTCCCAAGTATTTTGCACTGTCAATATTTATTCTAAATGGAGTTTCTCTTTTGATGTCTTCCTGCTGGATTTTGTTGGTAATCCACAGAAATGATGGTGTGAGTTTATTTTACATCCTTCAGCTTTAGCTGAGACTGTTAATTCTCAGTTTTTTAGTTGACTTTCTAAGGTCCTCTTAGGAAACCATCATGTCATTTGCAAAAAGTAATAGTTTTGTTTCCTCTTTGGCTATGATTAGACATCTCATTTCTTTTTCTTATTTGTTGCTACAATTCGCATTCCTAGTACAATATTGAGTAGTAATGGTAACAATGGACATCTTTGCTTTACCCCTAATCTTGTTAGAAAGACTTCTGGCTCATTCTCATTGCAGATAATAATGCCTCTTGGTTGTAGATAAATATTACTTGTCATTTTAAGGAATGCTTCATTTATTCCTGTTTTCTAGTGTTTCTAGGATGTTGTATTTATTTTTTTTTAAGTTTTTTTGTATCTTTGAAATAATAATGTGATTTTTGTTGCTTTTTTTGATTACCTTGTTCAATTTTGTTTACAGTTTTCCCAATATTGAACCAGTCCTGCATTCTTGGTATAAATCCAGTCCAGTCATAGTATCTGATCTTTGTGACATATTGCTATGGTCTCTTTGCTGATATTTTGTTTAAAATTTTACATCAATATTCATTAGGGATATTGATCTACAGTTTTCTGTCTCTCTTTTGACTCTAATTTCAAGGTCATGTGTCATAGAGAGAATTTGGTAGGATCCCTTCTTTCCCTATTTTTTCAAACAGTTAATGTAGTGATGAAATTCATTGTTCTTTAAATGTTTGGTAGAATTCACTTGTAAATCCTTCTGGTCCTGGAAGTTTTTTGTTTGGGAGTTTATTTATGACTTGTTCAATTTCTCTAAGATAGGATTACTAGGGTATGTTATTTCCTTTTGTGTTCATCTAGGCATGTTATACTTTTGTAACTATTCATTCATTTCATTTAAATAGTTTTATTGGCATATCGTTGGGTGAAATAACTTGTAATGATTGTTTTTGTTTCTTCTTTATTGTTTGCAAATTTGCATTTTTAATTTTTGATTCTAGTAATTTGATTTCTTTTTTGAATAAAAATTTTTAATGGTTTACCTATTTTGTTGTTATTTTTTTTCTAAAAATAACTTGGTTGTTTTTATTAGTTCAACTTTTTCAACTTTTAATTTTATTAATCTCTCCTTTGATTTGCATGATTTTCATTTTGATGGTTTAATTGGAGGTTATTGATTTGTTGATTTTCTAATATTTTTGGTTGCATACTCAATTAATTGATATACTCTTTCTTTTAATAATTAAAGTGTTAAAAGATGTAACTTTTCACTAAATTCTGCATTGTTTTTATCTCAAAAATTTGGCTTGCTGTCTCACTGATGTCCTTATCTTTAATGAAATAATTATTTTTTTCTATAATTTGTCCTCTGACCTACCCATTCTTTAGGATTCAATTATTTAGTTTCCTATTAATTTTTAATCTTTGCTTCAATGACACTTTATTGCATATAATTTTTAATCATATTATGGTAGACAAAACGTGCATTCAATAATAATGATTCTCTGCATTTGTTTGTGAGATTTTTATCCCCTAATATATGATCAATTTTTGTATTTTCTTGTGTAACTGAGAAATAGGTGTATCCTTTTCTATTTCCATTTAGTATTCTATTCTGTTCTAGATTTATCTAGGCCTGAGATGAGTAAAATGAGGTCCCCAACTGATTTGGCTTTACTGAATTTTTCCTCCTCTAACTCATTTAACTTTTCCTTTAAGAATTTAGATGCTTTGCTATTTGGTGCATATATGTTTAGTGTTAATATTAATCCACTGTCTGTGGTACCTTTTAGCAAAATGTATTTCCCCTGTTTATCTCTTTCAATTATGTCTGGTTTTGATTTTGCTTTGTCTGAGATCATGATTGCTACCTTTACTTTTTTTTTCCTTCAGCTAAAGTGTGATAAGGTTCTGCTCCAGCCACTAATTTTGATTCTGTGTGTTTTTATTTCAAATACGTTTCTTGTGAACAACATTTTGTTGGATTCTGGTATCTAATCCATTTGGCTATCCTTTTCTGTTTTATAGGTGAATTCATCCCATTCACATTCATGGCTGTGACTGCTAACTGTATATTTCCCTCAATCATATCCTTGTACTTTTCCTTCTCTTTTTCCTTGCTACCTTTTTAAGAGTTTATTTTCCTTCTGACTAATACTTCTCTTAATCTGCCATCCCTCTTTCTTTTAACTCCATTCCCTCCTATTTCCCTATAAAATAAGATATATTTCTGAACACAGTTGTGTTCTCTTGCGTATCCTTCCCTCCTTTGAGCAGTTCATATGAGAATCAAGTTCAAGTGTCACCCTTTCCTCTCTGGTGTTCCTTCCTTGTTGTATGAACTTCTCCTTGAGCACCACACATATGTGAGATAATCCTACTCATTCTTCCTCACCCTTCCACCCTCTCCCAGTGTGTTTCTCCTCCTCCTCACCTTTTCCTCTCTTCTTCTAAAATCGTTAACAACATAAAAGAATCACTCCTGAGTCTTCTCTCTAATTAGCCTCCTCTTATGGCCCTGGATGATAATAAGAATTCTGAGGAGCTACAGGTATCATCTCCTCATATGAGAATATTAAAAGTTTAACCTTTTTCAGTCACTTATGGCTCCTCAGTCTTTTCTATATGACCTTTATTTTCTTCTCTTGACTCCCAGGTTTATATGTCAAATTTGTTCTCAGCTCTAGTCTTTTCATCATGAATCTTCGGATATCTTTTATTTCATTAAATACACACACACACACACACACACACATATACACGTGTGTGTGTATGTGTGTGTATATATATATATATATATTTGTATATATTAACCTCTGTAGGATCATATTCAGTTTTTCTGGGGAGGTTATTCTTGGTTATAAACCTAGATCCTGTGCCTTTTAGAATAACATGTTTCAAGCTCTTCACTTATTTATAGAGGGCATTGTTGATACAAATAATGAAAAAATAATGAACTTTTAACCATTGTGTATGCAATTTTACTATCATAAAATTGGTGTAGCACCAACGCAATATTTACAGTGCCCATGTTCACAATAAAGACTGTGACTATAAATATCACATGACATTCAAGCACAAAATATACCAGATTCTCCAGGTAGAGGACAGAACTCAAGCATTTATTTAGACACCAGAAAACCTAATTCCAAAACCAGTAAGCTGATTCCATCACAGTACCAAAGATATTCAGAAGCCATAATAACGCTGAGAGCCATAGCATCCTTCAGCCTTCCCACAAACCAATACAAGATCAATATTTATTCACAAACCTCTCTATCTCCTTAATGAGCATCCTCTCTCCTCCACCGTCTTGCTAGCTCTGATCAGCTTCCTGTGGACTCTGCTCCCCTTCAGCAAATTCCCTCCACCACAGGCTCCATGTGATTACATTTGGCCTATTAGGGGGCAGAGTTTACTTTCAAAGCAGGGAAGACCCCCACCTAGGTCTATTAAGGGGCAGGGAAGGTCTTCAAATTCCCATTCTTATTATACATGGTAAATGGAACTTTTTAGAAATAAAATTATGAGCATTTATAAAAGATTTTTTAAAATTTCCTTTGTAATCTTCCTCCCCTTTTCTCCTCCTCTTTCCTCAGAATTATATAAATTCAGTGGCCTCATAACTCAGTAATATCATAATACACTATGAAATAAATCACCTACAGTTACCATTTTTGTTTCATTTTAAAGACTTTATAATTGCAAAATGACTTCTTAATAATGACTTGTTGGTGTTAATGGAAGAGGGGGGAGGAAGGAGAACCACGGTCTTTTCTAAACTTATACTTTTGTAGATAAAATCATACATATATTTTAACTTAAAATAGGAAGAAGAAGAGGGGGAGGAAGAGGAATCTGAAAAAGCTCCTGTTCCAATATGGAAAGCTAAAAAAATTACTCTATTAACCCTCTATACACCACCTCTTCCTGAAGTACCACCACAATCTGACATATCACCAGCCCAAGAAGAGGCCCAAACATCTGGAGGTATTTAGATTATTAAAGTTCTGGAAACAGTTTTCAGACTTCTCACAAATCCATTAAAATCCTGTAGTTTGCTGTAAAGAGTGGTATAACCTTGTTTTATGTTCATTTTCTCTATTTTATTGTCTGTCGTATTTCAGATGGTGAAAAAGTTATTTTGCAACCCCTTCCTGATAATTCAGGAACAGATGAGGCAGAAAAGAAAGCAAATGAAAATCTGGAAAGCCTTATGACTGAAAACATAAAGCAAGGTAGAGATGAAATCAGAAATTTTAATATGCATCAGTGTGTCCTCCAGACACTAGACAGAAGCAGCAAAATTAGTGATCACTAATTATTAAATGCTAGGTAATTGCTAGTTATTGTCACTCCAGACACCTATATATTATGATCTTGAAATGAAAATAATTTCTCTTAAGAGAATATTATCACTCTGACAGATATTACACTGCATTTTTAATAGATCACAATGAACCTTCATGAAAAGAAATAAAATTTTCTCTCAAAATTGCAAAAAAAATATTAGTGAGAAGTTTAACTAAACTATACACTTTTATCTTGGCTTTTAACAGAGGAAACAGTAAATTGAAAGATCTTTTGAGTATGTATCATTCATTACCAATTTCTTTCTATCATCATTGACCTTTTAAAGGAAATAGGTACTTATCTATTGTAATTTAGAAAACTGGTCTACAAGTCTCAATGATCACACTAATAATAGGAAACAGTGGCATCAAACATTGAATCAATACATCAATCAACAAGCACTTATTAAACACCTACTGTGTGCTAAGCACTCTTCAGGGCACTGGAAATACAAAGACAAAATAAGCAATAGCTTTTGCCCTCCAAGACCCCTAAGTTATATGGAGGGATACAACACTTACAATCTGACCATTAGAGGGAGTTAGTGAGTCATCTTAGGCAATGATAGTATTGGATGGAATGCCATCAATCCTGGTTAGACCAATTGCTCATGTGCAACTGGAAACTACCAACTTGGCCCTAGCTTGCAGACTGTCTTCACTTTTTCTTCCCTCCTTCTTCAGAGATTAGCTTTTGAATAGCTAACAGAGCTATTCAATGGAAATCCTGGATCAGTGTCACTGAAGTGGGGATTTTTTTATTTGCCACTCAGGGCTGCTTCTAGTATATTACCTTCTTTATTTTAGAAGAAAAAAAATGAAAGGAACCTAGAGATATCTTGGCCTCAGATATTTTGGGGCATTTTTTGCCAAGCTTTTCAAAAGGATAAGACTATTTCCTCTACTTTGCTCATGATCTTGGCTCTTGAAATCAATTTTACTTCAGCTGAACCAAATTTCCTATCTGAGAAAAGAAAATTCCCTTAATTTTATCTATATATCTGTAGTGCCAATGCAGTATTCACAGTACCAATGGTCACTATAAATATGCCAGCATAGTGCTTGAGCGCAAAATATAACAGAGGCTCTATATAGAAGACAGAAGCAAAACATTTATTCAAACACTTGAAAACCGAATCCCAAAACCAGTTAGCCAATTCCATCATAGTAGCAAAAAAGTTAATGTCATAACAGCACAGAGAGCCACAGCATCCTTTAGCCTTCCCACAAACCAACATTTATTCACAAGTCTAACTGTCTCCTTCAGATGCATCCTTTCCTCCCTTCAGTCTAGCTGCTCTGACTCCCTGCTTCCTGTGGGCTCTGCTCCACCCTTCAGCAAACTCCTCCTACCACAGGCTCTATGTGATCACATTCAGCCTATTAGGGGGCAGGCTACATCTTCAAAGCAAGGAAGGTCTTCAAATTCCCTTAGGCTTATTAAGGAGCAGGGAAGATCTTCAAATTACCATTACCATTACAATATTTGAGCATTAAGTTAAATACAGCAAACTATTTGGCTTAAAAGTTTTATTACATTTTAGGTCTTAATAGTAAATGTGGACATTTAGTAAAAAGACTGACACAGGGAACACTAAAATTATAATTATAGGTGAGTGGTTGATTATATGGTTGCCCAGTTACAAAAGTACCACATTATATTGACAAATATGGACTCTCACCAAGGATGACTGATTTTGCATGTGTCTTTGGACTGTGAGGATTCCACCACTGAAAGGTGTCAGGATTAGATTAGAATGAGTTTGTGGCTGACCTTCTAGCTGAAGTGGGAAAATGGTAACGTGGAGAATTGATGGCCAAGTACAGCATTCTGTGGCCATGGTGCTTCTGGTCACAGACAGAGAGTCTTCTCAGTGAGATATCCATTAAGTCTAAAGGACACTGATTTCTCATAGTCTGGCCTTTTAATGTACCCTAGGTGATTGGGAAGCTGTGTCATTGGCCCCTGGACCAATGAAATCTCAGGGCTAGTTTCCCTGCTTCTTAGGGGAACAACTAGCTTAGCTTATGTGGTAGGGACCCTTTGTAGATTGCTGTTACACGGTGACACATACAGTGTTTAGAAATACACGTGACTTTTGTGAAGTTCTTTGCTTTAAACTTTTTCTTTTGGCAAATTTAAGTTCCTTAACTTAGTGGGTTCATTTTTGTCTTTGTATCACCAGCACTGAATTAATTGTACTACAGTGTTTCTTGAATTGAAATTCAAACTGTCCTTACTATATGGCATTAAAAACCTATTAATAAGACAGATTCATTTCCTGCTTTTTGAAACAATATACATATGGCTTCACGCATATATTGACTAAAGCCTTGCTAAGTAATTTAAGGATTTAAAACTGTTTAAAATTAAAATGTGTCTCCCTCATATTTTTTTCCCAATAGAAAGTGCTGAGGAGGAGGAACAAGGAAGACAATCATAATCACCAAATTTAAATGAATAAACCATCAGAAAAGGAGATTGTGTGCCAGGTTTCTAACATTATAATAATCTTACTTTACATATTTTGCTAAATTAGTTTAAATAAACTAATAAAAATGTTAATGATTGGTTGTTTAAGAAATCCTTCATTGCACGTGCTTGCTTATTTTTGTTTTTGTCTTTTTAGAGGGGGGAAGGCAGGGCAATTGGAATTAAGTGACTTGCTCAAGGTCACACAACTAGTAAGTGTTAAGTATCAGGCAGGATTTGAACTCAGGTCTTCTTGACTCCAGGGCCAGTGCTCTATTCACTGCGCCACCTAGCTGCCCCTCCTTGTACATTCTTTAAACTAAAAGGCCCTGTATTATCTTAACCCTGGTATAGTGTCTATAATAGCAAATCTGAAATCAGAAAGACATGAGTTCAAATCCTGCCCCTTGTGCCCACAATGCAGTACATCTTCTGGGACTATTTGCCTAGCTCTCACTTGCACTCAAAGGTCAGGTCATCTCTATCATTTCTAAAGAAATATGAAAGGATAGAGAAATTGTTAATAATGTGTCTATAAATAGTGTCTATACTATAGACAGTTGACAAAATAATAAAACGAAACCTGATTTGTAGTATATGCTGATCTCTGGGGTACAAGAACTCATATTGCTAATTTAACAATGGACTCTCATGAGCAAGTGTGAGCTGGCTCTAGGACATCTCTGTAAAGGGCTAACACTCAGCCTGGTTACTGGGAATCCTTTTCTCCCTTTCCTGAGGAAGGCAGGTCTCTGGGGAGCTCCAAGGTTGGTGCCTTTGTAGTATCCATAACCTATACTTCCCTCCACCCTTTAGAGGTTGTTCTTCTTCCTCATCATGTCTGGTCTGACCCTGAGATGTCTCTTAGCTCTGATGCAGACATTGCCATCATCCACTGCTGTTCCTAAGATCTCAGTACGTTTCTATTAATTTCCATGTTCATAAGGAGGAAAGGAGAGCAAAGAAAGAGAAAGAAACTCTCTTCTTTTCCCAGGGCAATTCCCTCTCTGGTGTCCCTTGCTGTTGACCTCCACTATTACTGGACTACATCACCATGGAAAAGTCATTTGATTCTGAGTCTCACGTTCTTCTTCAAAATAAGAATAACCATATCTATAGTGCCTAACTTACAGGGCTTGTTACGAGGCTGAAATGAGCTTTACATACAATAATGCATTTTGCAAACTGTAAAGTGCCACACATGTCTGTTACTACCACTACTACAACAATGACAATGATGAGAATTACTACTACTATTACTACTACCACTACCACTACTACTACCAGGATTTGATTTTTTTTCTTCCTTTTATTCCCCTGATGCTCAATTCTAAACTAAAGTTCAACTCTAATGCTTCATTGGTTCTTGAAGCCTGTGCCAATGGCACACAAAGTGTGGTAGACCCTACCAAACTAGAAAGGCTGAGGGACAGAGGGCCAGCTCAATCTGGAAAGGTTCATTGCCAGAAAGTTGATTCCCAGGTAGTGAATTATTTTGGCTATAATAATTCATGAAGTTCATCTTAAGACTCAGAATACAGAATCTGTGCCAGGCAGTGAAGAAACCACTCAAACCAACAAAATCTTGAATGGTTTAGACTTTCAAAGCAAAAAGTTCGTGTAAATCTGTAAAAGATATGAGTCCCTAGAAGAGATTTAAAGGAAATAATAAAAGCATATCGATGAATTGCCAATTTAAATGATATACCAGTTGTTATAAGTAGCTGCAAAATGCAAACTAATTTTATTTTATGCTCAATTGATTATGTCTCAGTCCTGAGGTTTTTTTTTAACGTTAAATAATTCTTTCCTAATTATTATTTATAAAAGTCCGTATATTAAGTTGAATGCATAATAACATATTTTGCATCAGTTATTATACAACCCTGTTTGCCTCAGTTTCCTCATCTGTAAAATGAGTTGGAGAAGGTAATGGTAAACCATTCCAGTATCTTTGCCAAGAAAACTCTCAGTTAGGGTCACAAAGAATTGGACACAACTGAAATGATTCAGTTGTGAGACTGAACACAGATGGGATGTCTTTGAGAAATTCTGAAGGAAAATTGGAAAGGACATACTGAATATAAGAGATGCTGGAGACTGCTAAGTCCAAGATAGGAAAACCAGCTTAGAAGGCAAAGGGAAGAAGATGAGTTTGGTTTGAGAAATTTGAGTGTGAGGTGATAGAAGGAAGTAGAAATATGATTTTTTTAAAGTGTGGCAAACGAACAAACATTCATTAGCATCATCATCATCATCATATTAGCTAACATTTTTAAAGCACTGACTACGTGCCTGGCACTGTGCTTTACAATTTTTATCTGATTTAATCCTCACAACAACCCTGAGAGGTAAATGCTATTATTATTCCCATTTTACAGGTGAGGAAACTGAATTAAATGGAGTTTAAGTGACATGCCCAGGGTCACACAGCGATGGTGTCTGAGGCTGCATCTGAACTCAGATCTTCCTGACTCCAGGCCTAGGGTTCTATCCACTGTACCAGAGGGGAAAGTAACATATATATATATTACAAGTAGTATGTACTTAGATATCTTCCAAGAAAAGAATAATTAAATTTCCAGGCTGCAGAAATCATATAAGCCAACAAACTGAAACTTCTTGGAAGTATATGTACAACAATACATTGGCAAGACAAAATATTTTTTCCAAAGAAAATGAGATATTTTAAATGAAAAAAACAAACTTTTTGAAAAATCATTTCTGTAACTGGAAGGATTGCTTGCTTTATGAAAGGTTGTTTATAGGATTGCTTAGTATAAAAAGCCTCACTTGAAAGAAGAAAAATTTATGCTATCTGAAGCTAATAAAATAATTGAAACTATGCATGATTAACATGAAACATGGTGTCCAATATGAAGCAGTGTGGTTTGAATGGTTCTATTTACAAGCAATAAGGTTAGAAGAGAATAGTCTATATATCTGAAGAATTCTGGGATCAGTTTCTCTGATGAATTAATCTGAAAAACAAAAATTTTCCAATTTTGCAGTGATAGTGGATGAAGCAATAGAGGTAGTTAAAGATGTTCATCTGATTACATATTTTTGGTTTCTACTGAAATTATGCTGGAGGATGCAGGAGAATAGCACATAGCTAATGTGTCTGAGGCCATATTTGAATTTAGGAAGATGAGTCTTCCGGTTATCAAAACCATCTAGTATTGGTTAAGGAATAGAAAAATAGATCAATGAAACAAATCAGACAAGGACAAAACAACAGAACTTTAAAAAAACAATAGAATTCAATAATCCAATGTTTGATAAAATGGAAAATATAAGTTATCTAAGGGGAAATTGCCTGTTTGATTAAAAAAAACTGCTGGGGAAACTGGAAAGCAGTCTGGCAGAAATTAGGCTTAGAACAAGACCTTATATCACACTCTGTAACATACTCTAAATGGATATATGACCTTAATGTAAAAAAAAAAAAATCAAAGTAAAAAAAATTTAGAAGAGAAATATACCTCTTATAGCTATGGGCAAGAGATGTATTCTCAACCAAATAAGGGACAGAAGTAATTACAAAAGATAAAACCAATAACTTTCATTATTTGAAACTGAAAAAATTCTATAAAGACAACATTAATGCATTCTATAGGATAAGAAGGGAAATGGTCAAATGGGGGAAAAAATCTTTGAATCAAATCTCTATTTCCAGAGACTTTCCTAATTTCTTCTTTTAAAAATTTTCTCTTTTGAACAATTCTGGAATTTTTGGGCTATTAATCCATGGTCGCTCAAGAGTTTCTTGGATTCTCCTTTGCAAAGAGTAGTATTAGAAATTTTCTTTCCAGAAAAAATTAGATATTTTTAATAAGAAAAAACAGACTTTAAAAAAAAGAAAAATCATATCTGTGATGTTGGAAGGATTGCTTGCCTCATACAAGGTTGTTTATAGGACTGCTAAATGTAAAAAGCCTAAAGTCTCTATACTGACGGTTACTGGGAAGCAGTCTGGCCATCAAAAAGTTGCTATTTGAAAGTGTTATTTTTCTCAAAATTTCCTTCTACATTTTTCTGATCCTGAAGGTGCCAATTATGATTTGAGTAGCCTCAGGGGATTTATATAAATGGAGCTGCCAAAAAATTATTCAATGTCTGCGATATTGGGACATTTAAAAATAGGCTCTTGCTTTGTGGGAAACATGCCTAATATGCCATAATGATATGTAATTTGGTGACAGAATGATATGGTGGGAAGAACACTGACTGGTGTCAAAAGACCTGGGTTCAGATCCCACCTCTTGAAATTCACTGTGACTTTGGGCAAGTTACTTCATCTCCTTAGGATTTAGTTTCCACAGGGCAGCCAGGTGAGATAGTGAATAGAGCACCAGCCCTGGAGTCCAAAGGACCTGACTTCAAATCCATCCTCAGATACTTAACACTTACTAGCTGTGTGGCCTTGGGCAAGTCACTTAACCCTAATTGTCTTGCCTTCCCCAGTCCCAAAAAGACCAAAAAAAATAGGGTTTAGTTTCCTCATTTGTAAAATAAGAGTGTGGCTGATTATTCCATCAGTTATAATCCTTCTTTACAACCTGATTAATGATTAATGTGAAGATATTTGTAGATACTATATTTGAGTGCATGCTGCCATAACAGGGGAGAGGGGTGGAAGAGAGGAAGGGGAAGAAAATTTGAAACTCAAGGGACTGTGGAACTGAATGTTGTAAACTAAAAGTAAATAAACAAATCAATTTTAAAAAACCAAATACAATCTCGTTTGATAAAACTAGTGGGGAACAGGCCCAGAGAAAAAGTAAAACTGAAGAAAATCAGTGTCCCTGTAATGCCAGAGGTGGGAGTTGTCTGTACACGTAACTAATATCATCACATGTATTCCCCAGGCTGCTCCACATATGTGGCCTGGGTCAAATACATCCCCCTCACATGTGCACTTCCACACAAGTTCCATAGTTGTGTAAGTACTGCTGGTGTATGTGTTTGGGGAAGAATATGCCCCAGGACTTTTGGGGAAATGTTCTATTGTTACTTTTCTTACCATTCTTTTTCATTAAGTGTCTTTATTTCAAAAAAAAGAAGAGTGTGGGACTAGTTGGCCTCAGAGTTTCTTCCAGTTTTAGAACTATGGAATCTATGACAGCAGGCTTGATATGTGCTATAGGGCTGAAGTCATTCTACCAATTAAACAGAGGCTACACTGCCCTGGGTTTCTGTGGGTCAGAGCTGGAAGCATGTTTACTAGTAGAATCATGTCCAACGAGGCCCAACGAGGACACGCACCAACAGGATAGGAAGAGGTAACTTGCCTGAGACACAGTATAGATAACTAAGGAGCTCGCAGCTTGAGTTTCAGGAGACTAGAGCCGTTAGAGAGATATCACAGGCACCTTCAGACTCTAGGTTTCATTGGGTGACTGACCAGGAAGCAAATGACCTAGCAACTAGAATTAAGACAGCACTGCTGCTTATAATGGTAGCCCCTTTTTCCCTTTTTGGGATTTTGATTTGAAGGGAATGTTTAATAGCCTTCCTTTGCAAAAGGATTCTGGATGAATCTGTTTCTTTAGAAAAAGTATAGTGGCAAATGAGTCAGATTCCTAGCTGCTACCATTAAAAGTTGAGATTTCAGACCTCTGTAGGAGTAGCTGGGCTCAACTGCTTAGGAATTTTAATTTCAATTCCATTAAGTAAAAGTACTCTAATATTCTAATAACAGTGTGAGTATTGAATCCTTTGTGCATCTTTAGAAGTGAGGAGAGCAGCTAGGTGGCACAGCAAATACAGTGCCAGGCCTGGAGTCAGGAAGACTTATCTTTCTGAGGTCAAATCTGGACTCAGACACTTACTAGTGATCCTGGGCAAGTCACTTAACCCTGTTTGTCTTAGTTTCTTCATCCGTAAAATGAGCTGGAGAAGGAAAGGGCAAACCACTCCAGTATCTCTGCCAAGAAAACCCCAAATGGGGTCACAAAGAATGGGATGGATATGAGCGAGCCACAAGAGAAGCTGAGAAGGGTATTAGATAATGGTGGCTGGGGCAGGTAAGCCAGGTAACTTATGATCATCTTCATATTTTCCTCCTTAGAGCAAATGAGATGAGATGGAAAATGGGTTGAATTCTAAGGTACCTAAAAAAAAGGAAGACCCTCAAAGAGCTGGTCCCACCTGCAAAGGGAAAGAGCGGGAACAGCTTAAAGTTTGACCACCACCTGGTGGCTGATGCAAACATTGCATTCTGAGGAGCTGGGAAGCACGGCGCGTTATCCACCTCGCCGTCCCCAGCATCAGTGTTGGGAAGCACGGCGCGTTATCCACCTCGCCGTCCCCAGCATCAGGGTTGGGAAGCACGGCGCGTTATCCACCTCGCCGTCCCCAGCATCAGTGTAAGGCGTTCTTGTGCAGGAAGAGAACCCGTGACTCTACACTACAAACCACAAAAGGGCTCGGTGGCATAGCCTGTCAACCACAATCTCTTTGTTTTGCTTTATTATTTCCAGGGAATATACTTCCGTTTGGGTTTGTTTGTGTGTTTGTCCTGGTTGGTTTGCCAGAAAAAAAATTCACTAGCAGCCAGTTGAATGGTGTATTCTCCACTTCCATAGTGGAGCTAAATTCTCTATCCACTTGCCCTAGAGTGTGTCCCACCCTCCACAACACACAACCAAGGTTGCCATAATCTCCTTTCCTGAGCTCTTAAACTTTATGAGAGGCACCATGGAAAATTGGATAGAAGGCTGAACTTGAATTCAGGAAAACCCAGGATCAAATCCCATCTTAGACATTCACTAACTGCAACCGAGGGCAGGTCACAACCTCTCAGAGCCTCCCCTGTAAAATGAGGATTTTCCCATCTCAATCACAGGATCACACATTTAGAAGGGATTGCAGAGACTACTGGGTCCAACCCCTCACTTTATAGATGAAAAAAACTGAGGCACAGAAAGGTTAAAGATCTGCCCAAGTGTCAGGGTCCGCAGCCCTTCCCGAAGGGGCAGCAGGTACTTACCTTTACAATGGAGAAGACGCCGGCGTTTTCTCTTTAAAGAAAGTCACGCTGGAGGGTATGTGTTAAGAGGGTTTATTGATGTTACATCCGGGAAGCCTTACAGCAGGACTCTAAAGCCGGCACCCCCATCCCCCCAAGGCTTGGGCCCTTTTATCTACCCCAGATCCACACACCACACGTGACACAGCCCAGCTGAGTGGGATTGAGAGAGGGGAGGTAAATTGTGAGCAGAGGAAGTGCAATCACAAGGGCATGAAGACCCCAGGGTGTGGAGACATCACTCCGGAATCGCAGGTATCCCAGGTAAGAAAGTCTTGAGCAATGCAATATCCCCTGGCCAGGGACAGTGCAATATGCTCTGATTCCCACGTGACCCAACTGATTCCCAGGCCTCAAACACATCCCTGTGCCTCAGCGTTACCACTTGCAATCTGGCACCTATTTGTGACCCTTACACCCAAGGTCACACAGCTGGTCAATATCAGAGGAGGGATTGAAACCTTGGTCTTCCTGAGTCCATATTGATTTCCCTGTCCATTATACCATGTTATCTTCTCACCAGACAATTGTGTCTATCATCTTTTCAGACTGTGGTTAGTATCTTGTGACTACTCAACTGAATACAGAATTCTCTGGTTTTTCCACCTCTCATGGCACCCAAACACCTGCAGACCTGACTAATTAATGGAATGACTCACTAAAAGAGTAGTTGTGGGTTACTGAAGGAGCAATTATATAGACTGATTGTTTCCCTTGGTGGCTTGCCATCCCCTCAGAACCCTCGCTTAACATCTGGACATCTTCTGGTTGCTCCCTATGCTCCACTCTAGCTTCTGCATGCGTGTTGTGATGGAGGGGTATAGTGGCAACCACACTGGCATACCCAGGACGGCTGCTAGCACAGGTTCTTAAATCTTCTTTTTTTTTTAATTTTATTATAGTTTGCATCATTCATTTCCGCAAGATTTTGAGTTACATATTTTCTCCCCGTCTTTCCCCCGCCCACCACCTCAAAACAGCCATCCCAGTGTGTCCCCCCACCCCTAGTCTATTCTCTCCTATGTCACTTTTTGGTAGGGCAGGATGGATCTCCCAACTGCAGTGCCTGTGTATTTCGAGTTCCAGTTGGATGTAGTCAATAATAATAATAATAATAATTGCATAGATAGATAGATAGATACACATTCATAACATTTGATTATGGAACTCCAGATTCCAGATTCTTT
>CM053580.1:203519250-203578996 GCA_028627135.1 Pseudochirops cupreus | reverse complement strand
AAAAAGTGACATAGGAGAGAATAGACTGGGGGAGGGGGGAAACACTGGGATGGCTGTTTTGGGTTGGTGGGCAGGGGAAAGATGGGGAGAAAATATGTAACTCAAAAAAAATTTTAATAAAATAAAGTTATTATTAAAAAAAAAGTCTTATTTCCAAGTTACATAAGAAATTAACAAGAATGAGACCAAGAATTATTCCCCAGGAAATAGCAGGCAAAGAGTATGAACGATTTTCAAAAGAAGAAACAGAAATGATCAGTAATCAGAAACCTCCTCCAAATCACTAATAATCAGAGAAATGCAAGTTAAAACCACTCTAAGATTTCACTTCACACCCTTCAAGTTGTCAGACATGGTACAAAGTGGAGGGAGATGAAAATATAAGCATCTATATCAGCGGATCTCAACCTATGGGTTATGTTCAGTTTGTAACAATGAAAATACATCCCACATATCAGATATTTACATTACGATTCATAACAGTAGCAAAATTACAGTTATGAAGTAGCAACGAAAATAATTTTGTGGTTGGGGGTCACCACAACATGAGGAACTGTATTAAAGGGTCGCGGCATTAGGAAGGTTGAGAACCACTGATCTATATAGTGCCTTCTACATGTAAGGTACTGAGCTAAGCATTTTTAACAAATATCTCATTAGATCTGCAAGGTAGATGGTATTATTATCCCCATTTTGCAGTTAAGGAAACTGAGGCAAACAGAGGTAAAGTGATTTTTCCCAGAGTTATACAACTAGTAAATGTCTGAGGTTGGATTTGAACTCAGATCTTCTTGACTCCTGGCCCAGGAATCTATCCCCTGTGCCATCAAAAGCAGTTTCTTTTGAAATATAGAATTACTCAATGCTGTAGGACCTATGAAATATCAGCAATAATATACTGCTATTAGAGTTGTAAATTGTCAAAGTGTTATGGAAAACAATTTTGAATTGCTCAAGAAAAGTTATTGAACATTTTATGGTCTATGACTCAGAAGTCCCACTATTGGTGATATACCCCAAGAAAGTTAAAGACAGAAAGAAAGATCTAATAGATACACCCAAATATTAACAACTGTATTTTTTGTAGTAGTAAAAAACTGGAAATAACATGAATGCCCAGCAAACAAGAAAAAGTAGAACAAATTTTGCTATATGAATGTGTAACACTATTAATGGGGTAGGGTCTCCTTCAATGACTCTACCATGAAACCTAACAAATATCTTACAATAAGGTCTAAAGACAAAGTGGGGTCTTATGCCTTCCACCTATTCACCAACAGAGTAACTTTTCATCCCTCCTGCTATGTGTGTTGTTTTTTTTTTTAAACTCATCAAATTGCTTTTCCTCTCCTATTCTTCTCTCACTACTTGACTTTCTTTGGTTTAAATAAAACCACCTTACCCTCAGTGACTTGCCTTTATCTATCATAACTTCCCAAATATTCTCTATCAAATCTATCACCCTCTAAAACTCACATCTCCAAGTGTTTTTGTGCTTTTATAGTTTTTCATTTTGTTTACTTTTAAGTAATAACACATGTATATACAAATTAAGAGAGGTACCCATCATACTGAAGTCTCCAATAAGGTCCGGAATTTCTCTGATGTCCTTGAAAGTGTGTTTCTTATAATCACATTTCTCTAGTATTTAATGAATAAAAAAAATCTTTCTCTGCTTCTTTATAACAATAAATAGTTCCTATACAAGTGAGGTATCATTTCACATCATTAAAAAAAAAAACCTGCCCAAATCCTATCTGAAAGCTGTTTCTTCATTCAGATATTTTAAGAGTTCTTCTCTTCTCCTATTACACATCAAAATGCTCATCCTTAAAATCACCAATATTCCACATCATTTAGTAATCAATATAAATTTCTTCCTTTTCATAAAAACCCTTTTTTGGTCCATTTTCATCATTAATTATTCCTTTTGCAAAAGGTCTTAAAGAGACCACATAGTTTACAAATGTAATGGAAAATTATTGCCCTGTTGAGAAGCAATCAATATGAAAAATTCAGACAGACGCATGAATTGATACAAAACAAATGGTAGAATAATATACACAATGAATGCAAAAAAGTGATTAAAAACAACACAAAAGGGCTCAGAATAAATTCAGCAACCAATAGTAAATTGAGAGATCAGATGACTACTACAGATGCCAAATGTGGCAGATGTGAATAGTCATGGTTGGTTTTGCTTGCCCACTTTTCTTTGTTCCAAGAGAGAGAATAGGAAGGTGGGGGAGGGTAGGCAAAGACTAAAAGGAAAATGTTTGTGATTTTATTTTTAAAAAGGTCATTAATAAAAGTTAAGATTTTTAAAAGATACTGTTATTAAATTTCAAAAGTTTTTGTGAGATCACAAGGTTCTAGTCTCAATCATTATTTTTACATGTCTTCATGAAGAAATGGAGTGTTACTTAGCTAATAAATGATTACCCTTTAGTTAGAAGTACAAACAGGGGACATAATTAACTAGCAAACGATTCCCTATTAATGCCTTAATCTTAACATATAATGATGGGCATGTTAGATGTTACCTTACAACAGGGAATTATAAATTTCTTATTTAAAGATACTGAGCTTTGAAATAGTCTCCAAATTAATCTATGTTGAAGTTCTCAACAGTGTGATGAATGTTTTTATAGTGCTACAATATATTAAGGATAACGATAAGAATTAGGATAGGGAGGTAGCATAGTGGATACAGTACTGGAACTGGAGTCAGGAAGATCTAAGTTCAAATTTCGCTGTAGATACTAGGTATGTGACCCTGGGCAAATCACTTAACCCTATTTGCCTCAGTTTCCCCATCTGCAAAATGAGCTGGAAAAGGAAATGGCAAACCACTCCAGTATCTTCGTCGAAAAGGAAACAAACAAACAAACCCACATGGGGTCACAAAGATTTGGACATGACTGAAATGATCAAATAACAAATGATAAGAATTATAACCTATGCCCCAATATTCCAAAGTCAATTGTACATATCAATAGTGTGAAACTCAAAAAGAGATGAAGATCACTAAGTCATACATAAAGATGCCTGCAAGCCACATAGTGACTTAGAAACCCACATATGAACATGATTTATGTTTTATTCTATTTTTATTTGTTTTACTAAATATTTCCCAATTACAATTCCCAATTACATTTTAATCTAGTTCTAGCTGCACTCTGGAGTGCTGTGGGCCACATAAAGACTGAAAACTATGTCTTTGACACTTGTGGTGTATATGAACCATGTTCAATCTTGGGGGTGGCCCCAAGATTACATTTCTTTGGTTTATTCACCATCACCCAGAGTTTTCTCTGTGAATAACTCATATCTAGGTCTCTAGAGAAATGGGTAAAAAGGTTCCCTGGTTCCTATGAAAGCATTCAAGACAATGATTCTTTTTTTCCCTAAAGAAAATGAAAAAAAAATTCACAACAGCCCATAAAGAGTCCACTCTCACCTTTCTGACAAGTCCCACTTTCATTATAGGGAAGGAAAATGAATTTTTTTTTTTTAGAAAGACAATCCCTTTCCCAACATTCCAGCGATTCCCTTCTCACCTTAGGGATCCAGACAGCCCTTCCATCTTATGGTGCAAGCCTAAGAGTTTGGAATCCCTAAAGAGGGGAAAGAATTTGGGGCTGAGAAGCTACTACCTTTCCCAAGGAACTTGGACTGTACAAATAACTCATGGTACCTGTGTCCAGATGTTTTGTTCCTCCATAATACATCCCAATTCCTTCTGGTTCCTCCAGCTCCATCGCCAAGGGATAGATCCCGTTCTAATGACACTACTCCTGCAAAGGTTCAAGTTCAGGAATTCCAAGTGCTTGGCCACATAATTCCCCTTGCCCTGACTGCCATCTCTCAGGTTGAGAGGTTTTACACGGTCTCTCTATAATTGGGGTTCAGTATTCTCCCATCTTCCCAGACTAGTTGGGCAAGACTACTTACAACCTAAATGTGCCTCATTGGTAGCTGGTGGAAAGACAGTTGAAGTGCACAGAGTTCTATCTGTCTCAGGTCTGAGTTTTGGTCTTTGGTATATGGCTTCTCATCAGTTCTCTCTTTGGAGATCTCTGAAAAAGGTTGACAGGGGCAATTAGGTGGTGCAGATTAGGTGGTGCAGTGAATAGAGCACCAGAACTGGAGTCAGGAATTATCTTCCTGAGTTCAAATTTGGCTTCAGACACTTATTAGCTGTGTGACCCTGGGCAGTCACTTACCCCTGTTTGTCTCAGTTTCCTCATCTGTAAAATGATCTGAAGAAGGATATGGCAAACTACTCCAATATCTTCCTTTGCTAAGAAAACCCCAATTGGGGTCATAAAATGATCCAACAACAAAAATGAAAAAGGTTGAACTCTGTCAGCTCTCTTTTAGAAGTCCTCCCCTTCAGGGAAGGCTTTGATAACCTGGGTCAACAAACTCATTCCTTACCAGACACTTCATCATTGAGCTTCACTGAGGTTCGAATGAGTTGACAAATATTCAGACTTTCTGGGCCCCAAGATCATAGGATTCACATAGTCTGAGTTGAAAGGGACCTTAGGAGATCAATGAACCACCGTTTTAAAGGAGATGAAACTGAGAAGGTTAAGTAACTTGCCCAAGATCACAGAGCTATGAAGTATCTGAGGTTATATCCAAACCCAGGTCTTCCTTACTCTATCCATCCTTTCAATCAATTAATGAGAAAGACTATGTTCACCTTCTATAGGAAGATGCATTCAAAGACCAAAATTAGAGCTCACTTCACTGTAAATATATGGAGCTGATCAGATGCCTAGCAGAAAAACAGATAAAATTCTCCTGAAATGAATGTTTGCTTGTTTGTTCACCATTTTGCAAAGCTATCAGATGCACAAAAAATCAATTTTATTTTCAAATTAGGGGCTGAAACCAAGTGAATGCTGCCCTCCTAAAGAAACCCAGTGGAGTTTGTGATTAGGCCCAGCCGTCACTAGAGGGAGCTCCCTTCAGAAAGGATGAAATGGATTTTCAGGTTTCAAAGTTAGTTCTTTTCAGGCATGACTAATTCTGAGGTTTCTCAGTCAAGACTGTGGAGACAAAAGTGACTTTGCTATTTGCTGTCTAACTTTCTAACTTCAGTTGTAATTTCTTATTGAATACATTCAACACTGTTGGAGTTTCAATGAGCAAATTCCAGTTCTCCAGGTTTTAACAACAGCTGAAAAGTGTAATTAAAAACAGAACTTTGGATTCAGAACCAGGCCTGAGACAAGAAGCTGCAGGTAGGGTGACCTGGGTGGGAAAAGAAGAAAGGTAGCTAAGATACTGGAAAAACAGCGTTCACAGCACCATCAGACTTTGACCAGTATTTCCATTGGTTCATGTTGGGTTCTATGGTTACTCCTGTATGTATCCAAGCACACAAAGTGGTAGATCTTATTTCCTGAATGCCTGACAAATTTAAAAACTCATTAGGGAACTATTCCTCTGAAAAGGTAGCCTATAATTTGCAAGAACACCAACACCCCAGAGAAATAATGAGGTACTTTTGTTATAACCACCATACAGTAATAATTTTAACACCACACACAGAGAAGCCTATTGCCCCATTACTGGTAGTAATGAAGAATGTCTCTACTCCTGCTTTTGACTTCTCTACCCTTATATATTGCAGATGCCTATGGGATATACCCACTCTCCCCCCCCCCCCCACTTAAAGAGCTATAAAGATCCTATCTGTTGGTGCTTTAACTGTTAATTGAGTTAATGAAACCAAAAGAAATGAGTAGATTCACCTTCAAATCTGAAAAGCATTTATAGGGGACTGGAAAAGATATATTTATATATGTATGAATCAATTAGTAAATAAATATAAAAGCATTTATTAAACACTTGCTCCAAAGCATTGTATTAAGTGATGGAGATAACAGTCCTTACTCTCAAGAAGATAACTTTCAAAAAGGAAAAAAACATACTCTAGAGTTTTCAGTTGCCAGTCAAACTGAATGGTTCGGTGGCTCTTAGGGTGCAATGACAAAGCACGTGGTAATGCTTATGTCGCTTTGATAAAATCATTCATTTCAGACACAAAATCATTTCACAATGCAAAGGACTTTAAAAAGAGTAAGAGCTTTCTCATCTGGGTCTTTAGCAGTTATAATTGGTGAAGCAGGAGAGACAGTAACCCCTGCAGAAAAAGTCACTGGTTTTCACCTCCACAGGGGTTGTACCCCAGAATGATGGCTGCTGGGGCTAAGCTGGAAGTAGGGCCAGTGATCTGGGGGACAGTGCTGTCCCCAAAGCTTTGGGGTTTAGCATCCTTGGTCATCTCTGTCAGAGTCTAAGCGGAGCTGCTGGTCAAGGTATTGGTTGTGGTTTTCTCACTTGGCACATCCTGCTTTCTGTTTGTATGTATGGGCACCTTGCTGTTTGTATGTATGCATGCATGCATGTATGTATGTATACATATATGAATATACCTACGTGTGTATATATTAACTATCAGCTCCCCTTAGAGTCTAAGGGGTTGAGAACTAGTTCTAAACCTTCCTAATGCCACAACCCTTTAATACAGTTCCTCATGTTGTGGTGACCCCCAACCATAAAATTATTTTTGTTGCTACTTCAAAACTGTAATTTTGCTACTGTTATGAATCTATCTGATATGCAGGATGTATTTTCATTGTTAAAAATTGAACATAACCCACAGGTTGAGAACTGCTGCTAGCCTCTGCCAGAGATAGCCAAGGATGCTGAACCTCAAAGTCTCAGGAATTGCATGCTCTGGAGTTATCCCAGAACCAGGTTCTAGGAGTACCCTGAGGGGCTTTGGAATATCTCTCTTTTAATGCCATTGGCTCAACCCCCACTTTTAGGTACTAATGACTAGCAGTCCAGTTCCATTTAACTGCTAAACATCAATTAGATTTTGTAAAGAAATATTTACTCCAAAGACATGGTGATAACAATAACAAAAGCAAAGCTTCCCCCAGCACCTTAGGCGGCACAGTTTACTGGAGGAGTATGTAGTCTCTGGAGGAGAATGTAGCTGTTTCTACTTGATACTGGTCCGACTGAGTTTCTGTCCAAAGTAAGCATTGTTGCCGGAAGAGTCTTTGTTTGAACTAAAACCAAAGTGAGTCTTGAAGATCACTCTTCCACAGGCATCAATGTATCAGAAATGGCCACAACACATGGATACTGTGATGCTGGGATATCAGAGTCTCATTCTCATGACCGTTTGAAACCTGTAAGATCAGAGTCTTTTAACTTCTTCACTTAGAATGAAAAAGAACAAATGCAGAGGGCTATTTCACAGGGCCAATTTTTGGCCTCCATGGAAAGGGCCCAAGGCCACTCCCCTTACTGCACTGTCTCTCACCAACTGCCATCAGCAAAGGAGTCCAAGAGATTCACCAAGAGGGCGGTTAAAGAGAAAACAGCCTGGTCTTTTTTGAATGCTTATGTAGACAACCAGAGTCTTCTTTCATCACATAGTTAGCCAATTGGAATCAGTTACAGATTGTCCACGCATACTTTAACATCCTTCTAAGGTGTGTCTATCACACATAATCACAACTCCCCTGAAAGCAAGCTCACAGCTCTCCCATGTGGGGACATGTCCTCTGGACAGGTACCAGTCCTCATCATAATACATACATGAATGTATGCTAGTGTATATGCCCATATATGTATATGTATATACATATATACACATGTATATGTATATGCATACAACTTTATCGAGGCTATTATCCTAACTAAAATTATAAGATTAGGTTCCTAGGAGGGCAATTATCCCCAGATTCAAGGTACTCTGTATATCTGAACTTCTGCCATAAACCTGGGGTATATTCTAGTTTTATTACACACAGTATCAATGGGAAGAGTAGTCATACACATAAAATGCTCTATTAAAGAGATACATACATGGGGAACCCATGACCCAGGTAATTCATGCCCCTGGCAATGTAGTGTAGGACTTAGTGTCCTTTCCTTTTAGTGCCCTCTGGGCACAGCATCTCTGCTGAGCAGATCTCTCAGCTGAGTTTCCTGATCTATTCAGCTCTGGATGGCCAGAGATGATTCACTTTTCCAGAACTAGAGCTCAAATTCCTCGGAACTGTCTCCTGCCTAGATTATTCACAGGGGTCTTTAACTCTTAGAGACTGTGAATTTTTTTTTAATTTCCATAATTATATTTCACCATTTTATTTGTATATTTTAAAACTTTCTGAGAAGAGGTTCATAGGATTCCCCAGACCTCCAAAGTGGTATGGGACATATTTTTCAAAAGAGTGAAGAATCCGTGCAAGAGAGTGTCTGTGTCACTTTTTTAAAGGGCTACCAGGATTGTGGTCAGTGGCCGATCTCCCTCTAATTCCATCAAATTTGACCAAAAATCTTGATATTTTACAAAGTATAGACACTTGCATTTTGTTGAAGATATTAACACCTTATTGTTTCTGTTACCTGCTCCTAACCTCTATAATTTTATCAATGGTGGTAGGGAGAAAGTCTTTTCATCTAAGGTGTCCTGATCATCCCCCATCATCTCACACTATGTATGTGGATATATGTGAACATATATACATATCTATACACGCACAGCCATATGTATACATATGTATGTATATCCATACATACAAACATATACAGTTGCCTATTGTTGATGGACAAGTATGGACAAAGGCTTAAAGAAAAATAGGAATATTGCCCACATGAAGTTGGAAGGATGTTTATCAGGTAGCATTGTAACGTAAGTAGTTTCGTGTCTGGGCCAATGGTCTCTTTCAGAGAGTCCTCAGCTAAGACTTAGCTGTGTAAGATTCTAGGAGTTCACCTGTCCCTGAAGACATAGTCACTTTCAGATCAGCTGAATTGTAAAGCCAGGGACCAGAAAGGCCAGTGACATTATTCTAACCAGTGTTCCTTGGAATATCATAGAGGCGAATGAACTTGTATTGTTTTCTTGTATGTCATGATAAAACCAGATGGCCCTTTTCAGACCTTACACTCTCCCCCCTTGACACGGTTTAGGTAGTGCTTGTAAAATATTCTTATTAGTGCAATTCTGGTTAATCAGCTGAGTTTCCTGGCCTGTTGGAGGGCGGGGAATGTTTGAATGGGATTTCCTAATTGATTAAAGTGAATGTTTGACTATTCCAAGCAAGCCTGTTTCATAGAGTGATGAGAAAAACCATTCTTATAACATTTACATATTCTAGTTAACCACTAGGGGAAGAGGAATGGATAAGTTATTATTTGAACTGCTGGAAGAAGTATTTACACTGATAATATTATAAATCCATAAAATCTATATAGTACAATAGTAGCAGAAGGTATATAGTAAACATTGGCATAATTTACAATCCATACATTATCCACATGAGTAATAGATAAGGGAATGGAGTAGAGGGGACCTCAGGGGCTAATTAGTTCAAGCCAATAATTTGGGCAGCTAGGTGGCTCAGTGGATAGAGTGGATAGATTCACCTTCTTGAGTTCAAATCTAACATCAAATACTTAGATGTTGTGTGACCCTGGGCAAGTCACTTAACCCTATTTCACACAGTTCCTCATCTGCAAAATGTTCTGGAGAGGGAAATGGCAAACCACTCCAGTATCTTTGCCAAGAAAGCCCTAAAAAGGGAGCATGAGAAATTGAAACTGAAAATGACTAAACAATAACAACAAACAATTTTAAAATCCTCTTGTAGGGCTCTTCACCTGACAGGAAATAAAGCCTTCCTGCAAGGTAAAGTAGCCACTTGTTTATTAGCTACCATGCAAAATGAGCCCTCTTGTTTACATATGTCAACTCTGGGTTTCCAATGGTTGAACTTCAGTCTAAGCATGTCATTCCTCATTCAAAGTGGCTCCCTGTGGGCTCCAGGAACAAATACAAAATCCTCTTTAAAAGCACTTCAAAACCTGGCCTCTTTCTGCCCCTTCAGCTTCTTATACCTTATTCCCTTTAATTTTGCGTCCCAGTGACACTGACCGCCTTATTATTGTTCATATAAGCCACTCTCATCTCCCAGTATTGGTAATGGAATTGGGAGATGCCCCTGTATTGGCTTAGTTTGGGGGCTGAGTGTTAAAACCCAGAGCTTGTGAATCCCACTTGTGGGATGGACTTGTTGACGTGAAGAGAGAGCACTGAACTGGGAGGAGCTGTGAAAAGGCCCAAGCCTAGAGAAGGCCAGAAGGACTTTGGGAGAGCAGTATCCAGTATCATGGAGCCTGAGTTGCTGAGAGAAACGCTGCTGAGAGCCTGTGGGAGCTGCCCAGGACTTTGAGAACTGCCACCTGGAACTGCCAAGGACTGAGGAGGCATGGCTGTGATGCCGGTATTTTGTCTGTCTGTTTTGATGTTGTTTTGCCAGATTCACCTGATGGTGAAGGACAGTGCTGCTGTTGTAGAGGTCCTGTAAAGGAACCTGGCTATTGGTTCAGAAGCCCTGAAGGAGGATTTTCTTGTGGTACCTGCACAGAAATCCTGGAAGAGGGCCTTGCTGATGTTTTCAGGGGTTCTGGGACTGTTCTACAGGCAGAGAGTGACTTGATGAGGACACTGGCTATAGCTTTGTTGAGCCTTGTCTCCCCAGGAACTGAGGTTGCTGAGGGCTTGAGTCAAGATGAAAGAAGGACCTTTCCTTGGGTATTCAATGCTGAGATGATACCTTAACCTTGTTGTAACTTAAGGGTGGATGGCCTTTTGTGCTCTCCTGCCCCTTTTGGGCTTCAGGGGTGGGAAGCCTTTGAGTGATTGACCAAATGAATGTACTTTGTTTATGGTTGGAGACTAATCTCCATTTGAGAAAAGACTTTTGACTGACTAAATGAATGTCCTGTCTAGGGGTGGAGTAGTACCTGGATTGAACTGAGAACTTGCTAAAGGAACAAGTTACACTGTATTTTGACTTTTTCTGTTCTGTGAATGTTTGCTGAATAAATGGGGTTTACTATGCTGGTAATCTGAACCTTGGAAGCTGCCTTTGCTTGGCATTACACTCTCACCTCCCAAGTATTTTCACTGATGGTCCCCTATGTTTGGAATGCTGGAATGCTGTCCCTTCTTGTCTCTTCCTCGCTCCCCTGGCTTCCTTCAAGTGTCAGCATTTTTGCAGGACGCCTTTGCTAGTTCTCCCTTAATAGCACTATCTCTCATCTGTAAGTATCTCCAATCCTGCATATATCTTATTTGTACACAGTTGTTTGTAGGTTATCTTGCCTTGTTAAACTGTAAGTGCCTTGAAAGCAAAGACTACTCTTTTTTTTTTACCTTACCCCCAACTCCTAGTACAGGACCTGGCACATAAATGCTTAACAAATGCTTGCTGATTTGGACAGCACGATTATCAGGTCCTAATCAGGTCCTTTCTACTGCCTCAATCATTTCACTTGTGATACTTAAAAACACAAACAGATTTTATTGAGCATAGCATAGCTTTGTCCTCATTGGTCATTCTTCTTCCTGACCTCTCAATCAGTCCACAACATCATTGCCAAAATGATCTTTCTTGAGGAATTAAGTCATAACTGTTACTTTTCAGAATTACCCAATGGCTTCTCTATTATCATCTGCATCCCACATAAACTCTTCATTCTAGGCTTCAGAAATTGCCCCCCTCTGTCACTTTTCCACTTAATCGCTTACCTTTTCTTCAAAAAACACAAGTTTCAGTGGTTCTGCATCTACTCTTCTATGTCCTGTCATTCATAATATTCCAGCCTACAGAGTGTAGGTGGCAAGAGCTCTGAACTTATGGTTATACTATGGATTCTGATTCCAACTTCACACTTCCTGAATGTATGACCATGGAGATGTCACTGGGTCTCAGTTTCTCCATCTGTAAAATAGGAATAATAACAATTTCACTACCTAGTCCACAGTATTTTTTTTTAATTGTAGTTTGTCCTTCCTTCTGGAAGAGGACAGTGACATCAGGGAGTGATGCCGTGACATGCAAGTGAACTGGATTTAAGTGAGGGAGGGCTGTGCAAAGCCACCAGCTTCACTTTCTCCTCAGGAGCTAAAGCATTAAAAGCACTCCACACATGTGAGCCATCTCTGCCCCTGGAAAGCCAAATCACAACTCCCCCATTCTTCAAAAACATCTTCATTTCCACATTTTCTCTGAACATTTCCCTAAATCTTGGCTTTAACCTAAATTCTATTAAAGGAAACAAAACAACTACCTCTCTCCATTAAAATCTGTTATTCATGACGTTGGTCCTTGTTTATCTATCTTCTTTTTTCTTTAGATTATAACCTAGAAGTGACTCGTGCTGGATTCGGAGTCAGGAAGATCTAAATTCTGTCTTTCACTTATTAGCTATGTGACCCTGGACATCAATTAACCTATTTTACCCTCAGTTTCCTTATCTGTAAAATGGGGATAATAATAGCACCTACTTCCCAGGGTTATTATGAGGATCAAAAGAAATAAATCGTGTAGAGTACTTTGCAAATCTTTAAGCGCTATATAAATGCTAGCTATTATTATCATTATTATTATTCCATCCCATAAATACTAATTAGTGGACATTACTTGCATCCTGGAAAAATACAAAACAGGTGCTAGCGCTATTTTCTCTCTTTGCCGCTCGCATCCCCTCCCTTTTCTACCCTTGCGTTGAACCCAAAGTTTTGCTTTTCTTCCTGCTTAATTCCCTCCCCTCTCAGGCGCCGCTAAAACCCGGAGCAGAAGCAAAATTTAGCCATCCAGGCTCTTACGTGATCCCGGCGGTGTGCGCAGGCGCCGGAGCCCGGACAGCTCTCGGTAGCTAGTAGGGAGGAAGCTTGGGCTCTGCTGGGGGAGGAGGATGATGTCTGCAGCCGCAGCGGCCGGGGAAGGGGCGCACAGCCCCAGCCCCGCTGCCGTGTCCCTGGGCTTGAGTGTGGCTGTGGTTTCCAGCCTGGTGAATGGATCCACCTTCGTGCTACAGAAGAAAGGCATCGTGAGGGCAAAGAGACGAGGTACGGACCTGGAACGCGGTAGTTTCCCGGCACTCCACCGTGGCAGCTCGAACGCGGGTGGGGTGGGATCGACAGCGATGAAAGCTTCAAGGGGGGGAGCGTTTAAACCGTTCTGGTTTGTGTTGGCCCCGGGCCACCGAGGGATGCTTCCCCCTGTCTCTCCCTGTCCGCACCTCCCTCTCCCGGTATCTTCTTGTAGCTGATGCTTCTCCGGGTGATGCTGTCACCCTTTTCCTGGTAGCCTGAGTGGTCCATAGCGCCCACCCTTGCGGAAAATGGGCTAAGTGCAGTGTGAGCAGAGGCAGGGATGGAGCTGCAGCGCCCATCCGCACTTAGGAGCGCAGCCGACCCACCCCTGCTGCAGAGCCGCGGGGCTCCGCTCCGCTCCCTAGGTGTGGGTCCTGCTCAAGTGAGAGAGTCTTTTCGGTAACCTCTGTTTCCTTCCTTTGGCCGTAGTCACTTCTCCCACCCCATCCAACCTTATTCTGATATTGGGGTAGAGTCTCTGTTAAGGTTGAGTTCTTAATTTTTTTTTAGTTTTGTAGACAGACGGTTAGCAGGTACAGAGCTTGGGCTTTTGGAGAAGCGTTGGGCATAGGTTAAAAAATTTTTTATTTCACTTAAAGCACTAATTAAAGAGAGTTAGATCCCTCTGGGTATGTAGGTATGTGATCCTCTCTGGGGGTGACTCGTAAATAACACTGGCTACCAGGGAATGGAGGATCAAAGTAGTGAAGAAACCTCCAGAGGTCATGTCCATTCTAGAGAACCTTCTATTCAGACAAACTTAAAAGAAGTTATTCTTCCGTCCGTTCAAATACCTGCTTTCCTCTCCTCTTTCCATACATTCCTCCCCAATGTAAAATGAGAGGAAAGTGCATTTTTAAAATGTTTCTATTCCCTTCCTGTTGGATAATCCTATCCTCAATTGGGAAGCATTTAACCTTTATGTGAGAATGAAATTCTCTTAAGTGCTTCAGCCACAGTTTATCCTATATCAGCTTTCAAAGCATCAAGGAGTGGAAAATAATAGTTTTCCATTCAAGACCTGGAAAAGGAATAGCATTAGAGAGAATAACATACAGTAGTCTTCCGTTAAGGAAGTGATGTTGATTCACACTGTACTTTGTTTCTGTGTCCTGCTTAAAGTTTGATCTCCTGCAAAGTAAGTAACTATTTTCACTTTCAGAGTTTTAGCTACTTTCACATTAAAGAAATGTTACTGACTTTGAGACCTTTACTTAAAGCCGGATTGTGCAAAATTATTTGGGGCTGTTAGCAGACTTTAAAATTTATTTATTTTTGTCTCTTATAGCCAACCTCCAGACTTTTAATTAATTAGATAAAATGATTAGCAACATCTTAGTGGGACTTAAATACTAGGAAAGGGAAGCAGTATAGACATAATACTGATTAGATCCTGACTAGAAACATTCAGTTCATTGTAAAAATATCAAAGAATATGGCCATTCAACTCTTAAGGCTGGTGGAATTCTAGGCAGACCTGTCAACTCAGTCCCTTCCTCTCCTAAAAACCAACTCTTCCTGGTATTAACTCTGCCACCCCTGTTCCTGGTAACATCTGGACAAATGGCAGTGATATTGCCAGTGATTTTTATCCCATAGTTTGGAGTTATAGTTCAGGATGATACATTAACCTTGGGAGTTGCAAATCAAGCTCTCCTTTTCCCTGTACCTGGTTCCCATTAATTTTGTAGAATAACAATCCGAACTGCTTGGCTCAAGCTTAGTTCCTGGGCAGTCTCCTATTCATACAATTCTATTCTACCATTATGGATGGAAATATTACTTTATATATGTACTCCACCTAGACAGGTATGTGATGTAGCGTATAGAGTGTTGAACTTGGGAAAATTTAAATTTGAATCTTGCCTCAGATGGTTACTTCCTGTTAGAAACTGGGCAAGCCACTTAGCATTTCTTAGGCTCAGTTTCTTCATCTGTAAAATGGGAATAGTAATGATAGCACCTTATTCACAGGGTGGCTATAAGGATGAAAGGAGACAATATATATAAAAAAACTTGCTTTTCAAACTTTGAAGAACTTTATAAAGATTAGGTATTATAATTACCGTAGTCTTCTATCCACTTTAAGGGGAAGCCTGAGCTAGACCAGTCCTAAGTTAATGAAATCTACCTGCTTTAATATTTAATACTTTGAAAATCAGCTGTTTCATTGGTACGGTTACTTCTTACATAAATGTAGATTGTAATCTGTCACTGCCTTTGTACACTTCTGTGGCCAGTAAAATTCATCACCTGGTGCCCAAGCTTCTGATGATGAACTTCTTACCTAGTCTGGTTTTGAAATAACTGTTAAGCAGTCTACTGCTGGGCCTGAATTCTTTGTGCCGGCAATGTCTGGAGAACCCAGAGTCACCTCCAGATCCCAATATGACATTAGAAGAGGACTTAAATGTGATTTACTAAAACTGAAGCAAGTGATTGACATGATGCTCAAGAGCCAGGCTTTTGAGTAGTCCCCAGGAGAATTTTGTGAAAATAAAAATTGCTTTCTTGACACATTTTTTCTACTTCTACATTAGTGGGAAGCCCAAGAGAAAATCATGGGAAAGATACCCAAATTTTCCTGAGAGCAACCATATACAATGCCCATTACTTTTGTAAGAGTCATGGTAATAGAAAGAAAGGAGAACAGACTGTGTTTGAAAAGGAGGTGTCTGCCTATCTATTTTTTTTTTTTGCTTTTTGGAGGGGGGAAGGGCAGGGCAATTGGGGTTAAGTGACTTGCCCAAGGTCACATGGCTAATAAGTGTTAAATGACTGAGACCAGATTTGAACTCAGGTCCTCCTGAGTCCAGGGCTGGTGCTCTACTCATTGGGCCACCTGGCTGCCCCATGTGTCTGCATATCTTTGCTTCATTAAGTATTATCCCAGGAGTTGAAGGTTGTGCTCCAGAATGGGCTCCTCATGCCTTAATTACTGAATCACTGTCATCCTTTCCCGAAACCCACCAGGACATACTTCTCTCACTCATTGTTCACCAGGCTGCCATTTTTTTTTAGCTCTATCTGCTGCAGTTTTTATCAATGACTTGAATCAAGGTATAGTCGGTATGCTTATTAAATTTGCTGATGACATATAACTGAGAGATATGGTTATTTCATTGAATGAGTCAGGCTCTGAAAAGGTCCTTGACAGGTTAGAGCATTGGGCTAAACTGAAAACTATAAAATTCAGTAGGGGTAAATGTAAAGTCTAACCTTTAAGTCAAAAAAACCAATTTTACAAGAGTACTATGGAGGAAGCTTAGAAATTTGTTTGAAAAATTCTCAGGATTTTAGTGGTCTGAAAATTCAATATGAGTCAGCATTGTGATGTGGAAGCCAAAAAATGGGCAACTAGGTGACACAGTGGATAGATTGCTGGGTCTGGAGTTAGGAAGACTCATCTTCATGAGTTCAAATCCAGCTTCAGACACTTCCTAGATGTGTGAGCCTAAATAAGTCGCTTATCCCTCTTTGCCTCAGTTTCCTCATCTATAGAATGAGAGAAAGAAATGGCAAGCAACCCCATTGTGTCTGCCAAGAAAACCCCAAATAGGGTCACAAAGAGTCAGACATGACTGAATAGCAAACAACAAACCAAAAATAAATCAATACAAGCTAATGGGACCATCCAATGCGCTGAGAAGTGTGTCTCCAAAAATGAAGAGATGAGGTTCTGTGGGACTCTGGTCAGGTCACAGATCTAAAGTACTGTGTTCAATTCTAAGCATCTGAAGAACTTCGAGGCCATGTTATATAAGGATTATTTGAAGGAACTAGAAATATTCAAAGACATAATAACTGTCCTCAAATATTTGAAGCACTGTCCTGTGGCAAAAGAATTAGATGTGCTCAGAAAGTAGAACCAGAAAGTTATGGGTAGAAGTTGTAAAAAACAGAAATTTAGACTTAATATCAAGAAAAAATTTCCTTACTATTAGGGATGGCCAAAGGTACAACAGGTTGCCTTAAGAAGTAGAGAGTTGGGGCAGCTAAGTGGTGCAGTGAATAGAACACCAGCCCTGGTGTCAGGAGGACGTGAGTTCAAATGTGACCTCAGACACTTAACACTTACTAGCCATGTGACGTTGGGCAAGTCACTTAACCCTAATTGCCCTGCTTTCTCCCCTCCAAAAAGACAAAAAAAAAAAAGAAGTAGAGAGTTCCCCTGGGTTAGAGGTCTTCCAAAGGAGACTTGACAATCTTTTGTTGGGTTATTATTCCCTCTACTAATTACTTCCTCATTATTCTGAATATATCTTCATTTGTATATATTTGTTTGCATGTCATCTCCCCAATTACATTTTAAGCTCCTTGAGGGCAGAGACTACCATTTGCCACTTTTTGTATCCCTGGTGCTTAGCACAGTGCTTGGCAGGTGCTTAATAAATATCGATTGATTGATTATTATAGTGGGAAATCTTTCAGGTAAAGATGAACTAGCTTTTATTGCCCCTTCCATCACTAAAATTCTGTGAGTCTTATTGACTTGTTTGTCATTTAAAAAAAGGAAACAACTCAGCAAATCCATTGCATTTTCCTCTGGGCTAAAACCAAAATAAAACCACTAAAACCATGATCAGACCCCAAAAGAAGAGACTCCGGTTCTTTGCCAGCATCACGCAGAGTGCTAAAGAGAAAGCCAAGGCTTTCAAATATAAAAGAAGCTCCATACGGAAGTTGACCAAGAGTCAATTTTTTTTTTCTCTATGCCTTTGACAATTCATGGAATTAGTAACAATATTCTAAGCAGATTTTTAAAAATGCCAAAGGAAGGTAATTATGTTAAAGTCATGAGTTGTAAAAGTAATTAAATTAGTTTGATTAGAGAGATTCTAGAATGTAAATGTACTGTTCTTAGTTTCTAGAGTTATGGCCTATGAACGCCTTCTTTTGAGATCTTTAAATACATTTAAATACATAAATATGTTTGACAGTAGTACTCTAGGCAGGAGATAGAGGCTTCCTCACTTAGAGTGGACAGTTCTATATCAGAGTGAAAGAATTTCATCCTGTATACAAAACAGAGATGGAAAAAGCTGAATGTGGAGCCCAGTAATGTAGTTGTAGCTCACAATTGAGTATCAGCACTTTGCTGCAATGGAAACAATGCTGAATTTGGAATTAAGGGACAGGGTCTGACATCAACTACATTGAGATCCTGAACAAGTTATTTAATCCCTGTTTCATTTTTTTTGTCATTAAAATCAGGGGTTTGGATGGCTCTAAGGTAAGGTTCCTTCCATCTCCAAATTATGATTCTGTGATTGCCTTCCTCATTTCAGGATCTCTCTTCATTCTTTCATTATCCATCATGTTTTCTTTGCACAATATCTATTAATTTTGCTTTTGTTTGTGATGGCAAGAGTTTTAGATATGACTTGAAATTGACCAGCTGCATTGTGGGGCTTTTTTTTGCAGAGCTGGACAGTTTATTAATTTCATGACACATGTGTCAGACAAGTGTACTGACTTCTAGATTACTCCCCCATTCAGGCACACATACACCACTTAAAACTAATTAGCTTAAGGCAACTTTGATATTTGTACTAATGGAGAAGAGACAACATAAGATTTAAAATAAGCAGATAATTCAAACAACACCTCTTTTTTTTTTTGGAGGGGGGAGGGCAGGGCAATTGGGGTTAAGTGACTTGCCCAAAGTCACATGGCTAGTAAGTGTTAAGTGTCTGAGGTCACATTTGAACTCAGGTCCTCCTGACTCCAGGGCCAGTGCTATATTCACTGCGCCACCTAGCTGCCCCAAACAGTACCTCTTATTAAGTTTCAGAATTAGCTTTTTTTTTTTTGCCAATTCTAAGGATGAGTAAAGTTGGCTGGTAGTTTTATTCATTTATTTTCAATTTACTAAGTATAACCTGATGTTTAAGCTAATGAGAAAAAAAGTATGAGTGAGTAATCAACCCCTGAATAATAAGATATTGTCTTTTCCATATATACATATATATGTGTGTGTGTATATATATATATATATATATATATATATATATATATATCCCTTTTTTAAGAAAAAATTTCTGCTCTGCAGCATAGAGTAAGAGGCCCTTATCTATATGGAAAAAAAATTCTACAATTGAGATCTCTCCATTGTAAATGTTGTCAGTTACTCAGAAATGCAGTAGAATTCTTCAGTTCCTAAAATTGTACATGGTCTCAACTGTGACCATGATGGTTATTATGAATTTAAAGCTCTTACCTGAAACATGAATGTGAAGAATTTCAGACTTTCATCTAGGTAGCATAATATAATGATAGTACCAGGAAGCTAGGTGGTGCAGTGGATAGAATGCTGGGTCTGGAGACAGGAAGACTCATCTTCCTGAGTTCAAATTTGACCTCAGACACTTACTGGCTGTGTGAATCTGGGCAAGTCACTTAACCCTGTTTGCCTCAGTCTTCTCATCTGTAAAATAAGTTGGAGAAGGAAAAGGGAAACCACTCCAATATCCCTGCCCTAAAATGAGGTCATGACGAGTCATAAAGAGTTGACAGGACTGAAGAACAACAGTAGCACCAGAAAAAATCTACATGATGGTTTAATGTGGAAAGGATAATTGAATCTTGTAAGTTGAAGTTTTGAGTGGTGTGGTTGAGACAAATGAGAGGAGTATAGTTATAAATATATGTGAACTTGGTATTGGGTCTACTTTTAGGTCCTATAAAATAAGAGGCAACATCATCTAGTGGATAGAGAGCTGGCTTTGGAATTGGAAAGACTTGGGTTCAAGTCCTACTTTTGAGTTTACTGTTTATATTTTATAGTTTGCTATATTTTGGTGTTGTTGTTCAGTCATTTCAATAGTGTCTGACTCTTCATGACCCCATTTGGCTATATGGCCCAATGCAAATGGCTTAACCTCTCAATATTATGAAGCAACTTTCTAAGACCACACATCACCGATAAGTTTGCCTTGGTAGAATATGATTCCAACACCAGTGAAACTACAGGTCCTGTCTTTAAAAATAAAGTCATGGAGTGAGAAGAGTAACACAGGAGAATATTTCTGGATATTATATGATAAAGCCTTAATGCAATTAATTAGCAGTCCTTACTTAGAGGAAACACTGGAATCTCTGAAATGGAACTAACTTGTCCCGGGAAGGAATTTCCAACTTGTCAGCAACCAACTGGACAGTAACAGTATCCAAGGCTGCTGCTAGATCTAATACTATCTGATCCTTATCCAATGCTAAGAGGAGATCTCTGTATCACTTATTCTTTGTCAAGGAGTTGGAGGATGTCACAGGATTCCAAATGCCTCACCCTGCCCTGGTGGATCATCTTTCCGTAAAGAGATGATAGTGTGTGGAAAATAAGAGCTTCTGCTACAGATATTGGCTTTGAAAAAACAAATAAATGGTTTAAATAAGACTGTGTCTAGTAGAACACATACTTTACAGACAAATAGTAACATCCTTATTTCTACATGACAGAATTGAAAATAGATTACAAATTCCAATTTTAATCTAGACTAGCAGTTCTCAAAGTGTGATCCATGGACTCCTGGGGCATCCACAAGATCAAAACTATTTTCATAACAATACTAAGACATTATACTAACTCTTTCCCAACTATTTATCTGTTTGAAGTACAGTTTTCTTCATACACTTTAACCAAAACAACATTGCAATAAATTTAATGTAGAAGAAAATTTGAGAATCAAACTGTTTGTTATTAAGCTGGGCATTAAAGAGATTTGTAAATATATGTAAAATAGTGTATCTTTTCATTAATTTTTTTGGTTTTAGAAAATAAAATTATTTTTTCATAAAATGTTATTCATGTTTGTAGTAGATTTATTATTTTAAATGAATGAATAAATATTTTTAAAGATTTTCATCTTTCATTTCTAAGATGGAAAATATTGATAGATGTAACCCCTATAAACAAAAGCTCTTTGGGGACCTTAATAATTTTAAGAATGTAAAGGGGTCTAGAGACCCAAAAGTTTTGAGAACCACTGTTCTGGACCATTTAAATTCATTTTTCTATTTCATGGCATCACAGACTTTGAGCTAGAAAAGGACTTTTGGAGTCATCTGATCCATCTCCCCTTATTTTACAAACTAAGGCCTGGGGAGGTTAAAATCACCTGTTTAAAATCATACTGCTAGTAATAAGTCTCAGAGGTAGGATTTGAACCCAGTTGCTGTGACTTCAGAGCCCATGTTCTTTTCACTGTACTAGCCATATTTCCCTGCCTAGTCAATAATTACCCAAAGTAGATCTTGTTTAACAAGATTGTAAAGACATTAAACTTTGAAAGTCTTAGAAACTCTAATCAACACAATGCCCAAATAGGATTCCAAATGTTTCATGATGAAATAGACCACGCATTTCTTTTTTTAAAAAAAATTTAAAATGGATTTGTTTGTTTACTTTTAGTTTACAAGATTCAGTTCCACAATCCCTTGAGTTTCAGATTTTCTCCCCTCTCTCTTCCACCCCTTCCCCCATGGCAGCGTGCAATCATGTATAGGATCTGCAAATACTTTCACATTAGACATTAGTCTGGTTGTAAAGAAGGGTTGTAACCTATGGAATGAACAATGGGAAAGAAGAAACAAAACCAAACATGGAAAAGAAAGAGAGCATGTAGTTTGCTTCAGTCTGCATTTAAACTCTGTTCTTTTTAGATCTTTCTCTGAATGTAGACATCTCCTTCCATCCTGAGTCTTTTAGAGTTGTCTTATAACCTTGCATTGTTGAGAAGAGTCCAGTTTATCAAAGCTGGTCGTCACACGTATGTTGTGTCTGTCGTTGCGTACAAATTTCTCCTGGTTCTGCTCTTCTCACTTAGCTTCAGTTCATATAAGCTTCTCCAGGTAAGACTACCTATTTCTTGATAGAGAGCTGAGGAACTCAGAATGGAAATTGAAAGAGATTTTTTGGGGAGGGACATGGCTAATGGACAACCTTGAACAAGTCACTTAACCCTGTTTGCCTCAGTTTCCTCATCTGTCAATGAGCTGGAGAAGGAAATGGCCCTTTGCCAAGAAAACTCCAAATAGGGTTACAAAGCATTAGATGGTACTGAAACAATCAAACAACAAAAAATATGGCCATTTGTTTTGTTTGACTCTATGTGTTTGTAACAGGATGTAGTTTTTCTTGCTTTCTTAATTGGGGGGAAGGTACAAAGGTGGGAGGAAGGGATGGATCTTTGGGTTTTTTTTAAATTAAATGTAATTTTGAAAAAACAAATCTTGCTTTTGAATATTTTATATTCTCATCCCTTCAACCAAGACTTACAAATTGGATCTCCGTTTTACACTCATTCTGAGAGATTAGAAAGTCTTCCTTTCAAATCAAAGCACTTAATTCTTTACACCTCTGACACAGGCCTTGTAATTCTGGCCAATAGAGATGGTTGAGGAAGTTTTCCCCAGGGGCTCTGTATACCCTTGAAATCACAGGTCTGGTTAAAAATTTCTTTTTTAATTTTTTCAATAGTTCACTCACAATGTGGGTAAAATAGAATTAGGGGTATTGGCCTGAGAGCCTAATCGCATATATAATATTCTATTGCGGGGTGGGCAGGAATGAGTTCTGAATTCCTTCTGTCGTTCAGTCATTTCTGAATCATGTTCAACTTTTTGTGACCCCATTTGGGATTTTCTTGGCAGAGGTACTGGAATGGTTTGCCATTTCCTCTCTAGCTCATTTTACAGATGAGGAAACTGAGGGAAACAGGGTTAAGTGACTTGCCCAGTCACTTGAGGCCACATTGGAATTCAGGAAGATGAACCTTCCTGACTCCAGGCATGGCACTCTATCCACTGTGCCATCTAGGTGCCCTGAGCTCCATACAACCAACTAGTAAACAGACTTTCAAAATTCTACATTAATTGTGGAATACCTGTATCTATAAATCGGTGCTAATATTTACAGCATAAATTTAGCTGTATTAACATCAGGAAGCAAGTTCTTGCTTTTTACCTTTTTATTAAGGGCTCAGCTAAGACTGTAACTTGTTTGTAAAACCTTTTTGAAGGAAAGGCATTAATTCTTAAAGGACTTATGTCTCTTATTCTCCACTCTTTGTTATAAGTAAACACTTCTTTTGTTACTGGTTACACCTTGTTGGAGTGGAGGATCTTTTTTTATTCTATGGTCATTAGAATGAATATAAATCCCAGATATATTTGTATATATACAAAATAGAAAATGCATATTATGAACAAATTTTCACATAGATTTATAGCTAAGTATTAGACATTTAGGCATAAAATTGATGTGTGCCAACATTACTGGCAATTGGTACTATGATTTCTACAAATCTCCTTTGTGTTTTCTACAAGAGCTTCTTTGTCTGACAGTTCAAACTGCTATGCTCAGATTTAGCTTAGTTTCCCAAGATTTCCCAACAAAGGGAAAAAACAGAAACATGAGCTAGCATTCCATTTGGGGAATTGGGGTGAGTTAAGAGGTAATAAGACAAAATCACAGCATTGTAGCAACACAAATTTAAAACTGCCAATATTTACAGATGGTGCCCATATTAGAAATTTAAAAGAACAACCCATCCCAAATAGTAATATATTATGGAGATTTGTGAGTATATCCACTTTGAAGTAAACCTTTGGGAACTGATACAGAACAAAGTAAGCAGAACTGGAGAACAATTTACACAATAACAACAAAGTTGTAGAGAAAAACGACTTTGAAAGATACTAGAACTCTGATCAATGTAACCATAAACCACAAGACCGTAAGACTCAAGATGAAACATACTACTTACCTCCTGCCAGAGAGATGATGAATTTACAATACAGAGACACATGTTTTTCTGGCATGGCCAATGTGGACATTTGTTTAACTGGACTATGTGTGTTTATGAGGGTTTTGCTTGTTTTTTTGATTCAATGTAGGGTGAAACTGTGGGAGGGACAGACTATAAATGCACGTGAAAATAAATAGATTTTTTTTCAAAAAGGCAAAAAAAATTATACATAGAAATATCTCGAGTCAGGCTGAAGCCAGAGATACTAAACTGTAACTGCATTTGATGGAGGCAACTTGATCTGAAGGAGCTTGCTGTCTGTCTCTGGAGTTGGAGCATGTGAGTCCATAGGCTGCCTCTGATGCTTGCCATTTATGTAACATTGGGCAAGCCACTTAACCTCAATTTCCCTATCTGTAAAATGAGGGGGTTGGACTAGATAACATTTGAAGACCCATCCAACAATCAATAAGTAAACATTTGGAATTGATTGTGCAAGGTAGGAGACACTGGCACAGGACCACCCAGCATGGTGTGCCCATATCAGGGAAGGTGCTGTGCTCTATGAACAAAGCAGAATTGAGACAGCTCAAAGGAAAACACAGGATGCGAAAATTTAGAGTATCCACCCCAAATGACCACACGGCCTATTTGTGCCCTCCCTGTGGAAGAGCATTCCAAGCTCGTATTGGTCTGGTCAGCCACAGTCAGGCACAGCGAAACTTGACTCTAGCGTAGCGATGTCATTTTGGTCCTCTTCGAGAACAGACAACAACCTAACCTAATCTAGGTAAACATTGTATTAAGCATTGTACCAGGCATTGGGATACAAAATCCCAATTGGATACAAATTTTTGTATCCCTGGGAATACAAAAAGAAGCAAAAAACCACCTCTGCCAGCAATAAGCTTGTTGTTCAGTCATTTGTTTTTTTCGGTCATGTTCAACTCTTTGTGACTCTGGAGTTTTCTTGACAAAGCTACTGGAGTAGTTTGCCATTTCCTTCTCCAGCTCATTTTACAGATGAGGAAACTGAGGCAAACAGGATTAAGTAACTTGCCCAGGATCACACAATTTAGTAAGGGTGTGAGGCTGGATTTGAACTCAGGAAGATGAGTCTTCCTTACTTCAGGCTCAGTGCTTTCTCCCATTAAGAAGCTTACTGTTTAATAGGGCAGACCTTGCCCTCAAGAAGTTTATAGTCGAATGGGGGAGACAACATAAAAACAAATGTATACGAAGTAAGCTAAATATGGGATAAATAGGAAATAACAGAGGGAAGGTAGGATTTTAGTTGGAACTTTAGTTGGAGACCAGGGAGGTCAGTAATCAGAATGGAAGAGGGAGAGTGTTCCAGGATGGGGCATAGAGAGACTGGCCAGAGCAGAAGGATCTTTGACCTTATGGTACTGATCATACTGTTGATTCTATGTTAATATTGTCTGAGAGGAGCATATGGCTTAGAGAGCAAGACTTTGAGTTACGATTTTTGAGGTAGGATGGTGGTGGAGGGAATTTAAAAAGAGCCAAGAATAGAAGAGACCAGAAAGAGCCAGTTTAGACAAGGAAAGCTGGTCAGCAGGTTAAGATGGAAATAGGGACTTGAATAGACTGAGATTAAGGAAACTCAGCAGGGTAGCCTACGTGTAGAGGCAGCAATATGTGGGCAGAAACAAGCCATCAAGTCAGGGTTCAAAGTCACTTCAATGAGCAAAATTTTAATCTAACTCTCCTTGGCAGGAAAAGGGGAAAAGATTCCTGGGTGAAAAGGGCCTTTGTCCAGGTGGCTAGGTAGTGCAGTGAATAGAGCACCAACCCTAGAGTCAGGAGGATCTGAGTTCAAATGCGACCTCAGACACTTGAAAATTACTAGCCATGTGACCTTGGGCAAGTCACCTAACCCCAACTGCCCTGCCCTCCAAAAAAAGATGAACAAAAAAAAAAACTAAGCAAGGAGAGGCTATGACTTGTCAGAACCAGATTAAGATGTAATTGGAAAATAGTTAACAAAATAAAATAAAATAGAATAAAACACAGATAGTGTTAATATTTGGGTTTCTAAGTCAATATGTGACCAGCAGAGATTCTTATGTGTGGTTTAGTGATCTCTTTTTCTTTTTGAGTTTGCCACCACTCTTTTAAGTCTTCCCTCTTGTAATAGATATGACACTGGTTTTGTGTAGGGTGAGTTTGTTTTCTTTAAGGGGGCAGGGAGGCTGCATCTTCTTGGTTTGGCTTCCTTGCCACCTGAAGTATGAAAGGCCTACCTAATAAGGAAATAGCATGGGTGGGGGGGCGGGTAGTGTTTATGTGAATTGTTGTTGCAATATATGGACTACTATCTTTCTGATTTAGCCTTGTCTTTGGAATGATGTTTTATCTGAATTAGTATTAGTTAAAGCTTCAGGCACCATATTCTTTTTAATATCATTCTATATATGGTTTTTGTTGCATTTTTATAGCCCTCTAGTTTCTTATTATGGGGCAAGTAGGTGGTCACAGTGCCAGGCCTGGAATCAGGAACACTCATCTTTCAGGGTTCAAATCTGGCCTCAAACACTTAACCAGCTGTGTGACCCTGGGCAAGTCACTTAACCCTGCTTGCCTCTTTTCCTCGTCTGTAAAATGAGCTGGAGATGGAAATAGCAAACCATGCCGGTGTCTTTGCCAAGAAAACTCCAGATGGGGTCATGAAGAGTTGGACACAACTGAAATGAATGAACAACATAAAGTCCCTCATTATATTCTAATCCTGAGTGTGAATAACTGGACTGAATGTATTGAGTGAAGCCTAACCCTAAATTCCACTGCACTATGCATCTTTTCCATTTAACGTAATAGATGAGAGAGAAATGCACAACAATACCTTCCTTCATGAAAGTTAAACTTTGTTGAGGTTAAAAAATAAGTTTTAGAAAGCACTGGGGAGACAAGACTCAGAGGAAATGTGTGTGTGTGTGTGTGTGTGTGTCTATACATACATACATATATATGTATATATACTGTCTTAAACTATTTATTTTTATCCTTAATTAATAGAGATAATTGAACCCATGAGAGAATAGAGAGAGAGAAAAGAAAGAGAAGGCTCATGATAGGATCTTTGATACGATCTTTGGGGTGTAACCACATGGGGCATGATCTGAATAAGGATTCAGCAAAGGAGGCTGAGAAAGAGCTGTCAGACAGGCAGGAGGTAAACTAGGCAGACAGTGCTGCATAAACCAAGAGGTTTAAAAGAGGTTCTAGGAGGTGAGGGTCGTCCAATAGTGTATCAAATGCTGCAGTGAAGTCAAGAAGGATAAGGATTGACAAAAGGAAAATTGAGAAAATTCCGCTGAATTTGGCAATCAGTAGATTCTTGTTAACTTTGGAGTCCTCTTTCAATCAAATGAGGTGAGAAATTCAATTGCCAGGGACTGAAAAAAGGACAGAGAGGAAGTGAGTATAATAGAAAAGTCTTTGAACAGCTTTTTCTAGGTGTTTGGCTGTGAAAAGGAAGAGAGATATGGGATACTATAGCTTCATTTTTTTTCAAGATTTTGAAGACGTGTTAATAGGCAATAGGGAAAGGGTCAATAGCTGGGGAGAGATTTAAAATTAGAGAGAAGAGACATAATCATGGGGGCAGTCTGTTTGGAGGGATGGTTAGGAGATAGGATCAAGCGTATACATTGGTTGGTTGAACTTGGTGAAGAGAAGGGCTACTTTCTCATTAGAGACTGAAGCAAAGAAGAGAAAAATGGCGATGATGCCAAGGAATTCTGAGTTAGAGAGAAGCATGAGCTCGGGCCTCTGCTAAGAGGGAGAGTGGAGTGCGGGAGGTAGCTCTACCACCAGGTCCCTCCTAGTTCAGGTTCTTTGTTGGGATGAAATGAGGGTCTTGAAAGTCATCAAACGGTTCAGTCACTCAGTATAGGCTTACTAAGCCTCTGCTCTGTGCCAGGCTCTGTGCTAGCTTCTGGGAATACAAAAAAAAAAAGCCCCTGACCTCAAGGAGTTCACAGTATCATAGGGGAGAGAGACAAGCAAACAAATAAACTATATATTGGATAAATAAGAAATAATTAAAAGAGGGAAGAAACTAGAATTAATAGGGGTTGGGAAAGGCTTCCTATAGAACATGGGACTTAAAGGAAGCCAGGAGAGCCAGCGGGAGGAGATGAGGAAGCAGTGCATTCCAGGCCTGGGGACAGCCAGAAGAAATGCCTGGAGTCAAAAGATGGAGGGTCTCGTTTGTGGAACAGCCAGGAGGCCAGTGATGCTGGACTGAAGAGTACATGGAGTGGGGTAAGGGGTAAAGAGAGTAGAAAAGTAGAAGAGAATTCCAAGCAGAGGATTTTGTATTTGATCCTGGAAATGATAGGGAGGCATTGGCATTTATTGAGTAGAGGAGTGATTCTGAAAGGGACTTTGGTGACTGAAAGGAGGATGGATGGGAGTGGTGGGAAGCATGAGGCAGGAAGACCCACCAGCAGGCTGTTGCGGTAGTCTGGGCATGAGGGGATGAGCGCCAAAATGGTAGCCATGTCAGAGGAGAGAAAGAGGCATATTTGAGAGATGTAGCAAAGGTGAAATCAACAGACCTTGGGAACAGATTGGATATGGGGTATAAGAGATGTTGAGGAGTCAAGAATGAAACTGGGTTTTGAGCTGGAGGGACTGGGAGGATGGTGTTACTCTCAACAGTAATAGGGAAGTTAGAACAGGGAGAGGGGTTTAGAAAGATAATGAGTTTGGTTTTGGACATGTTTAAGATGTCTCCTGACCATCTAGTTCAAGGTGTCTGAAAGGCAGTTGTATTGAAGATCAGCAGAGAGGTTAAGTAGCAGGGTAGGTAGATTTGAGAATTGTCAGCATAAAAATGGTCCTTAAACCAATGGGGGCAAATGTAAAGGATCAGTAAAGTATCATGAAGTAAAGTAGTTCAGAGGGAGAAGAGAAGAGGGCCCCCAGACATCACCTTGTGAGCCCCCTGCAGTTAGAGAGTGTGATCCAGACAAGGATCCAGTGAAGGAGAATGAAAAGGAGCAGTCAGATAGGTAAGAGAATAACTAGAAGAGAGTAGTGTCCTGAAAACATAGAGAAAGTATCGAGGAGGAGAGGGCGATCAGTGGTGTCAAAGGCTGCAGAGAGATTGAGAGAATGAGGATTGAGAAAAAGCCAGTAGAGGGATGGCTAGGTGGCACAGTGAATAGAGCACCAGCCCTGGAGTAAGGAGGACCTGAGTTCAAATATGACCTCAGAGGCTTAACATAAAAACTAGCCATGTGACCTTGGGTAAGTCACTTAACCCCAATTGCCCTACCTTTCCCCCTCCAAAGAGAGAGAGAGAAAGCCATTAGATTTGGCATCTAATTTTTATTTCTCATGTTCTTTCCCATTTGTTGTAATTCTTCTATGCAACATGACTAATGTGAAAATGTGTTTAATAGGAATGTATGTGTAGAGCCATATCATATTGCATGCCATCTTGGGGAGGGAGGGGGAGAAAATTTAAAACTTATGGAAGTGAATGTTGAAAACTAAAAACAAATAAGTTAAAAAAAGATTTGGCAACTATAAAAATCAGTGGTAACTTTGGAGAGAGAGATTTCAGTGGAATTATAAGGCTGGAAGCTGGATTGTAAAAGATTAAGAAGAGAGGGAGAGGAAAGAAATGGAGGGGCGTATTGTAAATGGCCTTTTAAAGGAGTTTAGCCACAGAGGGCAGAAGAAATATAGGACAATAGTTAGCAAAAATGGAAGGATCATGGGAGGATTTTTTCAGGATGACGGAGACATGGGCATGTTTGTAGGTGGTAGGGAATGATCTGGAAACAAAGGTCTAAAATAAGTGAAAGACAACATGATTAATATGGAAATATGTTTTACATGATTGTGTATATAACCTGTATCAAATAGCTTACTGTCTTAGGGAGGAAGGAGGGAGAAAATTTGGAACTCAAAATTTTATTTAAAAAAATGAATGTTAAAAATTGTCTTTATATGTAATTGGAAAAAATAAAATAATATTTAAAAGAAAAAAGGAAATAAGTGATGGAGTGGGGATTATAAATCTGTTGAAGGAGACGGGATGGAATGGAATCACTTGAACAGGACAAAGAGTTAGCATCAAGAATGAATAAAGCCACTTCATCTTGTGTGACAAGGGGAAAGGAGGAAATAGTTGCAGAAGACATTTATGAGTTATGTGAAAGAAGGCAAAGGGGAGAAGGAGGATCTTATGGCGAATGACTTCATTTTTTCTGTAAAACATTAGGCAAGTTTCTCAGCTGAGAGAGTGGGGAAGGGGGGTGAGGGGAGATTTGAGAAGGGATTATGAAAAGGTTTGAGAGATCTTCAGTGGAGAGAGGGATAGTGAATTGATAAGGCAGGTATAGCAGGACTGTCGAGCAGCAGACGGCCCAGTTGAGGTTGTATAACTTATATTTGCAATGCACTCAGAACAGTGACTTGATTTTCTCCACTTTGAGCAGCACAGGTATAGGAACAAAGGCAGGAGTGATCCAAGGCTGAAGTTTAACAGGACACAGTCAGCAAAATGCTGAGAGGTCCAGGAACTCAAAAGAAAAGGACAGTGTAGAGTTGAATTGGTTCTCCAATGTGTTGAGATGAGGATAAGAGGAGAATGGGTTTGGATGGTGGCTACAAGGGTTTAGAGTCGCTGGGATGTATAGGATATGACTGGTTATGTGGAAATGTTCATCAGTGAGTGGAAGGCACCTCTCCTATTCCCAAAGAGAAAAGAGTCTGGAGTCTGGCTCTAGAGTCAACTCCCCACTCTCTCATCTTCCTCTTCCCTCAAGGGGTGGGGCATTGTGGGAGATGGAAGCCCTGCGTCAAAGGACAGTTTGCTCCTCTTTGTAGCAGAGGTTCTCCACATTGCATTTGGGAGATCAGGCTGGCAGCAGGTTTGCTTTGCCCTAACACAGCAAGGATTTGGTGGCACTTAGCTTCTCAGTACACCACCACCCTCATCTCTATATGAAAATTAGCCTGCTCATTAGGGAAGAATATGGTAAAGGCTAGGGGCAGCTAGGTGGTTAAGTGGATAGAGTGGTAGGCCTAGAGTCAGGAGGACTTGAGCTCAAAACTGGTGTCAGATACTTACTAGCTGTGTGACCCTGGGCAAGTCACTTAACCTGTGTTTGCTTTAATCCACTGGAGAAGGAAATGGCAAACTACTCCAGTATCTTTGCTAAGAAAACCTCATGTACAGTATGGTTTTACAGGGTCAAAAAGATGACATGACTGAATGACTCAGTAACTACATGGTAAAGGACATGATGTCTGGCCCCCATCTTGAGAAATCCACTGAGTCGTAGCGGCCTCATTTGCATGTGGGTGAAACTTTGTATGCCCCTAGGTGAAAGGGAAGCTGTATCAGTGGAGGCAAGGGCCCATTCAAGTCCCAGGGACAGTTTTGTTGCCTTTTAGGGAAAACTAATCCCTATTGTAGGAAATAGGGGAATCCTAGTCCTACCACAGGTAAGGTGTGAGGCTTAGAAAAGAGCTTTGGGGCATCAATTGAGGAGAATATGATAAAAAAAAAATCAATTAGATGTAGTAAAAGTAATACCTTTTTATAGTGTTGAGATTTGATAATGTAAATTTGTGGTGATCCCAATGAGCACCATTGGGTAGATGACTTCTGCCATACCCTCCAATAGCATATGATAAGAAGAGGAGGCATTTGAGTAACCCAGGGTTTGATTTCACCTGAACAACTGGAGAAAGTGGTTTCATAGTTCTTGTTGGTGGGAGTTAAACACTTTGGGGGGATGATGAAATCAAGAGTGTGACCCTATGTTGTGCTTTATATGAAGGCATAGCTCATGAGTATGGAGGACATTGAGAAAGTGGGAAGTCAAAGTGTCTGAAGAAAAACCAACAAATATGTTAAATGCCTGGGCATCAGAGCAGAGGTTAGGGTGGAGGGGAAGACGGAGAGCCAAGAACTAAACTCCCTGAAGAAGGAGGAGATATAATTTAGGGACCATTAGATAATTGCCACCAGGAACAGAGGTTGTTAAGTTACAGAGAGGAACATGCTGACACTCCTATTCAGGACCAAGGTATTGAAGAATAGGGAGGAGAGGAGAGGTGTAAACTGTATGAGAAAGAATGGCTATCTTATGAATGACAGTGGATATTCATTTTTTAGTTTAGAGAAGAAGGGAGATTGAGCTTGATGTTCATCAACTCCTCCTCTAGAAGAGATCAGGTTCCTGACTCTTGCACTCTGGGATAGATTGTACTGATTAGAAACAGTTGGTTTTTTGGAGGCTCTGATTCTGGAGGTAAAGGAGCTGGTGCCTGGGACTGTGATCCTTAAGTTGAGATGTAATGATGTAAATGAAAACTCCATTTAAGCAACTAAACTCACCTTCAGTGCAATGATCAGGAGAACATGTTTTTTTCCCCTCGTTGCTAAACGTAGCATATGGTGACAAACTGATAGCTGTGATGATTCATTTGAATGGATCCATTTGTCATAAGGGTGGGTTTGGAGAAGGGGTCAGGAAGAGTATATTGGGAAATGATGGTGGCATATTTTCCCCATGTACACACATACACATACACATACACATACACATACACATACACATACACATACACATACACATACACACATATAAAGTAATGGGAAATGTATGAGACCTTCCAAAGGAAACGAGAGTAAAATGCAAGGCTTCTTTGTACACAATTAAGGAGGAAGGGTCAAAGACCTTGCCAGGATGTTGACCCAGAGTCTCCTACCTGGCTAGTTCACAGAGGGCAAGTACTTTGCCCAAGTACATAACATACAGTGGGTACTTCTTAAATAATTTATTGAGTTCAATTGAATGCTTTGCAAGAATGGTTAGTGTCCTTGGCAGAAATAGAACAATAGCAAAAAGGAGATGGTTTTGTGGGAAAAGTGATTAGTTTGTTCACTGAGCTGCAACAGAGGTACAAGATCATATCTAGAGCACTTGTGTTTGGAGGGAGAATCCAGTACAGCACTCATCGCTTCATCTGGGTCTTGTGACTTTCAGTGGACAATGTGTAGGACAGTGTTTCTACTCAGTTCTAGTTCTAGGTTTCTCTGTCAGTAAGTTAGGAATTAGACAGGAAATCGTTACATTAGGCTTCCCTACCTGAACCTGAAAAGGCCATATTTAAATGAAGAATCTTCCATTGGTCTTCCAGGGATGGGTGTTTTGGGTAGTATCGTTTCAAATAACATCATTATAGCCCATTTAATTTGTGAAATTACTGAGAGTTGGTCATGTAAAACCTTCGGTTTGGGAACACAAGGAAGTAAAATAAGCACTGGTAATATTATATCTTCCTCTGATCCTTCTGTTTCATATTCTAGCCTCTCACTGAAGAAGCCTGCTTATGGCCTATGACTGGGCTCAAAGCTGAACGGAAAGGAGCGAGTGAGGAAAATCAACTAATTATTTTAATTACCCTCAACAAGGGAAACAATCTAAGAGTATATGTAGAATGTACAGAATAATAATATAAATCATCTTAATAATAATTATGTACACAATAAACATAGGGATGGGGAGGGCACAGGGACAAGATGTATGATTTCATTGGTCCTGGGAGTGAGGAACTCCCCCCCACAATACAAGTAAGACATTTCCTGAGCAACTAATGCTTAGAGTACTATGGAGTCACTTGGAGCACTAAGAGTTGGAACATATATAGCTCAGGGCCACACAACTAGTACGTGTCAAAGACAGAACTTGAACCCAGGTCTAACTGCTTCAAAGTCAGCTCTTTATCTACTACTCTCTCATAGCCATCCTTTAAGGAAAAGTGAAACTACCGTCGAGGAAAGGAGCAGAGAAGGAGCTCTAGTCAGGGGGGAATGGTGTTGTAATAGGGGCATACAGGCCCTTTAAGGAGGACATGGGTGGGAGAGGATTGAGAACGAGAGATGGGAGTTGACCATAGCTTACTCCTAGTGATTGGGTAATCCAGGAACAGGGAGAAAACAGCCAGAGGAAACTGGTGAGCCATGGATAATAATAGTATGAATAACAATAATGACTGGCAGATGGATAATAAGGCTTGAAACGTCCCATGGATGTTGTTACTCAGCAAGGCAAGGACCTTGGGTGCAGTCAATAGAGCGCTGGGCCTGGGGTAAGGAGGTTCTGGCTTCAAATTTGGCATCAGATACTTAGTATCTGTAGGATCCTGGGCAAGTCACTTCACCTCTGTCTGCCTCAGTTGCCTTGTCTATAAATTGGGGATAATTCTAGCACCCACCTCCCAAGGCATCAGATGAGATAATGATTATAAAGAGCAGAACCTGGCCCGTAGTAAGTGCTAGATCATTGCTAGCTATCATCACCATCATCATCTTCAGTCACCCTTCCCCTTTGGGGCTCACTGGGAAGGCAGTGATGCAGTTGGTTCACCTGAGTTGTTCAGGACCTGCATCATCTACCAGCTTCTATTTCACTGGCTTGGGTTGGGGGTGGGGGTCAGGGATCAAATATAACTTGAGTTTATCATTTGAAGCTCTTCCCAACTTGGTCCTTTCCTACCATTACAAACTTCCTACAATTTACCCCTTTTCTTCAACTCTGCCCATTCCACTGGAATATTTTACTTTTGGGTGGTGCTCCATCTCCCATCTCTTTGACTTCCAATTTGATGTACCCCCCCCCCCCAAGCCTCGAATGTACTCCTTTCTCATTTTGCCCTGTTGGGATCTCTGGTTTCCATATTACTGAGCTCAAGTCAACTGCTTCATGAAGCCTTTCTTTGACCCTTTAGCTGCCATTCTAATTTCATTTTACATTCATGTCATTTTGCTTCAGTACCTCTGTTCTACCGACTGTTGCCTGTTAACATTGGTGTACTAACTATTCCTCATACACATCACTTCACCTCCATTTCTTTTCACATGTGGTCTTCCATTCCTAAAATGTTCTTTCTCTTCACCTCTTCCTAGGGATATATTGCAGTCCATTATTATCTAACAATCAGTTCACAAGAAGTTAAATTCTTATTATATTTGAAGCACAGTGCTAAGTTTTGGGGATACAAAACCAAAAAAAGACCCTGCTCTCAAGGATCTTACCCACTTCTTAGAATCCCTACTTGCATTGAAAGCATATATAGCTCACATGAACCAGGAGAGCAATTTGTGCACAAGCCATAACACTGTAAAAGTGTATAATTTTGGACTTTGATCTGTGCAATCACAATAAAGAATGCTGCCCCCCACCTCCTGACAGAGAGGTGAGGGAGTCGAGAGGAAGAATGAGACACGTTTCCGGACACGGCCGCTGTAGGAATCGTTTTGTTTGCCTGTGGATATTTGTTACAAGGATTTCGTTTCTCTCCCTTTTTTTCATGGATGGGGAAGTAGGAAGGAAAAATAAATAAATGCTTGATTATTGGAAAACAACAATAACCACCAAGAATATCTCAGGTGCTACCCCCCCCCCCAAGAGGCCTTTCCTGACGTCTCCCCCAGTTGGGAATTCTCTCTCCCTCTGCAGGTCTCTCTGCTATGCTTTGCATTTCTTTACTCGTGTACATGTTGAAGATAAGCTTTTTTTTGGAGGGGGGGAGGCAGGGCAGTTGGGGTTAAGTGACTTGCCCAAGGTCACACAGCTAGTAAGTATTAAGTGTCTGAGGCTGGATTTGGACTCAGGTCCTCCTGACTCCAGGGCCGGTGCTCTATTCACTGTGCCACCCAGCCACCTTTATATCTTCCCTATCTAGCACCAGTGCTTTACACTTAATAAATACTTTTTAATTGAATCAAGGGGAGAGACTGAAAACAAGGAGATGAGTTAAGCAGTTGCAATAATCTAGGCAAGAGGTAGGATGAGGGCCTAAATAAGAGTAGAAAGAATAGAGCAGATTAAAAAAATCAGCCATGTATAATTGACAGGCTGTGGCAACTGATTCTATATGAGGAAGAAGGAAGAGTCAGTGATCTCAAGGTTTCGAGCCTGGTTGTCTGAGATGATATCGGCAAACACGGCAAGTGGGAGAAGGGCGGAGTGTGTATATGTATTGTGTACATGTGTGTATGCTTTAATATAAAACTTAAAATGTTTTTAATCATTTTGATGGTTAGATCAGTTTTTCAGATACACATCAGTAGTTTCATATATATGTACGTGTATGTAGAAAGGAATAAAAATCTATATATAGTATATGTAGCTTATAGTATATGTACTATGTAGTCTATGGATGATATAGTGTATATATATCATTTATGTACTATGTAGAACACATAGTATATATTGATATAGGTAGATACTATGTATATGGAGAAAAAATAGAAAAAATCTATGTATAGTATGTAGAGTTTATATCATCTGTACAACACATTTTATACTACATAGAACATATAGGATACATGTTGTATAGATAGTATGTATATAGAGAGAGAATTTATGTATATAGTGTATATATTATATATACTATATAGTTTATATGTATTACATAGGCCATATAGTATATATCATTGACATAGCATATTTTATATACTATATAGAACATAGTGTGTGTGTGTGTGTGTGTGTGTGTGTGTGTGTGTGTGTGTAATATAAATAGAGAGAGAGAGAGATGTTACAGGAAAGGAGAAGTGCCTGTTCAGGTGCAGGGCTGAAATTAATAAGCTCTGAGATCCCTTCCAACACAATTTCTTGCTTTTTCTCATTACATAAAAATGCTCTTGTGTTCACTTTACAGACATACATCCATTACTATATTTTCTTCTCCTCTTGATCTTTCACAGGTACTTCTTACTTAACAGACATAGTTTGGTGGTCTGGCACAATTGCAAGTAAGTATGACTTAAAATGACTTTTTTTTTTAAACCAATCATTCCAAGCCTAGCTAGGGGCCTGGGGGAATGATGTACTGGTTCTTTTGGGGTGGCTTAATTTCATTCTACTCCTTCTGTGTACCTAAAGTACCTTCCAGAGCTCATTTCCTCTTTACTGTTCTTGTCTTTTTTTTTTTTCAGAATGGGATAAGTAAGGGTAGAAAGGACAGGGAGATGGTGAGTGGAGACAGATGGAGAGAACTAGTGGGGGAATGGAGAGGAAGGAATAGGGGGAAAAAACACCCCATTATCTTTTTTTTCCACCTCAAACCTTGTTTCTGAGCCAGCTTTTCCCAATGCTCAAGACGTGCCCGTAGTTTCAAGACACTTATATCCTAAATATCCCATTTTTTAAAAATTACCAAGGAAACACTTAAGTACCACAGGAACTAAGTGGAATTTCATGTATTGAAATATTCACTTTTGTTCATCCAAATAAATACTGTACAGTAATTTATATGATAGCTTGTATAGGTAAATGAGAATTTTAATTCTGTGCCTTAAATACCTCAGAGGAAAGATGTTAGAAACTGAACAGATTCTATGAGGTTTATTTTTAAAGTGGGTTTTTTTGGTAAGAAATCTGAAATGTGTTTTTAATTGAAATTCTCTCCTTTAAGGATTATTATAAATTTTCAGTGAGCATTGAAATATATACGGTATCCACAACACCTTGGGCCCCAAACCTGAGAGTCTTTGTTTATGAATATTTTAAAGACAATTATAGAGCATTGGTTTCAAGATCTATCTCATGGATCTAAGGAATACATATAATATTATCTGTTATCTACCCTAATTATATAAGTTTAAGGTGGACGCTCCATAAAATTCATTTCCCGTATCCTAATGTAACTCATATTGTTTTTATTCAGATTGCCAGTGCTATCAGGTGACGAAAACCTAATTATTATTTCAATGCTGTATTGCTCTAATATTGGCCACAAAACTAAAATAGTTTTAATCATTTCAATGGTGTGATAATTCTCCAGAGTTTGGGGTTAGGGTATTTTGTAGTACATACATAGTAGTTTTTTTCCAACTAATAGCTAAAAAGAAATTAGGTTCTATCACTATGCCTTCACTCATGGTCCAAATATTAATTCTTTTATGCTAAAGGAAATCTTAATGTAATGACTACCAAGATATATTTTTATGACTCTCTTAACAGTGGCTCTTGGTCAGATTGGAAATTTCTTGGCTTATACAGCAGTTCCTACCGTGCTGGTCACCCCCCTTGGTGCTCTTGGTGTTCCATTTGGGTGAGCATTGGAATTTTGCATTGTAATATTTCATAGATTGGTCGGATATGAATGGGGTTTTGGCTTTAAACTTAGAATTTTTCAATTAAAAGAATAAAAATAGTAAGTTACATATCTTTGGTTTTTCTACTCTAAGCCAGAATTTCTCACATTTAATTTAATCTTGCTTTTAAATAACTTTTCTTACAAAAATTTGCTTTAGTATATTTCAGAATGTGTCAATATGACTTAATTATGGACACCTCTAATTTCCAGTTATGGTATGAATGCATAATAGGTTTTGTTTTACCACTCTTTAAACCTGGTACTTCTCCAAAAGAACTAGCAACTCTTTTCTGACTTCTTGGCAAATATTCTAAAGTTAAACTAAATTCTATAATTAAAAAAAACAACACTATAGCAATTATTTATAAGGAACATTCACTGCATAGTTTAATTGTGAAATGAATTCTTTGTTAAATACTTACATCCTATTTGTTTAGAGGAGAATAGAGAGAAAAATCTAAATTTTTAAAATCCATTGAATCAGTGGCTTTTGAACTAAGCTTTTAAATAAAAAATTCCAGAGTCCTTTTGAAAGTATAGGCATAGTGGGCGTATTTAATTTTTGTGTCCTCACTGTCACCTTGCACAAAGAGTACAGACGTTCCATAATTTCAAAATGTTTGAAAAATTGAATTGGAATCTAGTGCTTTACATGCATATGGTTATATCCTGTCTACGTGGGGCATAGATATAAAGGTCACAAATATGTAAAGTGTCTAGAATTCCTATTTTTATGTTCAATTTGATTCAGCTTTTAAGAGTTAATTTTAAAGTTAATGAGCATTTATTTTCACTCCAATCTCTCCCTCCCCCCACCCTGGAAAAAACTGGGGAGGGTGGAACAAAACCCTTGTGACAAATATACAAGTTTAAACAAAACAAATTCCCACATTAGCTCTATCCAAAAATATGTGTTCTTCATATTTAGTTAGTCTATAACCTCTCTGATGTCACTTCTGCTTTTTATACTTCACTAACAGTTTTATTAACCAAAAGTGTGTTTAATCACATTTTCTCTCTGATTTCAATTGCAATGGAAGAGATATTCCACTTGGAAAAAAAATACTTAGATCCCAATAAATAACTATACACAGAACAAACAACACCTTCTGATTTCTCTAGGACCTTCCTTCCTCAATTATACCTCTTTTCCTTTTGTATCTTCCATTTGTCCTTTTCTACCAGCTCCTTGATTTCTCTCTAGGGTTCAGTCCTTCACCGGGTCACTGATCTCATCAGTTTGAATACTCCCTCCTCTAATACAGATTGCCGCGCATCTATACTTTCTCATGCTGTGCAATCCTTGTATTCCTCAATAAATCCTCCTGAAAACATCTATCCAGTGGAAGCCTCCATCTAGGTTAAGGGATCTTAACCTGGAGTCCATGAATTTGTTTTATTTAATATTTTGATAAGTGTATTTCAGCACAGTTGGTTTCCTTTGTAATCCTTTTTGATTTTATACATTTAAAAACATCATTTAGGGGCAGTTAGGTGGTGCAGTGAATAGAGTGGTGGAGTCAGGAGAACCTGAGTCCAAATACGGCCTCAGACACTTAACACTTACTAGCTGTGTGACCTTGTGCAAGTCACTTAACCTCAATTGCCCTGCATTCTCCCCTCTAAAAAAAAAAAGCCAAAAAACAAACAAAAAACCCCCAAAAAACATCATTTGGTTGTTTAGTCATTCAGTCATGTCTGACTCTTTGTGACCCCATGGACCATAGCACACCGGGGCTTTTTATCCTCCACTATCTCAGCTTTCCTTAAAGTTTAACTCTCACAGTCATACATTACTACAGAAAAAACCATAGCTTTGACTGTGTGGACTTTTATCAGCATGTAGACTCTATTTTTTAGTATACTGTCCAGATTTGCCATAACTTTCCTCCCAAGAAGCAAGTATCTTTTAATTTCGTGGCTGTGTCTGCCGTCAGCCATGATCTTTGAACCCAAGAATATACGATATGATACTTATTCCATTTCCTCTCTCTCTATTTTTCAGGAAGTTATGGGACAAGTTGCCATGACTGTAGTATTTTTTTTTAATGTTAAGCATCAAATCAACTTGATATAGAGGAAAGAGGATAATTCCTCTTTCCTCTATATCAAGAGACTTCTCAACTCTTCTTCATTTGCTGCCATCAGAGTGATATCATGTGCATATCTGAGATTGTTGATGTTTTTTTCTGGAAACCTTAATTCTGACTTTTGGTTCATCCAGCCTGACATTTCATACAATGTGCTCTGCATATAAGTTAAATAAATAAGGTGACAATATATAGTCTTGTTGTATTCCTTTCCCAGTCTTAAACCAATCAGCTATTCTATGGTCAGCTCTAATTTGTTTCTTGACCCTCATACAGGTTCCTCAGGAGACAAGTAAGATGATCTGGTACTCCCATCTCTTTAAACAGCTTGCCGCATTTTGTTGTTATACACACAGTCAAAAGCTTCAGTGTAGTCAGTGAAGTCAGCTCTCTTGCTTTCACCATAATCCAGCAAATGTTAGCAATTTGGTCTCCAGTTCCTCTGCCTCTTTGGAAACCATTATTAAGTAATCATCACCAGACTACCAAAAGTATCTGTGATACACAAAAAACATTAGCAACCTCTGATCTAGGAATTTTTTTTTTAATTTCCTGAGTATGAGAGAAACACCTTTTATGGAGTTATGTGACTGGTTCACCTGTTTTCTGGGCATTTCCTGGATGATCTCTTATATCACCTTTTGCATGTAAGGTATCATTGGTTAATATGCTGCATCCTATTGATACTCATTATATCTCTCAAAAAAAATGTAAAGGAATCTTTGACCCCCAAAAAAACTTTCCCCAGACCATGTTACTTTTTTAGGTTCCATTTTTTTCTTTACCTTCCATGCCAAACTTTACTTCTTTACTTCCACACCTATTGCCTCCTTTTGTTCAACATGCACTCACTCTTTAACCCATCTGTAATCTTTTATTCCTACCAACTTTGTGCCAAAATTATTCTTAGATGTCACTATTGATCTCCTAATCTTCAAATCCCATGACCTTTTTCTTAGTTTGTCATCTTTTTGTCTTTTCTGCTGTATTTAACGATGTTAATCACTCTTCTCCCTTGTCTTTCATGATGTTGCTCTCTCCTGGTTCTTCTCCTACCTCTCTGGTTCGTGCTTCTTTCTAATTTACTGCTTCCTCTCCCTTATTACGTTCTCCTTCCTCTACTCTACCCTCTCCAAAAGTTGATATTTTTTTCATAGTCTTGCCTTTTGAATTATTTTTTTCTCGATGTTCTTTCCCTTGGTTATTTTACCTCTACCATTTCAGATGACTTTTGACTTTTTTGCTTTAACCCTCTTGAGCTCCTGACTTATATTTTTATCTCCTAGATATCTCTACCTGAATATACTTCCAGTTTTTCAAAATTTTCAGGTCTCCAATGGATCAGTGATCTTGATGATTAGGTACCTGCTTCAGCAATACAGCCTGTCACCCATCAATCCTATATGATTCTTGCCCTTATGCTCCTGCAGATCCTTCATGGGGGTCTACCCATTGTGCTGGAGGTCTTCCTGGAATTCTCTTGACATGGAGTGGATATCATTGAAGCGTGCCATATATTCCTCAGTCATCCATTGCTCTTGCCTTGTGGTTGACCTGCGTATAGTTAAAATCACTTATGTGGCTTTCTGTGGCTACTTTTGTGCATTTTTTCATTAGTAAGATATTGTAGCCTGCTTATATCCACCGTATGCCTCCCCACTGCTCTTTGGATTACTCTTGACTTTAATTCTTTGAAGACTGTAGTATTCTACTACTCACAGTCATATGATATCAACAGATGAGACTCCAAAAGAGGAGGGGGTGCTAGTACTACTTGTTCTCTTTTCTACCTCTTGACTATTGCCACTACAGAAGGAGAAGGGGGCTGAAGAGGAACCAGAGTAATTTTTTTCTTTGTTTCTCTATTTGCCATGGCCAAGTAATCACCAACCTACTATTGTTGCACTTCTCTGTACTTGGCTAGGATGCAAACATGGTTTTTTGCCAGGACTGTATTAAAAGCCTTTCCAGCTTAGAACTCACCTAAGTTTGTGCTCCATTGCTACTACCTTTGAGAACCCAGTGCTGCTTCCACACAGGAAGACGGTATCAGAATATGACTTCATGGAAGACTTCAAACCAAATTCTTCATCTTTCTTATCAACCCATGCTTCTTTCTGACTTCCCTCTCTTTGCCATGAAGACAACCATCAATTAATCAGCAAATATTTATTAAGTGCCTACTACGTGCTACATAACTGTTCTAAGCATACCAAGGCAAAAAAAGTTAAAAATGAAACAACCCCTACCCTCAAGGAATTTAGGTAATATTAGGGGAGACAGAGACATGAATATGTATAAACAAAAAAATTCAAGGTGATTTTTCTGGGGAAATATGAACAGCTTAGAGGGATCAAAAACACCAGAAGATGGTGATTGAGCTGAATTTAGAAGGAAATGAGGGATTTTAAGAGGTGGAAGTGAAAAGGGAATACACTCCAAGTATGGGGAACAGCTTGGACAAAGGTATGGAGAGAGAGGAATAGCAAGAAGGCCAGTTTAGCCAGACTGTGGAGAGGATGAAAGGGAGTAATGAATAAAAGTAGGTTGGAGCCAGATTGAGAAAGGATTTCTCTGCCAAACCAAAGAGGTTGTACTTGATCTTAGAATTAATAGGGAGCCATTGTCATTAGTGGAGCAAGAGAAGTGACCTGTGCTTTAGGAATAGCATTCTATAGTCATCTGGCAAAAAAAAAAAAAAAAACCCAAAAAACAAAAACTCTCCTATCCAAGTCATCTAAGTCATGCAGTGGATAGAGTGCTGGGCCTGGAGTAAGGAAGACTCATCTTCCTGAATTCAAAGAAGGCCTCAGACTATTATTGGTTGTGTGAGCCTGGGCAAGTCACTTAACCCTCCTTGCCTCAGTTTCCTCATCTGTAAAATGAGCTGGAGAAGGAAAGGGCAAACCATCCTACTATCTTTGACAAGAAAACTCCAAATAAGGGTTTTAGATGAACAACAACAAAACATCCAAATCAATAAATCCTATTTCTGTTGGTATGATATTGTTCTTTTTTTCTTAGTTTTCAACATTTGTTTTTTTATAAGATTTTGAGTTCCAAATTTTTCTCTTCCCTCCTCTCCCTTCCCCAAGATGGCAAGCAGTCTGATGTAGGTTATACATGTATAGCCATGTTAAACATATTTGCACATTAATCATGTTGTGAAAGAAGAAACAGAACAAAAGGGGGAAACCACAAAAAAAAGTGAAAATAGGATGCTTTTTTTTCTTTTTTAATATTTGTTTTTGAAACTTTGATTTCCAGATTCTTTCTCTTATTCTCTCCTCACCCACCCCTGCTGGGAAGATAAGCAATTCAATATAAGTTGTATATGTGTAGTTACACAAAACGTTTCCACTGTAGTTATATTAAGAAAGACTATATTTCTGTCCATCCTATCCCACCACCCACCCATTCCATTCTCTACCTTGACCCTGTCTCTTTTCAAACATATATGCTTCTAACTACCCTCTCCCCCAACCTGCCCTCCCCTCCATCATCCCTCCTCTTATTCCCTTCCCTCCCCACTTTCCTGTAGGGCAAGATACCCAAATGAGTGTGTATGCTATTCCCTCTAAGCCAAATTCACTGAGACTTAAGTTGCCCATTCCCTTTCACCTTCCTGCTCTTCCCTCCATTGTAGCAGTTTTCTCCTGCCTCTTTTGTATGAGATAACTTGTCGTATTCTATCTTTCCTTTTCTGCTTCTCTCATTGTATTCCTCTTTCACCTCTTAATTTTATTTTTTAGATATCATCCCTTCCTATTCAACTGATCCTGTGCCCTCTGTCTATGTTTACATGTACACGTACTCACATATGCATCTATATACACATACACCCTCCTATACATACATATATATGTATTCATACATATATATGCCCTCCAACTATCCTGATACTGAGAAACATCTCATGAGTTACAATTATCGTTTTTCCATGTAGGAATGTAAATAGTTCAACTTTAGTAAGTTCCTTATTATTTCTTTTTCCTGTTTACCTTCTCATGCTTCTCTTGTTTCTTATATTTGAACATCAAATTTTCTATTCAGCTCTGTTTTTTTCATCAAGAATACTTGAAAGTCCTCTATTTCATTGAATGACCATATTTTCCCCTGAAGCATTATACTCAGTTGTTCTGGGTAGGTGATTTTTGGTTTTCATCCTAGCTCCTTTGACCTCCAGAATATCATATTCCTAGCCCTTCAATCCCTTAATGTAGAAGCTGCTAGATCTTGTGTTATCCTGATTGTGTAATATTGAAATTGTTTCTTCCTGGAAGCTTTGTAATATTTTCTCCTTGATCTGGGAACTCTGGAATTTGGCTATGATATTCCTAGGAGTTTTCTTTTTAGGATCTTTTTCAAGAGGTGATAGGTGAATTCTTTCCATTTCTATTTTGCCCTCTGGTTCTAGGATATCAGGGCTATTTTCCTTGAGGATTTCTTGAAGGATGATTTCTAGGCTCTTTTTTTTTATCATGGCTTTCAGGTAGTCCAATAATTTTTAAATTATCTCTCCTGGATCTATTTTCTAGGTCAGTCATTTTTCCAGTGAGATATTTCACATTGCCTTCTATTTTTTCATTTGTTTAGATCTGTTTTATAGTATCTTGATTTCTCATAAAGTCATTAGCTATAATCTAATTTTGAAGGAATTATTCTCATCAGTGAGTTTTTGAAATTCCTGTTCCATCTGGGCAATTGAACTTTTTAAGGCATTCTTCTCCTCATTGGCTTTTTGGGCTTCTTTTGCCATTGGAGTTAGTCTATTTTTTAAGGTGTTATTTTCTTCAGTATTTTTTTGGGTCTCCTTTAGCAGGCTGTTGACTTACTTTTCATGATTTTCTTGCATCATTCTCATTTCTCTTCCCAATTTTTCCTCCACTTCTCTTATTTGATTTTCAAAATCTTTCTTGAGCTCCTCCATGGCCAATTCATATTTTTCTTGGAAGCTTTTGATGCACGAATTTTGACTTCATTGACATCTGGTTCCATGTTTTGATCCTTTTTGTCTCCAAAAAAGAATTCTGTGGTCTGATTGTGCTTCCTCTGTTTGCTCATCTTGCCAGACAATTCCTTGACTTTTGAGCTCTATGGTAGAACTCTACTTCCAGAGTGGAGAGAGCTGTGTCCCAGAGGTCTGTGGAGGGCACTCTCTCTAGAGACACCCCAAGCTCTGGCACACTGCCATATACCCCAGGACCACCACCCAAGACCATGATCCAGATCCAAGCAGATCAAAGCAAGAGCAATTACCTTCTGAACGGTCGCTTGGTCCCCCTATGATCTGCAGGCCAGGAGCTCTGGAGGCAGCCACATGGCAGCAGCTGTAGCTGCTGTGCCTCTGCCACTTCTTGCCCCAGGAGCAGGGGCTGGACCACACTCTTCAGTCATCCAGTTCTAAGAGAGTTCCCCACTGACATTTTACTGTTTCTTTGCTGTTTATGGGTTGAGAAATCTGGATACCACCAAGCTGCTGGTGATTCACTCTCCTGAACTCTGCTCAGGCCATTCTGTGCCACTCCAGGGCTGGAACCACTAGCTTGCACAGGACTGCACTTGACTCCCAGTCTGGTGTGATAGACCCTTCCTCTCGCCTTCCCAGGCTGCCTTCAGTGGGAGATTTGTTTACCTCTGTCACTTCATGGGTTGTGTAGCTCTAAAATTTGTTTAGAGTCATATTTTACAGTTATTGGAGGTGGTTGGAGCTGGAGCCCAGTGGAGTTCCTGTTTTTAATCTGCCATCTTGGCTCTGCCCCTCCAAAAATAGTCTGCTTTGATCTGCATTCAGACTCCATAGTTCTTTCTCTGGATGTGGGGAGCATTTTTCATCATGAGTCTTTTGGAGTTGTCTTGGATCTTTGTATTGATGAGAAGAGCTAAGTCAATCAGTTGCTGTTTGCACAGTGTTGCTGTTACTGTGTACAGTGTTCTCCTGGTTCAGCTCACTTCACTCAGCATCAGTTCATATAAATCTTTCCAGGTTTTTTTAAAATCAGCTTGCTCATCATTTCTTAAAGCACATTATATTCATATACCACAGCTTGTTCAGCCATTCCCCAATTGATGAGCCTCCCCCCAAATCCCCACAAAAAGAGCTGCTATAAATATTTTTGTGTATGTAGATCCTTTTCCTTTTTTTATGATCTCACTGGGATACAGCCCTAGAAATGGTATTGCTGGGTCAAAGGATATGCACATTTTTATAGCCCTTTGGGCATAGTTCCAAATTGTCAGAATGATTGGAGCAGTTCAGTGTGATATTGTGTGTGTGATCCAGGGCAGGGGCAGTTTTTTTTTTAAATATCTTGTGAACTAAAAATGTTATTTATGTTTTAAAATAAAATAAAACTTTATTTATAAGTGTAAAAATAATTCTTAGTACATAAAACCAGGCAGTGGGTCAAATTTGGCCCCTGGACTAGAGTTTGTGCACCACCATTTTGATCTGTCCTTTTCTCTCTACCTCCAGTAGTACTGCTACCACTTTAGTTTTAGCCCCTTTACCTTCCGTATGTACTGTTGTAATTGTGTCTCAGCTGATCTCTCTGTCTTCTAATTAATTCTACATTCCACTGATAGATTAATTTTCCTGAAGCAAAGCTCTGATCATCTTCATCAACAACGACAATGAGCATTTATGTAGCACTTTAAGGCTTGCAAAACTATCATCTCATTTTATTCTCATAACCCTGGGAAGGAGATGTTATTATACCTACTTTATAGATGAGGAAACTGAGGCAGACAAAAGGTTAAATGACTTCCCCAGGGACACACAACTAAGTAAGAATCTAAAGCCAGATTTGAACTCAGGTCTTCCTGACACCAGGTCTCTATACCCATTGTACCACCTAGGTGAACAGCCTGCTCAACAACTGCCATTACTTCCCCATTGCTTACGAAATGTTCAGACTCTTTAGGCTGTGAATAAAAGCCTTCCTCTGTTTGGCAGCTTACCTTTCCAGGCTTATCTTCTACTACTTCCCTGCTTTTAAAAGTCTTGTGTGCCAGCCAGACTCGACTGTTTGTTCTCTAGCAGACATTCAACTTTCCTACCTTTGCACCCTTGATCAGATTGTACTTGGTCACAAAAGCTTTAGCTTCTCAAAGTCTATGCTAGTGAATCATAAGCTTTGGCAGTTCCTGCTGAAGTGGAGAGGTCATGGCTGTAGGCTTGGTGAACGACTGAGTGTCCTCTGTCGGAAGGTCAGCCTAACTAAGTTTGGAAAGGCTCATCACCAGTTTGGATGCCATGTGATGATATTTTGGCTATAGTAACTTCAAAATGATCTTCCTAAAACACAGGTTTGATATCACCTCTTATTCAGTAAACTCCAGTGGTTCCCTGTTGGTTCCAGAATCAAATATGAAATCCTTCCTTTGGCTTTTAAAGCCCTTCTTAATGTGGCCCCTTCCTACTCTTCTAGTCTTACACCTTACCTCCCTCCATATAGCCCGCAGTCCAATAACACTAAGTTCCTTGCTGCTCCCTTCTCAAGGCACTTAACATCCCATGCCTGAAACATCTTCCTTCTAATCTCTGCCTTTTGGCTTCTCCGGCTTCTTTCAAGTCTCTGTTAAACCTGTCTTCTGCAAGAAGCCTATCCCAGTCTTTAATTGAGGTGCCTTTCCTCTGAGACTACCCCCAATTTATCCTGTATACATCTTGTGTGTTTACATGTTGTCTGTGAACAACTTGAGAGCAGGGACTGTTTTTTGCCTTTCTTTGTATCCCTAGTGCTTGGGATACCCTACAGTGCTTGGTAGATTTGTCAGTGGTGGTGTTGCATTGTTCAGTCCTGTCTGACTCTTTGTGCTCCTGTGGTGGATTAAGGCAAATGGAGGTTAGGTGACTTGCCCAGGGTCACAAAGCTAGTGAGTGTCTGAGGCTGGATTTGAACTCAGGTTTTCCTGATTCTAGGTCCAGCACTCTATCCACTGATTCACCTCTCTAAGGCAAATGTAGGTTAAGCGACTTGCCCAGAATCATACAGCTAGTAAGTAAGTACATAAGGCTAGATTGGAACTCAGATCTTCCTGACTGCAGGCACAGCACTCTATCCACTGAGCCATCTAGCTGCTTCACTTGGCATATAGTAGGTGCTTAATAAAGCTAATTGACTTAATAAAGCTAGTCATTTAGATAACTGACTAAAAGACGATCTACTAGTTATTATATAAGAGTTTTATGTGTCAGTGAAGGGAGTACTTGCATCAATGAATTCATAGCTATTGTATGTATATTGTCATATACTTAGCCCAGTGTATGGTACACAGTAAGCACTTTGTAAATGTTTTCACACACACACACACACACACATATTACATTGTTATTTCTCATTAAGGTACTTTCATTGTCATTTGGTTGATCATTAATGTTTAATCAGAAATTTTGCTCTTCCAAGTATTGTGTAAAACTCGCTGGCTTCAAGCCTTACGGAATCACTATTTCAGACAGAAATACTGCACAAATTCATTAATTCCATTCTTCACTCATTTATCCAATAAATGGTATTTTATTTTAAAATTTTATAAAACTGCTTTTATAAAAATTATTTAAAAGACTGATAAATCTTCCCTTTTGCACATATAGATACATATAGACACACACATATATATGTATGTATGTATATATACATACACACTTCCATAGAGTGACATATTTTCTCGTGTGGCGTATAGAAACAATATGACTATACTTGTAAAAAATATATATTTGATTTGCTTTGATCAGCCAAAATCTCCCTTTATACTCTCCTACTCTACTTCTCCCCCTAGTTGAGAACACAAGAAAATCAAAACCAATTATAAACATGTTTAATCAATCAAAACAAATTTCCACATTGGCCATACCAAAAAAAAAATGGTCTCATTCTGTATTCTGAGTCCTCACTCTCATTAGGTGAGTGGCATGTTTCATCATTAGTCTTCTGGACTTGTGGTTGGTCATTTTGCTGGTGAGAGATCAGCAAATAGTCTTCCATCACATTTGTTACCATAACTTGTTCATTCATCCCCCAATTTCTGGGTACGCCCTCAGATTTCCATTCTTTATTGCTTCAAATAGCTATAAACATTTCTGTACACCTTTAGAGTTTGTTTTACTTTGGAGTAATCCCTCCCTTAACCTGCCCTTCTTCAGATTCCCCCCTCCTCCTTTTTCCCTTTTCCCTCCTGTTTCACTGTTGAGTGAAATATATTTCTATATCCAACTTCATCCATATGTATATGTATATATGTATGTGTGTGTGTGTATGGTCTCCCTTGATCAGTTCAGATGGAATTGAGGGTCAAGTGTCAGGTGTTACCCCATTCCTTGCTTGTATAGAAATCTTCTTGTACACCCTGATTATATGAGATCATTTTCTCTGACTTTCCTTTCCCTTCTTCTCCAACCCCCAATTCCCTCACCATTCTTTTAAGAACTCCAAGACATAACAGAACTACTCCCAAACTTTGTGTAATAGGACGACCTCTATGACCCCTGATGATGATAGGGATGAGAGAGGACACATGTATCATCTCCCCATATTTGAATGTAAACAGTTTATTCTTGTTTAGTCCTTTATCACTGTTCAATCATATTTGCCTTTTCATGTTGTTCTTCACTACTGTGTTTGAATCACAAAGTTTCTCTGCAGCTTTGGTCTTTTCATGAGGAATGTTTGGAAGTCCTTTATTTCATTAAAGGTTCATTTTCCCTGTATCATTTTACTCAGTGCTGCTGGGTAAGTTATTCTGGGCTATAAAATCATATTCTGTACCTTCTTTAATATTGTATTACAGATTCTCTGCTCCTCTATATTGGTGGATACTAAATCACATGTGATCCTGACTAGTGCTCCTCGGTATTTGAAGTCTTTCTGGCTGCTAGCAGTATTTTTCTTTGATCTGGAAGTTCTAAATTTTGACTATCATGTTCCTCGGAGTTTTCTTTGGCATTTCTTTCTGGAGATGGATTTTTTCTGTTTCCAGTTGCTCCTCTGATTCCAAGAGACCTGGGCAGTTTTTGGTTTTGTTTTGCTTTTTAAAGATTTCTTGAAATAAAATGTCAAGGCTCTTTTTTTTTTGTCATGGTATTCAGATAGTGCAATGATTCTTAAATTTTATCTCCTTGATTTGTTTTCCAGGTCAATTGTTTTTGCTTTGAGATATCTTACATTTTCTTCTCTTTTTTTTTCAGCCTGTTGACTTTGATTTAGTATTTCATGTTGCCTCATGGAGACATTGGCTTCTAGTCAGCTCATGCTAATTTTTAAAAGTTTGTTGCTTGAGCAAAGTCTTGTACTCTTGTGCCAAGCTGTTCATTCCCTTTCCAATTCTTTCTTTCATAGATCTCAGTTCTTTTCTAATTTTCTCCTAAAGCACATTCATTTAATTTATGAATACATTTTAAACTCTGTTTTTAACTCTTGCTGCATCTCCTCCTGAAATTCAAGTTGAATTTTTGCCCAGGCTCTGTTTTTCTCTGAGGCTTTGTTTCTAGATAGTTTGAAGTCATGTGCCGCTATGATAATTCATGAGGGCTTTTTTGTTTGTTTGAACAAGCATGAACACATTCTTCCAGGCTCTTCCTGACTTTAGACTTAATATTAGCGTTGGGTTCTTTCGTACTTCTGGAAGGAAGATCTGGGCTGGTCCTGTTGCTATGTTTTTGTGTTGAGTGTTGTGTTATTTTAGGATCTCAGGGATAGTCTGGGGACCTTCAAACTTCCAGTGGTCCCAGAGTGACCTGATCTGTGTTAGAATCTGATTGTTTCCTCCTCGGTCTGAGCTCTACAAGTTCCTAACCTGGGTTTGGGTCTGAACAAGAGTAGTTCTGCTGGTTCTAAGTGCTGAAATTGTAGGCTCCTCTTTGGTCTGGGATTCCTGCCCTGGTTTTTCTACATGCTGAACTAGATGCAGGGAATGGGACCCTGTTCTGCTCTTAGGGTCAGAGCCACCTTGATGTTGCTGCTTGCTATGGCTTGATTTTAAACTTCCTTTCTCGTTCTACCTATCAGGGTCTCTCTACCCAGGGCTGCCACCTTGGTGCAGAATTCTCTCTCTCAGTCTACCATGTGTAGGTGACCCAAAACTAGTCAATGTGCAATAAAACTTAGAGCTCATACATGTCCCTGTTGCATTGTCCCAGTATGGCACTGGCGGATCCCAGGCATGGTTCTCGCCAAGTGCACAGCTTCTCCCTCCCTGGACGCCAGAGTGTTTCATGGCAGACATATTCCTGGCCTGACCCCAGTCTTCAGTGTCTGTCGCCCTCACTCCTTATGCCAACCTGGGCTGGATAGATGACTCATTGTGACTTTTTCTGGATGTCTTCATCAGGATTCAGTCTGGCACATATTCTAGATCTGTTTAGAGGAGTTTTGTGGAAGGAATCTAGGCTGCACAGGCTCGTATCATTCTTCCATCTTGGCTCTGACACTTTCAACAAATAACAAACCTTTTACCAAAAAAAGCCACGTTAAGATACAGTATTCTTGATTTTTTTTTAAGTTTCATTTGCTTACACACAATATCATTTAATATGTAAATCAAACACATTGTTTTAAGAATTCTTGAGATTCCACAAAATCCAAACTTGTAACTTTATAGGGTATTTTGGTTAACTTTTAAGTAGCTATTACATTTTCCACATCATTAAATTCTTCCCTCTAGATCAGGGGTTCCTACCTTTTTTTTGTTTCATGGACCCCCCTTGACAACCTGGTGAAGCCTATGGATCACTTCTCAGAAAAAAAAAAAGTTTAATATTTAAACGCTGAAATCTATGGGGCTCCACGGACCACAGGTTATGAACCCTTGTACCTTAAAAACAAATCCCAGCAGAGATGGAGAATAGCTATCATTATAGGTATAAATTGCTTGTTTCTGGCATATAATTATATGGTATCTGATTGTCTCAGCTTTTGTTTTGCTACAAGCAAAAGCACAAATAAACTCCAAGTTATAGAATCATAGGATTGAAAGGAATCTTAAAGAATATGTAGACCAACCTATTCTTTTTCATAGATGAAGAAACAGAGACCCAGTGAGGTTGGAAAAATTCATCAAGATCATAAAGATAGTTGATGGCAGAGATGGGAGGATGGTATAAGCTTTCTTTTCCCCAGGCCAGTTCCATTTCCCTTCTATTTCACTAACTTACTGATGAGGCTTCAAGTGGCTTTGTCTTTTGTTGTACATTAAAAAACAGATCCTGGTAGACTTGTTCATTGTGGCAGTTATTTTTCACAGATACCTCTTTTTATCCTTACAGCAACTCTGGGAAGTAAGTGTTATTATTGTTTATTATAATAATAATAATTATTATTAATTATATAAGTTAATAATAATTATTATTATTATTTCAGATAAGGAGACTAAGGGACAGAGAAGTTAAACATTTTTCCCAGGGTCCCACTGCTAGTAAGTGTCCGAAGACAGAATTTGAATTCAGGTCATCCTCACTCCAAGTCCAGCACCCTACCTATTGTACCGCCCAGCTTTCCAGAACACAGTGGTGTCTCCCCAGCTGTACCACAGTGAAGTTTTTGCTTCCCATATTTATTTCATTGCTTTCTTTTAAATTGCAATGTTACTTCATTTAGATAGTATTTATAAATTTAAGAGCTGAATTAGCATTCAAACGTTTATGTTACAAATCTAACATGTTAGCTCTTTAATGTTAAGGATTTTAGCACCTTTGTTTTTGCTAGTTGGTGAGGAATGGTCAGAAATTTGCCCACTAAGGGCCTTATTTGCTCTAAACTCAACCAGGAATCTATAATAAACATTTTGTAGTAAAACAAAACAATTTGTGCTTCTTGGCATTGATTTATCTCTGAAATGTCTAGCAGATATAGAAAGCACTCTTTTTAGAAAAAGAGCTAAGGAGTGGGAAAAAAACCCAGAGGGGGGAAAAAAAAAACCTCCTAACTGTTTGAATATAACTTTTGCCACATCAAATTTGTTCTAATAAATCTAGTTTTGAGCCATCATTATCAGCAATTTCTTCTTTATTTTAAAAAAAACACACACAACTTGAAAAATGTGTTAATGCTTTTTTTAAATACTAGTACTGATTTCCAGTAATGTTTTTCACTACTTCCTTGTAGCAAATCTAAAAGTTAGAGCTACTACTGGGTCCAGAGTATCCTAAGTTTCCGTATCCTCTCCCTCTCCAGTAAAGGGCCCATCTGTTCTAGACCCACATATCCCATCAAGATTGGAGTTAGTTTTGGAGGAAAACCAAACCATCTCAAAATAAGGATCAGGTTCCTTTTCTCCTTCTCTTTGCTTCTTTACTCTTCTACTTTGACTTGTTTCTAGTTGTTTGCTCTGACAAAAAAGTAATTCTTTGAATATGTTGGTAGATGTGGGAATTCTCTCTTTGACCTCTTTGAGGGGCTTAGTCTAAGTAATGAATCATATCACTGGGTCAAAGTGGAACAACTTAGTCACTTTTCTCTCATAATTTCAGTTTTCTAAGAATGGCTGAATCACTTCATAGTTGAATAGTTCATACACATCACGGTATATTAGTATTACTATCTTTCTGAGACTTCTTTTGTTTATCATCTTTGTTGATTTAACTCATAACAGAAGAAACTTCAGGGGCAGCTAGGTAGAGCAGTAAAGAGGACTTGCCCTGGAGTCAGGAGGACCTGGGTTCAAATCCAGCCTCAGACACTTAACACTTACTAGCCATGTGACCTTGGACAAGTCACTTAACCCCAATTTCCTTGCCTTTCCCCCTCCAAAAAAAAAAAAAGAGAGAGAGAAGAAACTTCAAAGTTTCTTTATTCGTTTTTCATTACCACTTTATCATATTATCACCATCCCTTCTGAAAGGGAAGTTTCACCTGGATTAAGATAAGCTTCAATATCCAGTCTTGCAATTGTTTATTGTTGCAATTTTAGTCTGAATGTTTGCTAGCAGACCAGTTTATTTCCAATGTTCTGAAGATGGAGGAAATATTTCTTTCTTTCTTAAAGGCGTGTTCCCTTCTCAGCTAGCCTTTCTCTCTGAAGTGGCTCTCAGAGCTCCAAATGAATGTTTGCAGTATTTCTTAAGTTTCTAGATTAGGTGCCACATTATTTACATGATGACTTCTTATGCCTAAAAGTTGTTTGTTCACTGAAATCCTAATAAATAGTTACAGGATTATTTTCACTTAGAGCCTGGCAGATTTGACCCGTCTTGGTTTCATGCAAGGTTTCATTTTCATTGTTGTCTTCTACTTAACATCTTTTGTTTGTATAGCCCTTAGTCGATTTCAAAGCACTTTTACATACATACATTGTCATTTGATCTCAGCTAAGTCCTTTTTAATTAAAAAAAAATATGATCATGCTTACTCTAGCCCAGAAAATAGTAAGAAGACCTCTTGAACCCATATGTGTGATGAGTTAGTTATCATCGTTCTGAAGGGGAGGTGTAAACCAAGCATATGTTAGATGAGTTAAAACTGCCTTCGTCTGGTCTTTTGCCAGAGATGATCCTGGGAAATGGGAAGAAGGGAGATCTGAGCAGGGAAGGATCAGAGAAGCCGGACATCTGAGATTTTTCTAGACCAGACCTATTTGTAGTAGGGCTCCGTTATCGAGAGATTCTTCCATTAGAATGTCAGCTTTTTGAGAGCAGGTACTGTTTTTGCCTGTTTTGTCCCATCAATGATCATAGTTCCTGCCACACAGTAGGTGCTTAAAATGCTTGACTTGACTTGTTATCTAGTTTGAAGTATTATGAAATGCCGAAACAGTAGAGAAACGGCAATTCCAAAGCCAAAAAAAAAATATTTTTTGAATCATTAGCATTACTATTTTCCTGCAATTCCCCCTAATGTGGAATATAGAGAATTAATTTAATACCTGCAGTACGTGTAATAAAACAGAACAGGTCAGAATATGTATCTCTTTTTAGAGGAACTTTATATTCCAAATTGTCAAATAACATTAGGACTTCTCCATCTCTTCATAAGACCCTTCCTATTATGATGTCAGCACTATTAAAAAATTTTTAAAAAATTTCTTTGACTAATAGACTAATTATTTGACTAATAACTTGGTTCAGCTAAATTTGTGTTCAGCCAAATCATTTGATTATAGAGGGGGAAGTGTTTAAAAAAAAACAAACCAACAAACCTCTAGTCTTACAAAAAGGACAGCTAGGTGGTGCCATAATGCATAGAGCACCAGGCCTGAAGTCGGGAAGACTAATTAAACTTCCTGAGTTCAAATCTGGCCTCAGACTCTTCCTAACTGGGTGATCCTAGACAAGTCACTTCACCCTATTTACCTCAGTTTCTTCATCTGTAAAATGAGCTGGAGAAGGAAATGGCTAACCTTTGCCAAGAAAACCCCAAATGAAGTCATGAAGAATCAGACATGATTTAAACTGCTCAGAGACAAATCTTATAAACATATTGTCCTTGTTTCCTGCCTCAGTGGCTTTGCTCACATCATTCCCCATACATAGAAAGCCCTTCTGTCTATCCACCTCCATCCTATCCTTCAAGTCCTATCTCTTCAGTGAAATCTTTGCTGACTGTTGGTCATTCCCTTTCTCTAACAGTTAACACTCCATGACTTAATGCTTTTTGCTTGGGTGCTGGAAGACAGAGAGAGCTCTGTGCCCCCTACAGTGCTCAGTTTACCTACTTCACAACATTGTTGTGAGAAACACTTTGTTAGTGTAAAAGTACCATAAATATGATGGTGTGCCCATTCTTCACACTCATACTGGTTGTATTTGTGGGACAGTGAGACCCAGTTTTGTGGGGATGATGTTTTGTTCCTACTTTTCATGGTATGCCTTTGCTCTAGGGTAATCATGTTTGCTGGCTGACTATTGAGGGTAAAATGATTAGAGGAGGCTCATGAGCTTTAGTTTTATAAATTTAGACCTGCAAAATAACTTGAACACAGGGTAGTCATCCCCTGGGGATGCGACCTATGTGTGTGGTGGGGAGGGAGGAACTATGTAAAGATCCTCACGGGTCTGATGGTCCTTCAGCCAGCCAATAGCTGTGTTCAGTGGTGTTTCAGTCATATCTGACTTTCCATGATCTCATTTGAGGTTTTCTTGGCAAAGATACTGGAGTGGTTTGCCATTTCCTTCTCCAGCTCATTTTACAGGTGAGGAAACTGAGGCAAACAGGAGTGACTTGTCCAGAGCCACACAGCTAGTAAGTGTCTGGGACTGGATTTGAATTCAGGAAGATGAGTCTTCCTGACTTCAGGCCCAGCACTCTATTCACTGCCCTACTTAGCTGCCCCAACATATCTAACTTACCTTTTGTACATTCATTTCCATAGCATCTGACTCTTTGTGACCTTGTTGAGGATTTTCTTGGCGGAGATACTGGAGTGGTTTGCCATTTCCTTCTCAAGCTCATTTTATAGACGAGAGAACTGAAGCAAACAGGGTTAAATGACTTTTCCAGGGTCACCCAAGCAGTAAATGGCTGTGGCTGGATTTGAACTCAGGAAGATGAGTCTTCCTGACATCAGGTCCGGTACTCTATCCACTGTACCACTTAGCTGCCCCATGGTTAATAGCTCCCCTCCCTATAATTCCATCAAATTGATGGAAGAGTTTCTTCAGGCCCTTAAAGTCGCAACAAAGTGTAAACACTTATTCATACTTCCTTTAAGACTGTAAAATCTTATTATCTTTTTTTTTTGCTTCTTACCTTTCTCTGTAATTTCATCAAATAGACCAGAGAAGAATGGTGTAGAACTCAAATGATCAGTGAGCCCTATTCAATCTCTTATTACCCCCACTGTCACCATCATCATTATACTAGAAACACTTAAATTTGTTTGTGATATCATAGTGACATTCGTTTTTTCATTTCTCTGAAATGTTCTGCTTTCTTACTGCTAAATCTGTTAAAAGGTACAGCGTAGTGGAATAGATATAAATCTGGCCTCAGAGCCAAGAAGACCTCTGGGATCAAGTCCTGTCTCTGACACATACTGGCTGGGCAACTCTTTAAGGGTACATGTTACAGAGAAGGTGTTGACCCATATTAGTAGGGGAAGCTTTCTCATCCAGGAGTTCCCTTTACCGATGAAATCACAGGGCCAGACCCTCTCCTTAAGCCTCTTAAAACCAACTAAGAAATACTACAGAGACATTTGGGTTCTTCTTTATCAGTAAGCAAAGCAGGACCTAAAGTAAGATTCATTACTGTTATGACAAATAGCTTGATTTTAAAATTGTCCTTCTCTTTTTGTCATGAAAGGTCTATTTTAGCTTCTTACCTTCTGAAAGAAAAACTGAACATCTTGGGCAAGTTGGGGTGTTTGCTAAGTTGTGCTGGTTCTGTGGTTCTCATTATTCACTCCCCGAAATCTGAGAGCGTAACAACTCAGGCTGAGCTGGAAGAGAAACTCACAAATCCAGGTAAATCATTTTCTTGTTTAAACATTATGAAGAGAGGTTGCCTGAGGGAACTTGAGGAATTTTTAACTTTACTGAAAAATATTCCTAATGTGATATTCTCTAGAAAAATTTTTGAGTACCAGCCCTGGAGTCAGGAGGACCCGAGTTCAAATGTGACCTTAGACACTTGATGCTTCCAACTGTGTGGCCCTGGGCAAGTCACTTAACTCCAGTTGCCTCACAAAAAAAGAAAGAAAAAATGTCAATGTGTATAATCCTTTAATATCATAATAGTCACCTGTATAGAGTCATTTTCTAATTTGCCTATATTTTGAAGTCTGATCATACAGTCTTTAAGCCAAAGAACTAAATTGATGTGGGACCAGTGTTGAAAAAAAAGACACTCCCAAAATTGAATGAAATTTGTAATACAGAATAGAGCTTGGAATCAAATTAGGGGAAGTATGTTATCACTGTGCATTCCTCAAGCAAACTTTAAGTTCTGATGTGGTTTTCTTCTAAATTAATCTTTCTGGGATTTTTTACCATATTGCCCAGTCAGCAGCTTCAAATAATGGTGCCATAATGTTCCTTTATTCCAAAAACATGGACACCTGCATGTCACCATGACCAGTTGTGTGAAACATAATAGCACAGAACAAATGCTTATTGAGATTCAGTTACTTATTGTAACTGAAGTAACCACAGGTGCATATTAAATGTTTAAGAATGACACAGTGGAGCAGCTAGGTGGTGCAGTGAATAGAGCACCGGCTCTGGAATCAGGAGGACCTGAATTCAAATCCAGTCTCAGATACTTAACACTTATCAGTTGGTGTGACCTTGGGCAAGTCACTTAACCCCAATTGCCCAGCCTTCCCCACTTCAAAAAGAAAAAAAAAAGACTTAGAGTAAAATTGGCCTAGAATGTTTCCCTACTTCCATTTTTTATGTTTATTTAATTTTCCTCCCTCCCCCACCATGGTAAGATGTCAGATATAGGCTATACATATGCTATATGTTATATATATATATATTTTTTAATTTTAATTTTTGTATATATTTACATATACACATAATATATATGTATAAGACATTCCCATTTTAATAATTATATACAGGGAGACTCAAATAAAAGAATAAATGAAAGAAAGTAAAAAATAGCATGCTTTAGTCCGTATTCAAATCAGTTCTTTCTTGAGATGCATAGTATGCTTCACCATTAGTCCTTTGGGATTGTTTTAGATCATTGTATTGCTGAGAATAGCTAAGTCATTCACAGTTCTTCACTGAACAATATTGCTGTTCCTGTGTATAATATTATCCTGGTTCTGTTCACTTCACTATGCACTGGTTCGTGTAAGTCTTTTCAGGTTTTTCTAAAATCATCCTATTTGTCACTTCTTATCACACAATAATATTCCATTACAATCATATACCACAGATTGTTTAGCCATCCCCCAGTTGATGAGCATCCCTTTGATTTCCAATTCTTAGTCACTGCAAAAAGAGTTGCTATAAATATTTTTGTACAAGTTGGTCATTTTCCATTTTTGTTTCGATGTCTTTGGGATATAGACCTAGCAGTGGTATTGCTGGATCAAAGGATATGCACAATTTTATAGGACTTGGGGTGTATTCCAAATTGCTCTCAGTTTATAACTCTACCAACAGTGCATTGGTGTCCCAGTTTTATTACAGACATCCAACATTTTCCTTTCTTGTCATATTATTCCCTCTCATAGATGCAAGGTGGCACCTCAGAGTTGATTTAATATACATTTCTCTGATCAGTAGTGATTTAGAGCATTTTTTCATATGACTATAGATAATTTTGATTTCTTTGTCTGAAAACTGCCTGTTCATATCCTTTGAACGTTTATCAACTGGGGAATGAATTGTATTTTCATAAATTTGACTCAGTTCTCTATGTATTTGAGAAATGTCACCTTTATCAGAGATAGTTATTGAAAATTTTTTTTCAGTTTTCTGTCTACCTTATAATTTTGGCTGCATTGGTTTTGTTCGTGTAAACTTTTTAAATTTTATATAATCAAAATGATCTGTTTTACATTTTCTAATGCTTTCTCTTCTTTGGTCATAAATTCTTCCTTTATCCATAGATCTACCAGATAAACTATTCCATACTCTTTTAATTTGCTTATGGTATCATTCGTTTTTTTTTAATTTATTTTATTAAATTTTTTTTCAGTTACATATTTTCTCCCCGTCTTTCCCCCGCCCACCACCCCAAAACAGCCATCCCAGTGTTTCCCCCCTCCCCCAATCTATTCTCTCCTATGTCACTTTTTGGTAGGGCAGGATGGATCTCCCAACTGCAGTGCCTGTGTATCTCAAGTTCCAGTTGGATGTAGTCAATAATAAT
>CM053580.1:203493005-203518750 GCA_028627135.1 Pseudochirops cupreus | reverse complement strand
TAGATTACTATGGTCACTTAACTATAGTGTAATTTGTACCTAATCTATTCCACTGATCCACCATTCCATTTCTTATCCAGTACTATATGATTTTTATAATTACTTCTTTACATTACACTTTGAGATCTGGTATACCTAGACCACCCTCTTTCACATTTTTTTCACTGATTCCCTTGATATTCTTGAGCTTTTGTTCTTCCAGGTGAATTTTATTATTTTCTTTTTCTAACTCTGTAAAATAAATTGTTGATAGTTTGATTGGTATGGCACTAAATAAATAGATTAATTTAAATAGAATTATCATTTTTTTATATTGTCTTAGCCTACCCACAAGAAATTATTATTTTTTCAGTTGTTTAGAGCTGAATTTATTTGTCTAAAAAGTGGTTTATAGTTGTGTTCACATAGCTCTTGGGTTTGTCTTGGCTGGTAGACCCCAAAGTATTTTATATTGCCTATAGTTATTTTAAATGCAATTTCTCATTCTATCTGTTGCTGCTAAACTTTGTTGGTAACATATAGAAATGCTGATGATGGTAACAAAGCTAAAGTTGTTAGTAATTTTGAGTAGTTTTTTAAAAATTGATTCTCTAGGATTTTCTAAGCATAACATCATATTATCCGCAAAGAGTGATAGTTTTGTTTCCTCATTGCCTGTTCTAATTCCTTTCATTTCTTTTTCTTCTCTTATTGCTATAGCTAACATTTCTAGCACAATATTAATAGTAGAGGTGCTAATGGGCATTCTCACTTCCCCTGGTTGTATTGGGCAGGGCTCTAGCTTATCCCCCTTACAGATAATTATTGCTGATGGTTTTAGATAAATAGTACTCATCATTTTAAGGTAAGCTCCATTTATTCTCTAGTGTTTTTAATAGGAATAGGTGCAGTATTTTGTCAAAGGCTTTTTCTGTATCTATTGATATAATCACATGATTTCTATTGGTTTTGTTATTGATACAGTAAATTATGCTGAGAGTGTTTCTAATATTGAATCAGCCCTGCATTTCTGGTTTAAATCCTCCCTGGTAATAGTTCATGATCTTTATGATATATTGCCTGGTAATAGTTCATGATCCTTATGATATAATGCTGCAATCTCTTTGCTAGTATTTTATTTAAAAAGTTTACATTAATACTCATTAGGGAAATTGATCTATAATTTTCTTTCTCTGTTTTGGCTCTTCCTGGTTTGGGTAGCAGCACCATATTTGTGTTGTAAAAGGAATTTGACAGGGCTCCTTTTCCTATTTTTCCAAATAATTTATGTTGTAGTTTGGGATTAATTGTTCTTTAAATGTTTGGTAGAATTTGCTTGTGAATCTATCTGGTCTTGGAAATATTTTCTTAGGAAGTTCATTGTTGGTTTATTCAATTTCTTTTTCTAAAATTGGGTTAAGTATTTTATTTTTTCTGATATTAATCCAGGCAGTTTATATTTATATAGATATTCATTCATTTCATTTCAATTGTCAAATTTGTTGGCATATAATTGGGCAAAATAGCTACCAACAGTTGCCTTAATTTCCCCTTCATTGGTGGTAAATTTACCCCTTTCATTTTTGATACTAGTAATTTGGTTTTCTTCTTATCTTTTTTTAAATCAAGTTAAACAATGTTTTTCTGGTTTATTAGTTTTTTTTCACAAAACCAACTTCTAGTTTCATTTATTAGTTCAATGGTTTTCTTATGTTCAATTTTATCAGTCTCTCCTTTGATTTTCTGGATTTCCAATTTGGGGGTTTTTTAATTTCTTCTTTCTCTAGTTTTTTTTTGTTCTATTATTTTTTAAATGTAATTTCTCTTTCAGGCTCTTTCTACTAGGTTTTGTTATTCTTTGGTTGAAATAAAAAGGCAGGAGTAGCAAACGACATTGAGCAAGGTAACCACAAAAAGACTTGAGCAAAAGAGATGAAACAGGTATACTACATCATGCCCAAAGGTAACAAAGACAGCAAATTGATATTAATATTTAACATATATACACTGAATAGAATATTATTTAAATACTTAAAACTTAAATAAGTTATAGGGAGTAATGGACAATAAAACCATAACAATGGGGGACCTCAGTGTACCTCTTTCAGATCTAGACAATCTAACCAATCAATTTACCAGAAATAAGTTAAAAACTGGAATAGGATTTTAGAAAAATTGAATATGACAGACCTCTGGAGAATATTGGATAGGAGTAGAAAGGCATCTGAATATATTCTAGCTGTGTATGACACCTTTACAAAAACTGACCTTGTAGTCATGTAGTCAATGTAGTCATAAATACCTCAAAAATAAAATATATAAAAGTAGCAATATTAAACATACCTTCTATGGACAACAATGAAATAAAAATGAGAGTCACTAAATTTTTTTAATTATTTAAAACAAAATAACTTAATTCTGAAGTATTGATGGGTCAAAAAACAAGTAACAAAAATGATTGATGATTTTTTTGAAGGAAATGATTTCAATGAGGCAGCAGACCAGAATTTTTGGAATGTAGCCAAAGCAATCTTTAGGGGGAAATGTGTGCCTCTATACACTTTGATCCACAAAAGACAGAAAGAATGATTAATGAATTCAGCATGCAGCTAAGAAAAACAAACTAGAAAATCAACAAATTAACCCCTCTCCAAATTAAATCTCAAAATAGAAATCCTGAAAATCAAAGGAGTTAATAAAGTGGAAAACCAAAAGGCATTTAACTAATAAATAAAAGTAAGAGGTCATTTGTGGGGGAGGAGGAGAGGAGAGAGGGGAAACTATTGGCCAAACTGGTTTTTAAAAATTGACAGTATAAAATTTTTTAAAAAGAATTTACAACAAATGAAGAAATTAAATAAATTAGGGTTCAAAACAATTTTGCCCAATTATATGCCAATAAAACTGACAATCTAAATAAAATGGATAAATGATTATAAAACACTAAATCCTTAGATTAATAGAACAGGAAATAAAAGACTTTAACCCCAATTCAGAAAAAGAAATTGAACAAAGCATAAGCTCCCAAAGGGAAAAAAAACAATAACACAGAACTGGATAAATTTACAAATAAATTTTATCATTCAAAAAAAAAACCAAAAAACAATTCTAAGCTTGCATAACCTGGAGGGAAAAAAGAAAAAGTCCTGCCAAATTTCTTCTATGACTTAAACTTGGTCTTGGTACCTAAATCAGGGAGAGTCAGAATCTGGAAATAAAATTACAGATTAATATGAACATATTGATACAGATTTTTAAAATAAAATATTAAAAAGGAAAAGATAACATATCACAAAGATTATACCCTATTATCAGATTGGATTTGGACTGACATAAGATTGTTCAATATTAGGAAACTTACTAACATAATAGAGAATATTAATAATAACAAAAACACATGATAATATTAGTAGATCCACAAAAATCTTTTCACAAAATACAATGTTCATTTCTGTTAAAAACAAACAAACTAGAAAACATCACAATAAATGGACTGTTTCTATTAAGACTGAATAGTATTTATCTACAACCAGAATCCAGCATTATATGGAATAAGGATAAACTAGAAGACTTTCCAGCAAGATCAGGGGTAAAGCAAGGAAGTTTATTATCACACTGTTATTTGATGTAGTGTTTGAAAAGCTAGTCATAGCAATAAGACAAAAAAGAAATTGAGAAATTGAGAAAATTGAGAAAACAAAGAGAAGGCAAAATTGTCATTTTTGGCATTATTGGGGCTAGAGATTATTTGGGAAATTGCGTAATGTTTTCAGTGATCTCAGACTGCCTACTTTGGTGATGAAAGACTCTCTAATACTAATATACTCCTGACAAATGATTATGAATAACCAAATCCCATTATATCAAAAGTTAAATGGCATTCTGGAAGACAGTTTGGAAGCATGCTCCCAAAGTTCCTAGACTGTGTGTGCCCTGTGACCCATTACTAGGTCTATGCTCCAAAGAGATCAAAAGAGGAAGAAAAGGGCTTCTGTGAAAAAAAAATGTTTATAGTTGCTTCCAGAAATATACTTATTTGCTGCACCTATGCTCAGAACTTCCACAACTGGCTTTTTTCTGTAGGTGATAATTCTGCTTTTTCTGTGGATTTTGGACATACTGTTTTAAGTGAATTTGATATAAAGAGTATTGCCATCAATTCTGGTTTTTGAGTCAGTCTTATGTAGAAATCCAAATTATAACTCTGCTTCTCATCTCTTCCTTTCTCTTCTGGCTTCTCATTGTTTATCAAACTGCATTTAATTTTAGTGTTTAAGTATTGACTTGGCAAGTCTCATTTTTAATTCACTCCACAGCATTTGTTATCTTATTTTCATTCTCAAAAGACAGTCCATGTTGGGCCTAGCTTTAGAAACTGATCTTTGCTTTAGCCTTGGTAGGTTTATCTTAGCCTTAAGTAATTCCCATGCCAGGAAATCTGATGCTCTAAGTAAACTTTTTAATGTCAAAAAAGTAACAGTAGAGGTTTTAGCCATTGATATGTTTGAGAAAGTCAGATTATCCTAAAAATATCTGTAACCAGAAGGAGGATAAAACAAGACAAGGGATCAATCTACTAACTTATTTTATAGTGATCTGTTTTCACTGGCAAGAAACATTGTAGAGTACTGACCTCAGAGCCAGGAAGACATGGGCTCAGATGTAACCTCAGACACAGCTGGCTGTGTTACCCTGGATAAGTCTCTTTACCTCTTAGTGTTCTTGGAAGCTCTCTGCCAAGAAACAGAGAAAGTGTCAACCAGCTTCAATAAAGAGAGTGTCCTCTTTTGGAAATTCCCTATACCATTGGACTCATAGGTCTGCTTCCTCTTCCCTGTTTTATTCTCATTGGTCACAATATAGACCATCACATTTGCATACCCTCTCCTCTTGCAACAGATATATTAGCATAAAGAGAAGTGTGAAATTTATTAGTAGTTGAACACAATCAAGTACTTATAGAAGAAATTTCTGCTTGAGCCTGCATAGTGCTATAGGATAGATTCTCTTGAATTCAAATATAAAGATTATGAAATGATATAAAGTGTCACAGGTGGTGCTTTTTTAAAAAGCAACTACATTAGACAGCCAATGTCTAGACTTTTCCCCTACCTATAAAATAAGCCATAATTGCAACAAGGATATTTTTGATAAAAAGATGAGGGGGAAATAGGAATACATTTGTGGCCTATATTTATATAATCATACCAACTTACTGAGAAGGTGAGAAAAATGTCATATTTCCCTCCACGTGTAATTTCAGAGGAGTATTTGAATTGGATCAAAAATGCATCCTCACACATCCACAGAAAAGGTTTATCATGTATACGTCCTTATCTTGCAGATATCTAAGACCGATATATCTGTTGAGATTGTTGTTCAGTAATACATTGAGTATTGACATCAATCAAAGTGTTGATGCAGAAAGATGTGTTCACTACAGATATTCTCTGGTGTGAAATTTGTCTTCCATTAGATGCAAACAAAGGGATAAATTATTAATAGAGAACTTCTCTAGTTGTTTCTGTTGACATATAGCATCGTGTTAGTTAGATTGAGCTCTAATATTATGCAGTCTACTCAATGATACATAGTAATAAGTAAGAAATACATCTTAACCATCCATTTTTTCGGGAAAAAAACTATGTTGCTATAATGATATATAGCTGAATGGGTGGTCTATTGAATTAGGCCATCTGCTAATGCATGCCATAGATTGGAATTCAAAAGGGAAGAGGAGCATCTCCCATTATGCTGTTTGTTTATTTTTTAACAAATATCTCATTTGATCCTCACACCATAACTGTATGAGGCAGATGCTTTTATTATCCCCATTTTTACAATTGATAAAACTGAGGCAAACAGAGGTTAAGTGACTTGCCCAGGGTCCCACAGCTAGTAAGTGTCTGAGGCTGCATTTGAACTCAGATCTTTCTGATTCTGAACCCAGTGATATATCCATTGTACCACCATCTGCCACTTTAATTTCTACTATATCTCTACTAATATTTCTACTGATTTCTTCTATAAGTACTTGATTGAGTTCACCTGCTCTTATAAATTTCATACTTCTCCAAATGATAATAATCTGTTGCAAGAGGGGATGGTATCAAAATGTCATGGTCTATATTGTGAGGGAATCAGATGACTAATGAGGTTAGCCAAGAATTGAGAGGTTTGGGGCTAGAGATCATTTGGGAAATTGCATAATGTTTTAAGTGATCTCAGACTGCCTGCTTTGGTGATAAAAGACTCTCTAATACTAATATACTCCTGACAAATGACTGTGAATAACCAACTCCCATTATATCAAAAGTTAAAATGCCACTTCCAAGGTCAATGAATAGAACCTAGTGGGTGTCAGGCTATAGCATGTTATCAAAGATGGATTATGCATGAGAAGCAGTATAAAAAATAATTATTAAGGATATATGTGATTAAAATAAGGGACCAGTCAGCTATCAAGACTAAGAGATGACAGATGGTCAGCCCAACTGGTACATTTGTGTACCACAGAAATATATATCACCAAAGAGAATAGGGGAAAAAAGAAAATTGGTTTCTAGGGTTAGAGTAGCTTCTCAATGAAGGATTTATGAGAAAACCAGAAAAAAATTTTATGGAAAGAGAAAGCATTGCAAGAGTATGATGGTAGAGGGAGTACTCATGGTATCATAGATCCATTAAGGCAATGATTCTCAACCTTTCTAATGCTGCGACCCTTTAATACTCATATGTGGGCATATCTGCATGTGGGCAGACTGGCCTGGAGATGGATAGAGGAGCGGTGTCTCAGTTCCTAAGACCATCGGAAATATGTGTTTTCCAATGGTCTTAGGTGACCCCTGTGAAAGGGTCGTTCAACCCCCAAAGGGGGCGCGACCCACAAGTTGAGAACTGCTGCATTAAGGCAAGAAATGACATGGAACAGAATGTAACAGAAAGAGAAAATTTAACAAAAAATTTAATTTGATTAGAGGATTGTACATACTACAGTCTAATGAAAGTAGGTTAAAGGCTAGTTAATTGTCACAGTGTCATATTTTGCTGATTTGTGATGTTTGCTTTGATCATTTTTTAAAATGTGCTATGTGATTCCTTCATATTTTATTTTTCCCTTTAATTAACAATGTGTTATTTGTTTTTCAGTGTTTGTCGGCTACCTGTGCATAGTACTCCTCATGCTGCTGCTTCTCATCTTTTGGATAGCACCAGCCCATGGACCTACCAATATCATGGTGTACATCAGTATTTGCTCGTTGTTGGGGAGTTTCACTGTACCAAGCACTAAAGGAATCGGACTAGCTGCTCAAGATATCTTTCACAATAATCCATCAAGTCAAAGAGCCCTATACCTTTGTCTGGTCCTTTTAGCTGTACTTGGCTGTAGTATCATCATTCAATTTCGGTATATTAATAAGGCACTTGAATGCTTTGATTCATCTGTATTTGGGGCCATCTATTATGTTGTATTTACCACTTTGGTCTTGTTGGCCTCGGCAATTCTTTTTCGGGAATGGAGTAATGTAGGACTGGTAGATTTCTTGGGAATGGCATGTGGATTCACTACTGTTTCCATTGGCATTGTTCTTATACAGGTCTTCAAAGAGTTCAATTTCAACCTTGGGGAGATGAATAAACCTAACATGAAAACTGATTAAAATATATTTATGGGTATTGGGTGGCTCAGGGAACCAGTAGCGGGATATGGTTACTGGTCTGAATTTGACCTAGGTTTGCAGAGACCAAAATGTGTAAACATCTCAGATGTTTGAGTTGTTGGTGGAATTAGTAGGTGGCCTCTGTCAAATTCCTAGTGAGCAAATGTCCATATCCCTAAAATCACCACTACATATGGCATTCATCAGCACTATCAGTGGTTATCATCAGCGGAAGGGCCAAGAGTTGAAACAGCATAGAGACTGATGCACTGCCTCCCCTGAAAATTAAATCCCTCCCAAAATGTATGAGGTTTCTCATTCAGCATTGTGGAATGGCAGTCTAGGCATCACACCTTTTTGTTGACCAGTCTTCAGTTTCTCATTGTCATTAACCAGGAAGCTTTCAAGAATATCATTTCCTTAAAAAAAAAAGGTTTAAAAGCCAATTAAAATTTTAAAAAAAGAGATGGTGCTCCCTTTTCTTCTTACAATGCCGAATGTTCTCATTTGTTAGATACTTTGGAAAAGGATGTAAAATGTTCATTGGACCATAGGCTTGAAATCCAGCAATTTAGTGACCACTTTTACATTTGTCTTTCTGGATTATGTATGTGTCTCTGACATAAAATTCAGGTATTTATTCAAATAAAAGATAACCACTAAAATTAACTTAAAATCTTCTTTTTAAAAAGTAGGTCTCCAAGATCAGATAATTTAGGCAAACATAGGGGAGGGAAGAGGCAAAGAAAAGAAGTAAAGAAATGATGAGAAAAGAAAAGAAAGAAAGAAATTATATACTGTTTTGTTTGCAATAGATGTCATGAATTAAAATGTTTCAGTGCCTTTGCCTTTTAAAAATACCCCTTAATTTAACTGAGCTAATGAAAAAATAACTCCTTTTAAAAAAATAACGTATTACATAAATTAAAATAATATAGTTTCTTTGGATGTGCTCAGATTCTAAATGCATAAATTATCCAGAAAAAAGCAGTATGTTTCTGGGAAGGTAGTCAAGGCTAAGACCATTTCAAAGCTATTTGGATTTCTTTAATATGTAGCTGTCATCAGACTGAAGACAACTGGGTATGTATGGACATCTCCTTTTGCAGTTCCGGCTTATATAATGGATATCATTTCCAAATTCCAGCCTTAAGTCCTTTGATTCTGTAGGTTAATGATTTTTTTTCAGGAAGAAATAGGTATCTTGACTAAATGGCTTTTCAGAAATAACTCCTTATCCGCTGGATTCCAGTGGTTTCAAAAGAGAGAGAAAATTGTGAATGAGCGTAGAGATTGAGTTCCTTGAAACAAAGAACTCTAGAAGAAAGCCAAAAGATAAACTAAAGCTAATTTCTATAAATTGGGAAAGAAACTGGTTTATAATAGAGCATTTGCAATAGAAATTTTCTGAAGAGTTCATAGCAAGAATTGATGACCTCAGCTGAGTGAGTCTGTTGTCCAATAGAGTAGAACATTCTTACTCTTCTAACTTTTTGTTCCTTAAACTGCAAATTAGCACTTCATTATACCAGTACATTGATTATGATTATTATTCTCTACTTAATAATGCTAAATGTAATAAGACAAAAACATTGTGTCAGAAATCCCAGCAAAATGTTACTTGTATCATCATCTGACATTTTAATAAAACACAGATATATGGAAAATGGAGAGTTAGGATAAAGAAAAGTAGCCATTACTGACTGCAGGGAGTCGTACTGAGGCAAAACCAGTGGTTCCTAAAAAGAGTCAGAGTTACCTGTAAATGGTAAAGAATATAAAGAAATTCTAAAATGTCAACTGAAAAGTCCTGTTGATTAACAGGGCTATGAAATGGTAGGTAACTTGACACAGAGAAAATAAAACTAGACTGCTATTTAATGTAAAGAAAAAATTATTAAAAGAGGAGCTATATTTTATGGAAGTAATTTGTGAGTAAAGACACAAATATTGTAATGACTCTTTAAAAAAGTTATAAACCTTACTTTGTTGTTGTTAACTGACCTACCATATATGCTCAATTTCTATTAAGGGATATTTTATTTAACTTTTAGAAGGGAATAGTGACTCAGCACAAAATATTTAGCAATGCAAACCCTAATCAATGATTTCATGTGTTCAGTTTTCAGAACAGGTCATATTGGCAATATTTTTATTGCTGTGAGGCACAGAATATTTTCCCATTATGTTATAATCATAAGTTGACGGGGATTTTCATGTGTGGCATAGAAATCCTTTCTTCTTTGTCAAACCTGGTATCTGAGAAATGAAGAAGCATCTAAAATTTAGTGTGCTTTATCATATTTTAGTCAAGAACTGTAATTATCATGGGTGTTTAGGACTGACAGTTCAAATATCATTTCCTGAGATTTTGTGCAAGACTGAATGTCAAAATAAAAATAGAATATTTGAAGTTTCCACCAAACAACTACCTATATTTAGGTACTAGACTAATTCTAAGCAGACTCCCCACATTCCCCAGAATACCACTGATCTAGAGAGGGTTTAAATCCTAGTTTGTACTAAAAGTATCTTATTAGCATAGACCTATTCCCACTTGGCCAAATCATACAAAGTTAATATGACTAGTCCTTTAGAGATACTATCAAGTTAAAAAAAATAAACTATCAGGTGAGCTTAAAGCTCAGCACAGAGCAAATAACATCTGATTTCTAGCAATCCTCTATATGTTAATTTAAAATTAATTTAGAAATAGAATGGGAAAATAGAATTGTATTTTCAGTTTAATCAAAACTTGTGGAATAAATAAAGGAAAATAGGGCAATTCTCAGAGTTGAGCCTTTCCAGAAGCAAACAGAAATAGCATCATTTCAGTACCTTCTCTTTTAGTATCATTTGGGAAGAAAACACTGTAATTTTTTAACTATAGCTTCAAAGTCAAATAAATTCAATAAGCATTTATTAATCACCTACTGGGTACCAATCACTCTCCTATGCACTGACACAACGAAAGGCAAAAAAATAAAATAAAAAATAGCTCTTGCTTTCAAGGAGCTCTTATTCTTGTTGATAAGACAATGTGGAAACTATTTACATATAAGATACAGACAGTATAAATTGGAGATATACTAGACTAGAGGGAAGGAAGTGGGATAAGTTGTAGCACCATGATATGTTTAATCTTTTGTTTTTCCTTTTATAAAAATGAAAACCACAAAATTACCAGTGTACCCTCACAGAGACCTCTTTCACCTCTTGAGCATCTTCAGAGTTTTTGTCTGAAATTATAATTAGATTAGAATGTTTAGATTTCATATCGACATATATCTAAAGGGACAGTTGTCCTCCTGCCTGGATGGTGCCTTGTTCCCTCATCTTGATTTTTTGTTTTTGACCTTTTTTTTTTTGAACCTTGATTTTCTATGAAATGTTAGGACCATGGTGAATCCTTCTTCAGACCCCAAGCTGATAGGCCAACACCAAAACAGTTTTCTTCATTCTTGCTTCCTTTTTATAGAGAAAAGGCAGCCTGCTAACTGCCAAATACTCACCTAGACAACAATGGGAATGACAAAATCTAGAGCCTTCGGGAAGGAATCCATGATTTTCTAGTGGCCTTCTTCATCACTTGCACTGTAACCACAGCCTTTTCAGAGTAGAATGATAATGAAGTAGATGTTTTGTTATTGGTTCAGCAATAAGCAATATTCTTGTAGTTCCCATTTATCAAGCCCATCTTTCGCCTTCTTTTTCCCATGTTGTATTTGTAGCTCACTACTCTCGTTTTCCTCCAAGCAGTCTTATTCTTTTCTTTAGCATTCCATTCCATGATCCTATATGTTTTCTGGTATAAGATGTCACTATTAAAACGTGCTGTCAGTTTTCATCTTCTTCATCCCACAACAGGTAAACACTTAATAAATAATGGATAGGTCCTGCCAGATGGATAAATTACTTTCTGAGTATAAGTTAAGTACTCCTGTGTACATAAGTACTTTTGAGATATATTAATTCCAAGCCAACTTTATTATTATTTAATAAGGTCAAACTCCAGGCTGTAAAAACATTCATATTGTTTTCCAGGGGAGGGTGTCTACTCATCAAGAGTAAATGGGCTTTGATGGCTTCCTTTCTCAGTATCAAAAATGATTTTCAGAAAAGCAGAGAAGGAAAGGAATGAGTTTCTTTAGAGATGCAGACTTTTTGATATCTCTCTTATCGGAATTCGGTTTAACAGGCTTTAACTATTGTGGCTTGCTTGCTGTCCTGAAAGGAATGACTACACTTCCTGAAGTACCTGATACTCAGAAAGTAATTTACTCACCAAGCAGATTTTGATCTACTCTTTATGGCCTGCCATCTCAGGGAGTAAAAGTATATTATTGACTCCTAAGACTTAGTCTTCCTCCCTTTGGAAAAGCAATCTTTGATTATTTTAGGGTTTATTTATACTCATATTTAAGGGCAAGAGTTGTATCAGTTCTGAATCCAAAAGAAAAAAAGATTCAGAATTTGTAAATGGAACATTGTCTCATGATAAGAGAGTTGATGGTATAATATACCTCGACCTATTTTATATTCCTTAGATGTAAATTAAGTTGCTTTTACCATGGCTTAGTCTTTAGGATGTATTCTTTAGTGTAGCTGAGCTTTATAAATAAAGCTAGATTATTGTTTCTACATTGTGTATATGAAAAGATAAGGATGAATATGAGTAGAAAGAAGAATTGGCCTAATAATATTTGAGCTTTTGTTTTGTTTTTTTCATATAAACTCCTGGCATATTACTAAAGCAACACACTCCTGTGTTTTAAACAAATTAAATTACACATGAAAAACTTAGGTTTCCGCATAACAATCAAAATTTCTCCAGCAGATACCAGATATTTGGTAGAACATGGATCTTTTAATTGATGTCACTGGTGTGAGAAGCAGTATAGCTGAGGGCTTAGAGTAGAAAACTGAGGTCATTTGGGATTTTTGTTCTTTTATTCTCTTTTATGCCAGTGACTTGTGCAACCCTGTGAAAGTTAACTAACCTCTGTGCCTCAGGTTCCCATGCTCAGATGGGGATAATTCTTCTCATAAATAGTTTTGAGGCTTGATTCACATTTTGGAGTATTTTGATAACTATAGGATAAAAACACTATATTAAATGACAAAAATCAAGCTGCAACTTGGCAAACAGTGTCTCCTAATGTAATTGATTTGTAATAGAATAATTTTGAGCATTGAGAAAGGAAAAGAAATACTAGATTAAGTTTATGCAAAAATACAAAGCTTTAATTTTCCTTTTTTTTTTAAATAAAAGGGAGGGTTTTATATCATCCTGTTAAGATTCTCAAGGTAAAGGAGAAAAAAAAAACCAGATTTAAAAACAAAAAACAGCTGCACTGAAAGGTCAGATTTTGTTTGCATGATTAACCACTCTGATCTTCTAAATTAAACAGAGGTCTTTATAGGCTTTTGAAGTCTACCTAGATTTATGTTCTTTAGAGAATTTATAACCTGTAAAAAAAAAAGTTGAAATTTCCTGTTAGAACAAATTTGTAATTAATTATGCTTAATGTCCTGCCTTCAAGGAGTTCAATCTTTATAATTAACTCTTTGATATCCTGGAGCACAGTGTCCACTGCTCCCATACATTTCTGATGTATTTTGCATTCACTACAGTAAATGTAAGAAGTTCCTAAATTATTAGTGCCAAAGTATCACAATGAAAAATGGAGATTATTTTATTTTGTAACTCAGAAATGATAGATCTAATACTTTTCAATGTAGTTGGTTTACACTTTGGGGGTAAAAGGATGCTGTTTGCACAGTAACTTCCTGAGTGTGATTTTTTTAAATTGCAATATTGTCTTCCTGAAAATTGGAATGTAAAACATGAACTGGGGAGGGGGGAGAGTAGTCTGGAATATAAAAAGGCATAATTGCATTTGGTTACATAAATGTTATTTTAGGGTGGTTGCATCAAGGGAGATCAAAAAAGACCTATTTTATTAGCCTCCAAATACTGTATATACATTTGTTAATGACTAAGAATTCTTGCTTATCTTCTGCTTTTTAAGGATAGTCTTGGCATGTTGTAGTTGCCTCATGTAAATTACAAAAGGCTATTTACTAAGTTTTCCAATAACATATTTATTACCCTGTAATGTGTTTTAAAATAAAATAACTTATTTCTAGCTGACACTTATTTTGTTGTTGTTTTTTGCATACTTGAAGTATTTCTATAGGTACAAGGTTTGAATTACCTTAATTATTTGCCAGAAATTCTCATTGTAAAGATCAGTATTCTGGTTTTTGTACCTGTATGTGCAAGGAGGTCATTTAGGTGCTCGATTTCTGTCCGAATTATACAGGAGAGGATTGAACCACTAAAGTGTGCATTTCAGGACCACATAATGACAACTCCCTTCTGGTACCAAAGAACAATATTGCTTGTTTTGATATGTTAAGACTATTTTATATCGTATATTTTTAAAAGCCAAAGGTAAGTGACACAGCTTTTGGGTGTCTATCCTATCTTAGAAGTCATTTTTATATATAAATAAATTGTTCCATTGATTCTAGAGAATGAGATTGGAACAAAGAGATTCATCTGTTCTTTGTTCTTTGGGTTAAACCTTCATGGAAAGTCTTGGCACCCATGTTGTTCATAGGAGCAGTATAGTATAGTAGAAAGATTCCCCGTTCTGGAGTCAGAGGACCTGGGTTCAGATGCCCTTCAAATGATAAACTACCTGTGTTAACTTGAACAAATTCCTCAAGCTGTCTGGGCCTCCGTTTCTTTGCCTGTTGGTTGGATTAGAAGGCCTCTGAGGTTTCTTCCAGCTCTATGATGATCCTACGTGCCAACTCTGTGTTCTCAAAGGTTGTGTGAATGGAATGAAATTCAAGTCATGACAGATCCCACCAAAGCTTCAAATACAGGCCAGGTGCCAGACTGTGCATCTGTTGTAGATACAGAAATGTTGAATCCCTAATTACCTTTTCTCTCTTTCCTACTACAGTCATAGCTGGACGACTATAACATGACTCTCGTCTTTCCCTTCATACTAACACATTACAGAAAACAAACATTTTCTAGGATTTACAGGGAGGAAAAAAGAATATATAAATTCAGATATTTTACACAAGGGTAAGATAGTTATAAAGGGAATCAGTTTTGAGGTAGTGCCAAGAGTCCTAGATTTTGTGTCAGACAATCTAGCTTTTCTGTTTGTCAGGTTTGTGACCCTCAGCAAATCAGGTAATCTCTCTGAACCTATTTCTGCATCTGTAAAAATAAATGTTTCAAGATGTTCTCTAAGTTTCCTTCTAGCTTTAAATTCTGTCATTGGACTCCCTTGAAAACAAGAAAGTAGAAAGAATCTAAGAGCTTCTAAACCCCTCACAGAGAGAAAAAGCCAGTCCAGCCCTCTCTCTATCCCACCAAAAAAGAAAGAGGGGAAAGGAGAGTATTGAAGGACATGGGGTGCTTGGGGAGAGGGGGAAAGAAAAACAGAACTCTAGGAAGGACCAAGTGAAAAACTAAGGATGGATGATGCTGCCACAGCTACTGGAATGTGAAAGCGCCACTGACAGATCTATTGCCTTCCTCCCCCTCCCCTGCATGGCTCCCAACAGAGGGGCCAGCTACCTCTATGTAACGCCATGCACCAGCAGATTCCCAAAAGAATGCTACTGTGAACAGCTTTTAAGGTTCAGATTACATAGTATAGTGAACATTCTGTCTTTCCCATTACAAATCAAGGCAAACATTCATTACAAATCACAATATAATATTCACAACATTACATCTTATCACAGAAAATCACAATATAGTGTTCAACACAGCTTAACATTAGAATGGCCACACAGTTTTCACTACAGTGGTCACAGTATTTAGAACAAAGCATTCAATGAATTCACAATACAATAATCAGTCTTCAATTCATGGGGTAAATTAATACTTAATCATTCAGTCAATTCACAATACAATAATCAAACTTCCACTCATGGGGTAATCATACCTCAACAAGCAGTCATTAAATACAATCATTAGAAAACCACACAAACCCTCCACCCCTCGGTGTCCTGCAAACCTCAATTTCATCAAAGGGGAGGCCTTTTCTTCATCTTGACTCGGGGTGGTCTCTCTGATTCCCTGGATTCCCTTCCATGGTCCCAGCTCCCTCCTGAATCCACCAAACAGTCACCTGGATTCAGGGGTAGACAGCTCCCTGGTCTTTGTCCAGTCCTCTAGGCAGTCCCTGGTACACATTGAAGTTCACTGGCACATCTCAGACCCTTCACCACTTCTGTTGCTGGGAACTCAAGGATCAGCCAGGCCATGAACCACCAAAGGCTTATCTGGGCCATGCTTCTTCAGTCCTCCAGCAGTTCAGCTGGACCTAGGACCCAGGAGAATCTTGGCCTTCCAGGCAAGCCCTCTCAGCCTTCTAGGTGGCCTTCACCAGATTCTGATCTCAGAAAAACTCCATCTCAGTTCTCAGTCAGCTTCCAGATCCTGGAAGAGAAACTCTCTCTCTCTCTCTCTCTCTCAAGAAAACTCCAACTCACTTCTTCAGTCCAGCAGCCCAGCTTGCAGATACTGGGACAATCCTGCTTCCTCCAACAGGAGCCAACAGGAGGAACATTCCAATTCTCTCTCTCTGTCTCTAGAACCCTTCTTATATACACACTGGCCTCCTGTCTCAGTCAATTCCCTTCTTCCATGTCAACAGGGGAGTTCATGCCCTCTCAACAGGGGACAGAGTTCACACCTTCCATACTTAGCCCTAAGTTACTAAGGGCAAAGTATCTGCTAAACTGATTGCTGTTATACTCTGTCACCCTAATTTGATGTGTGTGTGGGTTTAAGGTTTAGAAGTTTCTGATATGTTCTCCTATCATTTCCTAGCATCACCTACAGGCAGGCTACAATCGGAGAAATTTTTCTCTCATCCCAACACTTAACTATGCATAGGGTCATCCCCTACCCTCCCTTTCTATCCTTGACTGGGAACACATCTTGAGAATTTCTCCCTCCAACCCCCAAATTAATGGGGAATCATATCCTTCAGCCTCTCTTTCCCTCTGTCCCCACCACTCACATAACCTAAGCAGTCCCTGAACAGGGTCTGAGATAGGGTTGGTGCCAGAGGTGAACCTGTATAATTTTTCCAGGACAGAATGAAACAATGGCTCAGGTGGTTCTGAGCTACTGTCCAGTCCTATGAGAGGCACCACCATTCCTGATTGGCTGAGCGCCCAAGTCCTGTCCAAACTTCTGAGCCCATTTTCTACCCTTGCCAAAGCCACCTAGGGCAGAGACGCTGTTTTAGGTATATCCCATAGATAGGATGTGTTGTCTTGTCATTGTGGTTATTTTTAAAATAACACTATCTTTTGGAAATTCCTTCCACAAGTACTTATTAAATACTCTGAATCCACCTCTACAACTCTTACTGGGAGGGCCTAGCTGCATTCTTAGCCTAGACCTGACTAAAGCTTCCCATATATCAGCAGCAACTAGTTTTGTGTTTAAGACTTGCCCTTTGTGCTTTTATATCCATACAATATCTACCTGAGAATAGCTACCTGAGTAAAAGGATTCTTTTTAAAATGTGAGCTAATAAAGAAATATTGCCATGTTAAACACCTAAGGGACAAAATCCCCTTGAAGATCACAGTGAATCATGAATGATGTGATGGGATAAGTCCTAAATGATATATTAGATTTTATAATAATGTTAAAGTCAGTGAAAGGGACTGCATAAGTAAAAAAAAAAAAGGAGAAATTAAGGAACATTTGAGGAAATGGCAAAATGATATCTACTAAATTAAATCAGTAAGTAGCAATAAATTAAGTTTGGACCAAAAGACATGACAAAAATTGAAGAACAAACACAAATTTCCGACCAAAAAGATGTGCAATTCAAAGACGTAATTAAGAAAATGAAGTGAGGATAAAACCAGTAATATGTAGCAAGCAGAACACACAAGATATTATCAAGGAAATTCTAAATATGATGCACCATAGCATAAAATTGTACAATTATATAACTATAAAGACAAAATTCTATAGTACCAAAGAAAAAAAAGAACTTATGTTAAATGAATTGGATTTTTCAAAAATAATCAGGAAAACTGTCAAAGTTGGACAAAAATTATATTAAAAAAATCTAAAAAAATTGATTGGATCCCCAAATTATATATCCTGTAAACAAAATTATGTAATTTGAAAACAGAGTAATCCACTTCAAAACAAAACTTAAACAAATTCATCAACAAAAAAGCCTCAAGTATAGATATCTACAAACTCTAGAAAAGGAACTCTAATCTCATGATCACCAAAAATAACAATGTAGTTAAGATTTCATATGTCTCCCTGTTCTGTAGTGAAAGACAGAAAAAAGGCATATAAGTATTTGCTTAGCTGTAACAAAAATAAAATTGCTTGGCATTAAAAATATAGGTTATAATTAACAAAAGGATAAAGAACAACAAAGTCCACATTTTCTAACAAAAAAGCATTTATCAAAATTAGAAACAAAAATAATATTTTTAAAAGGGAGAAAGAGAAAGCAGCTGGTAATCCCAAAGGCAAAATTTCCCTTTCTGTAATAATGCAATTAAATCTCAGGGAAGTTTAAAAAAAAAAACTTAATAGACTTCTAAAAAAAACCTCCATAAATATGCCTTGTTTTTCTTGCTACATGATGTTGTTTTAGAATATTTAAAGAGTGAAATTCTAGTCGGTCCCACAGAAAAATAAAAAAATTACACAAATTAAATGCATTGCTAATAACATTAAGCATTAATGTTTTATTTTTTCTACACAGTGTATGGACATATGAAATCACAATTGCATTACTTTTGTTGATTTCTTAAATCAGGTTAGATAAAGGAATAAAACTCATCAATATATTTTATTATCATAAACTACATAACTAACTTTTACAACAACCAAATTTTTATATCAACAGAAGCAGAAAAAAGCTTAAAACTTCATTTATTATAAAAATGCTAGATGAATAGGCATAGAGAGATTTCCCCCCAGCACAATAAAAAACATCTCTTAAATCAAGAGCCAATGTAATACTCGATAGAAACATTCCCACTAAAAACAATTCTAGCACTTGCAGGAAAGGAAAATGATATTAGAAGAATTAACATTGGAAATGAAGTGAACAAGTCAAAGTATAGAACATGATGTACATGATACAGCGAGAAAATTAGCCATGTGGTAGACATGATGTCCTAAGCCAATTTAACCTAGGCAAAAAATATTGAGGTACACAGAAAAGAAAACTGATGGAAGAATTTGTTCTCAGACTTCCCAGTCTCCATCCTGGAACTCTGAAAAAGACAGATAAAGCAGAAGCTAAGACAGAACAGAGATGGAATTTTTTCTGTGCAAAAGGAGAAACCTGAGAAGTCATCTTGGGCTGCACAAAAATTCTGAGCACCATAGCAGCCTATCTCTGATCTCCACCCCTCTTTAGGCTGGGTAGAACAACCTTTATTTCTTTCAAATACATAAGACTTATGCATGGGCTTTCTCTTTTCCACTTTTCTAGTGTGGATGCTTACTTACTTTACAATCATTCATCTACTTTTTTTTTTTAATTACCATTCACTTGCTTTTGCTGCTAGATATCAGGCTTGTAAATTTAAAGCCAGAAGGGACCTTGGAGGTCATCTAATGTTAACACCTTCATTTTATAGATGAGGAAACTGAATAAGAGCTGGGATTTGAATCCAAGTTCGCTGACTCAACCCAATATCCTTTTCAATATACAACTCTGGGTAAAATGAAATGTAGAAATTGAAATGGATATTATTTTTCAAATACATTTTTATTGATATCTTTTGTTTTTACATCACCTATTATCATCAATTTAGTCTACCATGACCTAAAAAATGTTCAGCACCTGACGGTCAGTTTTCTGGAGATGAGTTTCTTAATGCTCAGGCTGGTTGTCAGCCAGCTGACAATCTGTTGCCAAGCCTATACCTGGAGCCTTTCCAAGCAAGTAGAAGCCTATTAGAATTTATGTTGGCACAGTGTCACCTGCATATTCTTTGGAATAGGACTTCATTTTTCCTTTCCTTTTCCTGTCAATTTGGGTATTCACATTTTTGTAATTATTCCTTACTTTCTTTCAAATCCTCAGTTTTGTTGGGGAGAAAACCTGTATTAGTAAGGTGTGACAACTTCCTCCATTTATTTTGCGTTCACTGTGGTTGCCTTTCCAGCTCCAAGTTTGTTCATTTTTTCTGCTTTTTAAAAATTAAATTCACTAATTTTTGATTAAAATCTTTTTTTAAAAAAAACTTGGTTTCATCTATCAGTTTTCCAATGATTTATGATCCATTTTAATTATTCATTTCTGCTCATACCTCAATAACTTCCTTCCTCTTCCCTTCCCCTGATACACTATACTACACATTTTAATTTTTTTTAAATGTAAACTCATTATGTTAACATAAGCATTCAGGGCAATAAATTTACTTCCAAAAAAGACCCTGGTCAAATCCTAAATACCCTGATGTGTTTATAACCTGCATCTTATAACCCCCAATCCCTGGATTTACATGGACTGATTCAAAAAGTCAGTTCCTTTTTTGACTCGTTTTTACCCCACCAGGAATTCGTTCTGGGAAATCTCCAATATAGCTAATGTGCAAATTTTCCAGGTTTCCATAGAAGTGAGTAAAAGAGTCCCTAGCTCCTGTAAAAGCACTCAAGGTAACAGCAAATTGGATAGGATAGCCTTTATTTCATCCCATGGAAAATGCAGAAAGTGCAAAAGACTCAATGGAGCCCATGAATAGATACACAAAGCCCATAAAGCCCTCATACTAACCCCCAAACAGTTAACAAGCTCTCCTCTTTGGTGGGTCACGTTTTCCACTAGTATCCTGTTTTCAGCGCTGCCTTATGATTTAACCTCCCTATGAAAGGGAATTTGGAGTTGCCAGGAAAGAATTACCACCCTGATATTCCAGCAAATCTCTATCTTGCCCACAGGGTTCTATAGTTGGCCTTAGACTCATAGTACCACCCTGTGGTTTGCACCCCCCCCCCTCCCCCTGGAAAGTAAACACTGGGCCTGTGGAATAAACAACCTTCTTCTCATTAGATCTTGATTTCAAGGTCCAGATCTCCCCTCCCCTCCCTCCTCCCCTTCCTTGTTGTGGCTTTGGTCTCTCAGTGATTTTCCAGTTGTTGGGGACAGTGTGTGTGACGTGGGAAATTATCTTCTTTTTCCAAGAGGAATGTTGTTCAAGGACTGCCCTTCTATTTCTAGATGTCTATATCCTTGGGCCTAAGACCCTTCTTTTTAAAAAATATTTGGTAACTATATTTCACTATAATTAGTTTCCTTTCTCATCCCATGTATTTTATTTCATACATTTAAAACACTATTCTGAGAAGGGATGCACAGGCTTTCCCAGACTTCCAAAGGGGTGCACATCACCAAAATGGTCAAGAATCCCTGGTCTGGAAGGCTGGATCTCCAAACTCTCTAACTTGGGGTTACTCCAGGAAAACTCCATGGCTGTCACTGTCCAAGACACTTTCCTTTTCTAGATAGAAGGCTACATCTAAGACTATGCTGCCTAAGGAATCACCCTCACCAACCCCACCTAAACCCTGCTTCTAAATTAAGGAGAGTTAAAAAAACAAAACCAGGCCTTTTCTTCCACAGTAGAAACATTTTTGAAATATCCATCGTTGTTTAGAGATGGTAGGTAACATAGCCTGTACAATGGTCTCTAATGATCTGTATAGTAACTAGCCATCCCCTTAATCTGCTCTAGGGTCATTTTGTGCCAACCTGGTCATCCTTTGAGGAAGGACTTTCATGTCTCAGGCAAGGATTGATTAACAAAGTGGAAGAACTCTTAAACTGCATTTTTAATCATTAAATTCTAATTCAATTTCTAACTTGGAGTGACCAAAAAAATCCCTTCTGCCAAGTGGCTACTTAATTAATCTCACTTGAGATGGTGGGCTTCTCTCTAGACATTTTTACTTCAAGGTAGTACTCAGAGAAAAATCCCTTCTCTGATTTCACCTCCAAATCTGATATATTCAACAATAAGTAGGAAAAATGGTTGATTTTGCAAGAAAAATTATTTTACACTATGATTCCATCAAGGGCAGCTAGGTGGCAGAGTGGATAAAGCGTGGGCCTGAAGTCAGGAAGACTTATCTTCCTGATTTCAAATCTGATCTTAGATTCTTACTAGCCATGTGACACTGGGCAAGTCATTTAATTCTGCGCTGGTTCCTCATTTGTAAAATGAGCTGGAAAAGGAAATAGCAAACTACCCCAGTATCTTTGCTAAGAAAACCCCAAATGGGGTCACAGAGACAGACACAAATAAAAGACTGAACTAAAAGACTAGATGATTCCATTACTAGAAGACTGAAGAAACACGTTATATAAGGCATATGAAAAGAATAAACTTGCCAGGCAGGTCTGTGTCTGAAAATTGCAGAGTAACCCCCCTTACAAGGTTAGTTAGAGTAAAATTTTCTTAACCGCGCTTGATGCTAGGTAAAGTTAAGAAAATAATTTGGAATAGTTGAGCTATATCTCACAAATCCAAATTACTCAAAAGCTCTAAGAACCAGGCGCAGACTCTCACAAGGAGTAAGCTTTGTGCTCAAAAGAGAATCAGAACAATGGAGAAACAGAACTGTGAGGACACTGACATTAGTTTCATGAAGCCATTCTGTCAACCTCCCCAGAAATCTGCATCACTCCTTGTGAGCAGTTTTTGGCGCTTTCCCTGCAGGGTAAATTATGGAGACACTTATACCTAGATTTAAACTGAGATCAAGTGAAAATTACAATCCCTAGAGACTTTATCTTGTGTAGTAAATGTCACTGCTTATAATTTGGAGTGTGGTGTAGTTATTTCTATGGTAAGGTTAATAAATATTAATAATACATTGGGACTCTTGGATTCTTTCATAGTTGCAACACAAAACGTAATAAAACAACACTGAAAACATCTTCAGTGCCTGCTAGAACAAATTTGAATTCATATTACATATAATATTTGATTCATAATATATTTCAAGATAAAAATCAGTGGAACATCTACAATAATAAAATGATGAAGATGTGAGATTTTATACAAGAAATGAATAGCTAGGTGCTTAGAGAGAGATGATGTAGGCTCACTCAGGACAACAACGGCACTTATTAAGATTTGGCCAAAATGTCTCGGAGGTTGTGGGTACTGTATTTTTTACATGGAATGTTGTTTTCTGAAGTAAGGCAGAGGTTTCTAGGAAACTTGACCCTGTCCTTTTTATATCATGTTCAACCTGTAGTCTTAAAATGGGACCTGTGTGTCCCAGGGTAAGGGCCTTGTTGTTTTATAGCAACATTGGTGGTCTGAGTGCTTGGTGAGCACTTTTTTCACCAGGCTTCCAGGTCATCTTTTCAGTGGCTTGGAGGAGAGATTCTTGTTTCTGGGGATGAATGCCTTTATACAATGTCAATCATTAATAGTCATTTGAAAACTTATAGATAAAAATCTGAAGGTAGTCTGCTGTTTCGACTTTAAAAATCTATCTTCCAACATTACATGACTAGCAGGTAGATCAAGCAAGAGGCTTTGGGTTAAACCGACCAGTTTAGAATTTGTGCCGTGGCATAAGAAAATAATTTTCTTGAAGGCACACTAGCCAATAATTATCCAACTGTTATCTAATGATTTGACAATAATCTAAAATCAATTGCCATCAATACAAAAAAGTTACACTTGAAATTGATAACCCATACTAATTAATAATTGACAACCAATAAAAATTCCATCAATATTAAAAGGTTAATGATTAATAACCAATAATTAATAATCACACTATGATGTATAGGATATAGCCAACAATTCCCCCCTTTGTCATGTATGTAATTTCATCACACATCTGAGCAGATAAGAGAGTAGTTAGGCAATCAGACTATTAGCTAGGGCCTCTTGATGTGTGTCCAAAATTATAAATATCATAAAGGCTAAGGGGGAGACAGTGATGTTTTATTTCAAACCTCAGCATGAATCCTATCTCTTATCTCATTCCTCCAGTCTTTATCTTTATCTATATCATATCATATATATCTATATCTTTATATCTATGTCATATATATTACTCAAATGCCAAAATATACAGCAAATGATTTTTTACATATCTCAAAAAGAACCAAATTGTTCATGTCACTATTTTTCATTGGGTTTTAATGGACCAATGGCACTTTCCCATTTAGAAAGCATTTATTTATGAAAATATCTAAAAGCTAAAACCATTTTTCTATTATTATATTTTAGAGAATCAAAAATTTCTGTTAATCCTAAAATTATTTCTGATACTGTTTTTAGCTGCTGACAGGTTTTTTCCCCCCATACAAAGCGTTTTGAAAACTTTTCTCAGAGATACAGTTTCTATAGTTCAAGTTCTACTGTAATATAAACAATTCAGGGAAAAGGCCTTTGTTTTGTCTAGATGAGGACCTTGAAGATTCTCTGCTATCTTGGACTTAAAGACATATGTCTTGCTACAATATCTTAAGAGTCATAGGCACCTGGAAGAGTTATTATTTAAAGAAGCTAAATTCTAAAGACTAAAATATGTTATCTTTTCAAAACTAGGGTCATTTTCTCCTTTTATAATTTGATTCTAAGTTCAAAGGACTTCATACTTTTTAATTTTTATTTTTGCATATATGAGTCCTTTTTTTCTTTCTTTGATTTCTTTGGGGGTACAGACTTAGTAGTGACATCACTGCATCAAAAGATAGGGTAAGCACACTATAATGCGAAGGAAAGGCAACTTCCAAGGTTTGGATAACCAGCATAGTAAAGCCCATTTATTCAGCAAACATTCACGGAACAGAGAAAGTAAAAATACAGTGTAACTTGTTCATTTAGGAAGTAAGTTCTCAACTCAATTGCAAAGTATCAAGGTCCAGATATCCCACACCTAGCCAGTACATTCCTCAAAGTAGCCCACTCATACATTTAGTCAGTCAACAAAGTCTCTCCTCTCAAATGGAGATTAGTCTCCAATCATAAACAAAGTACATTCATTTGGTTAATCACAGAGCACAAAAAACTCAAAGGCTTCCCACCCCTGAATCTCAAAAGGGGCTGGAGAGCACAAAAGGCCATCCATCCTTAAGTTACAAGTTTAAGATATCATCTCAGCATTGAATACCCAAGGAAAGGCCCTTCTTTCATCTTGACTCATGCCCTCAGCAATCTCAGTTCCTTGGGAAGACAAGGCTCAACAAAGCCATAGCCAGTGTCCTCATCAAGTCCCTCTCTGCCTGTAGAACAGTCCCAGAACCCCTGAAAACATCAGCAAGGCCCTCTTCCAGGATTTCTGTAAAGATACAACAGGAAAATTCTTCTTCAGGGCTTCTGAACCAACAGCCAGGTTCCAGGACCTCTATAACAGCAGCACTGTCCTTCATCATCAGGTGAATCTGGCAAAACAACATCAAAACAGACAGAATAATGGCATCACAGCCATGCCTCCTCAGTTCTTGGCAGCTCCGGATGGCAGTTCTCAAAAGTCCTGGGCAGCTACAACAGGCTCTCAGCAGCCTTTCTCTCAGCAACTCAGGCTCCATGATACTGGATACTGCTCTCCCAAAAGTCCTTCTGGCCTTCTCTAGGCTTGGGCCTCTCTCCCAATTCACGGCTCCTCCCAGTTCAGCCCTCTTTCTTCATGTCAACAAGTCCATCCCACAAGTGGTATTCCCAAGCTCTGGGTTTTAACACTCAACCTAAAAACCAAGCCAATACAGGGGCATCTCCAAATTCCATTACCATTACATTTTTGTTATCAGCAAGCACCCTAGCATACCCAGGGTGGCTGCTAGCACAGGTTCTTAGATCTGCTTTTCTAAAGGAAAGCAACTCAAAATGGGTTAACAATCTTACTTTAATCAATCAAACATACATCATTTACCTAGTTCAGGGGAAAAAGTCAGCACCCTGAACTTCAGAAAATGCAAACAGAAGTTACAAGCAGACAAAGAAACAGATCAGCAGACAGGCTTCCAATCATCTTGACCATTACATCCATGCCTATTCAGTTACCAGAGAGGGAAGCACCAACATCTGGGTTTT
>CM053580.1:203417897-203492905 GCA_028627135.1 Pseudochirops cupreus | reverse complement strand
TGCCACAGGCTCCATGTGACCACATTCTGCCTATTAGGGGGCAGAGTACACTTTCAAATCAGGGAAGGTTCTCAGAGCTACTTAAGCCACTTAAGCAAAGGGCCTCGGGACAGGGAAGATCTTCAGATTCCTATAACACCTGCTTTAATAGGTTTTGGCGAATAGTTCTAAAATGCTTTCAGAATGACTAACCCTGGTGTTCACGGCGCCACCAACAATGCATTAATGTACCTGTTTTCCCACAGACCCTTTACCCTTTCTCATTTTTATTTTTTTGAATTTTGAGATGATCTGAGTTTTTTTAAATTTGTATTATATTGTTTTAATTTGTATTAGTGAACTGAATTTTAGAATATTTCAAAGGGCTTTAAATTCTCGCATTTCATTGTTTGATATAAGAATTTCATTTTCAAATATTAGTTCAGGCTCAGGTCGATTTAACATTAAGGCTTGTGTTTCAAATACATTTTTTTTAAATCGCACTTTATATATCTTTAGGTCAGAAAATACAACGCCTTAGTCTCTTTAGGAAAAGTTTAACTCAAAGGATAACATTCAAATCATTGTTCCCGCAAAATAGGGGGTGAGGTGGGAAATGAAGGGCATTAACTTGCTTCTTGAACACAGCAAAATAACTGGAGGTTATTGCTTCTTATAAAAAAAAATCTTTTAGTACAATTAAAAAAACACTAATGTTCTATACTGAACAACAAAAAAAAGTTCTTCCCAGGGGAAAAGCAACAAATAAATACGTATTACCTGTGAGGTAAACAGAGAGACTAGTTTCTACCTCTGTGATAGTAACATGTCAGGAAAAGAATGTCAGATCAAGTACAGTTTCAACCTCTTTTTTTCTTTATCCACTTTAACAAGCCATGGTAGAATTATCATTACATCTACTACATATAAAAACCTTTAAATATCGTCCATATTTTGTGAATCTGATTCCAGCACTTAGGACAGTACCTAGCACACAGTAGGCACTTAATAAATATTTATTGGTTCCACCTATTTTAATTTTCTTAGGGTTATTTTTTCCTCGTGGAGGTCTCATCTATGCAATAATCCTTTCTTCCTGTTATTTTTCAAGGCAATAATATCACTGAAGAGGAAAGGCAGACACAAGTCCCTCCTCCATTCTTTGTTATATACTCATTTTCACCATGAGGGACTAAGTTTAGAATAAAAAAGAATAATAAAATTTGCTAAATTGATTTTTAAAAACCTAGATATTTTTAAAAATTTAGATATTGCTGAAACATTTCATTCCTAAAATTAACTACAACTAAACTAATTTCCTTACATGGTGATATAAAAATTGTTCAAGGATTTGATAGATATTACTGCCAATCATACTCATGAATGTGGTGAAACATTACCACACACTAACACACACACAGACACACACAGACACCAACATAGAGATTATTGTGCTCAGATTTTAGGTACGTTGGCAGGACCAGCACAATAAACTTTTACAGGAGGCACAAAGGGAAGGTAAAGATTTACACATCAAAGAACAATGGCAGAAAGGGAAAATCTTTATCAGGTTACATAATTGACTGGTCTCTAAACCCCAGTGATATAGCTAAAATCTGCAGACAAATCATTAAAAACCAGTCATAGCTAGTTACATGACTAGTTATATTTTTTGGGGCAGGCAATCGGGGTTAAGTGACTTGCCCAAGGTCACACGGCTAGTTTTTGTGTTAAGTGTCTGAGGCCGAAGGACTTCAGGGCCGGTGCTCTATTCACTGTGCCACCTAGCCGCCCCTGATATCTTTTTCTTAAGTAAATGGAAGCAATAAAACCTAGCCAGGAAATTGATGTCTCAGCTTGATTTTGCAGATCCTAGCTCGTTAGATGGCTGCCTGTCTCAAGCAGATGGCAATAATAAAGCTAAACCAGAAAAATTCTCTTATGACCATATAAAACCTATAAGGAGCTCAAAGCCCTGATGTTAGGAGGCAGGGGTTTTTCACGATACTCCAGGCTCTCCCCAGGACATATTGGGGAAGGGGGATGAAGGGGAATACACCACAACCATTCCTTCAAAATAGTCTGCAACATCTTGCAACAATTCTCTAGCTCAAGGGACAGATACATAAAGTTAATGAAACAGATCAACCCTTCCACAACAGTTAACAGAAGCAATAAAACTGATTCTCTTGTGACTTCTTAAACTCTCGCTTACACGAAAAAGGACCAAAGTCAATGGGACCTGGAATAGAAACATAGTAACAACAACCAACTTTTCACTAAGGCCCCAACAGCAACAGCGGAAGTCCAAGTCTTGGTGAGAAGTCTATGGACTACCCGCCCTATAAAGACATGAAGACCAAATGAGGTATTTGCCAAAAGACCTTAGCACAGCGCCTGGCTCACAGCCGGCACTGTATAAAATTTACACAGTTTATACATACAGACTGTATAAAATTTATACTATAAATGTTATTTACTTCTCTTCTTCCTCTATTTAAAAGCAATCTCTTATCTCAAATCTGATAGCAGGAAGAGGGAGCAAGGAAAGGAAGCAGATTCTCATCGTTTTGAGTTGAGGACAACTAACTTCTGAGGCCAAATTATTACAGCAAGAAAACTTTAGAATGGCCATCAGCAAAACATTTATTCAATATACATAGCTAGGGAGGATCCACTTGCTCCATATGACCCTAACAACGTACAGATGACACTTTATGGATGCGTATTAAGCGTACAAAAATGGGTTGGGTTTTTTTTGGCCATAATGTCACCTATGGGAAACATCAACTGGGCTAGCTCTGTTGGTCCAATTCGGCCTCAGACACTAGCTGTGTAACCTTAGGCAAGTCACTTAATCCTGTATGCCCATGTAGAGGGAAAAAGGCGGATCGTTCCAATAGTTTTACGAAGAAAGCCTCAAATGGCCTGAAACAATTGAACAAAAAACGTCCATGAGTAAGAATAACGCAAAAGACTAGTAAGGTTAGAGACGAACTGCGGAGGAATTTGTGGGTTTGTTGTTTTTTTTTTTTGCACATGACAAGAGGCTGCTGTTGGAAGCACTTTGACCATAAAAAGGACCCTATGAACTGAGAAGGCCCCGCACGGAACAGCCCGCCTCGAGCTTTAAATGTTTCTTTTGACCTTGCTGCTGGGGGTGCGGCTGGCGTGGTCCGGGTTAGTAACTTTATTCTCTTCGCGTTCCTTCGCTTTTTGTCCAGCTCGAGGTACCATAATCAAAAGCTGCAGAAAACGGTCGTTTCTTTCCAGCCACAATCACGTGCCGTGCGGAGAGGGCGTTCGAAAGTCACGTGACAGGGTGGCTTCCGGAGCCCCGTCAAAGACAAGGCTGGAGCTGGGAAGGTCCTGCTTACCCTAGCCTGACTACTCTGTCCTATCCTCTTTGGCTTCTTCCTGCCCGGTAGCTCGAAGCCTACAAAGAAGCGCAAAGAGCGGTGAAAAGAAAAGTCGCAAAAATACTCCGGGACAAACGTAGGAAAGAGGAAGTCGACGGGACACAGACGCGCATGCGCAGTGCGCTACGTGTTGCGTGTCGCGCGCGCGACGTGCTGCGCGCTCCGAAAGGGCCTCGGCTGTGGCTTGCGTCACTCCGCCGTCGCCCGCCCGGAAGCCTTGTCTGGTTCCGCTCCCGCTTTCCACTTGCCCGGGGCGGTGGAGGCCTTGGTGGTTCGCCCTTCCCCGAGGCTTCAGTTGAGATTACCTCTCCCCGATGGAGGAAGCGGTGCGCGCGGCCGCTGCCCCGGACCCCAGCAGCTCCGGCTCCACAGTGAAGGAAGAGGGGGAGACTGTGACGGCCCCGGCGGCCTGTGTGGGGATGTGAGAAGTCTCAGGTGACTGGGCAGGGGGCCGGGTGGGGTCGGGTGAGGTCAGGTGAGGTCAGGGGTCAGTGGTTTGCAGCCTCTAGCCGTGCTGGTTTCTCTGTCTTCTGCTTTTTTCCGTCTGAAGGGCGCCGACTACGCTCCACCTGTAGCTTGTCCGGTGATTCCGGGGGTGAGTGCAGGGTCTTCTTGGGCATCACCCTGCCTTTCTGCAAACCCTGGTGGAGAAGCAAAGTCCGTGCTTTATTATGGGAAAGGAAAGGGCTCGGTAACTCACCCACATACGTGTATGGAAAGTACCTACCGTACGTACATAGAAACATCTGGAGAAGTCAAGTTTGGTAATTAACACGGACGCGTGTGACATGCTCTGCCTGTTATGTGCGTTATCATACGCGTGGGTCATTCGACTGCGTGATTCATGTGACCGCTGTTTATCTCATCTACCGTCGTATGTGCCGTGTACATCTGTGTAAACAAAACTACGACGTTCGCAAAGTTCTCTTCTTAAGTTACCTCATTTGATTCTCAACTTTGTGAGGTAGGTGTAGTTATTATCCCCGTTTTACAGGTGAGATCGGTTGATTTACAAGTAGTAAGCTCTTACTGTGTGCTGGCACTGCGCCAGGCAATGGGGATTCAAGTAACAAAGAAAGAAACCATTTCTACTCACTCTGTACTTACATTTTAATGGATGAATAAGTAAAAATAAAAATGTATATAGTATGAATATAAAGCTAACAAGCACATACACACCGCAGTTAAAATTAAGGTAATTTGGGAGTGTAGGGTGAGTAGTTGAGGGGATCAGGAAAGACTTCTTGAGTTTAAGCCGGGACTTAAAGTAAAGAGGACTCTGAGGTGGAAGGAAAGAGGAAGTGCTTGCTAGGGGAGCAGATACTGAGTGACTTTCTCAGGTCTTATTTTGGTCCTTTCTTCTCCAAGTCCATCACTCTACCCCCATAGACCACTGTATTCAGAAACATGCAGAGAGCCACTCCGCCAGAGCTTCAGCAGTTCATTTCAGCTCCTCATCTGTTAAAACACCTTTCAAGTGCAGAGCACTGTACTAGGCTTAAAAAGGCAGGACCCCTGCCCACGTGTACCTTACAGTCTTGGAGTTGAGAGACAGAAAATGTTTTGGTTTTTTCCCTTTTTGTGGGGAAGGGGAATTGGGTTTCATGAGGTTAAGTAATCACTCAGGGTTACACAGCCAGTATGTGTACAGCCTTTCTGTAATATAAAATGTAGCATGATAAGTGTATAATTTAGCAGAATCCAGGGAATTTATGTAATGTATAATTTAGTAGAATCTAGGGAAGTTGAATGGTAAGATGGCATTTGAGCGGGACATTAAAATAGAAGTTCAGCTGGTAAAGGGAGGAAAGGGCTTTCCAGGCAGAAAAAACAAACCTAACAAAGTCTTTGTGGTAGGAGAAACCATGCTTCTTGGGCAGGAGGAATAAAGTATGCAAGGGTAGGGCAGGGAGCAGTTTGGGATCAAAAGGTCATACATTGGGAACTGGAATGGATTTGAGCCTGTTGTGTTCACCTCCATCATTTTGGGAATGTGAAAACTGACATCTGGGGCACTTAAATGGCTTGTGGAAGGTCACACAGTTGGTCAGCCCCAGAACTCGAGTCTTCTGACTGGAGTCATTGTTCTTTCCCTGTACTGCTCAGCCTCCCTGGAAGCAAAGAATGTGTAGAGGGGAATAACGTGAAAGAAGACTGGAGATAAGAGGGTGCCATTTAAAACCCTTTGTGGGTGGCTTTGAATGCCTGGAAATTTCGATTTTATTTAGTAGACTGTAGGGAGCCACTAAAGATGTTTGAGTAGAAAGGACCTATGCAGAGGGAAAATAAGTCTGGCAACACTATGAAGGATTGAGATTGGAAGAAGGGAGTGTGAAAGTGTAGAGTGTAGATGAAACAACTCTTATAGACCAAAATGGTGTCAAACTCAAATAAAAACAAGGGCCACTAAACCTAACATAAGGATCCCTGTGTTTGATATCAACTTAGAAAATCACATATTATCAATATTTGTATATTTCTTTATTTTGAAATATTTCCTAGTTATATTTTGATTTGGTTCTGGCCACGCTAGGGAGAGTTGCTCCACCATGCTTGGCACTTCTTTTGCAAACCACTTAGGTGTCAGTAAAGATATGAGGTCAGTGGAGGAACAGATGTGAAAGAGGTCACAGTAATACCAGGTAAGTCGATGGATGGGAAAGGTGAGTTTGAGCCAAGATGCTCTGTCTAGGTCCCATGTCCATAACCTTTGGGGTATTGCAGACTAACAAAATGTGAAAAAATCAAGAGGTTTTTAAAAATAGTTGAGGGGATCGGAAAAGGCTTCTTGAAGAAAATGACCTAAGCTGGTCTAAAGTAAAGAGAAGGACTCTGAAGTGGTAGTGAAAAGGGAGTGCTCTAGGGGGATTGACCACTGCTTAGGGACTTTCTCAGGTCTTATTCGGGCCTTCTTGGCTCTGAGTTCAGCTCTCTACCCCTATAGACCACTGTGTTCAGAAATGTGCAGGGAGCACTTCAGTGACATTTGGCTCAAACCCTGATTCCCAGTGGGAGTGGTGTCCTGACAACAGTGTCATTAATAATAGCACCTGTGTGCCAGGCACTGTGCTAATAAGCACGTAAGTTGAGATATTACCAAAAAAAATGAGCTTCAGGATTTAGCTTATGAGAAGAATCAGGGTGTAGTGGACAGAAATGTGGCCCTACAGTCAGGAGCACCTGACTTCAAGGTCTGCCTCTGACACATACTGGCTGTTTGTAACTTCTTTTAAAAATCTCTAGTAGCTTAGTATTTCCTAAAAAGTAGGCTTTAGACCCCCATTCCTAGCATTCTGGGCACTCCACAGGTGTAACTTAAACCACTTGAGAGCAGGGTTTGTTTCATTCTTTTTTATCTCATTGATTTGCATGGTGCTTGGCACTCTAGTGCTTGACACATAATAGTCATTGATTGGCACCTCCTTGTCTTTCTACCTTCTCATCCTACTTCCCTTCAAAACAACTTAGGTTTTGGCCAAATAGCATCACTCTATGTGTATATTATTATATGTATTGTATGTTATACATATTACATAATTATTACATACTTAATTCCTTTTTAAATGCTTTCTGGTTTATAAACTGCTTATAAACTGTTTATAAACTCACCACAACTATCCTCTCACTTAATACAACTTTACAGTTGAAATTGGACCTCTGAGAAATTCAGTAACTTCCCTGTGGTCACATGTTTATGGATAAGTGGAAGAAATGGATCTTTTGATCCTAAGTCCCAGTGTTGTTTTCATTACATTGTGTTTTATCCATAAGAAAAACATTCAGTATTTGTGTACATTATATTTAGTCATAGGCCATGTGATATGAAATCAGATAAAGAGCTGATTTCAAGCCAGAATGACTTGCCTCTGATAAGATACTGGCTATGTGATCCATGCCACGTCACTTTTCATTGGTAGAAGGCATTTTCTTATTAGGAATTCTCTCCACTAATAAAATCAAAGATCCAGTCAAAAAGCAATTAGGAAATTTTAAGAAGTCCTGAGTTAATAAAACAATTCCCTTTACATTTTTCTGATTTTACTATTTCATTTATTAGACTGCTGATAAGTTGTGTTTTCTTCAGACCACTTCATATTCTTCTTGGAGGCTCTGGATGTAGGAGCTTTGACTTTTTAATCTTTTTCTGAGTGTGTATTTTGATCTTCCTTGTCACCATAGTAACTTTTCTGTAGTCAAGAGTTTTTTTGTCTGTTGTTCGCGTATTTCCCAGACTATCACTTGACTTTGCACTCTTTGTTAAAGTAGGACTCTGCTTCCAGGATGGAGGGCATACTGTCCCAAGCTTCAGGGGTTTTCAGAGATGCTTCTAGGGACCTGTAAGTTTTCAGTTCTTCCAAGGTGGTATGATGTAAGGAGAGGCGTTTACTACTCTCCTGGCCTGAGCTCTGGTCTGTGCGCAACCACAAGCCCTGGAACTGTGAGGAGGGTCCCTCCCGTCTGTACTACTGCTGCTGCTGCAAGCTCTGCTGTGCTAGTGCTTCTCCTTGCCCTGGGACTGCCACATAGGACTCTGGGATCCAAGTATGGGCAGAGCAACAGAGTCCTGCCTCAGTGCTAGCAGAAAGACCCCTGTAATCTTCTGACCAGTTGTTCAACCCCCTCACCATCTGTGGGCTGAAATCTCCAGAAGCAGCAACTGCCACCGCTGCTGATTCAGTCACTTCCAAGACCTGCTCCTGGTTTGCTGTGACTGGGACTGTTCTGGTGCTCTCTGCACTGTGCTAGACTGCATTCCTCACTCACCCTGGTGCAACAGACCTATGTGGCCAATCTTTTAAGTTGTCTTGGATTGGAAAATTAGTTTCACTCCCATCTTTTTATTGGTTTTACTATTCTAGAAATTGTTTGGAGTCATGTTTTTAAAGGTGTTTGGAGGGGTTTGGGAGAGATCTCAGGTGAATGCCTTCCTTTACTCTGCCATCTTGACTATGCCTCCCACAGACTTGTTTAAATTTCTTTTTCACTGGTCACAGTGACTCTCACTAACCAATTGTGTAACATTTAGCTCAAACCCTAATTCCTAGTGCATTTTTGGAGCTCCTGTACCAGTCAGCCACCACCATCTGCCCAATCTGCCACTGTGCCCTCAACCAGAGACCATGCCCTTAAATTGTGTTTTCTTATACAAATCTTATTTACTGTTTGAATATGTTATTATTTAGAATGTAGTATTATTGACAAATCATAGTGGTAGGCACAGTTATCCAAGGTGCATTTCATGATCTTCCAACCACCCCACTCCATGCCCCTTCCCTCATTTTCCCTAGGAGAGGTGAAGTCAACAAGGCTCCAGATACAGGGTCTTAACCTGTAACTTGGGGCCTTGGCTAAGGTGACACTTGACCATTTGGTTGTTTATCAGCCTGGCCTGGTCTCTCTCTGTTGAAACTCTTAAACATAAAAAGTAACTCTATAATCTGTGTCATGTGATTTGCCTTTTGAAGACAGGAAATGAGAACAGAGCTGTTCTTAAGGTGCATCAAAGAAGTTTGTCATCTTAAATATCATATGAGTTTAAATCCCTGTTTTCAAGCTCAATTATATTTAAACTATACATTAAACTATACAGACTTTATCACAGTTGGAAACTTGAAATTTTATTGTTGCTCCTCCCTCTGTTAACCATTTTACCAAATTAATCTGCTTATGTCTAATGCCAAATCCGTCTGTAATAAAAAAAATATTTGAATGTTAGCTCTGTCAGAAGGGATACAGAAGCAGTACAAAATGGGGACTCTATGAGAGGCTTACAGTCTGTCTGACAAGATAGTTACTCATCTAATATGAATCAAAATAATTAAGTACTACATTGTGAGAGATTAAATACAGCAGAAGTTTCCCTGAGAGATCAGTGAGGGAGTGGAATTGTTGGAGGAGCTCGAACTTAGGCTGAGCCTTGAAGGATGAAATGAGCTTTTAAATTGTTGTTGATCTCTTTGATTTTCATTTCCAAGTGTGTCCCCATCCTTTACCTAGAGAGTCATCCCTTGCAACAGAGCATGAGCTAAAGGTGTGGGGAAGAGTAATTCTGTTGCCCTTCCTCTGATAATTATTTAGTACAATTTATCCTGTACATAACTTGTTTGCAGGTTGTCTTTCCCATTAGATGGTGAACTTCTTTACTGTAGGGACTGTCTTTTGCACTTCTTTGTATCCCCATTGCTTAGCATGGTGCTTAATAAATGGTTATTGAGTTACTAGTAGGGGATAGGGGAAGGGAAAAAGCATTTATTAAGTATCCGTTATGGGCCAGAAATTGTTCCAGATGCTTTGCAGATATTTTCTCATTTTATCCTCAAAACAGTTTTGTGAGGTAGGTACTATTATTATCTCTGTTTTATGTTTGAGGACATTGAGGCAGACAGAGGTGCCTTGCCCAGCGTCACAGCTATTTTTAGTTCATTTTCCAAGCCATAATTACTGAAGAGTCCATTAGCAAGCATTTATTAGGCAATTCCCTGTGCCAGGTGCAAAACCTATGAGGTAGGTAAAAAGCTAGGCAGTCTCTGTTCTCGAGAAATTTACATTCTATCCAGGGAGACAACGTGTGTGTGTGTGTGTGTGTGTGTGACACACACACACACACACACACACACACACACACACACACGGGATAGTCTAAGAATTCTAAGAATGGGGAATGAAAGGCATGGAGATGGAATGCTGTGTGTGATGGACGAGAAGACAAGTCTAACTAGACCCTAGTAAGAAGGAGAAGTAGTTGTAAAGTATTTCTATTTTATCATAAGCAGAAGTTCTTGGCCTGGGGTCTCTGCCTCTATGTATGTGTTTTGATATCTGTGTTTCAATATAATTATTTTTCTTTGTAATCCTATATATTTTGTGTGTTTACAACCATTATAAGAAGATCCTTAGGCTTCATCATAACACTAAAGGTATCCATAAGAACCCTTGCCCTAGGTGCACTTGAAAGCCATTGGAGTTTATAGAAGAGTCTTGTGTTGGCATGGTTGTAGCTCTGTGAAGTAGAGAGGACATGCAGCTAGGAGAACAGTTAGGAGGTTATTGTGGTAGTTTAGGTGAGGTAACAAGGACCTAAATTGAAGTGGTGCCTGAATGGGGCTGGATGGATAGGAGAGATGCCACGGAGGTAGAAGCAGAAGAATCAGGCAGCTGATTAGAGATGGGGGTTGAGGAAGAGTGCGGAAGAGTCAGGTTAAAGCCAGCGTGTAATCTGGGAAGACCAGGAGGACGACAGTACTTTGAGCAGAAACATAGAGGTTCGGAAGAGGATGTAGGGGGAGAGGCAGTGACTTCTCCCTTGGTTGTGTTTAGCTTGACATGTCTATGAAATGCTTGGTTTGAAATGTTCTGTAGACAGTCAGTGATGTAGTTCCGGGGCTCTGGAGAGAAATTGGAGTTGGATATGGAGATTTGGGAGTCATCTCTGTGAAGATGATTATCCAGAGGCAGGTAGGTTGCTCAGTGGTTAGAGGACTGTCCTGGAGTCAGGAAGACCTGAGTTCACATTTAGCCTCAGACATTCAATAGCCATGAGAAAGTCTGCTTTCAACAAACTTGCAGTTGCAGGTAAGATAGAAAGGCCCAGAAATCCTAAGGGTGCATTAACAGGTGAAATAATGATTATAACAAGGCAGTTGGTAAGGCCCAGAGGACTTTAGGGCGCTCCACTGGGGCATATGTTAAAGTCTGGTGGTCCTCCATCTCGCCAGGAGGCCTAAAGTCAGTATTCCTACATCTTTACCACGTGAGGCTGGGCTAGAGTTCCTCTGGGGTAGGAGGCCTGAGGGTTTCCTCTGTTGAGTTCTTCTTGGACAGATATAGAGATGAAAGGCGCTACGGAGGAAGAGAATTTGGAATATAAGAGAATAGGCCCCAGACAGTTGGATGTGATGCAGGTGATATATATGGTATGGACATATGATATATATGTCCTTCATTCTTGGAGAGGACCAAAATGGCATCTCTGTGTTGCAGTCAAGATACAGTGCTTCTGACTGGCTGATCAGACCAATTTAGGCTCAAAAGGCTCTACCACAGGTCAGGCACAAATAGTCCATATGGGCATTTGGGGTGGACTCTGTAAATTTGTGCATCTCATGTTTCTTTTGAGTTGTTTCAGTTCTGTTTTGTTCGTAGAGCACAGCACCTTCTCTTATGTGGGTATGCCATGCTGAGTGGTGCTGTGCCAAGGCTCGATTTGAACTCAGGTCCTCCTGACTACAGGGCCAGTGCTCTGTTCACTGCGCCATCTAGCTGCCCGAATTCCCAGGTTCTTAAAAGAGACCTTGAGGGTGTCTTTGTATTACTTCTTCTGACCACCATGTGAACACTTGCCCTGTGTGAGTTCTCCATAAAATAGTCTTTTTGGCAAGTGTTTGTTTTGCGTTCAGACACCGTGGCCAGCCCATCGGAGTTGCACTCTTTGCAGGAGAGTTTGAATGCTTGGCAGTTTAGTTTGAGGAAGGACCTCAGTGTCTGGGATCTTATCCTTCCAGGTGATCTCCAGAATCTTCCTAAGATAGCTCAAATGGAAGTGATTGAGTTTCCTGGCATAGTGCTGGTAGACTGTCCAGGTTTCACAAGTATACAGCAGTGAGGTCAGCATAGTGACTCTGTAGACCTTCAGTTTGGTAGTCGTCTAATGACTTTTCTCTCCCATACTTTCCTTTGGAACCTCCCAAACACTGAGCTGGCTCTGGCAGTGCATGCATCAACCTCATTGTCAATGTGTATATGCCTAGAAAATATACTACCAAGGTAAGTGAACTTATCCATAGCATTCAAAGCTTCTCCATTTGTTGTAACCCATGGTTCTACATATAGATGTTGTGGTGGTCAGTGATGGAGCACCTGTGTTTTCTTGGTGTTGATTGTTAGGCCAAAATTAGCACAAGCAGCAGAGAATCGATCCATGCTTTGTAACATCTCAGCTTCAGCGGCTGCATTGAGCGCGCAGTCATCTGCAAACAAATCATGCATCACCACTCCCTCATCTTTGGTCTTGGCTGGTTGGGTTGAAGAATTTACCATCAGTGTGGTAGCTGACCTGGATGTCATGCTTGGCCTTATTGAAGGCATTTGACTACATGGCTGAAAACAGCACAGCCTTATTCCACTCTATTCATGACTGGAAAAGTGCGAGAGCATTGTCCGTTATCCAGAACCTGGGCAAGCATGCCATCATGAAACGGATGTACAATACTGATGAACTACTAGAGGCAATCAAATTTTGATGTAATTTTCCATAAGCCCTCATGACCAAGAGTATCAGAGGCCTTGGTCAGATCTATAAATGTTGTGTACAGACCTCTGTTCTGGTCCTGGCATTTCTCCTGGAGGTGTCAAGCAGCAAACTGTAACACATTGACCATTCCTCAACTCTTTCTGAAGCCATGTTGGCTCTCAGGGAGATGATCATCTTCCAGGTGAAAGATGAGCTTATTAAGGAAGACACTGGCAAGAATTTTGCCAGCAATGACAAAGAGACACCCTGCCCCACCATGATTGTCACAGGCCAGTGTGTTTCCTTTACCTTTATAGAGATGGACAGTAGGAGCATCCTTGAACTCCTGGGGCATAACCTCTTCTTGCCATATAACTTGGGAAATTTCAGTCAGCTTTTGTATGAGCAATGGACCTCCCACCTTGTAAATCTCCTCTAGAATAGAATCAGCAGGAGGTGCTTTGCCACAGGAGGTGGTGGTTGTTGTTTGTCTTTTGTGCTTGAAGAGGCCCATGACATGACTTGCAGTTGACTTGGATTTGAGTGAGGGAGGGCTGTGCAAGGTCACCAGCCTCACTTTCTCCTCCAGAGCCTTCTGGGTCCAGTGGCCTGATAATTCATCTGGAAAACTGGAGATGGCCTAGGATGCCAAGGACCCTGGCCCTTACAGCGTAAGGTCTTTTCGTGTACTCACTTTGAGTGATGTAATGACCATTCTGTGAATAGGCCTGTCTTAAAGAAGTGAGTCAAGGGGTGGCCCCTTTAAATTAAAAAAAAAAAACTAGGAGGAGAAGATCCTAAGGCAGTGGTTCTCAACCTTCCTAGTGCTGTGACCCTTTAATACTCGTATGTGGGCATATCTCTGCATGTGGGTGGACCCCCCTGGAGACAGATAGAGGAGTGGTGTCTAGGTTCCTAAGACCATCGGAAATATGTGTTTTCCAGTGGTCTTAGGTGACCCCCGTGACCCCTGAGAAAGGGTCATTCGACCCTCAAAGGGGTCTCTACCCACAGGTTGAGAACTGCTGCCCTAAGGGTTGCTGGCCAAAAGAGAAACAGCTACTATTGACTTTTAGGAACCTAATGGCATTCAAAAACTCTGTCAATTAGAAATTTGTCTAGAGGGGGATTGACTTCAACCTGAAGTAAACACTCATTGGCTTCAGCATTGATGGATGGTCTGTTCAGTCCTTATCACTCAACAGTCTTTATCTCCAGCAGCACTGAGTAGCTGAGATGCCCTGTAGGCCTTTAGGACATAAATAGTCTTCAGGGCATCATAAAAGCTATTTGGATTGTTATTATCAGCATAAAACTGAACTTCATCTGCCGCTTTACTGAGCCAAGAATTTTGTGTCTCTCCAAGCTCTACTTGTGCTGAACTGTCCTGCTGGTAAACCTTGTGGAGTTTTCATTTTTCATTCAGCAGCTCCTGAACTTTGCCATCATTTTCATCAAACCAGTCTTAATATTTGCAGATCATCTGACCCAGATGAGCAGATGCAGGGCTATGCACCAAATCTCTGAAAGCTGCCTCCTCCTTTTCTGCTCCACTGTTTGCCACAGGGTTAGCAACAAAGAAACTGTTCCTACTATTTGGGATGAAAAATATCCTTCATCCTTCATTTGGTGAAAAGAAATAAATACAGAGATCTCTTAGGATAAGAACAGGACTTTATTCTCTTCCCGGGGAGAAGAGGGCGGTCTTCCCCATGACTCATCATGGAGAAGAGGCAAGTTAGAAAAGATAGTGCTGGAATTTATAACCTAACTTAGTCAAGACCCCTCCCCAACTGTTCCCCCTCTCTTTGGTGGAGAGGCAGACTTCACCAAATACTTCGCCAACTGGGAAAGCTAGGAAAGATAAGGGGAGGGTCCCACCAAGGTGGGAAAACAGACAAAGGAAGATAAAAGTGATTGACAGAAGCAATTTGAAAAGTTAACCACCCCAAATTGAGAAGTTTTCACTCATACCATGGACTACTTAGAGAAGTAAGTGCTCTGATCTGTTAGCTTTAAATTCTCAGGTAGCTGTTTTGCCTTAAGGCCAACGCTTTTGTTGAATGCAAATATTTAGCTTGAAGAGGTTAAGTGATCAGTCCCGTACTCATACCACGCATTGCCTTTGTCACTTTCACATCCTGTCTGTCTCTTCCTCTTATAATCATATAGTCTATTAAATGCCAGTGTTTGCTGCAAGGGTGAATCCGCAAAGTTTTATTGCATTTAGGTAAATGGAGTAGTAAGTAACCATTGCTGTTGCTGTTTCCAGTTCATTCCTTCCCGAGGATTACCTGCCATGCCTAGTACCTAAGCCTGCTCTAGCATTAAAATTATCCAGAATTATAAACTTGTTCTCTTTGGCACATTCATTGATGATGAGTGTCTCCAGGTCCTCATACAGTTCTTCTTTGATCTCATCAGGGTTTGTCATGATGGGAACATAGGCACTGATGATGGTGACATGGTATTTTTCTACAAGTGGCAGTCACATTGTCATGAGCCTGTCATTCACTCCTTTTGGTAGGCATACCAGCTTGTTGACTAGGTTAGTTTTGATTGCAAAATGTACTCCAGCTTCACAGTGCTCTCCTTTGCTGCAGCCACTTCAGAAAAAACATGTATCCTGCTCCATATTCAGTAAGCTGGACTTCATTTGCCAGCCTTGTTTCACTCAGGGCTGCTATTTGGATGTGATACCTGCTGAGTTCTCTCACAACAAAAGCTGTTTGTATTTCAGGTCTACTAGATTTTGTGTTGTCTATAAGTGTGAACACATTCCACATACCGATGGTAAATAGAATTATCTTTGCAGAAATTTTTATACTTTTTTTTGTTTCAACTGCAGGACTGGATCCCTGCCTGCCACAGTAATCAGGTCAGGGTTGGGTAAGCAGAAATTTTTAGGGTGCCTTTTCTAGCCCCTTCCGATCAGTGTGGTCCTTGAAAAGGCTGGTCAGATCCTCAGAGGGCTGCCAAATGCCACTGCCGCTTCTAGTGAGAACATGACCCTGTGGCCTGGGCCACCTGTGTGCAGCAGGGTTTTGACTACAGCTTCCATTGTATCTGCATGTGCTGCTTTGTCACCTGCCTGTCACCATGGGTCTTTGAGATAGGTAATAATAGTAAAATGGTGATGTTTTTTGATTCATGCATAAATTGAATTTAAGTGAGGTAAAGTTGCACGCAGTCATTGGCCTCATTCTCTCTTCCAGAGTCATCACAGTACAGTGGCAGGACAGAGTCAAGATGACTGGTGATGGCTCAAGATGCAGTGAATGACCTTGGCATCGTCAATGTTTAACCAAACTCTGGGCACTCCACAGTGCCTGCTTCGGTTGCCTTTTTGGCCTTTGGAACAAATTGTTCTAATCCGCCCATTTCACCAGGGGAAGTCTTCACATGCTTAGAGTAGACACTCCCCTAACTCCCTGATAGGTTTGAAACCCTTAATTACTTTGAACTTGGTTTAGCTTATCTGCCAAGGCCGCTGTGCATGCTACAGCTTTTTGGAGCCACAGGTGAGAAGTGGCTCAGGTAAACATCAGAGGTGGAGGACAGCCCTCACCCAGAGATACTGCTCCCCCCCTCCACTCCATGCCCCCGAACATACCCTACACTCCAGTACAGATGAAGAGTCAGGAGAGTGGTAGACTGATTAGACAGGCAGAACCAGGAGAGAGGAATGTCACCAGTACTCAGAGAAGAGAGAATTTATTTAGAAGGGGAATGAGTGTCAAATGCTACAAAAAAGCCAAAAAGTTCTTGACTTGGAAGAGTTGGCCATCCTAAAAATGTAGCATTATTATAATAGCACATTGTTTTCTCAGTAGAGACCTATTTCAGAATCCTAATTATAATCAGTAGGTCATCTTGTGAAATTAAACATAATAAAGGAGATCATATTTTCTAACATAGGGATTCTTAACATTTTTTGTGTCATTAATCACCTTTGATCATCTCTGTATTCCTTCTCAGAATACTGTTTTGAAAACATATGAAATAAAATTCACAAGGTTACAAAGGAAACCAACTATATTTACATAGAATTATCAAATCTTCTAGACCCTAAGTTAAAAACCCCAGGTTTTTTCATTAAAAGAATTTAGTAGGATAATTTTTCCATTATGTTATCTATTATTGTCTTGCCTCTAAGAACTTAGTGTGACGTAGTGGAAAGAGTGTTGGATTGGAATCAGAAAACCCATGGGTTCAGTTCCTAGCCTAGACACCTGCTAGCTGTGTGACTATGACAAGTCATCTTAACTTCACAAAGCCTTCAGTTCCTCATATGTGAAAAGGAGGTAAATGACACTTTAATTGCTTACCTGGCAGGGCTTTTAAGAGGATCAAATGAAATGAGAGCAGTAAAACAGTTCACACACTGGAAAAGAATTGCCTAAAATGTCAGCCATGTACATATACTGAGCAGTTAGTTACCCTCAGCTAATACAAAGGGTAAACAGCATTGATTTTTGGTTTTACAGAATTATTGACATGTAGTTTCATGGTCTGAGTGATACTTGGAGTATATTGTATACATTAAACTGATTTATAAATCTTGCCTAGTTTATAGTTGAGTGAGTCTAGATGATACAACAGACCGGTTAACCAAAAACCACAAACCTAATCTAGATTTTTTTCCTAGGGTTTCATAGTTACAGAATGAGTAAAAGTTAGATACACGTGAAAGAAATATTTTCTTTTTTTGTTAGATTTTGTAGATTGCTGTAAACAGAAAGAATCTAGCTTCTGTTATTATACTCTTATCAGTACAACAGCTATCAGGCCATGGGTGGCTCTCTTCCTCCAAGACCTTGGTTAGAAATTCCTTTATCCCTGGCTGGGCAATCATGGGGTCACTCCAAATTCCTTTTTGGGAAGGGGGAGGAGGAAGTATGATGTTATGAAGTTCCATATTCTTTCATTGCTTCTTTTCAGGAGGAGCTTTCATACCTCTTTCACTTGGGCAAAGAGCACTCTTAATTTCCCATTCAGTATTTATTTTCTGGTCCAGGTAGATCTAGATTTACTATTGCTTTCCCATTTCTCTTGCTTCTCCACGTAAGAAAATGTCTAAGGGAAAATAGAGGACAGTAGTTATGGAAGATGTAAATATATAATGCCATTTCTCCCTCTTTGGCTCTTTCTGATTTTGTGGAAATGAATAATTCTTGAATTTCGTGATGGATGGCTGTTCTGTTTTTAGAAGCTTGACATGATTTCAGAATCACTTGTATTAGTCTGTTGAATTTTAAAATGTAATATTATCTGTTTTCTTGAGAATGCCTATGCTTCTGTTCATAGAAAATGTCTTTAAACATTTTATTTATATAAACATATTTCAGATAGACTTTATGTATAAACTAAAATATTTTTCAAGGGGAGTGTTGTATAAAATTAGTTATTTTAAGGTAGCGCTAGATCAGGATAAGTATAGCAGTATCCCTGATAGCAAAGAAGATAAATTCCAAAACCTTTTGTTAAGAACTATTGCTGTAGTGAGTAAGAAAGTTTGTATCATGTCTTGATCTCTGTGCTTTCTGTAAGGGTTGGTTATGATACAGAAGTCATTAAGTATTAGATCACTAATGTTTAATGTTCCAGAAAAGAGAAAGTATGTATCTGAAAGTCTTGAGGCCGAGGGAATGATGTAGTGTGTATTTTAATCAAAGTGTGATCAGTCTGCCAACAAGTATCAATTATTTATATTAAGTCTGCTCCTGAGGGAAAGAAAAGTAGGAAGGCACTGTTTGCCTGAAGTTGAGAGAGGGGTTGGAGGTGAGAAAAGGTACAGAAATTAAAGGCAGAGGATTCGGAAGAAAAAACTTGAGGTTTCACAGTTTTGCCAAGAATTGGCCCTGTTCATTGGGGGGCAGCAGACTTGAGGTGGGAGTTCTTACTATTGACTTGTTGGTATTGACTATTCAATTGGGGGGTTCAGGGAAAGCTTGGAGATTTGGAGAATTATCATTTGAACTGATCCTTGAAGTCTGCAGAGCATTTTGGCTGACACACATATGCATAAGCACATGCGTTCCGGGTGTGTGGTATAGTGTGAGTAACATCATGTAATGGAAAGCGTGTGGTATATTTAAATACTTCCAGTAACCTAGTTTGGTGTTAGCTCCTGGTAGGTTGGGATTGCTAGGAAGAAAATGAAAACAATAGATCAGTGGGATGTAGGGCTTCAAGGATTAAATCCAAATATGTAAAGAAGTTTAGTTTGTGATTAAACTTGGTGAGGTTAAACAATGGGGAAAAGAATCGTGTAATAAATGCTCAGAAAAATTGGATGTTAGCATAGAGGAAAATAAACTTGGACCCTGTAAAATTTGTTGTACCATGTAGAACGGCAAACAGCATGTAGGTTAATTAGTTTCAAATTCTTTTGGAATGAACTGTGAGGGAAGGTCCAGACCTAGGATTTCATTGGTTTAGGGTAGTGGTATCAAACTCAGAAATAGGGATCACTAATCTGCACATAAAGATCCCTGCCAGCTGCATGTTAGCTTTAAAGTGTAATTTTATTGTATTTTTCTTAAATATTTCCCATGTAAATTTTACTCTGGCTCAGGCTATTATTACAGGGCCTCTGTGATGCGTGTTTCACACCTGTGCGGGGGCACTCTGGTGAGGAAAGTCCCTTTACCAATGCAGTTCAGCAGCTGGCCATTTTTAGTGTTAGGAAATTGCCTTCAGAATGAGAAGTTTTAAATAGTTTTGAAAATCCATAAAATATAGAATAAAGTGCAGTAGCATATTTAGCACAGATATACAGGGAATGGCCTGACGACTGTGAGGGTACAGCTAAAATCTGCTCGTGTTATTAACTGGTTCCCAGGAAACACAACAGTAGTGAAAGGAATACAGGGGCAAATAGTTATAAAGGGAAAGGGAGGGGGAGGGGGGAAGGCTTCTTTATTCGAAGAACTTTAAGGCCGTGCTGTGTTTGAAAGTGGGCAACAACCCAAATGCCTGGTAGCTAAGGAGTGACTAAGAAGCATGTGGTATGTTGATATAGGTTTAGTTTTACTTTTGTTATATAGATTGGCAGAGATGAAAACTACTCAGAGTATGGAAAAGCTTATGTGAAATAGTGCAAAGTGAAAAAAGTAGGACTCTTGAGTACTGTGTAGCTATTCAGTGTGTAGATATTGTGTAAAAAAATTGTAAATTGCGGGAGTTTTCTACCAGTTTATTTTTTTTATTGTCGTACTATGAACAAAAAATGATGAGAGTTAGAGAAGGGGAATGGGTGTGTTGATTTTCACAGATTTATTAGCCAGTGGAAGAGAGGGTCGGCTGAGGAACCAGTACAGACTAGAGGAGATGTATGGTGGTCTTCCTGTGCTTCTGGAGCAGGGACAGAGATGTATGTTAGAGCTAAAAGCCTCAAGGATTGTCAGAAGGAGGGATGGCAGTCACAGTAAACTCCTATGTGCCCTAAGGGGATGAAAATGAAAACTGAGCTTTCCTCAAATCTGTTTGTCTCCCTCCATCCCCAGGCTCTTGTAGTTTTTCTGATGCAGGTGCAAGTAGCCTGTAGCCATGTTGGAGTGTTAACCTCGTACCTTCTGTGCTTCCTTGCTTTTGCCACTCATTGCTGATGCCCTCTGCTGAGCTGGAACAGGGTGTAAGAGGTCATTGTCAGTCTTCTTATTTTATAGATGAGAAAAACTGAGGCCCTGAGAGGTCATGGGACTTGCCTAGGATCATGTGGTGACAGAGCTGGGGTTTGAGAAGGTTCTTTCTAAGACTAATGCTCTTTCCATTGTACCAAGCTGTCTTAACACTACCTTTTTTCCTTGTGAATTATTTAAGCCAGTAGTAAAGTAGTCTGGATAAAGTTATTTATACAGAGGTGTGACTGGAGATTATTAGTTCCAGAAAGTATTTCCATTTTAAAAGAAGAGTTTGTTATTCCAGATGCATCTTTAATTGTAGAATGTTTCTCTTAGAATTGCCCCCATGGTAGAAAATGAGGAACTGCAGTTTGGCACCCTTTCTGAAAGCTCTTCCGGACCTGGTGGCATCTTTGTCCCAGACAGAGATTTTATCAGACTAATGCGATCTTGGACAAGTCACTCTCCCTCTCTGGGCCTCACTCTCCTGTTTTGTTGCCCTTTCTCCTTTGCTTTGATGGTACTTCTCTTAGACCACTCTGCCACTTCATATTTCATTGGGATTCAGTCTCAGTACAAGAATACTAATTAGCTGACTTTCTATGAATCCTTGAGTTCCAGCAGTAGTACTTTTATTTCCATTCCCATTTTGAGTCATCGCATCTTCCCCAACTTAGCAGAGCATCTATAATCAGTATTTACCATTGTCTTCAAATATTTCCTGAATTCCACTGTACCTGATAAAGAATCCTCACTGAAAGACACTAGGCAAGGTAGTGGTCATTCAATTCCTTCTTGCTTGAAGATCTTAGGTCTTCATGTGTCTGAAGGGAGATACGTACAACAGCACGTCCTTGTTAGTTTAGACGTATAGATCACTTTACTGAACTTGAGTTAATGTTTATTCATCATGTAATTTATTTCTTTAAAAAGGATTCTACTTTGTTGAATCAAGAACATTGTTATTTAACTATTCAGATCCATTGCAGTTTTCTCTTGACATAATAGCGTTAGTTAAACATTACCCACAAAATCTTTATCTAACTGTTGCTGTAGATACTTAAATTCTTTTTTTGTAGGCCAAGTTTCCATCCCTAATGAGCTTGCTTTCATTTTTCTCATTGAAAGCAAACATTTTAATATAAAAATGAAGAAAAGTGAAGCATGGTGGCCTTTGCCTATCATCTCTGAGTCTGGGCATCTTTTAAACTCGGGGGTTCTGAGCTCCAGTGGACTAAAACTGATTGGTTGGGATGGCTAGGTGGCACAGTGAATAGAGCACAAGCCCTGAAGTCAGGAGGACCTGAGTTCAAATCAGACACTTAACACAAAACTAGCTGTGTCCCCTTGGGCAAGTTACTTAACCAATTGCCCTACCTTCCACCCTCCAAAAAAAAAAAGATTAAAAACAAAACCTCATTGGTTATCTTTACTAAGTCTAGCACCGGTATGGGTGAGCCTCTGGGAAAAGGGGCCCCTTAGGCTGTGGCTGCCTAAGGAAAAGCAAGCTGGTCTAGGTTAAAAAAAACTGAACGTGGTCAGCTGTTCCTGTGAGGATCGTTACTGGGCTAAGCCTGTAGATGGTGATTTCATTTCTAGCCTGGGTGAGAGAGGGAGCTGTAGTCTCCAGAAAAAAGAAAAGATCTTTCCTTTAGGATAAAAGAGAGGGCGTAGAATTTCTGTTGTTGAATGCTTTTTAAGTATCGTACTTGTGGTTGGCTTTGTTTGTAATAATTTGTTTAAAAATTGTTTTTTCTGGGTTTTTTTGTGTTTAGAATTGAAGATTGTGTCACCTGGCCTTTAGTACCAGCAGTTTCTCTGTTCTGTGATCAATGTGACTCACCTGAACACTTTAGTAGTTAACGAGATGAGCCGGGATCGTGGAAAATATGACTTTTATATTGGTCTGGGATTGGCTATGAGCTCCAGCATATTTATTGGAGGAAGCTTCATTTTAAAAAAGAAGGGCCTCTTACGGCTAGCCAGAAAAGGCTCCATGAGAGCAGGTAGGTTATGTGTGTCTTTTATGCATTCTGTATTCATTCTTGATAAAATCATTTTGTAGGTTTGTAGGCTGTTTATATTTAGTTTTCTCTCCTCCCTCTCCCCAGTTTGGAATAGAATTCTATATTGCTAACAGAATGAGAGGAATCAGCTTTGTAATAAACAAATATCCCCCCAAAAATGCATTGTCCTGAAGCACAAAAATGTTATCCCTTCCTGCAGCTGCTTGCTTGGCTTCTTCACTTTCCCTTCTTTGTAAATTATAATGTTCCTAAGTACATGAGACCAGGAGAAGAGTTGTAGTGCCAGTGCAACATTCACAGTGCAAACGGTCACTATAAATATACCTGCATAGGGCTCAATCGAAAAATATAACAGACTCTCCATATAGACAGAAGCAAAACGTTTTAATCAGACACCAGAAAACTGAATCCCCAAACCAGTAAGCTGATTCCATCATACTAGCAAAGAAGTTAATAAGCCTTATAATAACAGCACAGAGAGCCACAGCATCCTTTAACCATCTCACAAACCAGCAGTTACTCACAAACTTAACTGTCTCCCTCGGATGCATCCTTTCCTCCCTCCAGTCTTGCTGCTCTCACTCCCAGCTTCCTGTGGGCTCTGCTCTACCCTTCAGCAAACTCCTCCCATCACAAGTTCCATGGGATTGCATTCAGCCTGTTAGGGGACAGGGTATATTTTCTGAGCAGGGAAGGCCTTCAGATTCCCTTAGGCTTAAGGGAAGATCTTCCAATTGCCATTACCATTACAAGAGTAAAAGAAAGGAATTAGTGTCTTTATTGAAATAGCTTTGCTAATCCCCTCCTGGTAGCTTGACACAAAATTTCCATTGACATATGCCTTATTCGTTCATGTACCTTTTTTTAAGCATTGATCGCATAGCTGTTATAGTTATTGTGGTACATTAGGGGATTGTCAGAAATTTTCATTTCTAAGACACTTGATGACACACCATTTGTTGGTGGGCCAGTGGGAAGGCAGACGTAGCCAGAGAAGACGGCGAGGAGTTCTCTAGACTACTCCAGGAATTTGTGTTTGACTCTGTGCTAGTTTATTTTTTAATAAAGGCATAGATGATTTGTTTGTCAAATTTGCGGATGATCTGGCTGGGCTGGTTAAGTCAGAATCCAAAAAAATATTGATAAGTTTTTGAACTGGATGTACCTGTAACAAGATGAAATGCATTAGGGGAAAAATGGAGGGTTTTATACTTGAATATAAGATTTATCAGTACAGGCTAAGAGGAAGCAAAGTTAAGAAGCAGTTTTTCAGGAGGACAAGGGCAGGGAAAAGGATCTAGGGGTTTTAGAGGACTGCAAGATCAATGAGTCAGCAATATAGCCAAAAGAGCTAGTGCAAACTTGACTTCGTTAAAAGAGTCATAGTTCTAAGAATACGGAATTGATAGCCCTCCTGAACTCTACCCTCTCTGGAATATTGTACTTTGTTTTGGAAACTACTGTGTAGGAATGACATTGATAAATTGAAGAGCATACAGTGGAGGTCACCCAGGATGGTGTTGGGCTTGAGAGCTGGTGTAAGTTGCGGAGGCCAGTTTAGGCTTGATGTCACGAAAAACTTCCAAATAAGTAGAATTGTCCAGAAATGGAATAGGCTGCTTCAAGAGGTGCTGGGTTCTCCTTCCTTGGAGGCCTTCAAACAGACTAGTATGTTATGGGGAATCCTTTTGGTTAAATGTTGATTGGATTAGATGGCCACTGATGTCCCTTCCAATTTTCAAATTCTGTTATTCTGTCAAGTTTCCTTGCAGATTTGGGTTGTACAAAACTGGACCTATAATCATATTCTCTAAGTGGTAGCGAAGGTGAGATCTTGTGGAAAAATAGAGGAAAAGAACAAAAATGTCAAAGATGAAGAGAATTGTGATGAGAAAAGTGAATGAGTGATTTTTATTTGAATTAAGAGAAATCTTTGAAAAAGCTTTCATGATGAATATATTAAATACAAACTTTTTCCAGTGAATATTTATATAACCTTTTTCTGGAAAACCTCATTTTAAAAATATTTTATTTTATTTTTAAAATTTTATTTGTTTACTTTTAGTTTATGCCATTCAGTTCCACAATCCCTTGAGTTTCAAATTTTCTCCTCTTCCTCTAAAATTTAGAGTCATACTTTGATCCATTGTGATAAACTTTACTATATATCCTCATTATTCTTTTTTAATATTTCATACTTATACATGTTTTCACTGTAAATTTGATAACTTTTTGCATGTTTGTGAAAGAATATTTTGAAGATATGATTCTCCTTAGTTCTTGATCACCTTCCCCCAATGTTCCCCTTATATTTTTACGTATCCTTATTGATTGTGCTTAGAAGGTTTAGAGGCTGATGATCTTCCAGAGATCTGAGAAATACTTTTTCTTCATTTCCAGGTCAAGGTGGCCATGCATATCTCAAAGAGTGGTTATGGTGGGCTGGACTTCTATCAAGTATGTTTCAAATAAAATCAGGAAATACCACATTTCTATGTTCAGCTGTTTTTTTATACCATAAATTTGAAAGCAGTTTTATGTAAAAATTTTTAATCCATTCTATTTTACTCCAGAATTAAAAGTTTTAAGATAACTTATTTTAAAATACTTTTTACCTTGATTATTGTTTACCATCCCTGGCCCTCAGTATAAGGACAGGTAATCTTTGAGAGTAATTCCTTTGAAAATTTGAAAGCGCTGATATTTGTTGTTAAAATATTAGCAGCAACAGCATTGGTTGACTCAGAAAAATATACTGCCATTTATTTTAAGTGGTGGTATATTTTTCTAAACCATCCGGTGCTTATTATTATTATTATATTCTAAAAACAAAAAAATAATTTGAATTTTGTTAGGACACTTTTAAAGAAGAAATTAAAAAGATAAATCTTTTCTTCAGTGGTTCTTTATCACAAATTGAAATTGGTAATAGTTTTCAGGTGTATTTTTAAGGGGCATTCAAAGAATGGTGCTTCTGAATGCAGAAGACACTTGGCACTTAAACTTGTTAGCTTTCTGTGATTTTTATTGCCCCAAATTGGAACCAAAAGAAACGTTGAAATACATTTTATTAATGCCTTTTATTTCTGCCTCAGTCATTTTGGGGGTGGGGCTTTAAAACAAGCACACGCCTTGAGATTATACCTTTCTTGGTAAACCCTTCCAGCCCCCCCCCCCCCCAAGCAAAGCAAAACAGAAACCCTGGAACAATAAAAACACCCAGTGGAGAGACCGTAGATGATGGTGTAAAACACTGAAATGTGAAAACTCGTAACTCTTTAAAGCTGCTTCATTTTAAAAAAAGTCGTAGCCGAGTGTGTTACGCCGTGCTGCGGAGGCGTCGGACCTGCTGGCTCGAAGCTTCCGGGAAACACTGAACAAAATTAAATAAAAATGCAGCAGAGAGAGGTTAACGTGTTTAAGCTAATATGTTACGGTCTGTTTTAGTTTGACGCCACTACCGTGTGCTCTTGTCCTCTGCTTGTTCCTAGTCCGACTCTTTCATTTTGTTTTCTGTGTTTAAGAAGAAGCGCGTTGTGCCTTGGGAGGTTTGCACTGTTTGTATCTGTTTCACTATAACAACTCTATAATTAAAGTGTCTAACTATTAGTTTTTGCACCCAAAATTTAGGCATTAACTTCACATTTTCTCTATATTATTTCAATTAAGCCCTTAGGTTTTATCTTGCTTTCTCTAGTGGTTTGGTGTATTGTCCCAGAAAGTTTTCTTTAACAAGGTACTAAGAACTGCCAAAACTTAAATTAGGAAAATATTCAGAATACCTAAGTAGATGAAATAATCCATACATAATATTGAATAAAACTTAATAGGTTAATTGTATTACTATCACATGTGAATACAGGATCTTAAGAAAAATTCACAATTTTGATCCATAACACTGAAGTTGACATTTACCATTTTTTAAAATTCCACCCACAGTGGGAGCTGGTGAAGTGGCCAACTTTGCTGCTTATGCATTTGCCCCAGCCACGTTAGTGACTCCATTAGGAGCTCTTAGTGTTCTTGTAAGGTAAGGAAGACGTTTTTTGCTTGGCAAGAACAGAAATTTCATGTGTAAAATTTGTAATAGTATTTTCAAACTTCATTTTATTTAGTGTTATTTTGATTTGCTTATGAATCTTCTGTTTATTAAGTAATAATTGGGCTTTGTTTGTTGCTGTTAGATCACTAATATTAAGTTAAAAGTCTTTGTATAAGCAGAAATCATTATAAGGGCCCAGTGGAAATCAGTACTTAGTGAGCTTTAGTTTTACACAGGGAGAGCCTCTATAGATTCTGTAATTGCAAAATTTAATTCATTTAATTCAGTTCAACAAACATTTTAATTTTTCACGAAGTTAAATAATTCTCTGGAAATAACATTCTCGACACGTAACGTTTTGTTTGGAAGGAGATCTAAAATTATGGTGTGGTCATTCATTACTTTTCATTAGTTCTCAGATTTTTTTCTCCCCCACTGTTTGGATGGGTATTTGTTTCACATATGCTGTAAGGCTAAGAAGGTGAAAGATAAACTAATAATTTTTAATATCTGGGATGATTTTTTTCCTTTTATAGTGCCATCCTTTCGTCATACTTTCTAAATGAAAGACTTAATCTTCATGGAAAAATTGGATGTTTGTTAAGTATTTTAGGGTCTACTGTTATGGTAATTCATGCTCCAAAAGAGGAAGAGATAGAGACCTTAAATGAGATGTCTCATAAACTGGGTGATCCAGGTAAGAAAAAGATCATATAAAATAGTCTCCTTTTTGTATTGTTTTTCAAGTTCCATTTCAAATTTGGGCTTCACCTTGTGAGCAGATTCCATGTGATTTTTCTCGTGTTGCTACTCACTATTTTTGTGGAGCTTGTTATATTTAATATTTGCGTATTAATTGTTCCCCCTTTGCTATTTTGTTTTTATTGTTGTTTTGGTATATATATTCTGTTATTATGAAAAATGTGTCAGAATAGAGATGTCTCTGCCAGGCCCTGAAGGTAGATCATGTTAGGAAAAAAAGGAATACACAGAGAACTTGAGCTTTGTAACAGTTGCTTGTTTTAAAGTGCAGGCAAACAAATTAACCCCTTTACACAAATTATTCTTTATAAGACTGGATTAGCAATACAACTGTAACATAGATTGAGATATATGTTTTTGGTTTTTGCTTGTAACAAAAGTGTAATAAATTTTCCCTGTAGTAATTATGCTGAAAGCAGATCGAGAAATTTAATCTTCACTTGAGAGTAATTGGCACCATGCAGTTTGGTGGCACCACCGGGTTCTGGACCAGCTCTGTTGTGTGATAACTTTGTGACCTTGGAGACCTTCAATTTCCTCCTCTATAAAATAAGTTTAATTACAGTTCTGTAGACTGAAATGGTTATGCTCTCTTTTTTCCTAGGCTATGTTACAAAATGCCAGAGGCTTCTCTCTTACCACTTAACAGTTTTAACTGAATATCATCCTTCTTCTCTCCTCCAGGTTTTGTGGTCTTTGCAACACTGATTGTCATTGTGTCCTTGATATTAATTTTTGTGGTAGGACCTCGCCATGGACAAACAAACATACTTGTTTACATAACAATCTGCTCTGTGATTGGGGCATTTTCCGTCTCTTGTGTTAAAGGCCTGGGAATCGCTATTAAAGAACTTTTTGCAGGGAAGCCTGTGCTGAGGCACCCACTATCCTGGATTCTGCTGCTAAGCCTTATACTCTGTGTAAGTACACAGATCAATTATTTAAACAGGGCCCTGGACATATTTAATACATCCATAGTGACTCCAATATATTATGTATTCTTCACTACATCTGTTTTAACTTGTTCAGCTATTCTTTTTAAAGAGTGGCAAAACATGCCTGTTGATGACATCATTGGCACTTTGAGTGGCTTCCTTACAATCATTGTGGGAATCTTTTTATTGCATGCCTTTAAAGATGTCAGTTTTAGCCTAGCAAGTCTGCCTGTGTCTTTTAGAAAAGATGAAAAAGTAGTGAACGGCAATCTGTCTAACTTGTATGAAGTCTTTAATAATAATGAAGGAAGCGTAACCTGCGGAAGCGAGCAACAAACTGGTGAAAACATCTCCAGAAGAAATGGAAATCTGATGACTTTTTGAAAATAGATATAATTTTTAAAGACTTAATCTGTAATTGTGTGGTTTTGTTTTTTTTTTTCTTGGCTGTGTAAAATGAGCTTGTCTGAAAATAGAAATTGTCATTTTAAATGCTGTCTAGAGACAATCTTTTTTTAAAATGGTTTCACTAATTTGGAAAAAAAAATAATGACTTGACTTTTCTTATATATGAAGTGTAAGACAATTCACTAAGATGACTTAAATATGGTTGGTTTGGGTTTCTATTAACACTGCATAATTGTATAATTTAAAATTTCAAATCTTTCCTCAAAAAAAGCAAACAACTAATTGCACTGACAGTTTTAATTGTAAAAATAAAATGTTTTATTTCAATATTGTTGATAAAGATTGAAATGAACACTTGTCATTTACCAAATGACAATACATTAACATTTCCTTAATCTTCTTCCAGTGTGTGGAAGAATAAAATATTTCCATTATAGTATCCTGTGGATTACAGTTGTGACTCATGTTGGATGAGTCATGAATTAGTTTATAATAGATTATGGGAAATGAGAAATATAGTTAGTTTAATTTTGAAATATTTTGAATGAATATTAGGTAAAATAGGTAAGAAATAGAATAATTTTGGGCTCAATTGTAAGGGTGATTTTCTGATATAAAGTTTGCCTTGTCAAGTGAATACAGTGTCCCTATAAAATATTTAGGTATTTATGAATGGTTCAGTTACCACATTGAAAATACTTAATGTACAAATATTTTAGGAATTTCTTTAAAATGCAATTTAGCATTTCTTCGCAAAAGTGTTTTCATTCCCTTGTGCCTTGCTGACCTTAAAGCATTATATATGAATGTGGGTTATTTACCAATAATTTTGCATTTTGTACTATTATTAATGTTCTATTGTAGTACCAGTTATTTTGCACTGGAAGGACTTCTTAAATCCCTTAACCGACTGAGTCTTGTGTGGTAGTTTCATTCTTATAGTCAGAAACTTGAATGTTCAGGATGATATTATGAGGATGCGACTTCAGTTTCTAAAGGGTGCAGAAACTTAAATACACTTGTAAAAGTTGTATTTTGCTGTTCCTTACTAGGTCATTTGATATTCACAACTATAGAGTGAGGGAAGCCAGGTAGTACACTATAGGTCAGGAAAGAGTTACTGGTTAAGTGAGGAAGCCAAGAATGTATCTAGTTTTCTGTTCCCTAAGGTATAAAACTGTATTTTTGAAATACTTTTTGAGAAACAGATTGAGAGAAGAAATGACTTTTCCAGAAACCAAAGGCCTGCAGAACTGATTTAACCACTGTCTTTGTCCTAAGATTGTTTGTAGAATTTAGAGACAACTTCTCAGTCTAGTTTTCCTGATAACCAAATATGTGATTCTGGAATTTAATTCTGTATTTTCTAATGTAAAATATGTAGTTATCATCTATAACTAGTTTTTAAAAAAATAATAATTTTGCTGGATAATCCTGAAAGCAGACAAAGGAAAAAAAATTTGAACTGAATCTTTTTTCCAGATTGGCAACTTTAGAATAAGTTTTAGTCAGATGAATTATTGCTTCTGTCATGTAAATTTTACAGGATTTAGATTTATAGTTGTTTAATCAGATGTACCTAGGAATAAATATTGCTATCCTTTGAAGAGCCTTCATGAACACTATTCACAAGTGTCTATGACAATGTTTCTAGGAATCTTTTTTCTTTTTTTAATTTTTAAAATTCATTTAAATTTATTTTGGAATCTTTTTTTCAACTTCAAGTTAACATCATAGCCAAAAGAAACTATCTGATTTAATATTTATAAATGATGCCAATGTGAAATTTAAAGTCAAAACTCTTCAAATTTACACAGCTCTTTAGAGATCTCAGATACCATCTAGTCTAACCGGTATAAGAAAAGAATTCCCTTTCACAATGTACCCAATAAGTCATTATTCACCTTTAGTTTGAAGACCTGGAGGAAAGGAAGTCTTAACTCAGGCAGTCCATTCCACTTTTGGTTAGCTCCAGCTGTTAGGAATTTTCTCCTGATATCAAGCCTTAATTTGCCTCTTTGCAAGTTCAAGCCATTGTTTCCTAGTTCTGCCCTCTGAGGTCAAACTCAAAGAAATCTTAATTTCCTTTCCACATGGCAGCCTTTCAGATTTAATCAGATTTAATTACATCCTCTTCCAGATTAAACATCCCTGATTATTTCCATCCCTTCTCATTTGTTATGAATGTGAGGCTTGTCACCATTTTGGTCACCCTTCTCTAGACATTCTATTACTTTCAGTGTCCTTCTTATACTGGGGTGCCCACAGCTGGAAACAGTAATCCAGACCAGGTCTTACAAGGGCAGAATATAAGTACATTGTCACTTCTTTACACATGCAAGTCATGCTTCTCTTAATGGAGTCTATGATTGTTAATTTTTTTTTTTACCACAGTAGCTTTCTTGTCTGCCATCTATATCATGCTGTTGAGTTTATTGTGATGGAGTAAAATCCCCAGATCTTTCTCAGACTGCTACCTAGTTACACCTCCTTGACTTTGTAAGTATGAAGTGGATTTTTTTTTGTACTCTAATGTGAGGCTTTTATGTCGTTCCTCACTGTCTTAAAATACAGTTCAGCTAAGTGTTCCAGCCTAGCCAGATCATTTTTGAATTTTAATCTGTCCTCCAGGACTTTGGCTATCCTTCCCATTTCTGTTACCTGGAAATTTTTATTAGGATGCCACCTATGCCTTTGTCCTAGCCATTCTCAATTGATATGAATCATTAACGAACATTTTTTGGGTTATGACTTTTTAGAATACTTGTACTGCTAGCCCACAATTCCCCATGTTTTCTGCAGCAGCATGAGAATTTATTACATGTTTTTTCCTAGGATTTAGGCAAATATGTAGCATTTTCCTGATTTAACAATCTTCAAGTAGGAAAAGGTTACCTGTTATTGATGAAGTCATGTGGGTCCTTTGATTTTAGAATTTTCTCAAGAATTAAAGTAAAAATTGGTGACCTGTTGTTTTCAGTTCTCTCTTCTCTTTTAGAAAATCAGGACAGCATTTACCTTTCTCCAGTCCTGAGGTATTCCTGTGTTCCACAGCGTTCTGGGCAGTGGCTCAGCAATTTTGTCTGTCAGTTTTTTCATAGTATCTGAGGATGTCATTCTTTTTAGCCAGGTGACATGAACTCATCAAGAATCGCTAGGTGCTGCTTTCTTGCTATCTCCTTCTTTGAGCATCACGTCCCTGTTAGTTTCCTTGGCAGAGAAAATAAGCCTAATAAAAATGGAACATCTCTGCCTCTTCTGTACTGTCACACTGCACACAGCTCTCCTTTGATGATGCCTTTCTTTCCCAGTATAGCTAATGAGAAACACGTTTTCTTGTCCTTTTTCTTGCTGGCCTCAGCTTATTTTGAGATTTATCATTCCCAGTGCTCTTCTTAAAGGATTGTGCTATGCTTTTGTCTTCGTTTTAACCACCTTTGCTTCCGTTTCCTACCTGTCCCACCCATCCCCAAATAGAAGCTGACAGTGAGTGCATATATTTCTCCAATTTCTTTAGCAAGCTCTTCCTCAAAAAAATTTTGCCATAGCATCAGGATTTTATTATTTAGAATGGCTCATCCCTCTAGGATTAACTTTCCTTGTTGCATTTCCAGCCATAGGATCCTAACTAGCTGTCCTTCCCATTAAATCTCTGAAATCTGTTTTCCTTAAATGTAGGTAAAATGTCAGTCAGAAGTCTCTTACTTCATTTACAAACTTTAATTGGTGAAAATGAGGATCTTCTTGAGCAGTGGTGTCAAACTGAGAAACAAGAGTTCACCAATCTATATATAAAAGATTGCTGTGGGCTGCATATTAACTTAGTTTTAAAATGTAATATTACGTGTTGTATTTTATCAAATATTTCCCAATTACATGTTTGTTTGGTTCAGGACACAGTCGTGGGTTTTGTGGCTGCATGTCTTGACACCTCTGTTGTAGAGGAGGGACCACTCTCAGGGTAGAGTTTCTCCTTTTATGAGAATCAGATCCAGAATCAATTTTATCCTGAAGGAAACTGTCATTAAGGTGAGCAAAAAATGGAGAGTTCTTTTAAAATGTAGAGGGAGCTCCACTTAATGTTTAGCTAACTGTGGATAATCATCAGTACTTTTATGAATGGCTTTTGTCATCTGTTTCTTGAAGTTCTAATCTAATCTAGTGCAGAGAGGCGGGGAACCTGGAGCCTCCAAGTCCTTGGGATTTGTTCTCTGAAGTTTGGATTTAGTCAGAGGGCTGCCTTGAGGACCTAGAGGGCCACATGTGGCCTTGGGGCCACAGGTTTTCCCCAAATTGCTTTTCTTTGTGCCATCATTTACTTTCAGCATGTTCTCCCTCCCTGGTTCCTTGACTTCACCTGAGAATATACATTTTAACCACTTTAACCTTCCCTTTTACTGTTTCTTTTTAAAAAAATATTATAGTCACATATATATAGCCAGGCATAGTCTAATTCTGCAAGTTTCAAAGGTGGTTGTAGGTCAAATTTTCTTCCTTGCATTTTAAACTTTACCTCATCTTACTTGTGTGTATCCCCACACAAAAAAACAAGCCCAAAAACAAAACTTCAGAAATTGTGTGGTAATCACACCCCTCACACTACAGACCAGTCCTTTGTGATGACCACATCCACATGTGGCTCAGATGTCTTCATACATTAAAAAAAGCAGGCTTGCATGTTTCAGTTATAGTAGCTGGTACCAAAAGCACAAAGCCAGGACATGCTGTTTCCATTAACATGAAGGAAGACAACACAGCACAAGTGACACGCTCTCAATTTGTAAGATGCTAAACACAGGTGAATCTGTTCCGTCAAGTACTGTGAAGATCTGACTGTTTTCCAGTTTCCAAAGGCAAGAGACTACAGAGAATTATGCTGTTGACATTCTGTATCTTAATGTTTTACATTACACTCAAATTTGTTATAAAGTAACAAGAAAAACAACTCTGCGGTCCTACAGTCGGCATCTGTTCCCATTTAATAGGCCTAAAAGTGAAAGCATGAGTCCTGCACCCATTCTGTGATCTCCAGGTCAGCAGGGCCTCAAAAAAGGGGTGAGATGCACCTAGGGTTTTGTTAAACTGGATGTTTTAGTAAATGAACTGTGAAACAAAACCATGATTCACCAGTTTTATTTCCATAACTTTAAGTCATACCTCTCACATACTACATTTTGACAGTTCTGTAGGGGAGAGAGAGATAAGGAAGTAACACCTGTGGCAAGAAAAAGGAACAGCTAAAGAAAACATTTGTGAGACACCGCCAGAAAATCTTAACGAGCGCGTAGCTTCATTCTAATACATGGACAATCTTATTTCAGTTAGCTGGCATATAAATCCCAATCCACAATTCTTTTCACCTTCCTCAATTGAACGCTGACAACTGATAAATTAACTCTCAACAGCCTCCTCTGTATTAGCTGCTGGGAGTATCAGCTGAAAGACTTCCCAAGATTGGAAATAACAATAAGCAGCCATTCCTTTTCTCAGACTTCTTAATTTCCAAAAGCATATAAAATTTTAGTCTAGAAAAATAAGTATAGATTGTATAAAATTAAGCTTTTAGATTGAAATCAAGAGCACCACCTCTTTAACAAGCACAAAAAAAATACTGAAAAATATTTCCTAAACTGCTATTTTAAGGAGGGAAAAGAAAGCATGCGACTGTGATTTACTGGAAGCACACTAGAGATCTGACAAGCTGTCCATCCCTCAGGTGCTGGCCAGAGATTGGTGTATGGGGGGTTGGAAGCAGCGCACATGTTCCACAGGAGTGCTTTCTCCATCACCAGATTTCAAGTACTTGTCCAAGATAGTAATTATTTCATCATTTAAGATCTGGAACTTGCGGATTCTCTCAACCATCTTCTTCAAAGGCTGGAAAAATTCCACATTAACAAAGTGTTATGATTTAAAAATCAAATCTGAACATTTAAGCCAGACCTGCATAACTTGGCAAGTAAGTAGGGGCCAAAATTAAAATAGGCTAAACTTCTTTGGGCCACAGATAGGTTAGACTAGAGACAGACTGACGATGGCTAGCTGCTGAGGATCATGTGACAAACAGGAGAGTGTGCATGCAGCCCATGGGCCGTATATCCTATAGACCTGAGTTAAACCTTTCATGGTCTCCCATAAGTGGCTCAAAGTCTCTCCTGGCACAAATACAAGTATACTGTTTAGAATGAAAACTGTTTGAAACAGAGGCAGTGACTGCACTGGTGCTGGGAGAGACTTGTGATTCATCATTCTAACAGATGGTAGTTCTGAGGTCCTCTTTATGGAGTGGAAACAGGATTGCTACAGTTTGCCAAATTTACCATCTCCTTCCCTCTTATCCTAAGAGTTTTGCTTAAACCTTTTCCACCCATATCTTTTCATTTAACAGCATTTCCGTTCTGGTAAAAGTGAAATAAGAAAAAAAAATCCTGTTTTGCTCTAAAAAGTTTCCATCCATGGGGATGTTAGGAATCCTACTATGCCAAAAACTGTACTTCCTGTGTAACTTCTATAAGTGGGGGGAAATCCTCTTCAACATACCACATTCTTTATCACTTCATCTTTGCCATCATGTTTTTGTACTTTAAGCAAATGGTAGCAGAAGTCCAGCACATCAAAGCGACGCTGTTGTCCCAGAAGCACAATAATCATACATCCAGCCCAGTGGAGCCCATCTCCAAAGCACTGTCTGAAAAAAAAGTGACAAAGTGTAACTGAGCTTTTTTGAATGAAATTAGTGCAATTACAGATTGTTCAAAAAAAAAAAGGCAGACAATTACAAGTACGTAAAATGGGGCAGAACTGGAATTCGATTTAAGACTAGAAATTTCTATTTAACTGTGTAATTACAGGCAAATCTTTGAGCCTCAGTTTATTGATTTATAAATAATTCACCAAATTGCTGATAGGCTCAAAGGATAATTGTGTAAAATACTTTCTAAGCTTTTTATCTTAGGCATGTCAACCTCTCAGTTTCCTTTTACATTACACCCTATACATGAAAGACACTGGCTCAGATGATCTCTTAAGTCCCTGTCAACTCTGTTCTCTTTAGAATGGAAGGCTTATTGATTACCTTATTATTATTAATAAGCCTTATTGAAGACTTATTACCTTTTCATATTAATAGCTGCTATCTGTGATATCTCATTGCTCTAAGAAAAATCACAAGTCCCAAATACATCAATTTTCCATTAAAAATTTTAAGAATCAGTAAAGGAAGTTTGCTAAAGAAGATAGGCAATTTTCCAAGCATTCTTCTAAACTCTTTATCTTCAATACCATGTCCATGTCTAAAGATCTAAAAAGTAGTTTTTATCTTCATTGCCTTAAAATAGCTAGCTTAGGGGGACTTGGTATAGTACTTTTTGTCCCTACTTTCTGCTCAGTGCCTGGTGTTTAACTGGCTGTCCTAAATGCTAGATATCTTGTTATTTCAGTTTGGAGGTTTAGGCCCTCCTCTTCAGTTTATGTCGTAGCTGAGGTCCTGAGGATCTTGAATGCTGGCTTGGCATTCCGGGTGAGGGTTAAATGTACCTAAGTGAATATTCTAATCCTCCACTACATAAACCTTTGAACCTTTATCGTTCGGTTCATGCTGATGTGGGAATAATTATCCCTTTGGAAACCTATCATCATGCTGGACATCCTAGCACCTGGCTTTTGCAAAATAGGGGCAGGCTGAAATTTAATACTTACTCTACAGTGAACTCATGTGTTCCTACAGGAATACAGTACACAAATTGCATGGCACTCCAAAGCCTGTGGAATTCCACACATTCATCCACATGCATGACCCCATTGCTTGGGAGAGGTCCACGCCAAATGGGATCATCTAGGAATGTCCGAATCCTGGTCAAGATCACTTCAAACATAGATAAACCACAGCAGAGACGTTCCTTGGTCAGCAAATCCCCTTCTCTTGCTATTGCAATTTGCTAGTATTCCAAAAGAAAAACAATGACTTTTAGATACAATAAGTATGTTTTTTGACTTTGCCTCCCTCTCTTCCCACTTAAATAGAGCAACAGAGGAAAAAGTGGGACTTAAAAATCATTGAACTCCTTTGAACTCACTGGGTTTAAACTCATCTTTATCAGGCAGACTGAGGTTCTAATATCTACCTAAAGAGTATTCAATAAATCTGCTACCAAGGAAGAATCTTACTATGTGGTCTGCAACCGAGTTCTCCCCTCTCGTCTTACAAGTGATGTACGTGCACTAGAACTGTGTATTTGGAGATGGCTGCTGTTGCTAATGACTGTTATTTTTGTAGACACTTATAGCTGAAAAGCCTGTTGTGTGACTCAACACTCCTCTTCCTGCTAGATGTACATGGAGACTCCCCTTGGGTTTGAGTTGATAGTACAGTTGCAATGTACACATTTGGGGCTGTGAGTCAAGACCCTGTCAGCTCACAGCCTGTAAAAGCTACCTGTTTCTTAACTGCTGCATCCCATACATGTTTGTATATATGCCTTCTGTCGCTTCACAGGCCATAGTTCTGTTCTAGACAACAAAAATTAGTCCTTCATTAAAATGCTTTGCTTTAAGCAGTTTGTTTAATCCAACTTTTTCTTACACTACATAGAAAATAATCTGGATACCTTGCTGTCCTTTTTGTATTTCTTTGCCTCTTCTAATTCTATCAGTCAGCTGGCAGCACATTCCCTCAGCTGGTATCATTCACTGTCCTGAAAAAGGGTCTTATTTTTTCTACATCCTGTTTTTTCCTTTACTCCATGTCATATCAATGACAATAATATAACATTTAAACAGACACCACAGAATACATCATACTCTATACCCATGATCCTTTTAGTAACTATCTGTTTCTCAGACTGACTATACATGATTTGGGGGGAAAGCATTTTTTAAAAAACTGGCTCATTTTCACACTGACATAGGAATTAGCTACACCCCAAACCACTACATACCTGAGGTGTCCCCAGTCTCTCAATTAAAGGAACAAGATGCAGTGGAGCATATTTTGATTCTAATCTTTTCATTTTTGCATCAAGTCTTTCACCTTCTGTAACAACAAGAACAAAATATACACATATCACACCCTAAATTCGCTAGGGGACTGGGAAGTTTAATTTGTAAGCAAATAAAATGATGCAACGATGATTTCCATTTTATTTAACTTCTGTGTTTGCTTCTGATTGAGTCGAGAAACACCATGCTCAAGAGCAAAGATACGTTCACAGCTGCCTAACTCATTGCCACACATACTGACAACCATCTAATTTCAGACAAAAGACGAACTTACGGCTTTGAGCCTTTTCCTTGTACCTAAGTCGATTGACCCTGCTCGGAAAAGACAGTGATAATCTAACTAAATAGTCCTGGCCCCAAAAGGACCAAAAAATGCTTCCTTCTTACCTTTGACATGAACCCTTGGCAAGATGTTCTGGAATGGAGCAGCGTGCAACAAATCGCACACCTCTTCTAAGGACTAAAACCAAAGAGAAAAAGATGACTTAGAAATGAAACAGTCTCTTTACTTCAGCAAGACGAAAGGATGCTTTCGCACGCTCACGGCCAGCTGCTGCTGTTTACGAAAATCACACCAGAGGGCACTGATCCCACAGAGAACAAGGATGGGCTTAGTTGGCCTGAAAAGTGACTCTCCAAGTACAGAACAAGACTTAAAGAGAGACCTGAAGCAGTACTGCAGGATGACTCATTTCCATGACAGACACAGGCACGAATGAATGTTTTAAATCCAGGGAATGCTACCTCCCAGGCTTTCCCCAGAAGAAAACTAGGGTTTCTTAAAGCCTCCCTTGTACTTTAGCCAAAAAAGAAATGAGCATCATGGCCTTGGACAGGCTGAGGGATTGATCAATAGCAGTAATTCACATTTCTTCAGTGCTTCTGGGATTACAAAACACGTTCTTCAAAACTACCTAGTGAGATAGAGTACAAATACTCTTCTCAAAGAAGAGGAGACTGACAATAAGAAGTTAAAGGACTTGGCCACAGTCACTGTGTTCACTTTGTTACACCACACTAAATCACCTTATAGAAATAAAAGTTGAAATAACCACCTCATATCTTACAGAAAGAAGTAAACATCTCAGAGAAACTTTCAATAAAATCATAAAAAAACAATCACCATCCAGTAAGATAACAAAACACTGAGAAAGCAGGAATCGTGCCTCACTTTTCCTTTCCAAACTGTTTAGCATAATGCTTGGCCTGTTTCGATTCGGTCTGGGCCTGTGATTTCATTGCAGGGGGCAGGGTTCCTTCCTAAAGAGACTCCTATACTGATTCAGATGAGAAACTCTTCTACTTAAGAGTCTTGTAGAGGTGGCTGCCTGGGGACACTGAGAGGTGAAGGGACTTGTTCAGGGTCATAGCCAGGCTGGACTTGAACCAATGTCTTCCTGAGGACAGCTTTTATCTGCTACACCATGCTGCCTTTCGCTTTTCATAAAGCAGACAAGTAAGAAATGCTCACTGAATCATATTTATGGCCAGTGTTGACCTGGACAAATAAATTACAGCAGGCTGAAATCTTAACTGGCAGTCCAAGTGACATCTGAACAAGAACCCAGCTCTTCCACTAACTCCTAAGCTAGACAAAAGCAGCAGTAAACTCGGCTGTTTAAAACACTTTCAAGTTAGATTGGGGGGGGCGGGGTTGTTGTTTGTATGTTTTTTAAATAAACAGAAACATCTGGAAAGATGGAGATTGTTTATCAGAAGGAGTCAGTTTTGAAAAAAATAAAATCTCAATTCTTGAAATAAAGTCTTCTCTAGCTGCTGACCCCATCACCTGAACAGAGAAACCAGGATGATAAGGAAACTGTAATATTATGGCAAAGCTTTTCTGAGCTTAGCATAGATGTGGTAAGACTCCTCGATTGCCCAGGGTAGAAGGTGTTTCGGAGGAAAGAGTTACTAGAATAACATAATGAGATATTCCTTTTGTGGCAAAGGGTCTCACATATGATCAGGTGACATTCTGAATTTACATATCTGCCCCTCAAGACATCCAGTTACTGAAATAAGAAATCCTGGCCTTTTCAGTTCTTGGGTGGTACGGGTGGGGTGTCAGTGGGGACAAAGCAGACATATTCAAAAGGGGAGGTTCCAGTTCTGAGTTTATATGATGAAGGTGCTCCATATTTCCACATAGCAAAGGAATGTCATAGGCAAAAATCTGTCCCTTGGATGAAATACAACCTGAAGAGTTAGAAGGATGAGGAGATATGAGTAACTGTGTATGGGAGACCGGCCAGGGAGTGGATACATTTGCTTTGCAGAATGATGCCAAACTGTAGATGGCCTTGACAATTCACATTAAGTTCAAACAGTGAGATGTACCTGAATTGAAGCCCTTAGCACCGAGGAAGCAAGGAGACTGAAGTCCTATTCTTAAGAACTGGAAAAGACACTCAAATTCCCAATATATCAGTTCCCGTGGGTCAGTTTTCTGTTGTTTACCATTTGCCTAGAGAAAATTCTCACTGGAGACTTAAAAAATAAATGAATGGGGTGGCTAGGTGGCACAGTGAATAAAGCAGTGGCCCTGGAGTCAGGAGGACCTGAGTTCAAATGTGACCTCAGACACTTTACACTTACTAGGTGTGTGACCTTGGGCAAGTCACTTAACCCCAACCTCCCTGCCAAAAAGCAAAAAACATTTTTGCTTGCTATATGCCAATAACTGTGTTAAACATGAGATGAAAAAAAGATAGTCTCTTTTCTCAAGGGGCTAATTCCAGTAGGTGCAGGCAAAACTCATAAGGGATCAGCAGCAGCAAGGCAGATGGCAAGACCCTTTGGAGTCCTTAGGGTGCACCAAGACAACAAGCAGTAAAGCTTCCTTCATCTCTTTGGAACATTTCCAGTTGGTGACTCCCAATCATGTCACTTCCCAACTGGCTGTTCCTTGGGTCAAGAAGAAGTAGCAAAGGGAAGGCAAGGAGGAAGGGTATCCCTGCTGGTGATTTCTTCTGCCTGGGTAGGATCTGGGTGGCCCCAGAGAGCTGAGGGTATGTAAAAGATATTAAGAAGCTGCTAGAAAGATTTAATTTGTGTTAAATTATAATTTGAAAGCCCTGAAAATGACAGATGATGTGGGTCTTTTTTTCCCCTTAAGTAGCTAATATAATGCCACATGCCAACTAACACTAAATGAAATGCTGCCATCACAAAATGTGTAACTGAGAAAAATTTTGTGTTGTTTCTATTTAGGTTCTAATTTCTATGGTCCTATAATTCTTCAGTATACAAAGTGGTCCTGTCTTCTGGTTTTTGTTTTTTTTTTTTTAGTTGAAGCAATCTTGGCAGTATAGTTCTAGTTTAAAAAAAAAAAAGACCCCAGACAAAGAGGAGCAAAATTCAGTACACATCACCTAACCATTCTGTCCTGGCTTACCCAGACATAAAAACCCTAAGCTTCTTTGACAATAATGATGGGCCTGTCGTCTCACTTTTACACCAAAGTACATCCCCAAAAAGCTGCATGAAAAAAGAATTTTTATAAATGACATTTACAATACACTAGTGGAGTTTGCTATTTTAAAGGAACTCTTTTATAATGTAAATGATCATTGCCTAACTTCTCTGGCTTAAAATAGAATTCTTATATATTGATATTTCTTAAAGTAAGGCATACTTTACTCCTGGCTATACAGACTTGAAGTGAGTTAACCTGAGTCACAAACATTTCTCTCTCTATTTCCACTGCCCTGGTCGGGCCAAACCTCTATGCCTTGTCTTTTTTATGCACTTTCCAACCTCCAGGTTCCAATACTAGAAACTTGTAAATTCCTCAAGAGTAGTGTTTCATTTTTGTCTTTGTAACCCTAGCTAGGATAGTGTCATTCAGAGGAGGCCCTCAAAGTTTGTTGAGTAACAACAGTTCCTTTTGTTTTAAAAGGAAATTCTTCAATGTCTGTGGGCACCAATTATGATAAGTTAATTACCATTTGATGAACATATGAAAGTAATTCAAAACATTTTACAAGGTCCCCTCCCCACTAAAACAAAAGCAAACAAAATACTCTTCAAAGAATCTGTCTTTTCAAATTTGGAGGGAGGAGGGGATGAGTTTCGAAGGATTAAAAAAAAAAATCTGATTTCTAAGACTCTATAAAACTAACGAACAGTGTCAAAGTTTTACAAATTTTAACTCAGATGACAATTCTGTACACTCACCAAACTCTGCTCTATGAGGAGACAAAAGAGGACAGCATTTCCCACTTCCCTTAGGTTCTGGAAACAGACTGTCTTCAGTTCTGCATATTCAACAATGTCCTTCAGCTGATGGTGAAAAAACTCCAGGATTCCTGGGATTGTAAAAAAAGCCAGTCAACACTGGAAGGAAGAAAATGAATACCCCCAAACTACTGTCCCACGTATCCCATGGAATACACACATAGGCGGGTATACACATGCACATTAGCCATGAGGTTTACATGCTTCTAGGGACATTCTACTGGGATACGGGAGTGTAATGCACAATTCAGTTTTCTAAACTTCTCTCCATAAATGATTTTCCGTGATTAGCACTCATTTTTTTTCCCCTGGTGGGGATCTTTTCCATATACTCTGTGGCGAGTATTACTTAAGCCCAAATCTTGAAAGTTCATCTTTACTACAAAACTACACAACTCTGAGCAGTCCCACTTCCTCTCAGCAGAGGACCAAACCCCTGCTTATGTGAGATTACCAAGTTCGTTCAATTTGAGCAAACAAAATCCTCATTTACCCTATTTCCTTGTTACGCCAATTTTACAAAACGTACCATCTCTGTCAAGACTAACCCCTCCACATTTGCTTCCTCCTTTGCCTTGCCTTTATGCATCTTTAATCTTTCCTCCTGGCCTGTCTCCTTCCCTTTTGTGTACAGACATACTTAAAGTCCTATCTTTACAAAAAAAACTTTTTAGGGGTAGCTAGGTGTCGCAGTGAATAGAGCACTGGCCCTGGAGTCAGGAGGACCCGAGTTCAAATCCGGCCTCAGACACTTAATACTTACTAGTTGTGTGACCTCAGGCAAGTCACTTAACCCCAACTGCCCAGACTTCTTCCCTCCCCCAAAAAAGCCAACCTTCCCCCCCCAACTTTCTGACCCTGACATCTTTGGGGTTTTTTTTTTGTTGGAGAGGGGGAAGGTAACGCAACTGGGGTTAGGTGACTTGCCTGAGGTCACACAGCTAGTTTTTGTTAAGTGTCTGAGGCTGGATTTGAACTCCGGTCCTCCTGACTCCGGGGCTGGTGCTCTATTCACTGCGCCACCTAGCCTCCTCTTCTGACATCTTTTCAAGCTATCATTCTTCTGCTCCTCACCTGCCAATCTTCTAGAAAAGGCAGACTACACTCAATGCCCACCACTGTGCAATACGAATCCTCTTTTGACTACTGAAAAAGGTCTTATCAACCTCATTCATGATCTCCTTATTGTGGAATCTAACGGTTTTTTACAAAGTTTATTGATGCCTTTTGTTTTTATACTGGTCATCTGTGGATATACCGCTCTCTACTTCTAAGTGAACCTTCCCTTTTCACAAAGGAAAAAGAATGGTAAGGAAAGCCGTTTCACTGACTACATTCCCCACCTCTCCAGTGAAAGGTGGAGAGGTACCTTTCTTCAAATCTCTAGGAGCAGGACTAGTCAGTATAACTAGGCAGCGTTTGTGTGGCCATACTTATTGTTTCATTGATTCTTGTTTATTTTACTCTCCATCAAGTTCACACGTCGGTCCCGTGTTTCTTGGATTTCCTCATGTTTGTAAGTTTTCCTGAGAAATATTATGCTATTATATTCATGTGATAATTTGTTATACTGGAGTAGCCTAACCATAAGCTATGAATACCCCTCTAACTTTTTTTAAGCCTTTGTTTTATAACTATATCATAAAATGTGTCTTATTGAACTCACTTCCAAATTTTTTATCTTGAATGGGACTTCACTATCATTTCCTCCAGAATTTTGTGGTTGCTATGTGGAAACTCTTAATACTTGGGCAAATATTTTATATCCAATGGCCTTTTTTTCTCCACTATGTTCTCATATTCCCTGACAAGGAATTCAGCATTGGTACTGGGTAATTCTCCCTTCCTCCCATTGCCTTGATATTTCTTCTCCTTTCTGTAACACTGGGCTATCATGGTTTCCCTGATACCTCTCTAAACTTGGTTAAGGCCCTCATCTTTTTTGATCTAGAGTAGCAGTGCTCAAATTTTTTTGTCTCAGGAACTCTTTACACTTAAAAAATTATTAAGGATTCCCCCACAGAGCTTTTATTTATGTGAGCCATACCTATGAATATTTTATCATATTCAAAAGTAAAATTAAAATGGCTTAGTATTAGTATGAAAATAATTTGTACTTTGCAGAACCCCTGAAAGGGTCTCAGGGACTTTTAGGGGTCCCTGGATCCACTGATCCAGAGTACTGAAATATGCTAAATGGTTCTCCTGTCTTCAACCTATCCTCTTCCAATTATTCTCATGCCACCGTCCATGTAGAGCTCTGAACGTATCCACTCTAAGTCACACTCTACCCCAAAACTTTAATATGGTTCCCCATTTGTTGCCTTCTGAAACAAGTATAAAAGTTCTGTTCCTGATATTTAAACTTTCCACAAGCTGTCTTCCACCTACATTTGCAGTCTTGTTTCATATCATTCCCCTTCACACATGTCACTGTACTATCCTCCATTCTGCTCCTTCATCCTGCTCTCCTATGTCTCTCTATGCCTTTGATTACACTATCCCCGACTCCCAGCACAGACTCCCTTCTTCAGGCCCAACTCAGATGTCACCTCTTCCATGTACCTTTTCCTGAATTCTCAAGAAGGCCATCTCTTTACTCAAATTTCCCACAGTCCAAGTCCCAAAGGAAGAAACCTCTGAAATTCCTGTTGACCCATATGTATTTGCTGAATATTTCCTTTTATCACAGATGTCATTACATGCTTCCCCTTACTACTCATCTGAATATAGATCCTCGAGATAAAATTCTGCATTGTAGCTATTAATTCTCCAATCTTAGCATCATGTCTTACACATAACAAGTACAAACAGTTTAATTTACTTCTGGGCACCCACAACATAATAGGCAGGTGCCATATATAGATGTGATATGCAGCACTGGCTCAAGATCATATTCCTTATGAGTAGCTACTTTATAGGTACTTTCCCTCAAATGACTTTTTAATACAGTTCCCTCTCTCTGCTAATAGTCATCTTTAAAATTGTGGTTTATCAGCTATTTTTATCCAATTCAAATCGCCTCCAGGAGGCTGGGAGAGGGTTTTGCCCAGATTATTTCTGATGGTTAGGTTAAAACAAGAGTCCACTGGGAAATACTAGATAATTAATTTAGTATTTTTTAACTGGGAGCTTGAATTTAATCTGTTCCCTGAAATGGCAGCAGAAGGATTAAGAACAGTGACTGACCACTCCCTCCAGTCAGTGCTCTGATCCTGTTACCCCTAAGGTGGGAGGGTGGCTCCTCCTAGTTATGGAACAATTCATAACTAGAAAAATCACTGAATCATAACAAAAAGATCCAACCTAAAAAATCCAAAGAGGAAATAAGTGCTGGAGATTCACCTTACTTCATATGGGACTGAGTGGGTAGGGCACCCCAATTTTTCTGTATGAGAATCTTGAAATGGGTTCAAATTGTTTTCAACCGAAAATAGCAAAAGGAATAGGGAACAGACACACCTTACAGTTTTACTTCAGAGTAGCATATTATGTTTAAGTAAATATATTTTCCAAAGACAAAGCAGCACTTGTATTCTATGTGGTATGCCTAAAAAATATATCACTGCCTTGTTTTACACCACTTTTCCTTCCTAAAAACAGAAAAACACAGAAACAAAACCAAACCACACAGTGACCATATATCTGAGAGAGTACAAAACACTTCACATCTCCAGTCCTCCACGTTCCCTAATAACAGACATGAGTTTTATTATCCATGTTCTAGAACCAAAACTGTTTATTCTGATTCAGAATTCTGCTGCTTCTCAGGGTCCATATGCACTCAATAAGCATGTATTCCACACCTACTCTATGTAAGATACTGTGCTAAGCACTGGGGATACTAAAACAAAAACCAAGTCATCCCCAACCCCAGGAAGTCTACATCTGAGTGAATTTCATTTTGAAGAGTTGGGTTTTACTGTTCTAATATTTGTGGGGGGAAAAATGGACACACGCACATATAAAAATTTGCTAGGACTTCATTTATTGTCCTTTCTCTTGACAAATTTACTTTCCTAGAATCAGTAATACTGACAATCTTCATTAGTGGCATTAACATGAATCAACATCTTTGGATTACAAGGGAAGACAGAATTTATCCAGCCCCCTCCCATTCTCCAACCTTCATACCTTCACCTTCAGGTACAATCAAGACTTGGAGGCTAGGGGAGGGTCCATCATACTGCCAGGGTCCTCCCTTCCTATGCCTCTTCTCCCACCCAACTAAACATTTATGCAGACCTTAAAGTAAATGCCAGGGTCCTCTATATGCTGAGCACTGCTAATTACCAGCTGTGCAATTACAGTAGTATACTTGCTATGATGAGCCAGTGTGGTTTAGTGGATAGAGGGTCAGCTCCAGATAAAGAAGACTTGGATTCAAGAAACACATCTGACACATACTGGCTGCTTTTTCCACTCCACTCTACTCTACCATAGTACCGAACACTGTGAGATACAGAAAAGCTGCCCGTCTGCCACTAGTAGTAGTGGTATGTTACCATGTGTTCTCTACTTTACAAAAATCATAGGCCATTTTTAAAAAGTATAAATAAAATAAAGTACGTACGTACACACACACACACACACACACACACACACACACACACACACACACACACACACACACACACACACCCACACCCAGACACACAACTGGACTTTAAACTATCTGGTCCAACCTTTTATTTTACTCCTCTTCACAAACTTTGCCAAACTTGCTTTCTTTCTGTGGCATTCCACCCTTCTGTCTCTCCCTTTGCATTGGTTCTCTCCTATGCCTAGAATAGACTCGCTTCTTCTTGTATGTAAGGTAGATTTTGTTACTCTTTTTAAGATACTAGCTCCCAGGATCCATGGCCATAACAATCTACTAGTTTCCAGGCTTATGGCCTGTAAAGTCTCACCATGCTTGCACATTACATCATAATCTTAAGATAATATAAACATTTGAGTTTAGGTGTAAATACCTACTGCATGTGTGCTATGTTGAATCATCATGATATTACTACAGTTAACGTAAACTTGTGAGGCTATTGCTGGCAAACTGTCTTCTTTGTCTGTTACCCTATAAATCAACTGAGCACTGGTCAGTAAGTGGGGAACCTAAAGGGGGAATTCACAGACTTAGAGGAATGTAAAGCTGTGCCTGCCTTGACCAGCCCCCATCAAAGCTTAGGGTGGAATGCACAAGCTGGAATGCTGTGCTTGTCTCAATTGGCCCCCACTGAGACATAGGGGACACTGTGGGAGTTGGAACACCCCTTCTCACCCACCCTGTGAGAAGATTAGGGGATGCTGCAGGGGTTGGTGCTCCCATCATCAGCAAGCCCTTTGAGAATAATAAAGTGAATCAAATAACCCTTTCTCATATCTCCATTTCTGTCCTTCTGGCTGCCCAGATCAAGAGTAAACCTGCAAGAGGCTGGAGCCCCAAAGCTCCTGTGGCTCCTGCCTGACACAGGGCATAGCCAGTGTCTCCTCTCCTACACCTCTGCCTCACCAAATCCCTTTCTTCCTTCAAAATGCAGCTCAAATACCACTTTCTGCACGAAGGCCTTCCTGAGTCCCCCCAAATGCTCAATCCTCCCTCCCAAATAACCTTGTGGTTAGTACTGCCTTATATTTATTCTGATTATACATCTCATGTATTGTTTCATTCTTTGTATTTATATCCCCAGCACCCCTAGCATGATGCCTATCAAATAGTAGTCCCTTAATAAAATGCTTACTGATTTATCTATAATGTGATGTCAAATGAAAGCAGGCTAATGAGTTAAAAATGGTCACTGGTGGTCCTGGCTTCTCTGTGGAACACTTCTGCCTGAGAGAGTGCAGAAAGGGTGTGCATTTCCAGAGGAAGAGCCATAGAAACACCACTTGTCTTCTCTGCCTAGGGCAAGAGTTCTTAACCTGGGCTCTGTGAATTAGTTTTTTAAAATATTCTCATAAGCATATTTCAATATAATTGGTTTCATTTGTAATCCTATATATTATACTTTATGCACTTATTGTGAGAAGGCATTCATAGCCTTCACCAAACTGTCAAAGGAGTTCATGACAGCAAAAGGGTTAAAGAACCCCTGTTCTAGGGCCAGTAGGATGGTAAATCCTTGATAACTCTTGGCAGCCAACACAGTCTAATGGAGTGGCAGCCTGTTCTAAAAGGCTTGCTGGATGATTTGCTAGATATCAATTTATAACCCTTACCTCCCCCTCTACCACTCATCTACTCTTCAATTCTGTATCTTCAAGAAGCAGCATAATAGAGTAAGAGGGTTGGATAGGAAGAGGGCCTAGGTTCAAATGATGCCTCTTCCACTTATTATTTCATGTGTGACCTCAGGCAAATCACCTCCCACACTGGACTTCAGTTTCTTTACCTAAATAAGTGGATTAGAATAAATGACCTCTAAGTTCTATTTCAAATCTAAAACCTTGGCATCAGAAAAATCAGTACCTAAGGACAGAGAAAGGAGCACATGGGCACCAAAATGCAAGGTGCCCCCACTCTCCTACTGGAGTATCAGCAACAGCTGTCCCAAGGCAGAGCTTAGGAACCTTTTATTTAGTAGGACCACTGATTTTATGCAAAAAAAAAAAGTTTTCTCTTTTTTGTACTTAACTTAGTATTTATCAAAGGCATCCAAGATAAAACTAACCACAGTAAAGGCAGTCAAAAACCTCCATCAGCCTGTGGCTCTGAAATGGTTCATTCCTCAAACACCCACTGTGTGTAAAGCACCAGGACCTCTCATGGGTGTATCAACATCATAGCTTGCTTTCTGCATTGGGTCCCTTAGGTGTTTGGGGGAGACTTCCATAAAATGATGAAGCAGCAGAAAAGCTTCAGTTACCAAGTTCGTTAAAAGGACAAACCTGAAAAACACTTCTTTTGAAAGCAGCTGCACTTGTCTGACTAAGTGCCCCAGGCTGAAGAGTTTTCCAAGGTGTTTAAAAGACAAATGCTTTGTTAAGGGGAAGGCTCTACTTCTGAAGTCAGCAAGAAGGGGGAAAGTACAGGGTTCAGGACAGCGTTTCCTATTACTCATGTGTAACAGTCCTCATTAAAAACAGGCTGTGGAAAGTAAATGAGCTGAGGAAAGCAGAGGGGATCCACCAAATGTTGGCTCCCCTAACTGCTACCACCAAAGGGCTTGTGTGGCAGATGCCACATTTCAGCTCTGGTGCAAAGCAGCTAAATAATACTGGAAAATGGGTAGAATTTTGGAAACCCGAGTTCACAATGTGGGGGGTGCAGAAGGGCAAAGATTATGGCCAAGAATGCCTCACTATCTTTGTACAGCTAACACTACTTCCTCGGACTGGCACTTAAGACCTTTCACAATCTTGTCTCCTCAACCTTTCCCAACTTTTACCCCCCACTCTCTTTCTTCAAGAACCCTCTGCTGTAGTCCGGCCCACCTCCTCACTGCTTCCTAATCAGACATACTATGCTTCAAACTTTCCTTGGTGATTTTCTCTTCTGGAAGGCCTTCGTTAGTTCATCTCTCCTCTCTATCCAAATTCATAGCCTTCGTGGTCCAACTCAAGTCTTGCCTCCTACCTGAGACCCTCCCCAACTAGTCAGTCGATAAACATTTATTAAGCATCCTACTATATACCAGGCACTGTGCCAAGCTACAGAGTTTTCTGGCTTTTCTAAACTTTTCTGGTATTTACTGTCTTGATCCACTTATTCCATAGGCACTTATTCTCATACCATTTTGTTTCTTTAGTTGACTTTTTACATGTGCATCATGCCTCTAGTTTATAATCTTCTGAAAGGCCAGGACCATGTTGCAAATGTCATTTGTAACTCCCCTGGTGCCCTAAAACAGTGCTTACCACAGAGTAAGTGAAAAATGCTTGTCAAATGAATTGTGTTTTCACTGCAAGCATCCTTTTATTTTTCTAGCCAAGATGGTAGGAGAAAGTCCATTGTATTGTACTGTTATAGTGATGGCTTGGATCTCAATGAATGACTAAATTCCCTAACTCCTGACGACCCAGTTAAACCTTATCATATAATACAGCTTACCTCGGTGGCAGAATGAATATTAAAGGTAGCCTCAAAACTAGGAAGTCCTGGGTTTCAAATGCCACCTCTGACAAATACTGACTGTGTGACCTGATCATGTGCTCCGGACAACTCTCTAAGACTAGAAGTTGCAGAGAAGGTATTGCCCTGCATTGGTGGAGGGACTTACCCAGGAGTTCCCTAGACCAACAAAATCACAGGTCTAGTCCCTGCCTCTAATACAAATATTTCTCAGGCTACAGACAGTAATCTTTCACTTAAAGTTCTTGTCAACATCATTCTCTCATCTTGCGTCTCCCAGTCTTTTCTAACTTTCCTTCTACCCAACCAGCAGAAATATTAACATTTTGGCTCCTTTATGCAGTTAGGTGGCACCATGGATAAAATGGTACCAGGAAGACTATTTGAACCCTGTCTCAGATACTTACTAGGCACGGAGGGAAGGGAAGGGAAAGGAAGTGAAGGGAGGAGGAAGGGAGGAAGGAAGGAAAATAGTATTTACTGAGTGCCTAAGGACAAAATGAGAGAATATTTGTAAAGTGCTTAGCATGCTGTGTCTCATTTTATCCCCACAACAACCCTGGGAGGTAGGAACTTAAAATCCCTGTTTTACAGCTGAGGAAACCGAGGCAAACAGAGGTAGAATGACTTGCTAGAGTCATAAATTCTCTCAGCTTCAGTTTCCTCCTCTTTAAAATAAAGGTCATAAGAGTACCTACCCCCCAGGGTTATTGTGAGGATAAAATGAGAGAATATTTATAAAGTGCTTTGAAAACCTTAAGGTGCTCTATAAATGCTGTTATTATTATTTATTATAATTTGGAATCTCTGATTTTGTCTTGTGAGCACACACACTGAACACACACACACACACACACACACACACACACACACACACACACACACGTCAGGGCTGTAGGAAGGCTTTGTGACAAGAGAACTGGCTTTGAAAAACAGCTCTATTAGAAACGTATGATATGTGAGAACATTTTATAACCCAGCACAGATTATGTTAACTACCAAACTCAGTTACTTTACCAAACAAGGAAAATATTTTCATTTTATATCTTTCAAGGAAAAGACAATTTTTTTTAAGAAAGAAACTTGTTTTCTTTTTAAAGATAAAGCCTCCTGCAAGGTTCAATTTTCACTAAAAGATGAGACTACGCCATTGAAATCATTAAAACTATCTATTTGAATAGCCCCAAAATAAGTATGCTGCAAGCCACTTTAAGACTGTTACCATGGGAACAGAATCTTTGGTTAAAGCTTCTAAAGACCTAATATGCCCATCTGTAGCTTATGTTCCCTTAAGTAGGGATGAACTCTCATTAAAAGAAAAATCTGTTAAAGCAGCCTGGAATGGTCAGAGTCTTATTTAATCAATCAAACCCAATAAAACCTTCCTAATGAAGCATCTGATTTGGGGAATGAAAGTCAGGGACTGCTAAATTGCTTAAAGGTAAAATCTGACGTGTAGCCATTAAGCAAAAAGAAAGCAGACAGTTCCAGAAATAGCAGGGATTCAGTGCACTTCAGTCATGGGAGCCAGAGGTCAAGACAGTTCATTCTGGGATAGGGCTAATGAAGCTCTCCTTCAGGCAAAAGAAGTGGGAATGGCAGGCAGGCAGAAGAGACTGGTAAGTGGATGAATATAATGATCTAGGGATCCAAAAGAAAGTAATACAGAGTGGAAAGAGCTTGTGGATTTAAATAAGGGTCTCTACTACCTCCTCAAAGAGGGAAATAAGGTGGCTGTGATTTGTTATTACAACTGATATATATAGGAATGAAACAGGCTTTTCATGTCTATCCTCCTCCTTCCTGGGGGTTTCCTCTCAAATGCACCTGCAAAAGGCCTGAGTTTCTAAATGGATCAGATCCAAATGCAAAGGGTAGAAAAGTAAAATATATTTGCATATGGCTAGAGACTGCTTTTTTGGCATCACACCCTTCTCCCCAAATCTGAACATTACTAACAAATAGTGGATTCCTTGAGAACGGAGAATCCTAGCTTCATTTTAGCATTAATTTTCTTCAAACACAAGCCAGACTACTTAATACCAGCCCACACTTCCTCCTTTCCCCATCAGAATTTAATTAAGAATTCTGACACTCATTTCAAAACCATCAATTTGATGCATCATAAAGATACAGGTCTTTCTACTTATTTTGTCATCTTCATTGGACATTATTTCCCTCTCCCCCACTCTCTGATCCAGTCAAAGTGGTCTTCTGTCTATTTCTCATGAAACCACTCCACCTCGTCTCCCAGTCTTTGCACTGGCCACACCACATGCCTAGGAAAGACACTTCTTTACCTCTGCCTTACAGATCCCCTCTCTTCCTTCAAGAACCAACTCAAGCACAGAGTCTTCTGAATGAAGCCTTTCCTGATCCCAAATGTTCTCCCTCCCAAGCTACTTTGTATATATTCATATTTATTTGCTTTATATTTGTGTAGCATGTATAGTATATATACCAATCCCCTGCATTAGAATGGAAGCCCTTTGAAAGTAGGGACCATTTCATTCTTTGTACTTACAGCCCCAGTCCCCGAAGGCATAGTATTGTCAACGGTTAATTGTCAACGGCTTATTTACACTGCATTTCAACAAGAAAAGGAAACACAGACACACACACAGACATAAACCTTAGGCCTCCTAACTCTGCAAATACATGAGATGTTTAACAGCATTTAACACTGGCTATGTTGAATGAGTTTTGTAAGAAAAAGAAATTGTGATCATAGTATGGATCATGGATACAGAGCTTGAAGTGACTGCCAAGTCTAGTCCCCTCATTTAATTGGTGAAACTGAGTCTTAGAGAAGTTAAGTGACTTGCCCACATCTCCCAGCTAATGAGATTCTGAGGTAGGGAAAGGAAAAAGGAAAGGAAACACAGACACACACAGACACACAGACACACACACACAGACACACAGACACACAGACACACACACACACACACACACACACACACCCCTACACACTTTCTCACTCACTCACCAGGAGAGCCATACTCATGTCTCGGCAATCGACAGATCTTTGGCATTACTTCCATCAGTGTCTTCACATACTGAAGAATGGTACCTTGCAACTGCAGGAAACATAAACATTGGTAAACTTGTGTTACTAAGAGTACTTTGATAATTCATAAGGTCTGATTTCACCAATGTGGGTGCCCCAAACACTAACAGATCACATCCCCTAAACCTTAGGAGCTGCCGTGGCCCCAAATACTCACCACCAGCCATATTTCCCTACCTACCTTCCACTGAACCCTTCCTAGTAAATGAAGAAAAACAAGGGAGCAAAACTGAGGAACAACAGATTTGTCTTGCTGTATGCAACATTCTGCACCCACAGCTCCTTACATCTCTACTGAGAAAAGGGAAGCATGTTTTATCATCTCTTCTCTAGGGCCAAGATTAGTCTGCAATTGAGCTGAGCTTGGCTGCCACTGATGCCATTTTACTTATGTTACTTATAGTCACTGCATTTCTATTACTCTCCTACTTTCCTTACTTTGCCCTGTATCAGTTCATACAATCCTTCCCATTTTTTGGAATTCTTCAGAGTGGACATTTCTGATGGCACAAGCACATTCCACTCCATTTGTGCCTAGCAGCTTCCTTAGAAGCTGGGAATTTCTGCTCCCTGTTAGATTCATGATGCAGAAATGGCAGCTAAGCTTAGAGTTTGGTCTCCCCTTATCTATTAAAGGTTCCTACCTATTAAAATGGTTCATTATGAACCATTATCACACTTCATTATGAAACTGCAGGGTCTGCACCCCACTCTCCCACAGTGTCTAGGCACTAAAGATAAAAACAATGAGATGCTAACCTCAAGGGTATCAAGTTCAAACAGAAACAGCACCAGTAAACCATGCATAAAATTCTCCCACAGACAGCATGCCGATTCAGAAAACCATAAATTAATATCATCTATGTTCTACTGCATTTTTATTAATTTTGTTAAACATTTCCCAATTACATTTTAATCTGGTTCCAGCAGCACTCTGGAGTGCTGAGTCCCTCGTGTTTGCCATTTCTGTTCTACCCGGTACATCTTCAAATTTGTTAGTGAATTTGTCCTCAGACCAGATGACAAGGACTTCAATGACAAGGAGGTTTCATAAGAGTAGAAAGAACCCTGGCTCTCGACTCAGAGGATCTGGATTCAAATTCAACCTTGGATGCTTACTATCAAGTGTGACTTGTTGGACAAGATGTGACAGAGCACTGAACCTGGGAGTCAGGAAGCTCTGAGTTCAAACCCTACCTCAGAATCTCATTAGCTGGGAGATGTGGGCAAGTCACTTAACTTCTCTAAGACTCAGTTTCACCAATTAAATGAGGGGACTAGACTTGGCAGTCACTTCAAGCTCTGCATCCATGATCCATACTATGATCACAATTTCTTTTTCTTACAAAACTCATTCAACATAGCCAGTGTTAAATGCTGTTAAACATCTCATGTATTTGCAGAGTTAGGAGGCCTAAGGTTTATGCCTGAACTGCTGACTTGCTAATTGACCCAAGATAAATTAACTGCTCCTCTGTGCTTCAATTTCTACACTATTATATACACTATTATGAAGATGGAAATAATATCAGTAAGCCTTTAACTACCTCAAAGGATTCATCAGTGAGTCTGTAAAATACTTTTGGCACTGCCAAAGGAAAAGTACTTTTACACTTAACATCTTGTTATAAAGCACTGTACAAACATTAACTTGATCCTAACTTCAACTGCTACTCTTAGGTCTCCAGCTAATAATTATACTGTTATTTGGTAAAAGTCCTGGGTCCCAATGATTTATTTTAAATTAGTTTTGACTCACCATATCTGAGGGTTGGTCCAACTGTCAAAGGCCTATCTATAGTCAAGATGTTAGCCATTTTAAGGCAGTGGCACCTATGACTCAGAGAACCAGAGATCGACAAAAGTAGAAGCTTTTGCTCAGAATAAACCTAGGAACTGGTACTGCTGCAATGCTTCTCAAAGTTTTCCATACCGGAGACTAGTGGTGGGGAACATATGGCCTTCTAGGTCCCTGGGTGTGGGCTTTTAGCTGAACCCAAGATTTACAGAACAAATCCTTTTTATTAAGGATTGTGGCTCCAGCAATTAACAACTTTGAAAGAAGTAAGTGCTCTGATTAACACAATCACCAACCAAGATTCTAAAAGACTGATGTTGAAAGAGGGATACCCATCTTCTGACAGAGAAGGGACTCGGGGTAGAGAATGATAAATTTTTTTTCAAGACGGTGGGGAATGTGACCAAAGTGAGAATTTGTTTTGCCTGACTACGCTTATTTGTCACAAGGATTTTCTTTTTCCCCCCTCAATGGACCAGGGGTGGAGATAAATTTCTGTTAATTAAAAATTCTTTTTAAAAAAGATATTACTGAAGGAATATTTTAAAAGCAAGGCCAGAAAGAGGAAATTGCCAAGTATGCTTTCCTTGCACAACTCCAGGGGCACCACTGCTACTCGCAAATTACTGCTAAAAACTCTCTGACTCCCACATGTTCAACCTCTTTGCAAGTCCCTCAGCAAGGTTCCTGGACACTGCAAATCTCCCAGTCTTCAAAATGATACAATACTAGAATTTATTCCTAAATATCTTGCAAAAATCCACCATTGTGGTATAGCAGAAAAGGCACTGGGTTTGTAGTTTCAGAACTTGGGTTCAAAATCCAACTCTGTAACTTTGAGGAAGTCACTCAACCTCTGGCCCTCAGTTTCTTCATCTGTAGAAGGAAGGGGCTGGGCTAGATGGTGTGAAGTCCCTCCTAACTCTAGATTTATGAGTCTATTATCTAACACTAACAGTCTCACAGTGATAGTATACCACTGTGCATCACAAAAGGCAACAGGCATATGGTGGACATGAATAGGCTATGTGGGGCATTTTATCAATGATGACCAATGATGTGAAGAAATTATGTGAAAGATACCATTAAAGGCATGAATGACTAAAAAAGGAGATGGACCAGTCATGAAGAACGAGAGAGAAAAGATGGATTTAGGCTGAAGGATATCTTGGTACGTGTTGCTGAGGTTCTAAAATAATCAGTGTGTCTGTGGATCTTCTACAGAAGAAAGACAAGGACAAGAAATACATAGCAAGAAAAAGAACGGAAGAATTGCAATCTGCACTAGTGAAGGAATTCCATAACCCATCCATATCAGTAAGATCGGTAAGATTAAATATCCATTAAACAGGCTGGAATCAAATTGTCGGTGTTGGAGGAGCTGTAGAAGGATGAGTATACTAATTCATTATTGGTAGAACTGTGAATTAGTACACAATTGGAAAATAATTTGGAATTATACAAATAAAATGGACCAAAATGCTGACACTCTTTGACCTAGAGATTTTAGATATATGCTCCAAAGAGGTCACTGACCAAAAAAAAAAAGGTTGTGGAAGCCCTTTCATATATATACCAATACATATTATAGCAGCACTTTTCTGTGTTAGCAAAGTATGACAAACAAGGCCAATGACTACTGACTGGGGAAGGGCTAAATAGATGGTACTATCTGAAATGTAATGGAATATTAATGTTATAAGATGAACATGATGAACAGAGATTAGTATGGTGAGACACATGAATTGACTCAAAGTGAAATAAAGAAAACATATAAATGGATTGTAAGAATGTGAAGAGAAAGAACACAAACCACAAAACAGATGAAACTGAATGTTGTGATATTATAAAGACCAAGCTTAGAGTCAAAGAAATGATACGAAAAGACATTTCTCTTAACTCCTGTGCAGAAGTGCATGTTCATGGGGGAGAAACACTGCACAGAAGAACAGCAGAGGTTTTGTTTTTTTTTTAATGTAGTTTTGCTGAGTGTTTTTCTCCCCTTCTTCCTATTTTAAAAAATTATTCTTTTTTAGAAGGCATAGTACTTTGGGAAGGTAAGTGGGGAAGGACACAGAGAAAAATGTGGGTTATGTAAAAGCACAAGATGTCAATAAAAATCTATTTTAAAAAGAATCAAGTGGGCTTTAAAAACTGGAACACATAGGGAGAAAGTTCTAACAGACACAGTTTCAGAAAATAAGTTTAAAATAATAATAATAATGGGCATGAACCAGTCAATAATGTACACTATAGTGATGAAAAAAAATCATTCTTGCATTGTGTTTATGAGATGTGTTCTTTATCAGAGAAAGAGAACTCCTACAGTCTTAACTGAAGAGTAAGTGGCTTACCGTGACTTTTCTGCAGGAGCCCTTATTTACACTGCCTTTCTTTCTCTCCCTGTAATTAGCTACTACATTAACAACAAAACCACAAGGTCCAGATTCAACAACAGAGCCACAGGAAAATAGTAGGTCTTACTAGTCATCATTAAGGGCCAAAAACAGAATATCTTTTCCTGTCAACAATATTTTTTTATTTTAAAAGCCCTTAAAAATGTCAAGAGTGATATTGGCCTCCCACTTTTTTCTACTTCCCAAGTTCTGACTCTCATCCAATCTATGTTCTTTTTTACCACCCTACTTCTTCTATTTTTGGGGTCCTGGAAGAAAACCAAAAAAAAACTTTTGGAGCCAGAAGATCTGAGAACCAATTAATCAATCACCTAGTCACCTAAATGCACCATTATATGCTACAGAGAAAAAGAAACAACCCCTTCACCCAAGGAGTTTACATTCTGTTCTGACTTTGTAATAAGGGATTAAGTACCTGGGTTACCTCAAAATGGCATTTGGGGGAAAGCTGTAAAGCATTACAAAGGCTCCCTTTCTGTCTTGCCTTTGAAATTCTGAGAGCAGCCGACCTGCTTTACAGAGATAAGAGAACACCATGTATACATACAGAGACTTTCCATCAAGAGTCATTAAAAGCTTCCTTATGGCAGAGTGCACAGAAATTACGTGTGCTCACCCTTTATTCAAACACAGGTCAGAGACTCAAGATTCAAGAAGGAATGTTCCCAGTTCAAGAAACAGCAGAAGCCGAGGCAATGATAATGTCCTAGAAAAGCATCATGGGAGCTCCCTGTGGTTAAAGGAGTTCACGGATAATGTTTCTGAACCACAGCCTCCTTTGTGGAGCAGGGTGACATTGTTTACCGAAATGGAGTGATCTTGGAAATCTAGCCTTCTCCCACAAGAAAGAGAACACCGACCCGGGAGACTGCTGAAAATGGCTCTAGGTTTAAGACGAGAGAGAGGAGTACAGTATCTAAGTAGGAAGCATCTTGGAGCAAGATGATCACTACATGGTATCCCCAAAGCTGGAGATGATGTAAGGAATTAAAGCTACAAGATGAAAGAAGACCCATACTTTGCTTTCTGCTCTTACTGTGAACTATTCACAGACTTACATGTCTCCCATTTAGTCAACATTTCTGCTTAGAGAGAGAGGACTAAAGATGGACAGAATTAGAGTTATTCTATGGCCCTGAACAATCTCTCTCCCATAAGCCATTTTGGAGTTATAAATAGTATTTCCCAGACAGAAGACAAAACTGAAGGATCAAGACTCGGCAAGGGTTCACAGCTGGGTAACAGTTCAATTAACATCTTGCTTCATCAAAGAGAACATCCCTAAACTGTTAGCAAGCCTTGGAGAATCATTTTCTTAAAACCATTAAATAACTGTGTGACCCTGTTATTAGAGCACCATCTGCCTCAGTTTCCTTATCTGTAAAACAGATAATAACAGGGTCGCTGTGAGGATCAAATGAGATAGTATTTGTAAAGCACTTAATACAGTGCCTGGAACATAGCAGCTACTTACTAACTGCTTCTTCTCTTCCCTTTCCGTCTCTCTCATTCTCCTTTCCAACTTCCTTATCAATGGAAGTCATCAAAGACTCCTCTTAGTATGACCATTAACCTAAGCCTTTTAGGAAGGAGTCTTTCCTGGAATGGTCCATCTCCCCTCCCCTTTTTTCCTAGGGTAATTTATTACCTGGGCCTTCCCAAGTTGCAGTATATATGTTTTATCTTTCTTGTATTTCTACCCTCTGTAGCGTTTGCAAAGCAAATAATCTGCTCAGGTCTGGTTTTCTTTGTAAGAACGGGTTCAAATGCCTCTTTTTATTGAATATCCATCTTTTTTCCTTAATGGTCAGGTTTGGGTTTGCAGGGTATGTCACCTTGAGGTTCTCTGCTCTTCAGTACATATTCTTCAATCTCCTGTGGTTTCTAGTGGATGGAGGATAGTCTTGAATTATTTAAATTTCTTTTGCTTTATATTTGAAGGATTTTCTTCTGATTACTTGCAGAACTGTTGCTTGCCACTGAAACTATAAATTTATCCACTATGTGTTTTGCAGTTTTTAGCACCATACTTTTTTTTCTTTTACTGGAGGCAATCTATGGATTATTTTGATCGCCACTTTGTTTTCTGTGTTCAGAAGTTCTGGGCAGTTTATTTGATTATTTCTTGCATTGTGGTATTTGGGTTTTTCAATTTGTGTTCTTTGGAGAGACCTTTAAGTTGTCTCAATACTACCTATCTTTGAGGTTTATATGTTTAGTTTATATAGACATCGTGTTTTCCTGTAACTTGATTGCTTTTGGTTTCTTTTTTTCCAGATTATCCTTCACGTCTGCCTCCTCATCCTCACTTACTGGTTTCCCTGGTTTCCTTTAGATCATAACTAAAATCTCATTTCTACAGAAAACTTTTGCATTCCCAATCTGTTGTTCTCTCTTTGTTTCTTTGATGAGGTTTGCCATAGAGGTACTATTTCCACTCTGCCAATTATTTCTGGTGTGTAGGCCATAAAGCCTACTTTCATAAATCTTATTTCTCTCTTGAACCACCGAGAAACATTTTGTTGAGATTTTGTTCTCTCTAGATAATCCACAGGGTCCTGTGCCTCAGCAGGTGTTGATTCATTTTCCTTTGCCTCGCAATATTTATTCATAGATGTCTGGCCATATTTAGATGACCTAAAGGCCATTTCCCCTTCTGTTATTAACATCAATCAAGCAGTACTTATTATGTGCCAGGCACTCTGCTAAACACTAGGGATAAGATATCAAAAGATGCAAAAGACAATTCCTTTCCTCAAGAAGCTTACAATCTAATGGAGGAGACAACATGCAAAGAAAAGCAAGCTACATATAAGATAAATAGGAAATACTTAATAGAAGGAAGGTACTGAAATTAGGAGAGGTTGGGGAAGCCTTCCTATAGAAGGTGTAATTTTAGTTGGGACTTATATGAAGCCAGGGAGGGTCAATAGTCAGAGTAGAATGCTTATGTTCAAAGTTTTTAATGGATTATTCTTCCTCATGAGAGTTTTGATAATTTCAGTCTTTTTTCCTTACATTTCTCTTATTGTTCATTTTCTGACTCTTTCCCCTTTGGGAGAGGTTTCTCTGTGGGCTGAACATCAAAAATGTCTCAGCCTCCTCCCATTCTAGGAAATCCCCACACACTGACGTTCCTAAGGAAATCTGTGCAAAGACAAAGTGAGCAAAAGAGCTAAGATTAAGACTCCCAAGAATTCAATCTGTGTAATCCCAAACTTAAGACCCTCAGCCACGGGTTATACTTGCAAATTGGAATTTATACATAGGTGTTCCATCTTACTGACTCGTATCAGCTGGAAATCCCAGTCACATGAGGAAAGAAAGATGGGGGAAAGAAAAATAAGAGGAAGAGATTTTCTAAAAGTGACCTGTTTAAAATTATATTTCAATTTCCTCAGCAATAATTTTTCTACAATGCTTTGGTAGTACGTAGTTTTTTATTTTTCAAATCCAACCCAACCACCAAAATATTAATAGTACTTTTATAGTAAACCAGACAAATCAAGAAAAATAGCCTGGAACTATTCTTTCTTGGATTCCACATAGAGAAGATGCATGGCAGCCATCCCAACAAGAGTTAAGATATCCACGAAGCTAAATTTTATCCATTCTTTTAAAAAAAATACAGAATCACAGTGGACAGAAAGCAAAACAGCATTATTGGACCTACATGTTCTTTCCACTTACATGAATTAAAATGTTCAGACAAAGGAAAAACAATAGATGGGAAAAATATAAACTTGTAAACTTACCAGGCTCTTGACGACCTTCAGTAACTCTTCCATTACCACAGCAATGCCCTGATAGCCAAGAAGTCTGCAGATGACTTTAAAATGTGGAGGACCCACGAAGTTTCTGTAGTTGCTATAAATGCTGGAGTAGGCCAAATTCAAAGCCTAGAGAACAGGAGAAAATGAAGAGGAAAGGGGAAAATGTTTCATTCTGAATAACACCATGGCTCACCACTCAGTGAAAGTAATGTACAGCTCTTCATCTAACGTACAGCTCTTTCACCTAAAGATGAAAACTAAGTTCAAGAAAATGCATAACACACAGCACAAATATCAAATAAATTCTGTTATAAGAGATTGCTTTAAAAAGTGTATGTCTTCAAATTTTTTGATAAAAAGGAATAAAATAATGTTTTAAGCATAGATTCCCCAAGTAGAATGTTAAGTAGAATTAAAGATTAATGTTTTCAAATGTTTTTAAAGAGGATTTTCATTAAAATAAATTAAAATGGCCTCTGCTCAAAGTGAAAAATTGGAATGTAGTTAATAGCTTGGGTGAGGATTTGGAGGGAAGGAACTTAATAATTATCATTAACACCCCTCTGCTCTTCCTAGGCTTGAATTTTTGGTTCCAAATCAAGAGTTGTTTTTTTAAAAATTATTAAGTGTTAATTGGCTGATCAGAGTGCGTGAATAGAAAACTGGGGAGGTCTAACTCCTGTTCACCAGGACTAAGAAGTAAATAAAGACTCAAAGAACACATATTCTGCCCAAGTCCTATATTCTAAGAAACTAGGTCAACACTATTCACTATGATTTTCACACTATAAACTTATCATAACGTTATTTCCCTAAAAACACTGGTTACTGAAGAATTCAGACATTCATTGGACCAAAAGTTCAGTAGGAAGGAAAAATGCAAGTACTGTTTAGTTTTTTAAAACCAGTTCTGGGGTCAAATCTAAAGTCATAGGGCTTTCTGATTAATCAGCTAAAAAATATTAACCAATTATGTAGGCATAAGCAAATGAACTGGTTTCAGTACCAAGAAACTTTGCTGTACAAGCCAAGTCCAGAATAGTGCAAATAATGAATCCCTTCAAGTCACTGCATATATCTAAATCTGCACTATTTGCAACTGTATGTAAAATATAGTCATTGGGTCCAGCCCAATGGCAATATGCAGGACAAAGTCAAATAATTCAAGGGGATTTATTATTCACACTAATAGTACCAATACTAGCTGCTCACATTTATGTAATATTACTAGCCGTATTTTACAGATATGGAAACTGGTTCAGAGCAATAAGTGACTCATTCACAGTCTGGGCTCTAGTAAGATTATAAATTGGGATTAGAGCCCAGGAGTCCTGACATCAAATCTGGTGCTCTTTCCTCCAAACCAGAGTTCTTAATCTGGAATTTATAGACCTTTGTGAAAGGGGCCTATGAACTAGGATGGGAAGAACTACATCTTTATTTTCTCCAAACTCTTAATAAAATTTAGCATTTTCTTTAATTATTAAAAACATTATAATGAGAAGGGGTCCATGCCAAAGCTCCATAATTTACATGGAACCCCACCCCCCACTCTGTGCCTATGAATTCAAGGGTAACCAGAATGAACAGGAACTTCTTTATATTCTAGATGTCTGCCCATTTATGGCCTCCAGATGACTTCTAAGAAACAAGGAATACCTGAAGGCAAATTAAGTCAGGACCACACCTAGCCAGGATCATCCACATCCTGCTTTCTAGACCTAAAAATTAACGGCATTTCTGATAGGCCCAGGTTCTTCTCTCCTACCAACACGATTGTCAGTGAGTCACACAAAGTAATAACGGATTGAAAATGGGATGGTGATGTTCTTCCACGCCCCCCCCCCCCCCCCCCAGCCCCAGGTCTTCTCAATTCATGGGTCTCAAGGAGCAGTTTATATATAAAATAGTTGTTTGGGTCAAGCACAGAGGTAAAAACATTAAGGGCTCCTTTGACTTTAATCATGTTTTTAAAAAAATCTCAGGGCATATATCAAGCCTCTTCATCTAAAATAGTAAGTCTTTTAGGTTTGATTTTTTTTTTAATGGCTAGGGGTAGTTAATTCCTAACACCTACAAAAATATCCAGAAGAATCAAAACTCTCATAATCTTAAAGCCAAGAAATCTCATTTTGGGCACATCCATGTCTAAAAGAAGGTACAGACTGACTAGGTGTGGGTGTCAGCTCTTGCATCAGGGCAAGAGAGAGCATCTGATGCTGGCACAATCTTTGCATAGTTTCTTATATGAACGGGAACATAACCATAGAAACACAGCCAGATTGTTAGTAGTTTACAAGTTTGAGAATTTGCCTTTGATTTAGAAGTACAGCAAGAGCACAAAGGAATATGGTTTGTAGAAGCTTTGAAAATAGATACTAAAATGTGCCCGCAGAATTTACTAGTCTGCCCTTTTAATTTAACTCAAGTAATCAAATTGACTTTCTATTTGTCTGGCACAAATCATACATAAATGGCTGTGCTAGGATGGCTACAGGAAGAAACTAAGAAAAAATGGAGGTCTCCCTCCATAGGAGGGAGCAAGCATGCTGGGGTCTGTTCATGCTGTACTTCAATTTGGAAGCTGTGAAAGTGCCTGACTTCAGAAGTGCAGAATCTCACACGGTGGAAATGACCCTAAAGACCTTCAAGTCCAACCCATACTTCCCCCATAAACAAACACAAAAAAACCCCCTGCCTCAGACAGTTACTAATTGTGTGATCCTAGGTAAGTCACTTAACCTTGATTGCCTCCCCCCCAAAAAAGAATAGTACAAGAGATTTTGTCAAATAGTTTACTAAAATCCAAGGAAATTATATTTACACCATTCTTGGTCTATCTCTAGTGACTGTAAAAAAAGGAAATGAGGTTAGCAGTCTATTCTGACTTGGTCATCATTGCTTTCTTCTCTAGATATTCATCAACCACCCCTTTAATGATAATTCAGAATTTTTCCAGAAGAGGAGAGAGAATATGCATTTTAAGACACTTACTAATATGCCAAGCTCTTATATTGTCTCATTTGATCCAGAAGTCAAAGTTCAGATATTAGAGAGAACTTAACAAAGTCATAGAAGATGAGGAGTGAGGAGGGGCAGGGAATTTTGCACCACTGAGAAACTATTTGCCTTAAAAATCCTGCTGGACCACCCCATGCATTTATATTCCTCCTCTTTCACCTTCCTTGCTTTCATCTTCTGTACCTGTCTTTTAAAAATCAACACTGGAAAAATTGGAACTCAAAATCTTGTGGAAGGACATGTTGTAAGCTAAAAATAAATTAATAGGAATGAAAGAAAGAAAGAAAATCAAGGTTGGCTGAATTCCTAGTTCATCAGCTAGTCATCTTTTTAGATGATTCTCCCTTTCCTCCTCACAGCAACTGTTACCCTGTAGAATTCCATTTGTTGGGATCCTACCTGTCCTTTCTTGGAGTTCGTGGAAATAGACTCTTTAAGATCTACAATGCACATCAGACCAATTTCTTGCTTTCCTCTCCTTTGCCATTACAAATTCTAAAAGGATGTGTTTACACCTCCTTCCCCAATCAGGTTCTTATCACTGGACATGTGACTGCACAACTTGGCTGTTCATAAGGATCTGATTCAGAGTAGAATTTCCCTTTGTTGTTTCCTCCATCTTTTGAAAGAATAAAATCATCATTAAGTCCACTTATGGTGGAGGGAGAGCTCCAGTCAATACCTGAATAACTAAAGTCCCCTATCACTATCACATCATACTGCTTTGGGTCATGCTTACAATCTGTTTTCAAAACTCATCTATTTTCTCTTTCAGTCAAGGCAACTGTAGTATACTCTGATGACAATACTGCTTCTGTTTCTTACTGTTTTTCTCCACCCCAGTGCTCTCCAACATCCTCTAGTTCTTAAATTTTTCCTCATTAATACACAGCTTTTCAATATATAATGTTATTTGTCCCCTTCTCTCTATCCTGTTTCTTTTGAATTAGGTACCCTTGTAGAAGCACATTCCATTCACTTATGTTAGTCTTGTGAGGTTGAATTTTCCTTCCTTGCACAGGTTCTCTAATTTTTCCTGCAAGACATACTTGTAATTTATTACTGGTTCCTTTCTTAGAGTTCATTCATCTGCCTTGAACTTCTAGATGTTCCTGCAATTCTTCCTGCACTATACACTTTCCTATGCTACTGGGAGGATAGATGCTTGGATCTATACTTGGATGGCAACTCCCATGAGACTGATGTATCTGTATGCTAAACATAGGTACTTCACAATCACAAGGATTTGTTTAAAATTCTAGAATTGGTCATTAGAGGATGAATGAAAAATGTTTTGTATAGTAAATGCTTTATATAGTATAAAACACTATAAAATATATTAATTTTATTTTCAAACTTACAGATGACACAAAGTTGAGATGGATAGCTAACCCACTGGATGACAGGATCAGTATCTAAAAAGATCCTGTCAGACTAAACTTTAACAATAAGACTGTGTCCACTTTAAAATAAATTTTGCTCTCCAAAGCACTCAACTAAAAAGAAAAGCCTTATGTTGGGATTTACAAGACACAAAACAAATGTAATCTACCAGAACTCCATTCCTGGCCAGGAATCTGTCATTTCTACATTTTAAGCTAGGGTCCAGAAATCCAAATCCTATTCTGAGATACCAGTTTCTTAACCAACCACTCGTTGCCCAGGGCTGCCTTTTCTTCCTGAATCTATTGCCTTTGATGAGTCCTAGTGATAAAAATAACACTTATGCCCTTAAAACCTCAACCTGTTTGTCAGAAACTCTGTATCTTTAACTGTGCTTTCTTCTGACTGTATCATTTGTGTTCACATGAATGATACCTTAGATACAGAACCACTATCCTTAACCTTAGTGTCAGTACTTTGGGTACAAATGGGCCCCATTTCTATACTATAAATACATTTCAACAACTACTCACAATTATGCATTGATTTAAGGTGGTGATATTCTTTTTCACAACAATCTTGGGAGGTAGTTAAAATGACACCCCTGTTTTATAGGGAGACTCAGGTTAACTGACTCACCCACAGTCACACAAGGAACTCATTATCTCTTAAACCAGAGGTGGGTGACCTGTGGCCTCAAAGCCACATATGGCTCTCTAGGTCCTCAAGTGCAGCCCCTTGAGTGAATCCAAACTTTGCTGAACAAAACCTTTTATTAAAAGGATTTGTTCTGTAAAACTCAGACTCAATCAAAAGGTCTCACCCAAGGACCTAGAAGGCCACAGGATTTCCCACCCCCACCCCCCACCCCCTGGTAAACCCAAGTCCTTCCACTATATGTGCCACTGGGGGAAGAGATACTATTCTATACCTGAATGACAATTCTAAGGACTGATGTAGCTGCTGTAGAGGGTGACGTTTCACAGCCACAAAGAAGGTAAAATTCCAGTATTGAGAGAATTAATGTAAAAATGTTTTGCTCAGTATAGAACACGATGTAAAATAATGGCTAACTAGGTTCATTTTCAGATTTGCAGGTGACACACCTGTTGGGATGGATAACTGACGCTGGATGAGAGGATCAGCATCCCAAAAGACCTTGTCAGACTCAAACATCAAGCTATATCTAATCAGGTGAAATTCAACAGGCATAAATGTCATCTTACAGCTGGGTTCAAAGAAATCCACTGTAAATCTGAGATATGGGATGCAATGTTAGGCATCAGTCTGTCTCAAAAAGAAGTGGAGGTTTCAGGAGGAAGTAAGAAGCATGGCTTTGGGGCACCTAGGTGGTGCAGTGAATGGAGCACCGGCCCGGAGTCAGGAGGAGCTGAGTTCAAATGCAGGCTCAGACACTTAACACTTACTAGTCGTGTGACCTTGGGCAGCTCACTTAACTCCAATTAACTTAAGTCACTTAACCCCAGTCAAGACTATGAAGAGAAGAAACTGAGGCAGGGGTAATAGTTTAGAAGGACAGAGATATGTGGAAAGATTAAAAGTCACAGTGAAGATAAAGACTAGTATTAGAAGGAATAAGGCAGAGGGGAAAATGGAAAAATGGGAAATGAACTCAAGATCATGGAGGTGGCACAATTATGGTGATATTAAGATATCAAGTTGATAATACCTATGAGCGGCTGACGTGGAATAAATGATAGAGATAAAGAGAATTGAGAAGGGTGATGAAATGGGAAGAAAAGACATGGCAAGGAGAACAGGGGTGACAGGCTTTGAGTTCATGGCACATGAGGGTAGGCTGAAGAACCTAGAGATGTTTAACCTGAAGAAAAAAAAGACTCAAGGGAAACACGACAGCTGTTTCAATTCTAGAGCAGACACCCAACAAGAACACTTCAGAACACTTCACTGTCCATAGAGATAGAATTTAATCTGCACAGAGGACTTTGTCATATACTCAGTCACAGTGCTAACAAGTTGTGGAAATAATGGCATGCATGCAAAACCTTGTGCCATGGCTTTCATAAACCCAACCATAACAGATGTTTCAAGATTACAAGGAGCTACAAACAACAGGACCCTGGGAAAAATTAAAGGCGTTTGATGAGAACATGAAAGATGACTGGAATCCTGAATTTTATACACTACTGCTTAGAGGGAGCCACAGATTATACATATTTTAATATTCTAATGGAGTTGGACGGTGGAACTGATGAGAAACGAGGAACTCGCAAGAAGAAAAGAGAAGCGGGGAGCAGAAAGGAGCAACAGGAAAACTACCTGAATGAATAAATTATGAAAACATAATTCAAATTCATCATTTGTGCCTTTCTTAAAACAAATTGTCACTGTCAGTATCAGAGATTTGAACCAGATTGCTAAAACTGCATTAAGTCACTGGACACTAAACCAAACATTAATATTAACTTTTAAATTAAAAAACAATGAATCACAAATCATAATATATTTTTTAATAGCCTAGTGAATACATTTTGAGCAAGATGACTTAATGTGAAATAAAATATTTTCTCAATTAAATTAATGTTTTACTCAACCCAAGGCTGTGGCCAGCAGGTTTGGAGGTAGGAGAAAGATGGAGGAAGGGTCTGTACAGAATGCAAGACTTGTTAGTTAAGAATGAACAAGTCATCAAGACCTAAACATAGCTCTTTAAAAGTGGACAGACTTATTCCTCCTTGGACACATCTCTGCTACCAATCACTGCAGACCATATTGCCTTGCATATAACAGGGACTTAATAGCTACTGACTGCTTACGATGTGTGAGGGATTGAAGAGTATGATGTTTGGGGAAGTATTTCTTATCAATCCTGAACGTGTCAAAAGGATTCACTTTTTTCGCTAACAGATATAAAACCACAGGCTGGAAATACTCCAATATGATGTAATCTTTCAATGCAGTTTCATGTGATTTTTAGTTTCATTCATTTTATTCTTACAGATATTAGTCCTGCTTTTTAATCTATTAGAAATCTCAAATTTCTTTCTTTTTTTTGAACAAAAATCATTTCTACTATGTGCCATGGTGTTAACTTGATGCTACAGAACTCTGTTGAAAACAAAATTAATTATAGTATATAGTCATCTGTGTTCTTAAATGGCAAAGCTTTCAGCTCTGAACATCCTTCCTCTTTAATATTACAATTTATCTGGTATGATACTCTTGGCTTTTAAAAATTTATATAATAAATATGTATATTCATATTCCCTGTGAGGATTTTGCTTAAATGTCATATGCACAAAGCAACTGGAGAAAAGCCTAACCAAAAATGCTGGCTCAAACTCTAAGGAATTATCAAATCAGAAATGCTGCAAATTGATAAGTTAAGAGGCTGAAACCTGTTACATGAAAGCTCAGACTGGCTTCATCAAGAAGTAGATTCCTTTAAAAAAATAAAAGTCCTCTTTACCTAAACCCTTTTGCCACCCCTCCCCCAATTCCCACTCCTTCCCCCCCCACACACACAATCACCCAACCCAAAAAAAAAAAGGCTCTTACTCTGCTGATGTGTCACTGAAGTGCTAACATTCTTCATTTGGAGCTACACAATGTAATGGAAATACTCAAGGAAGAAGGGAGCTGTCCAAGAAGAAGTCAGAGAATGTCATCATTTTTTGGTGGTGGTGGGAGGGGGGTGCATCTCATGATAACCACAGCAACTAGACTACTTAGGAACGACGTGCTCACAGATGAATACAAGTAGGGAACAGAGAAACGGTATTACCTGGCATCTCTGGAAAATAAAAATGTGTCAGGCAACAAGAACTCAGTCTCCAGAGCCTGTAAAGAGGATGATGGGCTTATAGGGCTGCGAGAAGGAATCTCCCCTGGCAGCAGGGACACAGAAAAACTAGTTTTTGCTTTCCTTTCAAAAAAATCAAACGCTGAAAAAAATCTTTTCCAAAAGCACTGGATCCTTTTAAGGTAAGCACTGTTCTTTTATTCAAACCTCTAGATGGCTTTTTGAGCATACTTATTTAAAGGATTAGCAATTAGCTTTCTACAAACCATTTTCCCAAATGACAAAAGTTTTAATTATTTAAAAACTTTCATCAAATTTTATGATTCTACAAACTTAAGTTTTGGAAATAAAAATAATAAGAGATCATCTTGGCTTTTATAAGGGGCCTTCCACGTATCAACTTTTTCTTCCATTTTAATTACCTTTATTGAATATAACTTACTTCATTGCTTTTCAATATACATTATCCCTACCAAAACAAACATGCAAACCCAATTTCAAAGCTTAAAAGCCTGAATCAGTTTTGGGAAAAATTTTAAACCGTGGGGTGATAGGCTAGATCGGATATTCTGACCCTGGGATCCTGTCCTTGGACAGATTTTGGGGTTTGTGAACTTGGATGGGGAAAAAAAAATTACACCTTTATTTTCATTAACCACTGGTTTCTTTTATTATCCTATGCATTTTGTTTTACTGATTTAGAAACATCACCTGAAAAGGGGTCCATAGGCTTCTCTAGACTTTCAAGAGGGGTTCTTGCCACACAAAAAAAGTTTAAAAATCCTTGGCCTAAATATATAAATCTTTTAGCTAAATACTACAGGTTTGGATAATACTAATAATTTTTTAAAATTATACAACCTGAATCCTACATTCTTAAAATACCTTAGTGTGTGGTTTTTTTTTCCTCCTCTATTCCTCTCCTTAATCCTGCCTACCTTTTAAGTTTTAGGGTGAAGGACCAAGATTGAGTGGAGATGTACTTAATTTGTCTATAAAGTTCAATTTGGTATACTCATGCAAGAATACAATTTTAAATCTTTTCTAATAACAATAAACAGTGAACTAAAAATGTTCAAACTTCACAAGGTTTTTAGGTTTGAAAAAACAGTCTCTAACTATTTAGTGAACTATTATACACCAAGAAATATATTTTCTCACAGTGTTATCACCAGAAGCATATACTTAAAAGAATGGAGGGTTTTGTGACCCTCTGAAAATAAGCCAATCAAAGCAAAACATCATTACTGAAGTCTTTAATATGAGATATCTGATTCTTGGGCACTGTGCTGCCACATCTGATCTTTCACATTTTCTCCTTATTTCATATTTCAATATTTTATTCCTTATCCTTTGGCATTAAGAAATTCTCTCACCTTCATTGGCTACTTGTCACTGAGTTCTATGGAAACAATACATTTCTCATTCACTGAACATCACACAGAAAACACATCTACTTAATATGTATTTTCTAAATATATAAATATGAACATCAACCATAACAAGGAGTTACTTTTTCTGTAGAAAAACAGACACTGTGTTGTTTCATTTCAATTAAACTGTGTTGTTGTTCTGTGTTGTTCCTTTTAAGGGGATGAAAAAATGGAAACAACACCTTGGGAAAGTTTTTTAAGACACGTCTCCTTAATGATCACTCATTTCAATAACATGCCAAGATTTTTCAAATTTATTTTATCAATCTCACTTCCTTCCTCCCAACAAGAACAACAACTGCTCGCTGAGCTGAGGTGTAAGCTCCCACTAACCCCAAATTATTAGTTCTCTATAGGCAAAGATGCACCAGCAAAATGCTAAAAATATTAGCAAAAAAATTAGATACATCCGATGTCAAGAAACTAGGTTTCAGGATAAAAACTATCCAATTATGTAAATGCTGGGATTACATTGCCATTCTGGGATTAAAACACTAATCAAACTGAACCACTTCAACGTATACTATACTGATTAAGCTACTAATTGATGTCTAAATCAAAAGATATTAGTGTGTCTGCCAGTATGAGTCCAAAATCTATAACCACACTGATAGAAAGAATTTCCAATGTATATTATATATCCCAACATATATTAGCCAATATCATATTCATACTTGTATTTAACAACTTCAAAAAATGAACTGGAATGAGCCTTATATGGATTCTAAAAGGACTTTGAATGTTCTCCAAATTAGGCTGTTCTTGCAAACACAGTAGAATCCTAATTATGCTCAAGAAGTACAGAGGATGCAAAACAATATTGAAGTTGGGGTCCAGCATTGATATAAATGCCCTTAAGACACATCCCTCATTCCTCAGCCCCTCTCTAGCCTTTGCCTTTATTTTATTTTGTGCTCAGCCCGACTGACAGAGACAAAGAGGGAACAGACACCATGAATAAGCCACAATTGGAATAATCAAGTTAAGTATTAAAAAATGAACTTTCCCCTTGCCATCACCTGGGGAAGTACATATAAAACAAACATAGATTTCTGTTACTCATACAATTTATTCTTCTTATGGTAGCAGGTACCTGTTACAATTTTATGTTTTAACCAAGAGCCATCAGTTGGTGGCCATAGGAGTAAAACATTTGGCAGACATCTTCTCATTTTGATTAGGAAATATGCCTTAGCAAGGGTATTGAAAGAGCAGATCCATATCCAAAGGACAGGATCTTACAACCAAATGTAGAATTCACATTCTCTTATGCTCCTCTATGACATTTTGAATTGAGCAAATAACCAGGGAGAGAGGAGAGGAGTTGTGGGAACCCCAAACTGAAGATTAAAAAAAGGCCATGGAATTAAAAAAAAAATTTCCACTATTTTAAGATTTAGGATATTACTATTTAGGATATTACAAGATAAAGGAACCTATATCTAGATCTAGAGCTGTAAGGGATTTCAGAGGTGATCTAGTCTAGCCCGCTCACTTTACAGTTAAGGAAACTGAGGTTCAGGGAAGTTATGTGACTTGCCCAAAGTCAGCAAGGTAACAATTTCCTTTCCAAAGTGGGTTTTGACCCCAAGCCTCCAACACTGAGCTAATATTCTGTCCCAGCAACAAATGTTCATTAACTGCTTACTATCTGCTAGGCACTGGGGTAGGCAGTGAAGACAGATGCAAAGACCTAAATAAAGCAGCCTGTCAATGAACTGGTGCTATTACTACATCGTTCTCAGTTCTCACCAACAACCCTTGTCACCATCTTCACAAAACAGGTGTTTAAGTAAAAGGCTGCACAACTACATGGAACTATTACTTAACACACTCTTCATCTACATTTTTCTCTCCTGGGGCTCACTTAGCATCTTCTTAAGGCTGATTTCTGCACTAAACTGAAAAAAAGTTCTATTTGTTTTTTAAGGCAGAACTTTTTCCTCAAGCAGCATCAAAATGGGAGTCATCGTGCAAAATGTAACTGGAAGCAGCGCAATGGTGAGGTGGCCAGTTGTGGCCAGCTGTGCTGACAGCTTCTACAGTATTATGTACCACCCCAACTGGGACAGTATGCTGTCTGGATACTCAAGGAAGAGTTTTCAGAGGGAAGAGAGGGTACCTGCTAGCCAGTCCTCATTTGTAATCGAAAATCTAACTCCACTGACCAAGTATATTCTCTGTGTAACCTGCCAATCAGCAAACCCATCCAGTGACCAGTGCAGAGTCTTTCAGACAAGGGAACAAGATCCGTCGTCTGTCAGCAACAGAAAGAAAGACCTGGCCTTGGGGATCTGGCTTACTAGCAGCATTCTGCTCCTCATCATCGCTGGCATTCTGCTCTATGGGTGCCTGAATATATGGTGCTGCAAGAGAAAAGAACCTAATGGAGACCTAAATCGAATACCACAACCAAATAAGAGGGAGGGCTGTAGAAGCAACAGCAGCAGGGATCCGGGTGAACTGGAGAAGTCAAGCCAACCGTTGGTTCCAAACCTTGAAGACCAACAAGTCGACGAGGTCCAGCTTACAACCATAAAAGAAAACCTCTCCATTCATATGGAACCTCCTCTGCTGAAATGTAACCACCAGCAAGTGCTGTCAGTGACAGGCCAGCCGCCCCCTATTCCTCAGCTGGGAGGGGGTGCCATTTTGTAGACAGAGGAGCTGAAGAGCCCCAATCAAGCACCAAGTCACCAACAAGCATTTAGTAAGTGCCTGCTATGTGTAAGGCACTGGGAACACAAAGACAAGGAATGAAATTGTCCCTCCTTACATTTTTAGTGGGGAAGACAAGAAGTACATGCACCATAAATATAGTTAATAAATCTGATTCTGCAGTGTTGGGCTGTCGCTTGTCTCCCGGCTTCTTCAGCTACAATGTGGGGTGATTATCTGTCCTTGACTACTTTAGAAGTGTGAGAATAAATGAAATAAAAGTAAAAATACCGTAAGATCTTCAGTAGGAAGGTATAACATTAATCCATGCAAGAGATGATTATACCCTACTGTAGAAATGAACCATTAAGAAATAAGAGGAAAAAGAAAAAAGAAATAAGAGATACTTTAAATCCTGTGCCATGTACGGCTTCTAGTTGGTTACATCCTTCCATGTATTCATGTCCTGTAATGGTTTTAAAAAAATTAAAAGTTTCTAAAGAGTTTGCTTAATTCACCTGATGTGTGGGGAAAAAAACAAAAAGGCTTTCCGATTAGCAAAGGCTATTGCACCATTTTAATAAATAAATGTTTAAAAATATGAATGGCAACGGGGGTGGGAGAGAGAGAAAAATCAGAGGTATTTTCCTCAAGAATAATACGACCAGCTGTGTTGACGCTTCTACAGAATTATGTGTGCGTGTGAGATATCACTGGCATGTCAGCACTTCTTGCATCCTGCCAACAACATGGTACCGTGATTCAACCATAACAACAGGTCCATCAGGGAGCCACATTCAAAGATAGCCTTTATGTAGGGATAACCTCTGTATGCCCAGGGTCCCATCTTCTGCCAGTAGGAGGCACTAGATGGGACTTAATATGACCATCATTATTCAGGCAAAGGAAAAGTGGAAGAACAATGAATCAATCTGTTGAAAACTTTTAACTACAAACGCTGAAACAAACCTACAGACTGAATCTATAACAAGTGGTAAGGGGAAGGAAGGAAAGAAGGAAGGAAGGAAGGGACGGAGGGAGGAAGGAAGAAAGGAAGGAAGGAAGGAAAAAAGGAAGGCAGGGAGGGAGGGAGGGAGGAAGGAAGAGAGGAAGGGAGGGAGGAAGGAAGGAAGGGAGGAAGGGAGGGAGGCAGAAAGGGAGGAAGGGAGGGAGGCAAGAAGGGAGGAAGGGAGGGAGGCAAGAAGGGAGGAAGGGAGGGAGGAAGAAACTAATGAGTGTAGTGAAGGAGGAAGGAAGGAAAGAACTAATGAACGGATGGAAAGAGGAAGAAAGGACGAAACGAAGAATTTACTAAGCTCTTATTATGTACCAGGCACTGTTGTGCTGGGCACAGAGAAGTTTAAAGCAAAGTATCTGCCTTCAAGAGGCTTATAATCCAATCCAGCTGGGGTGGTGAGACATGAACAGTCAAAACCCAGTTACATGGGGGAATACATTCTTAAAAGAATGCCATTTCAAACCACGTAAGTTGAAATGTTAAATCTATGAAAAACTTGAGAAAACTTATTTCATGAAACTGAAGATTTATTTTTTATTTTTATTTTTGCTTTTTGGAGGGGGCAATTAGGGTTAAGTGACTTGCCTCTGGTCACATAGCTAGTTTTTGTGTTAAGTGCCTGTAATAGTAATTAGTTTAGCAGGATACTTAGCACTTAGTAGTGCTAAGTGCTAAGTGTGGAAGGTGCAAACTCTGTCCCACTGTTGAGAAGGCATGAACTCCCCTATTGATGTGGAAGAAGGGGATTGGCTGAGGTGTGTATATAAGCAAGAATTCCAGAGACAGACAGACAGAATTGGAATGTTGCTCTGGGTGAAGGAAGAATTGTGGAGACTGAAGCTGGCTGAGAGAGAGACAAAGAGAGGGAGAGAGAGAAAGTTTCTCTCCCAGCATCTGAGAGACAGAATTGGAATTTTGCTCCCCTT